>OY728130.1:718857228-720057228 GCA_963277665.1 Viscum album | reverse complement strand
ATATCATATATAATTGTTAAATATATCATAATAACCATCAATGTCTTATGGTAACTTTAAGGATGACCACATTGAGAGGGGTAAATCCTTTTGGTATGACTTTTTACAAATTTAATCTTTTATCTATATAGTATACCAATATCACATATTCCGTGAATGGTTCTATTTTATTCTTCCTTTATAGTTAGGAATCATAAAAATAATGTAGTTTAACATTGATAACACCTTTTTTTATGATTTTATCCACCAGTGTGGATGACTATATCATTGGTTTATAATGATCATTATCCCACACACATAGAAAATTCCTTTAATTATCAATACAAGAATGAGAAAGGTTATAGAATCGAACTAATTATCTTTTAAATTACCCAGTACCATGAAAAATATACAACGTATCAAAAATTTACGTTTTCATATTTCAAATAATGAATTGAAAAGTAGTGTATAACAAGTCTTCCTCAATAGAGTCCAATTACTTGGATTCAATTCCATTACATGGAATAATAAATTTTTTTCTCTGATTCAAAATAATCATTATGATATATCATGTTCATAAATAAATGGGATTAAAATATTATACAAAAAAAACATAGGGTTGTATATTATTCTTCAGTCCAAATAATTTGAATAAATTTGTGGACATATAATCTCAGATTTCTTCTTCAACCCAAATGATAATTTGCAGATTTAGTCTGAGTGAAAATTATTCTTCTAACATTAATATTCCATAAATAGTATAAGATATTTAATTTCTATTTTGGTTCCTAAAAATATCATTATGAAATCATGGTGACATCCATGGTATCACAACCATGTATCATAGATGTACAATGTCTATCAATCATAGAATATCTCAACCCAAATTATGTCTTCTTGGTGAAAAATAAAAAGAACAGAATATTTAATATCATCATTTGGATTTGGGAATTTCTTATTTTCTAATGTTTCTTCAAGTGAAACAATAAACATGGATATTTTATTTTATGTTATCATAAATAGTTATTATTATTATAATTATTTGTAGATTATGTTATATCATTTCTTACAAGTAACTCTTTTGTGTAAGGTTAAGAATATGGGATCTCTTATCCTTATGAAGACCATGTAGTCATCACTAAATTTATTATGTAATATTATCATTTCATATAAATTTTAGAACAATTATAGTAGTTTTCTTCATCAAGAAATCCTTATGTTTTCAATGAACATATGAGTGTATTTGATACTTTTACTTCACGAGCTGTGAAATCTTGTGGTTCGACATCATGATTTATTTTGTGTGGTACCTCTCTTCTTATAGTCGAGTGGTTCATGGATGTATTTCATTTCATATAATGATTCGTGATGGATATGTAGATACATTGTTTTTATGACCAAAAATGAGACATCACATTATGTTTTAGCAACACGTAACGGCCTCAATGACTCAATTTTTATAAAATAGGTTCTTCATCATTTGAAATGATATTCATGTCACTTCTGGATAAAATTCCATGTCTAATATACATGGAGATTCATGGAATATTTTAATATCAAAGTGGGTTTCGTTTTTTTCTCTTAATGATTCCAAGACTCATAATGTCTCTTATCATAGGATCAAAGCTACATATATTTCATCCACATGAATCCAATATTATTTTCAAGCTTTCTTAATCTCAAACAATCACTATATAAGGAAAATATAAACAGTTACATTGTTAGTATCATAATAGTATCATGTTATTAAAAAATTTCTTCCTTACAAGATGACTTTTAAATAATGTTGTTGAGATGATATAGTAGATATTAATATTTTATCATGAACAACAGAGATATTCGTATATTAGGTGCGCAATCATACTACTAGAACCAAGAATCATGAATACACATCATATGATAGGAGGTTGAATGTGATGCAATTGTAAATACTAGATGATTAGGATTCAATTGATTAGACTACTATCCTTATAAACATATCATTAAATGATGGAGGAATATTTCTTTGTACCATTTAAGTCACACATAAAATATTCTAATGTTTGGATTCCTCTTAATTATTAAATTCATTTCCTTATCCATCCAGAAGAAAATAATAGGGACCACTCTCAAACCCCTACTAGCATCGATACTTATTAATTCTACCGTCTATGTTCCACTACACATGGTGTTGATAACACTCTACTCTCATGCTCTCTATAGATGTTATGATTTCCCCTCGATTATACCTTGGTTTCTAATGCTTGGTCAATTTCCCACATGGTTGATCCATAGCTCCCATATGTGGTTGAGATGAACCACATCTATGTCATTGATGGCCTAAGTTCTTTCATAAATCTCATTAAATTACATAGTATATACTATGTATCAAATTTCCATCCAATTAATACCCTTATTCAAAACTTGCTCCATGATGAATAAAAATATATTCATATATTTTTTCTTTTTATTCAAATTATCTTATTCAAATAAATAGTTTTATGATATTACACCTTTTTAAGACTTCTCCCAATTAAGAAAAAATATTTGATGGATAGAATTTATTGTTTATTTTGATATATAATGTACAGATATTATAATTCTATTTGTTATGTCAAAAGATATTAAGACCAGTTAATCAAACATTAGAGTAACAAGGATAATTGTTCATTCATGACATCTGATTCCATAAAAGTATTCCACAAAAATTCTCCAAGTATCACCACATCATGCTAAACATTATTTCAAGAATAATATCTAGTTCCATAAAAGGTATCGATATGATTTATCTATGAATAGCTAATTAATATTGAACATGATTTTACCTCTGAGCTTCTCTTGGATGGTTCTCCTTCAAGCTGACATTATTGATAACATTTGTGTACTCATAATATCTTATGTTTCTTCAATACATATTAAAATTAGTGTGCATGTATTTTTTATCCATATTCGATAAATATTTAAATTAATTTCTTCATAGCTGACTAAATTATTTAAATCAAATAAAAAACCCAATGTAATATCTTCACCGTGTATTATAGAGTTGGATATTGAAATAGATATATTTATGGAGGTGGTAGTCCACATGTATGAATGGGTGATATTTTTATCTCCCATTTTATAGGGAATATGTGGTAAATGGTTTTTTAATCATCATTATAACATCTCATTATATTAATGGTACTGGATTCATTGTGATTTTAGGGGGAAAAGGATAAGAAAATATTGAAGAATAAATAAAATTGAAAATAATGGTTAAGATATATACCTCTTCATTGACATTCCTCCATCTAAATTACATCTTATTCTAGGAATTATTGGACATAATATTAGATAAAAAAATTTCTAGGATGAAGGAAACAAATCTAGGAATGTTTAGGATCAGGTCTCAGATAAGTTAAAAGTTATAAACTATGTGAATAAAGGATTATAAGAGGGTCCCTTTTATATGTGAGAGATGAGACAGGTATGGGATTTCATAAAAATGATCATTATTTTTATGTCACTTTCATTATAACCTAGCAATATATGGCCATGTATTAGATGGAAGGATAGTAAAAGGTTTAAATTTATTAAAAATAATAATTTTTATAATGTTTTTGGTGTCATTTCAACCTGTTGACGTCACCTGTTCTGATAATCCCAATTATTCTTTCACATACTTTGACAATCACAAATAATTTTTATCAATATATTAATTCTTTAAATCTATGACATTCTATTGTCAAGTTGATATTAATATTAAAATAATCATTGAAATATGTTAATCAATGTTTGTATGAAATTTGAAATAATTCTAACTCAATAGGCATATGCGTTTCATAGAAAAAATAAGTGTTAAATCCACTAGTATGAACATAGCTATAGATACATACAAACAGATACCTACTGGTACTTAGTCAACAGGTAGATAAAGGTAACTGATAGACTGAATAGACTATCACTCAAACCGAACAGATCTACTGATATGTATAAGTCTACCAGTCATCACAACATTGATAGATCAAGTCTACCGATAGAAACGGAGCTACCACTACTGGTACAAACAATCTACCAGTATTCACAAGCTGCTGATACAAAGTCAACTGATATTATTGTCTACCGTTACAGAAAGTTCACTGATGCACATGTCCACTAATATGCACTTTAGCACTTGAACAGAACAGAGCTACCGATACAGATGAGCTACCGATAGACCAAAGCTACCGATAGAAGGAGTCACCGGTAACTAGAGTTACTGATACATTGAGTAATAGCTACTGATACAAGGATCTTCCGGTAAAAGGAAAAAGAGATACCGATAGGAGGTCACCACTATAAAAATTCCACCATTACATATCTACCGACAGAAGGCTACTGATGAATGACTTAAAAGTCACTACTATTAAAACTATATACTCTCAATATTATTTACTTGTTAAGCAATGGTCATATTTGATGATTTTAATGCAATAAATGTTATTTAATGATAGTTTTTGGCATGTTAGCGAACCGTACCTCGTACCTGTAAAAAGATTATCATTCCCATTCCTGGTGATGAAAGCTATAAAAGGATGGACAAAGACCTGGAAAAAAAACAAGAAGATGTGTGAAGTGTGGGAAATAAGGGCGGAAGAGTGTTGAAAAGTGGTGCATTAATACAGAAAATAAATGATATATCTATACTAGAAGAACACTAGACTTACACGAAGCCATTAATTCTAGAGGAGAACACAAGCTGCACCATAGCCAAGAAGTGATGTACTACAACGAACTCTTCATACAATCAAGTTGATCAAATCTGAACTTGAAGAAAATGACCCTCTGTTTTTTAGACAAAAACCATAGAAGGACTTAGAACCATTCCTGATCAATCAAAGGAGTCCAGATCTGCAGTTCACATCACTAGAGAATTCTAAAACTCATATCTACCCTCTCATTGATTCTTTTATTTACTTTTTGAGCATTTTTCATACTCTGTATATTTTATACACACATTTTCTCTTGTACTAAACTGGAGGATTTCTACATCCTCACACAAACCTTTCATAACACTCTCTTGTTATCCACTGTGGATAGTGGTAGAGGTCAATTAAGACCTGGACAGCCAGTGTGTTGTTGTATTGTTTTCCCACGTAGAACTGTGGAAGAGGTCTTAGTACCTGGATAGTCTTTGTAAATTTGTTTACCCCGATCCAGGGTGTGGATCAAATTTATATAAATTGTTTGAGAGGAATAAGTCTCAACATGAGACTGAACCTCTTGTTTAAAATTGATGTGCTTAATTATTTTGGTTTTAACTTATACTGAATATTCCACTGCTAATTAAATTGAAATAAAATTTGTTTTAAAGTTACATTGATAGTTAATCTAGAAATATTTGGTAACTATTTTAAATTTGTAGGTTATCTTCAAAAGCTAATTTAATCTTCTTATTAAATTATTTGAGACCCAATCAATCTTTTGAGAACCTTATCGAGCCCTTACAGTTTTCCAAATTCACTACAATTTATCTTAGTTTTTAATTGGGGGATTTTAATTGAAATATATTTAACATAAATTTTATTTCGAACTCAATTCACCCCCCCCCCCCCCTCTTGAGTATCCGCTCTGACCAACATTTGGAATCAGAGGTTTTTTATTATTAATGGATTTCGAAACACTCTGTTTTTTAACTGTGATTTTAGTTGTATCTTAATGAACATAAAATTCTGTTAGTTCTAAAAATTATCTCTTTAAATATATATTTAATAAAATCTAGTCATGGATAATAGATTAGAAGGTACTGATACCAATAGGCCACCATTCTTTAATGGTACAAATTATGCATAGTGGAAGCTCAAAATGAAAATTCATTTAGAGAGTATGGTATTTGATATCTGGAATGTTATAGAGACTCAATATAAGATTCTAGAATCTGAAAGAACTACTTGAGATGAACCTACTAAAACTACTTACAATAATAACTGTAAATCAATCAATGCCCTATACATTGCTTTACGTGATGAATAAATCAATCACATATCTTTTTGTAAAACTGCTTATGAAATTTGGGATTATTTGGGTGTTTCTCACAAGGGAACAACCAATGTTAATGAAATGAGGATAAATAACTATAATATTAAATATGATAATTTTAAAATGATGCCTGACAAACCCATTTCTGACATGTATCTCAGGTTCAATGAGATTTTCAACACTATGATCTCATTTGGAAAAGTTGTTCCTGTAAAAGAACAGATCATGAGAATACTATGATGTCTGCCAGACAAGTGGAGGGGCACATCAGTTTCAATTATAGAATCATGTGATATTGGTACTTTTCTCGTTAAGGAACTAATTGGAAAGCTTATGATGTATATGTAATAACTAAAAGTCAATAAAGAAGAAGATAAAGAACCCAAAAGGAAGTCAGTGGCTTATATGTCTATTGCCTCAATGAATAAGGATAAGGAGAAAGTACATATACCAACTGAAAGCTCAATAAGTGAAAGTTCAGATTCTAATAGTGATGCTTAAAGGATCAGATAGCCAAAAAATTCAATAAGTTATATAATAAGAATAAATTCTTTATAAAATAAAATTACAAAGGAAAATATGACAACAAAGGTCATTGGAAGAATGAATGGAAGAAGCCTAATAAAATTGATGAAATTTTCTGCTATGAATGCAAAAGGAAAGGACATGTAAAAGAAGACTATCCAAAATTGATGTTCAAAAAGAAACATGACTACTATGAAAATAAGTAGAATAATGATATGAAGGCAACATGGAGATCTTCATAAGAAAGTTCAAGTGATTTTGATTCTACTCAGTATGATAAATCTCAAACATCCAACATGTGTTTCATGAAAAACACATCTGACGTAACACTGGATACTCCTACATTATAATTCTTATTATTCTGGAGTTGATTCTGATTCTGAATATAATAATATTTCTAGTGAAGTATTATTTGAATATTTCAATATGCTAGAGGAAACCTGTAATTAGCATATGTACAAGTATAAAACCTTAAAGAAACATCATTATTTAACCAGCTCTGTTAAATCTTCACTTGATGTAGAAAAAGAAAAGAATTCTCAATTACTTAAAGAAAATACTAATCTGAAATTGTATAATTAGAAATTGAGGAATTACCTAGAAAAATTCACAAATGGAAAAGATACACTTACACAAATATCAGGAAAACATGTGGCACCAAAATATACCACTGGAATTGGCTATCAGCCTCGAAAAAGACAGATTGCTAAAACTATATTTATTCTTAAATCTGGATAGAATGTCGCTAGTTCTAGTTTTGTAAATTCATATGTTTTAACTAGGAATTCATTTGGTTATAGAGAATATAAAGTTTATCTTTCAAAATCTATCGATTCTGTAAATTATTTGAGACCCATAAGACAAATCTTGTTATCTAAAGATTTGATTGCTAACCTGTCTGGACCCACGAAAGTCTGGGCACCAAAATCATTTTCTGTTTTAACCTATTTTGTAGGAGACTTCCTTGAAGAGTTCTCATAATAAGATATGGTAAATGTATAGTGGATGTTCAAGGAATATTTATGGAGATTACTCATACTTCAAAAGTTTAATCAAAGATGATGGAGGCCATGTCACCTTTGGTGATAATTCTAAAGGTAAAATCATAGGCCTAGGCCATATTGGTAACACTGATTCAGTTTTAATTCCTAAAGTTTTATTTATTGATGGACTTATGTATAACCTATTAAATATTTCTCAGTTTTGTGATGATGGTTTCAATTTTTAATTTGAAAATGATTCTTATAATGTTTTTAATTGAAAAAATGCTTTAGTATTTTCTGCTTTGAGAAATCAAAATGTTTATGTTATTGATTTGAATTCTTTATCTCAACAGAACATTACTCTCTTCAATGCTTTTCATAAAGAGTATTAGTCTTGGAATAGAAGATTAGGACACTACAATGTTTATTAACTTATATAACTGATTAGGAAAAACATAGTTAGAAACCTACCTAAACTTGAATTCCCAGCTGATAATGTTTGTAATCCCTGTCAAAAAGGAAAGCAACATAAAGTTTCTTTTATATCAAATAAAGAAGTTTCAACTTCTAAAACTCTCGAGTTAGTTCTCATGGACTTGTTTAGACCATCTATAGTTTCATGATTAAATGGGAAGCACTATTTTTATGCCTTAGCAGATGACTTTTCTAGATATACATGGGTGTACTTCTTATATCACAAAAGTGAAGTTTGTTCTTACTTTATTAAGTATTCCAATTCTGTAGAAACCCGTAGTGGACTTTAGATTAAGACTCTAAGAAGTGATCATGGTCGTGAGTTTGAAAATCATGAGTTTGAATCTTATTGTTCACACAATGGCTATAGTAACAACTTTTCTACCCCTAGAACACCTCAATAAAATGGTGTAGTAGAATGAAGAAACAGAACCCTTCATGAAATTGCAAGAACTATGCTTAATGAATATGACATACCTATTTATTTTTTGGCTGAAGCTGTCAACACAGCTTTCTTTATTATCAATAGAGTCTTGATTACACCTGTTCTTAAGAAGAAACCTTATGAGATGTGGAACAATAGGAAACCTAAGGTTAATTAATTTAGAGTTTTTGGTTGAAAATTATTTATTCTCAATAAAAAGGATAATCTTGACAAGTTTGCATCCAAAAGTGATGAAGGAATTTTTCTTGGTTATTCTTTAACTAGAAAAGCCTATAGAGTTTTCAATAAAAGAACCAAATGTGGGGATGAATCTGTTCATATCATGTTGGATGAAATTGATCCACATGAACCTAAGTCTTCTCTTGAAAATCATGAAGAAGATCTGTCTGTTCTGGACCTTAATAATAAAATCAATGAACCGGTTGTAATGACAACCAGTTCTGGACATATTCCAAAATATGATTTTATAGAACCAAAACATAGATAATAGCCTAAAATTTCTAGTCCAACCTTTACTAGATCAACTAGGATTCTAAAGAATCATCATTTAGATATTGTTGTTGGTAATCTTGATTGAAGGACACATAATAGAGCTTCTCTAAGAAACAATGTTGAACATCAACCCTTTATTTCATAGTTAGAACCTAAAAATGTCAATGATGTAATAAATGATGAATTATGGTTAATGGATATGCAAGAAGAACTAAATCAATTTGAAAGAAACAAATTCTGGGAATTAGTTGATAGACCTAAGGACACTTTGACCATAGTCACACTACTGGAAAAGGGGTCTATACCCACGGTTTTGTGTATAACCGTGGGTATAGGCCCCCCCTATACCCACGGTTTGGGAAACCGTGGGTATAGGGATAGTATCGAGACCTATACCCACGGTTTTGGAGAACCGTGGGTATAGGTCCCCTATACCCACGGTTCATGGAAAAACCGTGGGTATAGGTTGTTTTTGAAGACCTATACCCACGGTTTTGGCAAAACCGTGGGTATAGGTGTTGTTTAGCAGACCTATACCCACGGTTTTTGAAAACCGTGGGTATAGGTGGTATATTTTTCAAAGACCTATACCCACGGTTTTTCAGAACCGTGGGTATAGAGTTCCCGCGTTATGGCAGGAACAAAAAATTCCGCGGGACGAAAATTTTTTTTTTGATGAAAAGACGATCTTAAATAATATAGATATATGGATACGAAATTTTAAATCGCATAATATGTTTAGGTTAGTTGGTCAGTACCTTACATGCCTCAGTATAGGTCGCGGGTTCGAAAATCAGCGTGTTTTATTTTTGTTTATAGAAGATATATTAATATAAGAATAAAAAAGTATAATTATATAACAATTGGTTTGTCAGCTTAGTTGGTCGCTGTGACTGGGCAGCGAAAGGGAGGGGAGGGTTCGAAACCCGCTGGAGTTTTCTTTTCGATTATAACTATTATATTAATATATTAAAATAAAATTATGAATATATATCAATAGCGGCGTTAGGTCAGTTGGTCACTTGGTGCGGCGCGGGATTCACGTGCTGCGCGGGTTCAAATCCTCCCAGCGGCGTTTTTTGAATTTATTTCCTGTCATTCGAAATCTGTGGATTATATTAATATATATTTGTTGATATATGTATATCTAACAAATAGAAATTGTAGGTGCGTTGGTCTTGTGGTGAGGTGCGGTAGTGAGGCGTTGCTGGGTTGCAGGTTCGAATTCCAGCAGGGCCCAATTTCTGATTTTTAATACCCCACGGTTTGGGAACCGTGGGGATTGGTGTGTGCCACGCTGGAGCAGCGTGGTCCTCCCTTTGAAAAGGCTATACCCACGGTTCTGCTAAACCGTGGGTATAGGGTGAGACCCCTATACCGACGCCACTCAGCCCCACGGTTCCCCAAACCGTGGGTATAGCCTATACCCACGGTTTTGGGGGCTATACCCACGGTTTTGAACCGTGGGTATAGGTCGTTTTTCCAGTAGTGTCACTAAATGGGTTTTTAGAAATAATGTTGATGATTCTGGAAATATAGTTAGAAACAATGTTAGGTTATTTACACAAGGGTATAGTCAAGAGGAAGGAATAGACTATGAGGAAACCTTTTCCCCTGTAGATAGATTAGAAGCTATTAGGTTCCTATTTGCCTATGCTGCTCATCTAAATTTCAAGTTATATCAAATAGATGTTAAAAGTGATTTTCTAAATGGTTTTATAATTAAATATGTTTTTGTTGAACAACCACCTAGATTTACTAATCCTCATTTTCCAAATCATGTTTTCAAGCTATATAAAGCTTCATATGGTTCGAAACAAGATCCAAGAGCTTGGAATGAGAGACTAACAAATTTCCAAATTTCCAAAGGTTTTACAAAAGGGATTGCTGATCCAACTCTTTTTATTAAAAGAATTTCTAAAGATGTTTTGATAGTACAAATCTATGTTGAGGATATTATTTTCAGATCTTCTAAACATTCTTTATGTACTGACTTTTCATAGAGTATGATAAATGAATTTTAAATGAGTTTAATCGGAGAACTCAAATACTTTCTTGGATTTCATGTTATAAAAAATGAAAATGGTATTATTTTGAAAAAAAGTAAATATACAAAGGATATTTTATAACGTTCTGGTTTAAATAGTATTAAGGAAAGTGATACACCTATGAGTAATATCTGTAAGTTGGACATTGATGAAACTGGGAAACCAGTGGATCAATCCAATTACAGAGGTATGATTGGAAGCTTACTTTTGATTTACTGATATTGAACCAAATATTATGTTTATTATGTGTATGTTTGGAAGATTTCAAGCTAATCCTAAAGAATCACATTTTCTTGCTGTTAACAGAATTTTTAATTATCTTATTCATACTGCAAATTTGGGTTTGTTTTATCCAAAAGGACAGTCTTTTGAATTAATGAGTTATTCAGATGCTGTATTTTCTGGTTGCAAGTTGGATAGAAAAAGAACATCTGGAACATGTTCATTTATTGGGAAAATCCTTAGTATCTTGGTGTAGTAAGAAACAGAATACTGTAGTTTTTCCTAGAACTGAAGTAGAGTATATATCTGCTGGTAGTTGCTATGCACAAATTCTGTGGATGAAACACACTCTCTTGGACTATGGATATTATTTTAAGCCTGTTTCAATTAACTTTGATAACATGAGTGCAATTAATATGTCATAGAACCTGGTGTCTCACTCTAGGACCAAACATATTGATGTAAGGAACCACTTTTTAATAGATCATTACCAAAAAGGTGATATTACTCTTGAGTTTATAGGTATTGAACATCAATTAGATGATATTTTCAGAAAGTTGTTATGTTCGGATACGTTAAGATACTTTAGACATGAGTTAGGAATGATAGATCAACGGTATGAAACCTCACTGATATACCTCACCGGTATGAAACCTCACCGTTATACCTCACCGTTATACTTCACCGGTATGAATCCTCACTAATATAACTCACCGGTATGAAACCTCACCGTTATACATCACTGGTATGAAACCTCACTGTTATACCTCACCGGTATGGACCTCACGGTTATACCTCACTTGTATGCACCTCACTGTTATAACTCATTGATATGTACCTCACCGTTAGTGGATCTCACCGTTTGGAATTATCAACGGTATACCCTACCATTAGGTATGCGCTATTTTAAATTTCTGTCTACCACCAGACTCTTTATCATTTATACATTACATATTGTATTTTAATTATTTATTCTATGATTAATAAATGATAAAACTAAGTCTTAATTACTTCTCTATCCACCTCAAACCCTTTGCCCTCAAGTCTTAGCTCCCGAATCTCGTGAAAACCCTAAGTTCCTCAAACCAAAATTGGAAAAATCCAAAATACCTACTGTCAGATATGGAATTAATGAGCCGAATGTGAAAAAGCAGAAGACAGAGCCCGAAGCAAGTAGCAGTGTTATTAGAACAAGGTCGGGAAGGCGACTAGTGAACCCGAATTTACAAAATAGAGATATCGTGATTATAAATGTGCTATGTGTGGAATGGATGTTTTCTAGTAAATCGCTAGTTCTATAGGTACTGGAAGATAAGAAGTGGGTAGAATGATTTTTGAACAACAATGTCCCCTACTATCCGAAGCTAGTAAAACAGTTCTATTTGTTTGTATGTCTTGAGAAATACGATGAAGAAAACAGAATGGTTTCATGGTTAAATGGTAAGGAAATAGCCTTTTCATCTATTGAGTGGGCTGAGTACCTGAGAGTACCACATGAAAGAGTTTATGGTTATTCATCGAAGACAGTACCACCTACTACTGATATTTTTAACTATGAGACTGCATTAGAGAAGCTCACCGGTAGTTTCAATCAAAGACAGGTGGTGGCTACATAAATGGATGGAGAGAATAGTTTGTTGTTCGATTTTGTGCAAAATGTGTTATGTCCAAGAAGAGGGGACTTTCCAAATTTGAGATATCAAGATATCTATCTATTACATCACTCGAGACATGGTGTGATAGTAAATCTGTGCAGGCTGCTAATGATTCAAATGGAGGATATGACCAGGCCAAAATCAAAGACTACTGCCTTATTCATTTCCAAGTTGATATTAGTGATGATTAAGGTAAAAGGAGTAGCTGAGTCTCAGGATGAGACAGTAGTAGTAAGAAAAAACTTCTGTATCACAAGCATTGTATCTAAATACATGAAGATAAACTGGAACCCATGGAGAGAATAATGGGTTACTGATGACAAAAAGTAATATTCTAAGTTCAATCCTGTAGATCATCCTTCAAGGCCTAAGGATGTGAGGGATCCAGTTCTAGGACCTGATGAAGAACAGCCATAGTATAATGATGATTCAGAATAGGAAGATTCCTCTACAACAGATGGAGGAGATCCGAACTTTCCTCCTAGAACAACTCCATCAATTGTATCACAAGAAACTGAGAGTGCTTCTTTGGACCTACCTAGTATAGAAACTATTTTGGGTGTAAGAAATAAAGAGGAACATATGAATGAGGAATACCAATAGAAACTAGATCAAGAAGAGGCTACTCGAGAAAATGAAGAAGAATTTCATTCAAGTGAAGCATCTATTTCTGTCAGCTTAAGCCTTAGTCCACTGATTGGACATTCCCTAATGCCTAGTAAGGAATTTGATGAAGTTGATCAACCTTTAACTTTTCTTGAGGAACCTCATGATTTTTCAGAAATGGAGATTGTTGTGAAAGATTCTTCTGAGGAAGAAAAAGTTGATGAGGATGTAATTTCTATATAGGAGAATGGTCCAGTTGAGGGGGAGCATCCAACCAGGACTGGAAGTCCTTCAGTGGCTGTTGAGTTTGAAGAATAGGTAGAGGACCCAGGGTTTGTAGTGTGTGTATTGGATTACCCATATTCTGATAATGAGACATCCCTTCGGAGACCAAAAATAATTTATGGCATTCATTGTGAGATATTACCTGAATATGATGTAAGAATACAAGATCTTGATAAGATAAAGTCTGATCTTAAAGCCAGTTTTGTGGAAAAGATAAGAAAAATGGAAGTATCCCTAGTTTCATCCATTCAATCAGTTATGACTGACTCAGTGGACAGTATTGTGTCTGAAAGAGCACCTGCAGTTGTAAATGAAAATATGATCACTAGGTAAGATCTTGAATCCATAAAGGATGAGCTGAAAGAGTCTTTGAGTACTTCTATTGCTAATTTAAAGAGTTTCTTTGTTGAAGAGATAAGTAATATGGAAAAGTCCATCAAACTCTTTCTTGGTTATCATTTGTCAACCCTTTTGGTAGAGATAGTGGATGAAGTTACAATTTGCAAGACTCATTTATCTAGACTGGAAGAGAATTTTGAAATTCTAAAGCAATCAGTTATCTCTCTTGAATCCTATATGAGTTAAAAATCTCAAGAATACAAATATTTGGCCTATGTGAAGAGTGTAGTGAGCTAGATGGTTTCAGTTTTTGAAGGCTTAAAAAATTCTGTGGAGAATCATATCGCTGCCCATGATTCTGTAGTCAAAAATCATATTAGTGGGCTAACTAAGAGTTGCATAGAAACTGTAACCTTTTCTATTGGTTCTCTTGCTTTGATACCTTCAATAAAATTAGATCAAATTAGAGCCTTGATGATTGAGGAGATTGGTTCAGAATCAACCAGTGCCATTGTGGACTCATCTGATCTAACCAAAGTGGTAACTTCTACTAGAGATACCACTAGAGATATCATGAAGATTGTTCAGACTATATGAGAGAAGCTTCTGCTTCTCAGAAAGAGGTGAAAAACAGGGTAGATTATTATTTCCAAAGGTTTTATACCAAGAATCATCTCAACAACCATTTCAACCTTATGTTAGAAAATATGAAGCTACCTTCAGTCAATCAAGCCTTCAGAGAACAAGTTATCAAGATCATAGAATTGACACCTGCACTAGAAAAATTCATGGAGAACAAGGACGATTTCATTTCTTCTATGGAAAAAGGAGGAGGAATCATTATGGAATTCAGAAATATCTTGTTGCCTTTCAGGAATGTTGATGCTCGGCCAGTGATTATACCTCCATATTTACCTACATCTGCCTCTACTAAATCTCATGTTCAGATGACTCAAGTCCAATCCATTTGCATCCTTACTCCTATGATCACTTATAGAGCTACACAGTACAGCCCAGGAACAGTTTCAGTTGCTCAGCCTCCTCTGATCATTTCTGGTGTTCCTAAGCCTCCACTTAAATCCACCACACATGAATCCTCTTCTGATCCCAAGGGGAAATCTCATTCGGAGGATGTGGATTGGTTAGTGGCTAGGATTTATTATATTAATCACCTATATTTCTTTTTGTTTCATTTATTTATTTCTTTGTATCTGCTTTCTCCCAGGAATATATATGATCTTACATTATTTTACACTTTGTTACTTCTCTTCTCCTATATTTCCTTTTTTCCCACTTTTTTCTAATCACATTGGGGGAGAAATACTATCTAAGGGAAACATATCTTGGGGATAAAAAATATCATTTATGATAAAGGGGTAGAAATAACATATTTTCTGCATTTAATTCATTACCCTCTGGTACATTTGTTTCATATTTTACCTTTGATGCATGTATTTTATACTAAAATGTTTTCTCTGATACAATTTGATTTAATGAAATATCCTCTGATACATTACTAAATATTCTGGGATTATAATATCATATGTTGTGATTATCAAAAAGAGGAAGATTGTTGACCTCACATGTTTTGATAATCCCAATTCTGCTTTCATATTATTTGATAATCCCAAATAATGATTATATATATATATTAATTCATTCAATCTATGACATTGTATTATCTAGATGATATTAATATTAAAATAATATCTGAAATATGTTAATCAATATTTATCTATGTTTGTATGAACTTTGAAATAATTCTAACTCAATCAGCATATGTGTTGCATAAAACAGATAAGTGTTAAATCCACTGGTATTCACATAGCTACAAATACAGAAAAATAGAGGCCTACTGCTACTTAATCTACCGATAGACGAAGGTTACTGATAGACTAAATAGACATTCACTAAAACAGAACAGAGATTCCAGAATGTATAAGTCTATCGATAATCTCTACACTGATATATCATGTCTACCAATAAAGGCAGAGCTACCTCTATTGGTAGAAATGAGCTACCGGTATGCACAAACTACTGATACAATGTCTAGTAATATGCTAGTATACAGTTACAAAAAGGTCACCGATGCACAAGTCCACTGATATGCACATTAGCACTGGAACAGAACGGAGCTACCGATACAGACAAGCTACCAATAGACTAAAGCATATGATAGAAGGAGTCACCAGAACATAGAGTTACTGATACACGGTGTAACAACTACCGATATAAGAATTTACCGTTACAAGGACAAATAGCTTATGATAAGAGGTCGCTGCTATACAAAGTCCACTGTTACATATCTTCTGATAGAAGGCTACTGATTAAGGACTTACCGGTCACTGTTATTAAAACTCTATACTCTCAATATTATTTATTTATTAAGAAATAGTCATATTTGATGATTTTAATGAAATTATTGTTATTTAATGATAGTTGTTGGCATGTTAGGGAACCATAACTCATAACTATAAAAAGGTAATCATTCTCATTGTCGGTGCTGAAAGATATTAAAGGAAGGACAAAGACCGGGCAAAAAAAACAAGAAGATGCATGAAGAGTGCGAAATAAGGGCTGAAGAGTGCTGAAAAGTGGTTCATACATATAGAAAATAAAGGCTACATACATACTGGAAGAACACTATACATACACAAAGCCATTTATTCTATAAGAGAACACAAGATGCACCTTCGCCAAGAAGTGAAGGACTACAATGAACTCTTCATACACTCATGCTAATCAAATATGAACATGAAGAAAAAGACCCTCAATTTTTTTGAAAAAACCCAGTGAAGGACTCAAAAACATACCTAATCAATCAAAGGAGTCCAGAGTTGCACTTCACATCACTAGAGCATTCTTAAACTCATATCTACTCACTCAGTGATTCTTTTATTCACATTTTGAGCAGTTTCCATACTCTGTATATTTTATACACACACTTTCTCATGTACTAAACTGTAGGATTTCTAAATCCTCACAAAAATCTTCCATAACTCTCTCTTGTATTCCACTGTGGATAGTGGTAGAGGTCAAGAAAGATTGAGATAGCCAGTGTGCTGTTGTTTTGTTTTCCCACGTAGAACTGTGGTAGATTTCTTAGTACCTCGACAGTCATTGCACTGTTGATTACCCCAATCCAGTGTGTGGATAAAATTTATATAAATTTCTTGAGAGGACTTAGTCTCGTCGTGGGACTGAACCTCTTGTTTAAAACTGTTGTGCTTACTTATTTTGGGTTTAGCTTATTCTGAATATTCCACTGCTAATTACTTTGAAAGACAATCTGTTTTAAAGTTACATTGATAGTTAATCTAGAATGTTTTTGTAACTATCATAAATCAGTAGGATAGCTTAAAAATATAATTTAATATTTTGATTAAATTAACTGAGACCTAATCAATCTATTGAGAACTTAATCATACCCTTATAGTTTTACAAATTCACTACAGTTTAACTCATTTTTAAATTGGGTGATATAATAGAAATATATTTAACAGAAATTTTAATTGGAACTCAATTAACCCCCCCCCCCCCCCCCCCTCTTGATTATCCACTCCGACCAACACAACCCTTATCTCTTGGTTTAACCATCCCCCCATAAGTAAACCCATTTTCATATTAACCCTATTTATAATATTTTTATTATTTTTACTATTCACTATGAAAAAAAATTATGTATTCACACTTTAAAATTTATTAATTATCAGGAATCCAAATATAGAAACCATTTTGACATATTCAATTTTTGTATTGGAGAAATTAAATTTTATATAATTGAGTAAAATGAAATGAAAAAACATTTTGAAAACATTATTTTTATGAATAAAAATGAATTAAATTAAATTCTTATCCATATAAAAACCACAAAAAATTATAAAATATATAATATTTAACATATAAAATTTAAATTAAATTTAAATAATTAATATATATATATATATATATAAATTATTAAAATAAAAATAAATTGCACGCATAAAAACAGTTTCTAGAAGAAAGTTGTTTTCAATCATAAAAATAAACTTTTATTAAATAAATTTATAATGATGATTCTTATGAAATTAATTATATTATATATAATTAGTGGATAATTATTTTACTTTAGGATCAGATTCAAAACAGAATGGTACTTCTTCATGAAAATAAATGAAATTTTTTACAAATATTGGTATTGTTAACTATTCACTGAAAAATAAATATTTTAAGAAAAATAATAATACTTCACTCCAAGATAATATTTAAATTCTGGTTTAATAACATATATTCATTTAATAAAGTAAAGTTTCTAGAAATGTTTGAAATTATTTATAATAGTTGTTCCAATAATGTACTAAAAACAATTTTAAAGAAAAAATGTTTTTGGGGTATAAAATAACAATACATAAAATTGATTTCATAATTTTTATGAGTCGATAAAAAAGATTCATTATTATCCATTATAATTTTTTAATTTTTTAAATACTATTCATAACCTAAAATTTAACAACATGGATAAAACAACCACATTTGAGTAATGTTATTTTAATAGTATATCGTAGTATGTGTTAAGCTCGGTGTTGCGTGTTAGGAAATCTTTTATGAAATGTATTATTTTAAACTAAATTTTGGGGTGTCATATTATCTCTCCTTAAATAAATTTTGTACCCTTAATTATATATTAGAAATAAAGTGTTCAATATTTTATAATACCTTTTTTAAAAACCCACATCATACAAAGGGACATTAAAATTTCCTTTGAAACAGGGAAGTGGGAAACACAATGGTTACCATAAGTAACACAAAAACGGGTCCTAGATAATAATAATATTATTATGAAGTGAAAATTTGGATATAAAAAAAATATTATTCCATATAGTGATAGATATCTCGATCTTGAGAAATATAATGGCCACCAAACCGTAACATAATTACAGGTGAAAATGACCATTAAATCCATATAAACAATTATAAAAAGTAAAAAAAAATCATTGCCATTTTCCCTAGATTTTAGGAATTATTTTACCATAGAATATGAGAAAATATACTTACATCATTTCTTCATGGCCATAAATCTATTTTCATTATTTGGTTGTGTTTCGATCAATTTTTAGTTATATCTCATCTCATACACTATGAAATGAACATTTAATAGGAATTTTTCATTCTTGAATCTGTAAAACCATAATCTTAGCACATGTGTAACGAACCAAAATTTTGTTAATGAAAATTCCTCTTGATATGATTAAATTCATTATTATGTAAAATGGTTATATAAAACATATGAACTTCTTTGGTTTTATTTTTTTTTATTTTGAAATTCTATTATGAATTGTGATAATTTCAAATATAGTCATTTAACATCGATCACATGATTAGTATAAATATAAGGCTTTAACAAATCGAATTTACCCAAACAAAGGAAGTGATGGCCTCATACATTATAATTTCTCTATACTAATCCCATTTTTCAGAGCATGGAAAAGAGGTGGCATCACTGGGCATTGCTTTTGACCAAGCCAAAATTCAAGACATTAATCATGAAAGGAATTGAATATGCGAGAAGTGGAAATTGATAGATATTACCACCCGGGAGATGTTATATGAGCCACCCCAGGAGCTGGTCACCATCACACAACATACCCTTAGGTCTTATGATGGTTTTTTAAGATGTTATGTAACAAGACCCAAGCACTATGACAATTTACATTATTTTTATATAAAGACTATATATTCATTTTATTATTGTCATTTTGTAAATAGTTTTTAATGCACAAATAGAATTTTTTTAGTTAATATTCAATTTAGATATATATTTTGTTGAATTAATGGATTTTCTAATTAAATAATAATTTCATGAAAAATTATTACATAATTACTTTTTATTAAATATTAATGAACATATAATTTTTATGAATACAATTGTAATTTTTATTAAGGATTGAAATTTGTTTTTTTTCAAACCCCTTATTTTTTATGAATGTCGGTTTTTATTTCAAAAGAGAAAATTCAAAAATTTAGAAAATTATTTACATAAAATTAATATTATTTTAGGAATTGGGATTTTGAAATTATCCAACGATGAGTTTTTCAAAATTTTCTGAGACAACCAAATTTTTTGGTAAAAATTAAATATTGTTTATTTATATAATATGTTTTATTACATCATAATGACACCACAAGGATTTATTAAAACTCTATAAATGATATTTTCAGAAAATATCTTTTTTACGATTAAAATATTGTGATTTTAGATTTTTTTGATTAATTTTACAAATCATTAGTGGACCCTACATGACTACTAAAAAAATTTAACCTTTTTAATTGATCTCATTAAGGGTGGGACTCACCTCCTCATAAGAAAGCATAATATTTTAATAATATTGGGCATTGGCCTTATAAAATAGATTTTTCCACACCCATTTGTAAAAACCAAGTGTAAAAACCATGGGTTGGTTTGTGGTTTTGATTAGTTTAATGTGTCGTGGCCAAAAACTAAATAATAAATAATTCCCTCTATTTTCTTATATAAACCCACTCAAGATCCCACTTCCTCATCACTCAAAGCCTTTGGGTCTCAACCAACCTCTACCCTCCTCTCTCTATAATCCTTCCAAGGTTCCCCAATATCCCAAGAAGCCTCTCTCAAGCCCATCCCAAGCCTTTCAGATAACACTTCCAAGTAAGCGATTCCTTCCTTCATATTATCCATGTTTCTTAATATTGTTATGCCCTTTTATTTTCAATTATAAATGTTGGGGTATTATTTAATTCCTCCCTTATAATATAATATTTATCTTTCAATGATGGTAGACCCATTTCTCTCTCATCGATTCCTTCCATGTGTACCTGTTACCATACCGAAATTCAATAATGGATTTTTTCCCTTCTTATTTTTTCCAAATTTCATTATGTCATTACACCCTTTTATTTTAAATTAAAAATATTGGGGCCTAATTTAGAACCTCCCCCATACTACCATACTTATGTTTTAATGATGAGAGACCTCTTCCTCTCTCATTAACAATTCTCATGTACAGCTTTTACAATGCCGAAATTCCGTAAGAAAATTCTATCTCTTCATTAATATTCAAGAAATTCTTTTGTTTTATGAATATAAATTCCATTACATATATTGGAACATGTATATATATGACCACATTACTGTCCATTTCATGTAAATATGGTGACAATCCCCTTTATATATCATCAACATTTTTTATGAATTCGTATGTCATGCTGTTATGCTGCCAAAATTGCACCATGATTTTCCAAACAAAAGTCATGGTCTAGTGAATATCATTCTAATTTTCCCATCAAGGGTATTAACCATTATGAACATTTAATTATTGACTATATAGTTTTATGTATTAATTACAAATTTCTTTATCATGGAATAAATTATTATGTTTAATGAATCAATGTTATATGGTACATGTGGCACACTTATTCCTGAAATGAAATGATTAAAAAAAGGTGCACCCTGATAGCACTCCAATGAATTGGGTAAGGATTACTATCATGATAAATCAAGTACAATGAGGGTTTACTCATGATAATTCATGTGAAATATGATAGTACTCATAATCCATGTGCAATTATCCTTGGCTCATGCTAATACCATGTTATGTTTTGTTTCCACATTTTCATGTTATGATAATCATGCTATATCATGCCTTCTTGTTCATATTTCTCTTATCAACCATTGATATTCATATTGTATAAAATGTATTTTATTTTTCAATTAAATTCTTGTTTACTCCCTTATTGGGATTTATATCTCACATTTTTCTTATTCATGTATTCATGTTATCACATGCAATACTAAGTACGAAGGAATGTTGTGGTCATGTAAATGATGTTTTCAATAATGATATTGTGTTTTATGTATTAAGATGTTATATAATGTTCCTAATCATCAAATACACTAGAACTATCGATCCTCTATGTTTTATAAGGGGTTGGTTTTATATAATATGTCATGTTTATGTGTGTAATATAGAGTATGGTTATTATAGATGGTATTAGATGATAAGTTTATTTATTTTTTGGGAGTAAGATTATAAAACCATAGTGAAAGATTTTGGGATAAGACTAAGTATAAAAAATCATTTCTATGTTGTGGTGAGTATTGAGTATGTATTTTATCAAGAAAATAAATCTCATTCTAGATACGGGAAGGTAGAGGAAACTCTAGCACAAATGTAACTCGGATTGAAAACTCCGACATGGAGTTTCAGGCTTGACCCAGGATATCCCAGTACATGAAAATGGGCCTTTATACACTCTTGGATACGACAGTCCTGGGGGATATGATTTGGTAAGTTTATAAGCTTATTATGAACCATTATTATAGGTAAAAAAGTCCCCTAAGAATGTATGTTGGGAGGTAGATCATTGATAACATAGATTGAAGCCCATAAGTTCATATGTTAAGGAAATAAAAGTTATTTATAAGTCAGACATTTTTGTCCTTGGATTACCCTTTATGTGTTACCACTAAATTTTCTTTTATTCTAGCCAATGGCCCGTAATAGGATGATTCTGGATAATAAATTATGTAAAGATCAATGTGATGACTATTATAATGAGATACCCAATCCAATGGGAGTGGGAATCGCGAACATTATAACGATACTCTCTTAGTTAACTAAATATTTGAATAAAAAAATGGTTCAAGAGGAATGTTAACCCCCCCCCCAAGAAAGAAAATGACACATTCTATAGATTCATGAGACAAAGGCCTACTACTTGTAATGTATCATCTAATCCCTCAATCTATGAACAATGAATCAACTTCATTGAGATGATATTTTCAATACATCAATGTTCTGAACAAGAGAAGGTACTTCTAGCTACTTATCAAATGGAGGGTGAAGCTAATCAATGATGGAAAATGTTCAAAAATACAAAGCAGGGGGAGGAGATCTAGGCATTGGAATGGAAGTATTTACAGAAAATGTTTTTCAACAACTATTTTTATTGAACCATGTGGATTAAGATGGAATGGGACATCCATGACCTCAAGAAAAAAATAAGAAAAATACATCAAAGCATTTTAGCCAATCCTCACAAGACTTGCATGATACGCCTCCCTCTTCTTGGTTACCACTAAATTCAAGGTTGACCGCTTCTTTTTTGGGATGAATCCTAACCTACTAAAATCCACAGTGATTCATGACTATGATATCTATGAGGAAATTGTATGATGCGTCCTCAAAGTCGAAATGGAGATTGGTGAATCTCAGGGGTATCATGAGGATAAGAAGTGTAATGTGGCCATTAATTTTGGCGGTTAGATGAATAAATACAATTGTTCTAAGAAAATCTAACACCCCACTAGCCAAAGGTGAAGAAAGAAACATATTAAAAATTTCCTAAAGGGGACATGTAAATTCTTTAGGTGTGGAAGAAAAGTGCGCCTAGCTGTTAACTACCAACATGAAAAAACCTACGGCTGCAATAGAGAAGAGGAATGCTCTGTTCTACCCTCAACGCGTTGTTCATTTCTTAAAATACAAAGAACCAGGGCACCTTTAAAATCATTTTCCTATGGAAATAGTTTTTTGAGGTAACCAACAGCCTCCAAGGAATCAATGGGTGCTTTTTCCATCACCTTTGTCCAAGTGAACCCTAATAACGATGTGGTCATATATATTCCAGTTATTCATTCAATAATAGTGAACATAATTTTTGATTCTGGTTCAACACATTCTTATATATCTATAAAGTCTAGTAGAAAAATCCCAATACCCCCACAAATCATGGAATAAAAGATGTCATTGAGTATGAAAAATGGGTAAATCATTCATTCCCATGAATGTAACTCCTCCCCTATCATAATTTTTGGACTGGAATTCTCGATGGACCTTATCATACTCCCTCTTATGGAATTTGATTCATTTCTTATAATGTATTGGATTTACCTTTATAAAGAGAACATAAATTTTTTTGTGACAGGTAAATTACTCTCCATATGGAGAATTGACCCCCTCTTCAATACAAGAGCAAGGAGGAAGATGAATCTTCTATAGCACCATGATCTCAAATGTTGATATTACTGCACTATTAGCATGTGTATCTAGTTCAGATGATTGATTTTAAGGAATAAACCATCCTTGAAGACATGAACTTTGTGATTTAATTCACTGATGTGTTTCTCGATAAATTCCTAGTCTTATCCTAGAAGAGATGTTTAATTCTCAATTGATCTTATACTGGGGGAATTTCCAATATCCGAGACCCCATATAGAATTGTTGTTGTGGAGAATGAGGAGTTGTAGAAATAACTACAGGACAATCTGGATAATGGGTTTATATGCCCATGTGCTTCACTATGGGGTGCACCTGTCCACTTCATCAAGAATAAGGATTGGTCAATGATTCTTTTCATTTATTATCGTGAGATCAACAAAATCACGATAACAAAAAACTGTCATCTTCCATGAATTGATGACTTATTCTATCAAATACATGGAGCATAGTAATTCTCCAAGGTGTATTTGTGGTTGGGATATTACCTTCTAAGTGTTAAGAAGGAGGAAATCCATGAGACTACTTTTTGTACAAAATACAGTCACTATGATTTCATAATAATGCCTTTCTGAATCACTACTGCTCTAGAAATCTTCACGGACTTGATGAATAGAGTCTTTAAAGACTATCTTGACAAATTTTTTGTTGTAGTTATGGATGATATTCTAATATAATCCAAAACCAATGAGGATCGTGTTGAGCATCTAAACACTGTACTAAATACCTTGCAACAATATAAGATCTATGTAAATTATAGTAATTGTGAGTTCTTGTTGAAGGTGGTTGAATTCCTGGGTCATATCATCATAGGAAATGGGATATATGTGGATCCCTACAAGATAGCTGCAATTAAGGTATTTTAGATCTCAATGTCGGTAATAGATATCCATAGCTTTCTGGGGTTATCTGGACATTATTGCCAATTTGTGAGAAATCTCTCAAGACATTCCAACACTCTTACCAAGATAAAAATGAAGAGAGTAATGTTTTCATGGAGTGATGAATGAGAAGAGATCTTCAAGGAGTTGAAAATTAGGCTTATCACTATGCTCATTCTCACACTACCCACAAGTGGAGTACCTTTTGTGGTATTTAGTGAGGCTTTGAAGAAGGGTCTGGGTTGTGTGTTAATGAGAAATGACAATGTTATTTCCTATGATTCAAGGAAATTGAATGTTCATGAGAAAAACTATCTAACACATGATCTAGAGTTGGTTGTGGTTATCTTCTCTTTAAAAATATGGCATCATTACCTCTTTGGGGAGAAGTGTGAAATATACATGGACCAAAAAAGCCTCAACTATATATTCACATAGAAAGAGATGAATATGCACCAATAAAGGTGGTTAGATCTGATCAAAGACTATGAATACTCAAATCATTACCACTCTGGGAAAGAGAACAAGGTGTCAGATGCTCTAAGTATAAAGGACCCAAAAATATACAAGTGATGAGAATTGAAAAGGATCCAATATTCTTATATTTGATTAAGATCGACATGTGAATCATAATAAATGGGACTTCATCAATCCTTTCACAAATGATTGATCAACTCTCTCATTTCGAACGGTTAAAGGATGCTCAAAAGGATTATGTGGGGATTTATAAAAAAGTTGATGCTATTAGAAAAGGGAAATCCTCATATTTAATTGTTAATGAAGAACAAATTAAGATATATAGTTCAAGACTATGTTTTCCATGAAATCCGGAGTTAAATAATGAACTTTTGGATGAAGAACATTGTTAGAATTTCTCAATCCACCCAGGAAACACAATGATTTATCGAGATCATTATTGGTGGGATAACATGACGAAGGTGATTGTTGAGTATACAACATGGTTCCTAGTATGTCATGAAGAAAAGGCTAAGAGGCATAATTATAAGGTGATGATGCCACTATTACACATACTAGCATGGAAATGGGAGAACATCGCCATGGAATTTTTCACCGGACATCTGAAGAAATCCAATGGAAACAATGATATCTGGGTTATTGTGGATGATTTTACAAATAATACACACTTCATTGTAATTAAGGATGAATTATCTATGGATTAACAAGAATGGATATATATTAGGGGGGTGGTAAGGCTACATGCAGTGCCACTATCTATTGTATCCAATTGAGATCCAAGATTCACCTCTATGTTTTGGAAGAGTCCTCAACTTGCTCTGTATACTGATCTGGACTTCAATAAGTCTTATCAACAATAAAATAATGGTCAATTTGATAAGACTATCCAAAAATATTTGGACATTTTCAGAGCGTGATAAATGGACGTCAAATATGGATGGGAACAAAATATTCTTCTTTTGAGTTCATTTATAATAACAGTCTCCACTGAAGCTGCCAAATGGATCCTTTTGAAGCCTTTTATGGTATGTGGATTAGAACACTGGAATGTTGGGATTAAGTTGGGGATTAAAAACTCCTAGGTCTGGAAATGGTCAATGAAATGGCGGAGAAGGTTAAGACCATCCAGAAGTATATTAACGTTGCTCAAAGTTGACAAAAGAGATATGCTATGAATCGTTGACGAGACCTAGATTTTGATGTCGGAGACATGGTATTCCCCCTCATATCACAATGGAATAGAGTTTTGATATTTGTGATGAAAGGAATTATTATTCCAAGTTACATTGGCACTTTTGAGATCCTTGATCACATTGGATCAATTTCTAATCGAATAGCACTCCCACCAAACTAATCTCAAGTACATGATGTATTCCATGTATCACACTTGAGAATGTACTTACCTGACCCATTCTATTTAATTAATCGAGAGGTGTTCCCATTAGAGAATGAATCTATTATAAATAGAAGTTGGTGAAGATCTTAGATCGTAGAGAAAACATCCTACGAAATAAGACAATGACCCTTGTCAATGTGTTGGGGGGAATCCAAATAATTGAATAAGCAAAGTGGGAACCATAGGAAGTAATGAGGAAGAGTAACCAGCATGTGATTTTATTGTGGGATAATGTAATTTTGAGGGTGAAATTTTTTAAGGGGGGTGATTGTAATTACCCAAACATTTGTTAATGAAAATTCCTCTTGATCTGATAAAATTCTTTATTATGTTAAATTGTTATATAAAACATACTCACTTCCTTGGTTTTTTGTTTTAGTATTTTGAAATACTATTATGAATTATTACCATTTCTAATCTAGTAGTTGAACAGTAATCACATGATTAGTATAAATATATGGATTTAACAAATTAAATTTACTCAGACAATGGAGTGATGACCTCATCCAGTAGAATTTCTCTATAAAAGCCCATTTTTCAGAGCTCATAAAGGCGGTGGAATCACTAGGATTATCTCTTGACCAATCCCTAGCCAACCTTCAACACGTTAAGCTCAAACGTAATCGACTACTGGAGAAGTGGTAGTTGATATATATTACCACCTAAACGATGTTATCTAAGCCACCCCAAGAGTTTGTCACCATCACACACCTTATCCTTAGGTATAATGTGGGTTTTTTGAGGGGTTATGTTATAAGACTCTAGAACTATGACTATACATATTATTTTTTTATAAATACTATACATATATTTTATTATTGTTACATTGTAAATAGTTTTTATAGCACAAATAGTATTTTTTTTGTTGATATTCAATTAAAAATATATTTGGTGAATTCATGGATTTTTTTATTAAATAATAATTTAAGGAAATATTATTACTCAATTTATTTTTATTAAATATAAATGATCCAATAATTTTTATTAATACAATCGCAACTTTTATTACTGTTTGAAGGTTGTTGTTTTTTGTCAAACCCCATGAATTTTCAATAAATGTATGTTTTTATATTAAAATTGAAAATTCATATATGTAGATTATTTTTTAGATAAAATGAATATTATTTTGGTAATCTAGATGTAAAAATTTTCAAATGGATAATTTTTCATAATTTTCTGAGACATTCAAATTTTTGGGTAATAATTAAATACCGTTTAACTGTATAATGTGTTTTATGGCATCATAATGACCCTATAGTAATATAATAAAATACTATAAATGATATTTTCTACCATTATATGTTTTACAATTAAAATAAAGTTATTTTGGTTTTCGTTATTAATTTTCCAAATCTTTACTGGACCCTCCAATACTTATAAAACAATCTATCTTTTTTAATTGACTTCCTTGATAGTGTGACTCACCTCCACATAAAATATTCAAAAAATTTATAACATTAGTCCATTGGAATTATAAAATAGTTTTTTCCACCCCCCTTCGGAAAAAAATCATATTCTGAAATCATGGTTTAGAATGTGGTTTTGATTAGTTTATTGTGTGGTGGACAAATCTTAAATAATAAATAATTCCCTCACTTTTCCTATATAAACCCACCCAATATCTCAATTCATCTTCATTCAGAACCTCTGTAACTTGAACAACCTCTTCCTTCCTCTTTCTAGAATATTCCCAAGGTACCCTAAGCTCCTAATAATCCTCTCTAAAACTGATCCCAAGCCTTTGAGATCGCACTTCCAAGTAAGGGATTCCTTCCATTCTCATTTTATACATGTTTCTTAATAATATTATTCCTTATTATTTTTCATTATAAATGTTGGAGGTATAATTTGACACCTCCCTTGTACTATAACAACTATGTTTGAATGATGTAATACCCCTTTCTCTCTCATCGATACCTTCCATGTATACTCGTTTCCAAGCTCAAATTCTGTAAGGGATTTCTTCCTTTCTTATTTTTGTCCAAAATTATTTACATTGTTATACCCTATTATTTTCATTTACAAAAGTTGGGGTACAATTTTGCACCTACCCCATACTTCCCTCCTTATGTTTGTATGATGAGAGACCTCTTTCTCTCTCATTAATGCCTCTCGTGTAAACCTATTACCATGCCAAAATTCTGTAAGAAATTTCTCTCTCCACATTTACATTCAAGCATTTATTTTGTAATATGATTCCAAATTTCATTACATATTTTTGGATATGTTTCTATATGACCCCCTTACTATTCATTTCATGTACATATGATGATATACCTCTTTCTCTCTCATCAACCATTTGTATGAATTATTATGTCCTCCCATTATGCTGCCAAAATTAAACTGTGATTTTCTAATCCAAAGTCATTGTGTAGTGAATACCATGCCCATTTCTCCATCAAGGATATTCACATTTCTACACATTTACTTATTGAATAAAGAGTTTCATTATAATGACATAGAATTTTATTACATTACTATTACATCAATTTAAAGATGAACAAAAAATATTATTACACATAAAGGATCAAAAGTATTAGTGTCTTGGGAAAACTAGTACCATACATGACAATTAAAACATCAAGCATATACATTTATTTAATCTATTTTTCACTAAATTCTAATTGGAAAATGACCTCTCCTTAGTACATGTAGTCATATGATGATATATAAAAATGTGGGAGCTAAAATCTGAGTAAGAGGATAGATAGGAACAATATAACAATGGGTGAGCATAACCATAACATAGGCAAAGAATCATGAACATGAGAGGAAACATTAATAAGAGACATGAAATATGTAAATGCATGAAAATGAAACATCTAGTCTTAGTAGTTAACTACTATACATACTAGTGAATAATGAAAGAATATTGTTCACACATCATTTCATATTAACTCATGGAATTCATCACATTTCCCAATGCATTTGAGCACTGTATAATTCTTAGTTCACCTGTCACATTGAATCATTCATATTGTGCTATATAATTCCGGGTGCACTCTTCACATCATATCATTATCATTTATCATACATGCCACAATGAACATATGTAAAAAATGAACATTACTAAACCATGTGAAGGAATGGGTTTCACCCCATAAGTACACATTCATTAACATTGGGTTCCCAAAATTAAGTGGGAATCACATACTTGATACAATAGCCATCAACCTTGAGTGAGAAGTAAAAGGTGTGTTTTTTAAAGAATATTTTTTTTGGAAAACAAATGATTAGAATAAACATCCTTATAAAATAGTTATATCACAGAAAGGTTAATATAATGATGAATATATTATATTTAAGGAGTGACCATACAAAAAACGGCGTGAAAGAGGGAGAAGTCGATGAATGAAAGTTGGGTTCAAGATTTTCCCCTTACCTTGTATTTTAACTATTTCTTCACATTAAAATCCTATATAACCACATTTTATTCATTAATTGACAATTAAATAACCTTTTTTAAATTAATATGGTTCATTATGGTTTCATTAAGTTATTTTATGGGTATTTTTATGAGCTATATAGTTTAAAAACATGGTTTGGGAATGTTCATTTTTATGGTTTTCTTGAGCGGATCATATGTGTTCATAAATTGAAGTTCGTGTAGAATATGAGTAAAAATATATTTCATATATATCAAGTTATTAATGATATTACAGAATTTTAAATTATGTTATAAAATATTATATTATATACCATGTGGATGAATCATTAGACAAAAATTAAATGATGCTTGTTTGAGTTAATTTGGGTGGGTTTTTGACCACAGTGAGCTTGTTTTGTTTATTCATTTAGAAAGATATACCATAGTTAGTTCCAGAAAATGAAATAAGATATAAAAAATAAAATATAATTTTGTTAAACAATAAAATTAGTTTCATGACCTGATCATATATATTAAATGGAAATTGAAAACATGTCATTTTTGAAGGTGATAGATTAACACCTCACAAACAATGTTTTATTTTATAAAATAAAAGGATGGAGAGAATGGGGTTGGATGGTATAATATCCCATTATTATAATAACAATAAATTATATTTATGATAATATATTTACAATACCATTTGGAAAAACATAGGTGGGGAAAGAATAAAAAAAGAACTTGAAATTGAATGGAAATTAAAGGAAAAGGGGGGGGGGGAGAAATTACTTCTTGAATCCTCCTCTTGAGATCCTCCTTAAGGGACCATAGGTTGTATGTTAATGATACTAGAAGCTCTTGGACGTGGGGTAGGGGATACAGAAGATTATTGGGAAGAGTTTAGATAGGTCTTGAATCTTTAGAGGTGTGAGGAAATGAGGATGTGAAGGGTGGTATTTATAGTGGAGGTGAGAGGGGTTCTTAATATAAAATTCATTAATTTATTATTTCCATACAAGACAAGGAATATTGTGTCTTCTATGAAAAATAATAGAAATTTTATCATATGAACCTGAATAAATTGGGAATACATCATTATAACATCATGCATGACTCTATAATTAGCTTATTTAGGTTATTTTGTAAATTATGGTATTTCATTATTCATCAAAATTTCAAGTAATTTAGAAAAATCCAAAAACATCACCCCAACTATTTTTCGATTTGTAGAATCAAAAAATGAATTCATTTTTTGAAAATTTAATTTCTATATATGGTTAATTAAATTTTTAATTAAAATCAAAATTTACTTGAAAAATAAAGTTTTTATAATTAAAATAGATTATATAATGCTTTCAAAAAATACGTAATGTCTAATAAAATTATCCTAAAAACATAATACATAGTATTTTTAATTTATGAACACATTTTATGAAAATAAATTTTCTTTTAAATTATTTAATAAATTATAATTATTTATTTATGACATAAAAATTGGCAATACTTTTATTATGGTCAAATTGTCATTTTCTAAGATGCCTAAATTTTATTTAATCACTAATGGGTAAGGTTACTCTTATTTTAGATGATTTAATATTCTTAAGGTTCATATTAACATTCATAGGGGTAGGTTACTATTCACCAAAAATTTTGTTTGTTCTATTAGACTCCATAAAACATCCTGAACACGACTATTTATTTCGAAATTTTGAAAATCAAACCATGGAAGTGGAAAAATTATATTTAATGGTCATATAGTATTTAGTATCATGATATTTCATTGTTCTTCCTACTGTTATTATACTATAGGGAATAATTATATTGAGGGATTTCCATTAATAAAACATCAGGTCATTACATTCTCCCCCACCCCTTTTGAAATTTCAACCTCGAAATCTCCTTTTCCCCAAAAAGTGAGGGTAATTCTCCTTCATCACCTCTTCTATTCACCATGTAGCTTCATAAAACATACGGTTCCTCCACAACACTTTGACAAGGTGGGTTTTCTTGTTGCGCAGAACCTTATCTCTCATTTCAAAAATCTTCCCTGGCTTCTCCTCCTATGATATATCATCTTCCAGCAGTTCCACCTCTATGTTCAGTACATGTGAGGGATCAGGTATATACTTCCTCAGGAGTGATACAGGAAACACGTCATGAACGTGAGCCATATTTGGTAGAATTTTAAGCCGATAGTCCACGACTCCTATGTGGTCAAGAATATCAAAGGGGCCAATGTACTATAGGATTATCTTCCATTTCTTTCCAAACTGCTGGACTCTCTTCCATGGTGATATTCAAAGGAAGTATATATCTCCAAAATCGAACTCCAAGTCCCTTTGAAGGTTGTCACTGTAGTTCTTTTTCTAACTCTGAGTAGCTTTGATGTGTTTCTGGATGACATGAACCTTTTCTATCATCTCTTACACAATATTGGTTCCATGTAACTTTCTTTCTCAAAATTCATCCCAAATGGTTGGAGTTCTACATCGCTTTCCATATAAAGATTCATGCGGAGCCATATGAATACTCGAGTGGATGGTATTATGTTATGAGAACTCAACCAATGGGAGATGCTGGTCCCATCCACCATTTAGTTATTGAGAGAATCCTTTTATAATATCCTCATGTTTCTATATATTTCATTCATATTGGCCACCATTTCTGGGGTGAGAAGTCATGCAACAATTTAATTCGGTACTCAAATAATATTTAAGACTCCACTAGAATTTAGATGTGATCCTTGGATCATGATCAGAGATAATCAATAGTGGAAATCCATGCAGTCTCACCACTTACATCACATATATCATTACAAGTTGTTCAAGTGAGAGGTCTTCCCTAATAGATATAAAATGGGATGACATGTTGTGTCGGTCAACCACATCCCATATCACATTATTTCCCGTCGACTTATTTGGGAAACTTGTCACAATGTCCATAGTTTCATTCCCCAATTTCTACATGGATATGGGAAACGGTTGCATCATCTCTTTCGAATTTTGTCACTCTACATTAACTTGATAACATACCATGCACCTTGATATATATTCCTCAATCTCCTTCTTCATGTTATCCTACTAGATGTTTTCTTAGATATCATGGTATATCTTGGTACTCCCAAGATGGATAGACAATGTCGATCTATGTGCATTTTCCAATAGCTCCATCTTTATCCCGGGTGATTGAGGCACACAAAACTGCATTCCAAATTGAATCACACCAGCATTGTTGATATGGAACTCTTACAAATTCCCTTATTTTACTTCATTCACCATCTTTTGTATCTCCACATCATCCCTTTGTACTTCCTTAATATTCTCTTGGATGGAAGGTTGTGCAATAATTTGTAAAAAATAGAATGTATCCCCTGCTCTTATGATTTCTAAATCTATCCTTTTCATATCCAAGAAGATAGGGTCTTTCTCAATCTGTAACATAGATAGAGTAGCAGGTTTATTTCATCATAGAGCATCATCTACCTTGTTCACCTTTATATGATGATAGTGAATATAGAAATCATAATCCTTGATTAGATATAACCCTCTCCTATAATTCATGTTGAGCTCCTTTTGTGTTAATATATACTTTAGGATCTTGTTGTTAGTGTATATTTCACACTTCTCGCCATAAAGGTAGTGCCACCCGATTTTCAATGGAAATCACAACTTCTAGCTCTAGAACATGTGTCAGGTAGTTCTGCTCATGGATATTAAACTTTCATGAGGTGTAGGCCATCACATTGTCATTTTTCTTGAGTACGCAACCCAAGCCTTTCTTTGAAGCATCGCCGTGTATCACAAATCATTCTCCAATTTTCTGTACTATGAGTACATTTGAAGTGATAAGCCTTATCTTTATCTCCTTGATGATTCTCCCACTTTCTTCTGTCTAGAAATACTTTACGAATTTCCCTGTTAACATAATTAGCGGGCTTGAAAATCGTGAAAAATTTCTCACAAAACGTTGGTAGTACCTAGTTAATTTAATAAAACTACATATTTTTGTTACAATAGAGGGCCTAGGCCATTCATAAGTCACCTTTTTTAACGTGTCCATATAAATTCCCTCACTCGTGATCACATGTCCCAAGAATGTGATTTTCTTCATCCAATAGTCACACTTGCTGAACTTGGAATACAACTTATCCTTTCTCAATGACGCTAACTCAAGTCTTAGATATTCTTCATATTATTAATTTCTCTTGGAATAGATGAGAATATCATCAGTAAACACTACAAAAAAATCCTTTTAGTAATTTATAATGATTTTATTCATCAAATCCATGAATATTGCATGGGCATTAGTAAGTCCGAAGGGCATCACCAGAAATTCAAAGTGCCCATACCTTGTACGGAAGGCATTCTTCTGAATATCTTCCCTCTTCACCTTTAACTAATGATATCTAGAACAAATATCTACTTTTGTGAACTATTGAGCTCCTCTTAACTAGTTGAACAAATGATCTATCCTTGGGAGAGGATACACGCTCATTATGGTGACATTGTTGATTTCCAAATAGTCGATATACAGCTGCATTGTTCCATCCTTCTTCTTTACAAAGAGCACTAGCTCACCCCAATGTGATGCACTAGGTTGTATGAACCCTTTTCCTATATTTTATTGTAGCAACTTCTCTTACTCCTCCAGTTTGATAGGAACCATCATAAAGGGACACTTTGAGATAGAAGTAGCTCCGGTTATGAGTTCTATTGAGAACTCTACCTCACGATCTAGGTGAATTCTGGGTAACTCATCGGGAAATATATAATTGTATTCACTCATGATGTGAATTCTCTCAAGGTTGGTACTATCCTTTGATTAAACCATTTGGGTGAGGAATGTTTCTACATAAGGAATCAACACCCACACCATTGAAGGATTTTTCAAAGAAGAATCATGATCTTCCATCCATTTGTATAGCATCATGGGAAGGTTCGGAATATGAAAGGATATTACATTTTCCCAATAGTTGATACATTATCTATATAACGAAATCCAATCCATTCCCATTATAGCATAGAATTCCACCAAGGGAAGTATTACGAGATTCGCTGGAAGAATGTTATCACATATTCCAATAAGAGAAGAGGAAAACAGTTGGGTTGTAGTGATTTCACCACTTAGTGTTTCTACAAATATTTCAACTTCAAGTATCTAGGGATTCGATTATATAGTTCTAGAAAAATTGGAAGATACAAAGGAATGTGTAGAACTAGAATCAAATAAGAATTTGTCCATTCTTGAGTGAATAGGAAGTATACCTTGTATGACTTCATTATCTTGCTCCACTTCTGCAGTAGTGATGGTATAATACTTCCCTTGTTCCTTTGGATTTGGTTGATGATGGTGCTGATTACCCTTGAGAACTCTAGGTTTAGTGCACCGGATTTCATAGTTTCCTATATCCTTATAGATTTAGAATTTAACCATTGGTGGTTCACTCCTTTCATCCACTACATTCTTATTTCCTTTCATGTATTTTCGACACTCTTCTGCATGGTGTCCTTCTTTCCCACACATGAAGCACATCCATGTCCCATTGAGGTAGTTCCCATGGTGCAACATCCCACATTTTTTATGTGTGGGTTATTGATTTTTTATTCCCACCTTTTTCATTAGATCCAATACATTGAAACTCTATATTTTATTTCATATAACTATATCCATGGAAAAATTCTCCAAAAACCATCTCCAATTTGAGAGCACATCGAAAAAATTATTCATAACTCCAAAAGACTCAAATTTCATGATCCTTTCAAAGGTATGGTTTTAATCCACTAAAAAATCTGTCAATTTTACTATCATTGCAGATAAAAAAATACGAAGCATACCTTGAATACCTTGTGAAATTAGCTTCTTAGGTTGTGACAGATTCTCTTTCATTTTTCTTCAGCTCTATGAATTCTCTTTCCATATTCGTGTGAAGATTTATTACTAAATACTTGTTAAGAAACATTATCTTAAAGTCTTCCCATTCGATCTCTTCAATTTCCTACCGTGGCTTGGTGTTTCTAATAAAATTCCACCATTGATTGGCCTCTCCATGTAGATGATAAATGGTTTGTGTCTCCATCTCTATATCGGAATAGTGAATCACAAAAAAGATTTTCCCCATGGAGTTGACCCACTACTTTGCAACTAGTGAATCAGAAGATCCTCAAAAAGTCAGTGGTCGTTGCCTCATAAAACACTCGATATCCAGTTGATCCCTCTTTGGTGAATGAGGATGTACTCCATTTTTATCGTTATTGTTCACATCCTGAGATAGTTGGGTAAGCATCGCCCTGATATTTTGAACTCCACCTGCCAAATCATTGGGAATGTCATTCAGGGAATCATTGCATTGGCCCTCGCATGAGTTTTTGTCCTAGTTTCTCCCAGTACACACTATTTCCTAAAATATAATGGTTTAGAAAAAAACATAATTCATCAAGTCATGAATAACTTATTCATTTTTATGATTTATACAAAAAGCATAATATATGGGATCCCTATTTCTATATTCTTGCATGCATATTTTTACTTAGTCTCATGATAAAGGTTTTATTTTGGGTTCACTAATCCAAATTCCAAAATTAACTAATCCTTTCCAATGATACCAACTATAGCAACTGAGCCTTTTCTTACAATACTATTATACCATTTTAAATATGAACAACATAGTATTATTACACATAGATGATCCAAAGGTTTAGTGTCTTGGGAAAACTATGACCATACTTAACAATTACAACATCAAGCATTAATATTTATTTAATTCTTTTCTCTCTAGGTTTTTATTAGCACTTGACCACTCCTTAGTACATGTAGTCACATGAGGATATACATCGAAAGGGGTGAGATAAAATTTCATTAAGAGGATAGATATAAACAATATATCACTGGGTGATCATAACCATAACACAGGAAAATAATCATGAACATGAGAGGAAACATTAATAATAGACTTGAAATGTTGTAATGCATAAAAATGAAATATCATGTCTTAGTGGTTAACTACGACACATACTTGTCAAAATAGATAGCATATTGTTCACACATCATTTCACATTAATTCATGAGATTTATCACTTTACCCAATGCAGTGGAGCACTGTATAATTCCGTGTGCACCCGTCACATTGAAACATCCATATGGTGCTATATAATTCTGGCCGCACCCGTGACATCAGAACATGATCATTTATCATGCATGCCACAATGAAAATCTATCAAAAATGAACATAAATAACCCATGTAAAGGAATGGTTTTCATCCCATAAGAACACATTCATAAAAATTGTGATCCCAAAATTATGTTGTAATAACATACTTGATATGATAGCCACCAACCTTGAGTGAGAAGTAATATGTGTATTTTTGAAAGGAGAGTTCTTTTGGAAAATAATTTGTTGACATAAAATTCAGTAGAAAACATGTATATCCCATAATAGTTAATATATTGATGAATAATTTATTTTTATGGAGTGAACATACCAAAAATAGTGTGAAAGAGGGAGACCCTGAAGAAGTAATGTTGGGTTCAATATTTTCCCCTTACCTTGTTTCCGAAAGATTTCATCAATTTATTGTCCTGTGTAACCACATTAGATAAATTAATTGAAAATTCCAGAACCTTTTGTAAATTAATATGCTTTATTATGGATTCAATAAGTTAATTTATGGGCATTTGGATGAGTTATAGTGTTTATAAATATTGGTTGGGAATGTTCATTTTTATGGTTTTCTTGAGCGGTTCACATGTATTCGTAAATGGAAGTTCATGTAGAACATGGGTAAACATACAGAACTGATATTTCTTGTTATTAATTATATTCCAGAACATTAAATTATCTTATAATTAATTACATTATATACAATTTGTATGAATCATTAGATAAGAATTAAATGATGACTATTTGAGTAAATTTGTGTGGTTTTTTGACCACAAATAACTTTTTTTGATTAATCACTAAGTAACTTGTACATAAATTAATTCCAAAACATAAAATAGGATATAATAAATATAATATAATCTATTACATTGATAATTTTTTTTCAAACCCAGATTTTAATGCATTAAAGGAAATTGAAAACATGTCGTTCGTGTAGGTGATAGACTAACACCTCACGAACAAAGATTTTTTTTATAAAATAAAACTCTGTGGAGAAGGGTTTTTATGGTATAATATACCATAAGTATCATGACATTATATTATATGTATGATACGGGAGTTACCATGCAATTTGGATGATGATATATGGGGAAAGAATATGAAAAATAACTTGAAATTTAAAGGAAATTAAAGGAAAAAAGGGAGATAAATTAACTATTGAATCCTCCTCTTGAGATCCCCCTCAAGAGACCTAGAGTTGGTCTTTTTTAAGAGATCATAAGAACTTGGTCATGGGGGAGGGGCTCGAGAAGCTGCTTGGGAAGAGTTTTGACAAGGCTTGAAGCTTGAAAGCTGTGAGGAAATAAGGGTGTGAAGGGTGGTATTTGTAGTGGAGGAGAGAGCAGATTTCTTAATATAAACTTCATTAATTTCTTATTTACCCACAATAAAATGAATATAGAGTAATCCATGACCAAAAATTGTTATTTTATCATGTAAAACCGAAAAAATTAATCTTACATCAGGATAACATCATGCATGACTCAATAATTAGCTTATTAAGCTTATTTTGTAAATTATGGTATTTCACTATTCATAAGAATTCAAGTATTTCAGAAAAATCCCAAAAACTCACCCCAACCATTTATCAATGTGTATAATCCTAAAATGAATTCAATTTTTCAAAAATAATTTTTTAAATATTATTAATTTAATTTTTAATTAAAATCATAATTTACATAAAAAATTCAGTTTTTCCAATTAAAACTGATTTTATAATGCCTTCAAAAATTACCTAAGGTCTTCATAAATTATTATAAAACTAGAATACATAATATTTTTACATTATGAACACATTTAATGAAAATACATTCTCTTTTATGTTAACTAATTAACTATAAATAATTATTTATGACTTAAACATTTACTAATACTTTTACTATGATTAAATTGTCACTTTCTAAGATGCCAAATGTTTATTTAATCATTAATGAGTAAGTTTAATATTATTCAGTATGATTTAATATTAATAAGGGTATTATTAATATTCATAAGGGTAGGTTAATATTTACAAGGGTACGTTACTACTCACCAAAAATTATGTTTTTTCTATTAGACACCAAAAATCATTCTAAACACAATTGTGTATGTCAGATTATTAAAATTAAAACCATATAAGTGGAAATATTATGTTTAATGGTCACATAGTATTTAGTATCATGACATTTCATTATGATCTCTAGTTTGATTATACTATTGGGAATAATTATAAGGATGGATTTCCATTAATAAAACATCAATTTTTTACATTCATGTATGAATTAGACATTACTTTATCATTGAATAAATGATGATGCTTAAAAAATCCATTTAATATGATACATGTGGCACACTTATGCATGAAATGAAATGATTTAAAATGGTTTAGCCTAATAGCACTACAATTAATTGGGTAATGATTAGTGTTAGGATATGTCTAGTGCAATTAGGGTTTACTCATGCTAATTAAAGTGAAATAAGGGTTTACTCATGCTCCATGTGCAATGAGAATTAGCTCATGATTTTACAATGTCAAGTGTTGCTTCCACATTTCTATGTTATGATAATCATGCTATATAATTCCTTTATTGTGATGTTCTCTTATGCACCATTGATATAACTATTTCCTAACATGTATTGAATTATTTATAGTATGCATTGTTTACTCCCTTACTGGGCTTTATAGATCACCCTTTTCTTATTCATGTCCTCAGGTTATCTCATGCAATGATATGTGGAAAAGAATTTTGTGGTCATGTAAAAAATGTTTTCCATAACGATGATGTGTTTAATATTCTAAGTTGTTATGTAATGTTTTTATTCCCCCGAGACACTAGACCACTTGATCTTCATTGCTTTATCAAGTGATAGTTTTTATGTAATAAATAATGTTTATGTGTGTAATAAAGAGAAGGGTTTTTATAAAATGTTATCCAATATGAATAAATTTACATACGTTGAAATAAATAATAACCAATAAAACCCCAATAAAAACAAAAAAAGAAAAACTAAAACCATTCCATAAATATTTTTCCTTATGACTCATCCAAAAATATGCATGACCAAATTTAGAATCATGATGTTTAGAAAAATGGTCAATAAAATTAAAAAATCTACATAAAATTAGTCACAAATTAACCTAATGTGTCCCTGAATTTCATATAAAAATATGGTTATTACATCAATCATATATATTTTTATAACATTTGAATCCTTTCTCGAAATAACTTGAATCACTATAATAGCCTAATTAAAACCTATATTCTTGAAAAAACATTATTTTTGTTCATAAAAAACATAGACTAATGAATATACTCCAGAAATAAATAGAAAATGTAACCTTCATCAAATAGAACAAAAATCACTTCATCATCGTATCACTAGTCAATTTAAAGTTTGATAATACTATTCCATTTACATTTTCGGGTTCCATAATATCTTAATCTGAATGAAATATTATCATCTCAACATCTTACACATATTAGGGGTTATATATACCTCAAATAGGTGTTTTTAAAAAATATCACCTTACAACTACATCACTTTTCTATCTTATCAATACCAGTAAATGTTTCCTTGAAAATACTTAATTTAAATCTATTGTATAATAAAAAATAAATGTTTCATGATTCTTATTACATTAATATCATTGATCAAAAACATTAACAACATAATCTTAAAATAAAAAATATATAAAAACATAAATCATTCCACTCCCTTTTTAAATAGTTAACAAAAATTCATCATTCTATTCATTAATACTCTATTCCTCTAAAATAATATATGAATCATGAATTATGAATTATAAACCTCAATTTTAATATTCTTATTAATTTATGAATAAGAAATAATGTTAAGATAATTCATAACATTCTTATGTCATTCTTAGTATCTTCATCATCACCATAAAAACCATTACACATAAAACCTTATTGATCCACTTCTAAATATTTTCTTCTAGGATGATTCTTTTCATAATTCCTAAAATTTTCACATTTAAAACATTCATCATTATAATAAACATAAGAAAAAATTATTCCTTTATATGGAGTAACAAAAATTTTAATTTTAATTTACCTTTAAATTTCTATTTTTCTTTCTTTTCCACACCCATGATATCTTCCCTTTCCATTAACAAATTTCCTCTACTTCTTCTTCCAACATTCCTGACATGTAGGAATCCTGAATATTCTGTTCTCCATGGTCATTATAAAACTATGTTCTTATATTATTTGTTTCGTCTAGAAACACACATATGTTTATGTTTTTATTAACATTCCAATATTTATGGATTGTAATAATATAAATATTTCACATGACATATCCTATATTATTTAGTTTCACATGGGGACAATCAATGCATCATCTATCAAAATTAGTTTTATCACGATTCGTCTTAGTTACAACCATTAACTAAACCCAAAAATAATAGTTTAAGAAACAAGAATCATAGTGAGAAATAATATAATCATAAAAATTAATTCATAATACATCTATTTGATAACACCATATTTTCAACTATATGACACCATAGGTTTAACCTACGTTAACCATGATCGATTTCTATTCAAATCCTTTATAATGGTATATAATGGATATTTGAATTATCCACTGTTTATTCTCTATGAGTGTCTATCTCATAATAATGTTTTTTCTTTTCGATCTATTTTTATATTTATTTTTGGTTCAGTATATTTCCCTTTGGTATTCCCATTATTTTTATGATATAATGTAAAATTTTATAAATTGCAGGTGGGATACTATTTGTCAAACTGTGTGCCCCTACCCCGATTACTATATAGACCAGTTTTCTATTTTGAAAATTGGCTAATCACATGGATAGAGCATGAGTTTTTAAATTTTGTAGGATAATCATGTACCTTTTCCTGCTTAAACATTGTGTGGTGCAAGGTTGCTACACTGTTTTGAAAACCATGTCGAAAAGTCATGTTACTTTCGTAGTTCATTAAATGTTTTAAAATATGATTTTTTCCCCTATTTAATTAACCCCAAATCACCCTTTTTCTTTCCCACATAAGAGTCTCATCCCTAAGAGCCTCCACCCCTCCTCATTTCCCCTTGTCCCTCCAATTTGGTGGTGGTGTTTGGATTTTTCCATGATTCTTCATGTAAGTCCCTCTTTTCTTGATTTCTTATTCTTCATTAGGGATTCTCTTCTTCTTTCTTGGGTATTCATGTCTCTAGTGGTTTAGGTGTCCTATTTGGGTGGGAAATTGGTTTTTAGGTTTCCATAATGATTTCTATGGATTTCAATTGGTCTAAATTGGGTATACCAAGTGAATGATTTGGAAATATTTCATGATAATTTTCACTGAGAAATATTTTTTGGAGGTTTTAGCCTATTTTAGGTCCGAGGAGTTCATTAATCTTACCTTGGGAGATAGGACAATGATGAAGTCTTCCAATCACTTTGATGAGATGGTATTGAACACACTTGAAATTATTTCCAATGAGAATATGAAGGCTCAATGGTTTACAAAATGGTTGTGGCTAGATGTTTAATCTCATGTCTTTTTTAATTATTCTAGAAAACTTTGTCATGGTTGTTGATCATTCTTGTATAGGGGAAATTGATCATACGGTGAGGTTTGGTTCCATTAGTGTTGTGGATACAATAGGAAGTGTCAGAATTTTAAAAATTAAGTGGAAGCATCATGATAATGGATAGAAAGGAGTTGGTAGTTCAAGCTATCCTTCCCATGTAACATTGTATATGGCTTCTGATGATGGGTTGGTCATGCTCCATTAGGGTGGGAAGGAATGGAACATATTTCCTATGTTCACATCCAATCACAAACCTTGTCACTGATGTGGAACTATGGGATGATTTCAACACTTTTTCAAAGTTAAATCCCCTTATCAGATTGGTGCTAGATCTATGGATTTCAGGGGGGATGTCAGTCTAGTCAAACCCTTCCAGGTCAGTGGGTTCTCGGATTGGAGGTCATGGGGGTAGGGCTGGATCATCTTCTATATAGATCCAGTTTGGGGCCAAACTAGATGCAAGTTTTTGGTCATAGGGATAGGATGAGGTGAGGAAATTTAATTCCATAGATCAAGAACTAGTGGAAGTAGATACAGGGCCTACGAAAATCTGGGCTTCCATTTTGACTGCATCTTCTATAGGTTACGTTCTTTTAATATTGGTTCTTCTATTTAGATTATTTCTACCTACCTTTTGAATCTATTGATTTTTAAAACTGATCAAATTTTTTGTGTATGGAGTTTATAATGTTACATGGAAAGAAGCACAATAAGGTTATCAGGGTCCCTTCTTTCACGCTCACCATAACTGGAGTTGAGTTAGAATGGGATTTCATTATTCTAGAGACGAAACAATTTGATACAATCCTTATTATGGATTTGGTGTTGTGCATTTTAGTCCATACCGATGGTTATAGGCCATGGGTGAGTTTTGTGGAACCTGATAGAAGTACCCATGTCTTTCCTAGAGAATGGGATCCTTAATCGGGTCATGCATGACTCACACTCTCAGAATTAAGTAATCTCATTTTTCAAAATATCATCGCTTGCTTTGGAGGAAGATTTTGGTTCTCTTAAAAGTGGATTACCTTCGTTGGTGGATGGGTTCCCAATGGTTTTTGCAAAGGACATCTCTATTTTTCCTCCATAGATGAATGTATATTATTCTATTGAGTTTGCATCAGGAACACAACTGGTATCTCATCCCTCATACTGTATGGCCCCCACTGAGTTGAGGTAATTACTGGTATAGCTGGACAATTTGGAATATATTGGATTCATTCACTCGAGTGTCTCACCTTAGTACATACCAGTCATATTTTCAAAGAAGGATGATGGTTATCTCTAGTTATGCATCGATTACTGAAGGATGAATTATATGACCATATATAATAAGTGCCATTTCCCTATATTGATGAGGATTATTATCAGACAAAGGGGGAAATATTTTTTTTTTCAAAAAACGAATTTCATTCTAGTTACCATCATGTAAGAGTCATAGAAACAGATGTCCCAAAAATATCATTTCAAATCATTTATAACCTTTTTGAGTATTTAGTTATGACTTTTGGATTGTAGAATAATCCAGCGGTCTTCATGGATCTTTTGAAATGGGTGTTTCAACAGTATCTAGATTCCATTTCTATGGTGTTCATGGATGAAATCTTGTTTATTCTGGGATTGATGATGACAATGAACATCATTTGAGGAGTTTTTGGGCACACTTTTGGACCATCGCCCCTCTACTATGTTTTATGAATATTCTATATGGATTAGGGAAGTTATTTTTTTCAGTCATGTGATCTCAAAAGGAGGGGTTTTAGTGGACCCCGTGAAGATTTGTGAAGTGATGTCATGGTATAAGAAAAATAATGTTTTTAAGATCATATGATTTTTGGGAAGGGTAGGATACTAGATGACATTCATCCATGATTTATCTTAACTTGTTTCATCCATGATGACACTCACCCGAAATGGGGTTATGTTTTAATGGATCCTATAATTATTAGTGTACATTAAGGAGCTAAAGTACCATTTGAAAACCACCACCATTTTGGTTTTCTGTAATCAAGAAAGAGGTATGTGGTTTACTGTGATTCCTCTAATATGGGTTAGGGGTATCTGCATATGAAGAATGACCATGTGGAGGTGTATGGTACTCGCTAACTTTGACCACATTATAATAATTACCCAAACTATGATCTGCTGCTATAAGTGGTGATGCATGGATTAAAGATGTGGTGGCATTATCTTTTTAGGGAGAAATTTGTACTTTATTTCGATTATATGATCTTAGACTAAATTTTCTCCCAGAATTATCTGAATATAATGTAGCATCCTTAGGATGAGTTCCTTTAGTGGTTTGACATTGATATAATTTATACCCAAGGAAAAGGTAAAGTTGAAGTAGATATTTTATGAAAAAAAGTTTCAGTGCAAGCATTGAATATATCCAGTGATGAGTGGACATTGATCAGCCTTTTTCCTCATATGCACTTGGAGACCAAGGAGCATAGTGGAGGTGCATTATTTTCTAGTGTGCAACTAAAAACTTCTTTTTTGGAGATTATTGAGTATGATAAGCCTACTGATGAGTTGGTTTAGGAGTCTATGATGTTTCTTTCATGGTGGGTATATGACAAGTGATAGTTCTATGTCTCCTGAAAGTGTTTTTTTGTTTCAAGGGTTTCTTTGTAGTGTTGTTATCATTGAGGAATGTGGTAATACAAGATATTCACCAGTATCAATGGTCTATTTTTCCTTGTGCTACCAAGATTACTATGATGTGCGTCGGCAGTTCTGGTTACCTTCACTAAGGTGGGATATATCTCAATTCAGGTCATTATGTTATAGAAGTTAGTAGGAAAATGGTGAGCACCAGAGGCCCTCCAGTATGCTCTATCCACTACCTATTCCAACTTAGAACTAGAATGAGATATTTATGATCATTATTATTTGATTTCCTTAGACACCTCAGAGAAGGAATGTCATTTGGGTGGTGACTTATAGTTTTAATAAATTATCCCATTTTATTTCGATCAGATATAAAGAAAAAGTGGATATGTTGGGACAGATATATATCTTGGAGGTTTTCAAGTTTCATGGTGCATCGCCCACAATTATCTCTAATAGGGACCCTCATTTTACCTCATCATTTTGGGATGGAATTCAAAAGTAATTAGGATCTAAGGTCAAATTGATCATGGCATACCATCCAAAAATGGATTTTCAGAAAGAGTGGGAAAACAAAATTTTGGAACACATGCACTTTCCATGTGTGTTGGATTTTAGCAGACCACGGGATAGAAATTTTGGGATTTGATGGGTTTTAATATAATAATATTTACCAATACTCCATTTGAATGGATTCTTCTAAGGCACTCTATGGTTGGGAGTGATAGTCTCTTTTTGTGGGGATAAGGTAGGTGGGATATCATTATAGGTCTTGATCTTAGTGTGAGAGATATATGAGAAGATGAGACTAGTTAGGAAATATTTTTTGAAAGCTCAGAGTCTCCAAAAATCTTATGCCAATCAGCGATGCCAATAATTTTAGTTTTTCTGGGTGATCGGGTCTTCTTGGATGTGGCACCATGATTGGTTCATCGTCATTTGGGAAAGAAATGGAATCTAACTCTGAGGTACGTCAGACATTTCAATATCACCGATTGTATCGGTAAGTTAGAATACAAGTTGTATTTTCCATCACATTTGACATCAATTAATGATGTGTTTGATGTATATTAATTGAAAAATTGCAACCCAGATCTTTCTCATGTGTTGAATTGGGAAGAGATAGAATTTCAGCCCAATCTATCAATGTTTTAGGATCCAGTACAAATTATAGATTTTTAGGAGAATGATCATTTTGAGAATTATATTCTATTAGTCCTTGTTCTTTGGTTGAGTGGAAAAGATGTGCATGAGACATGTGATCGAAATTATTGTTTTGAAAATGAATATCCAATTTTTTCTCTGATAAATATTTTCATTGACTTTCTAGGGGTGGAATGTTTTCATGTTAGGGAGAATTTAGACGTCCATGTTTTCATTAAGAGGTATTTTTCTATTTATTTTTGGCCATTTAATTTTCTTTTTGGGTTCCCCTTGTGTTTTTGAGATAAATGGAAATATAGGGTAAATAGAAGTTGGTGAACAGTTTGTCAAACTATGGGCCCTTTCCCAGTTAATGGTGTGGTTAGGTGGTCTTTTTTGACAGTGGATAATGTCATAGTTAGCAAATGTTCCTTAAACCATGTGGGCTAAATATGCAATTTTCCTACTTGGATAGTAAGGGGTGCACGATTTTTGTACGTTTTCAAAAACCATGTGAGTTGTTCATGTAATTATAATTTTTAAAATATTAGTTGCTTCCTCTCAAGATTTAACCACAAATCATCATTTTTCTTCCCAACTCATATTTTTCAACCCTAAGATCCTCAAACCCTCCTATTGTTTCCTTGTACCCCTATTTTTATGTTTTATTTGTTCATATATTACCAATAGTTTCCAAGTAAATCCCTATTTTCTTGACTTCTTACATTTTTTAATGTTTTCTATTCTTTTTTCTTAGGTTTTTCTATCTCCATTAGGTTGGGTGTCCTATTTATGGTTGGAATGTTATTTTAGGTTTCGATCTTGATTTCTATGTATTAATCATTCCTTTATAAAGTCCCATTGAGTTTTGGTTGTCATTTTAAACAATTTTTAGGAAGATTATACACCTCAGGTAGGTTGTAACATGCTTAAATAGTATTTTGTGATTTTGATATACATTTTTTCTTCTTGTTAATTTTCTACATATTATATATGATGTGTGAAATGTTTTTTAAAAATGATTCAAGTGGGGAATGTTGTGAAATATGGTTTTCCAAAGGAAATGGGTTATTTTTCAAGTGTACTTTCATGTTTTTCTTTGTAAAGGTGTTTGATAAAACGTGTATGTGGTGTAAAACATGTTTTTAAATGGATTTTTTGTTATTTTGGATTCAAAATAAGTTTTTTGTTTTGGAAATGGTGGTTTATTTTGTTTGTGTTATATTGATTGGATTATACTAGTATGAAATTAATGTTGTATGTGACATGTGGAATGAAAATTGAGAACGAAGGGAAACATGGGTATCTATGTGGGTGGACTAAGACTATTTCACAAGTGGACTTAGATGTGGCTAGTCTCAGAATGATCTAGAAGGATTGATGATTCAAATAGTAAATATATTATTATGATGTTTGGAGAAAACTATTCCCTTTAGATTTTCCATCATAGTGGATTGTTCATGAGAATGTTGTTTTTTGTGTTTGTTGTACCACATTTCACTGAGATATGATGTACCAAGTATCCATTTTTATCTTGAATTCAGTGGGTTTTCCCATGAATTAGTTCAATTTTGTGATATTTCTCTTACCATCGTCATATCGTGCATATAGATTGGTTACTATAAAATCAAAGGATTTTTCCTTGGTACAAATGTTTTTCCATTAAAATGTTTTCTATAGAAATGTATCTGGGTTTTACTTTAATAAAACTATCATATTAACTTATAATATAATGTTTTTTCATCAAATCTATATTATTGGGTGGAATTGTACTAGAATTTGTCTCATATTTTTCTTACACCTTGGGGTGTAAGTATTTATAGTTGTGTTTGACTCACGTAAAGGCAAGAGGTATCGTGATGTTGGGTTGGGTTTCTAGTGGTCATATTATTACTTGTGTTGGTGGTGGTGGCTAGATTATGATGATCCTCATCATTCATGTTATTTTATTGAATAGTGTCATTATTCCCCTTTTGTTGGAGCATATTTTAGTTTGTATTTAAAGTTGTAAACCTGAATATAAATTTTTTTATTCCATGTATGGTTATGGTCATTGAATTTTTATTATTATTGAATTTTTATATTTATAATGTCGGATGAAATCATTACCTATGTATTTCATTGGTACTCATGTACAAGTTTATAGCCTTTGGGGATCATGAATTCACTTTGGCCATGCCACAGACTGAGTTAGGTGTCAGGTCGGATGGCACTCCAGCTTAGTTCATGAAAACCTAGCCCTGAGTGTAGTCTTATTCCTACTCGTCATACACTAGTGAAGATCATTTTAATACCCAATCTACCTTATTCATAGTTTTTAATCCGATGTTCATTTTTTCCACTACCATATCCATTTTCTTGTTTCTATAAAAGGAAGTATTTTCTAGGGAAACATAATACGTTATTTACCATAAATTATAATTTCCCCATATAATTTAGTTTCACCTAAGGGTTCTTCATATATCATTCTCATCCTATTTCCCAGAAATTACTAAACCCTTTTATGATATAAAATATAGTGTTCTGAACATTACAAACATAAATATTACATCTTGTTAGTTAAAAAATCATTACATATCAATACTATCTCGAAAAGAACTATAAATTATTTAGTGTACTTAGAAACATAGACACTAAAAAATCATACATAATTGATCTAAATAATTTCATAAAATTTTACACATAACTATGAAGCTCACTATACATATCATACTAATGATATTTCATCATATAGTATGGGAAGGAAACAAAATAAAATTTGATATTAGATACATTGTATACGTAAATATTAAATATATTATTAAATGAAAAAAATTGAGTATAAGATAAGTAAAATGTTATAAAAATATGATCATAAATTACAATAATCCTACACAATAAGTCAAAGATCATTCATCATAAATCCTTGTGTAATTGTTTATCATAACAATATACATATGTTTTAGGTGTTCAGTTTAATCATTAATAAATCATGATCCAAGATAATGTATCACAAGAATAAGAAATAAGTTTGTGGCATAAACATGAGAATATAAATTCAATTCTCCATTACAGGTTGATTCCCATGACTATCATTGAAGAAAAATTCCCATAATGGAAATTTCTACCCAATGATTTGCAAAATTCCATTAGGAGTAACTTCAACATAATTATATATGGGATCCTTTAGTAATTTATTAACTATGTCATCTTTTAGGTGTTTCTTAACATCCTAAACCCTTTTTTAGTTCCCCAACTATAGAATCACTACACAATTAATTACAGGTTTATAATAGTCCCACCCATCATCATGAATTAAGTAGGCTCACCCATTATATAATCATAATCCATATACAAAAGTCTTCCAAGATCATAAAACATTCATCCCTTCAATATAACATATCCTATGGAATGAAATGGGTTTCATAAACATTAAATCAACATAATACTAAACCATCAAAAGACAAAATAAATATGGTTACAATGCATCATATCTCTAGTAAATCGTAATAATCTTTAAATTATGCTGCTATATATGAAAATACCTTTAAAATATCACTAGAATATTTCTTGAAAAAAATACCTTTTTCATTCTAAAATAAATTATTTAGATGGAAAAATTCCAGAAATGTTGAGGAATATATTTTTTTCTAAATAATATTGGAAAAATGTAATGTGATATTCAATGGTTAGATTATTCATTATTGAAATAAAATCCAATAATGTGGAGTAGGTTATAATAAATATTACATTCAAAATTTTGTTACATATTTAAAAAGTACCACATTTTTAAAATGATAATAAGATTCATTTTAATTATATTTTTTATAGATTAAACAATTGTATAAATGTATTTAATAAAAATTGGGTGAATATTAAGAACATTTTCTTAATTATTATAAAGAAGATATTGACATGGAAGAAAAGATTCCCAACTGATGTAAGAAATAAATTATATTCTTCTTTAAATCATTTTTTGTGACTTGAATACATAAAGAGATGAAGTTAAACAAAAAATGTAATCTCTAGAAATAAACAATATAAAATAATATACCTAATATATGGGAGAGAGATATCATATAATTTTATAGTCCTAAATTTAATAAAACACAATTTTGGTAAAAATGAAATTGTAACATAAAACCCTTACAACTTCGGTAAATTTTGATTCATTACCCTATAAAATAAATAACATCAAATGAATATTTATTTATAAAAAAATATGTATATTAATGACACAATATAAAAAATGGTTAATAGATAAATCCAAAAAATAATATAGGTATATAACATAACATATGTCCCAAAGAAGATAATTTTGGATAGAAAAGGTTTTCCACTTTGGTAACATTCAAATCAAGACCCATTGAAAAATTAATTTGAATTTGAATTTTAAATACCAAAAATTATCAGTTATATAAGATATAACATGTCACAAATTTATTTTATAAACCTCATAAACATAAACTTGTGCATAACATCAACCATGTCTCGATGAAACAAAATTGAGATGAAGAACCCTTACAACATCTCTAATTTTTCAGTAAAAAAGAAATGAGTGAATTAATATGGAATAAAACACTAAAAATAATTAAATATAATAGAATAATGGAAAAAATTTAAATGATGATTTATATTTTATATACAACATAAAACATGGTTTATAATACAAACATGTCTTAAGGAATTAAAATTCTAGAAGAAGAATTTCATACCATATGTCTCACTTGTTCATAAGATTTCTATCCTGTTGTATAATAAATTTTTGTTTGTTAAAATTATATATTCATGTAACATCCTATTTCCTTCTATTTAAATCATTTAAATTTTTCTAATACTATTTTTTGAGCTAATCATTGAGATGATGTCAAATTTTGAGGCCCAGTGATCCCAGAATTTAATTTTTAAATATATTAAATATATTAATATCTCATATGAAACTTTTTTCTATAAAGTATAATAACTCCCAAATATAGTATCTAATAAAAAATCTAATACATCTATTATGTCCAGAATGTGGGTTTTAGAGTAGTAAAAAGATAAATAGTATTAGAGTCCGGAGTTTGTGAAAAAGTAATCATGGGAATAAATTATAGATAAATTAACTTATTAATTTATTTTTATTTGGGATTATTTAGAAAAAAATAAACATATATATAAACTTAATTATAACCAAATTTTCTGGATGGGATATGTAATGAATAAAAAATTTATCAATGGAATTTATCTGTTCTAATAGAAATGTTATATACTATAAATCACAAAAAAATGCATATAGACCGTAATATAATCTTTTTAAATTATTAATTAATTAATTAATGTTTATTATTAGATGTTAAAAAACTAATAATTATGAAATACTAACTTGAACATATGAATAGAAATATGACCCTTATGAATAGTAAAGTGGTCATATGATTTGTGGTCACACCCATGAATTTATAAATACATTTTATACATCTTATAAAATAAAGTACAATATAATTATATTATTTTCTATGTAAATAAATGTTTTAAATATTAATAATTATGTGTTTGAATTTTTTGAGGTCATAAATATTTAATTAAAATTTTATGATTGATTAAATTCTTTAAAAGAAAATTTATTTTAACAAAATGTATACATATATTAATATTTGAATGTCTTACGATTTTAAGTTAATGTTTTGAGACTTGAAGTAATTTTTCAAATTGTTATAAGATTAGTTGTAATTTTGAAATCTATATTGCCCAACTAAATGAGGATTTTAATTAAAAATTAAATTATTTATAATTAGAAAATTATTATGATAAAATGGATTTTATTTCTGAATTCTACATGATGAAAAATGGAAAGGGTGAATTTTTGGGATTTTTTTGAAATACTTGTATTTTTTAAAATACAAATATATGGTATTTTACTATATATATACATTATAAGTTATATAAACAATTCATTGAATATCCATTTATATAAGAACCATATTCTCATTATTACCTTCATTATTTTAATATATTTCGATATAAATCTAAAACTATTCAAGGTCTCGATCCAAAATATTAGACTAATGAATATAACAATGTGAAAACACCCCTCTCATCCACTATAAATATCATCCCTCACCCCCTCTTCTCCTCACAGAAATAAATATTTTATACATACCCAATACTCTTACCTATACCCTTCCCCACATTCAAGATCACTTGGTCTCATAAAAAGACCAAAATAGTTTCCCTAAGGAGGTTCTCATGGATGATAAATGCAAGATGTAAAATCTTATTCATTCAATTTTTAATTTCTATACAATTTCATTTAATTAATCTCTTCTACTAAACTTATATTTTCCAAATGTCATAATAAAAATATCATGTTTAATATAATTTTATTATTTCAATTTAAAGTAATATCCCTCATCAAACTCCTTTCTCTATCTATTTTATTCTAAAAATGAAATCGTCACTCGTGATGTGTCAATTTACCAACATCGTGGAAGATGCAAATTCTTTTTACTTTAACACCTTCAAGGATGGTAAAAAAACCAATATAATGGTATAAAAATATTTTAATATTTATTTAATAAATCTATTTACTTTCTAGAACTAACATATATATATAATACTTAAAGATTAAATAAAACAAGTTCATTATGATCGAAAAACTTCCAAAATTATCCAAAAACGATCACCATTAACATTTATCTAATTATTTATCATCATAAAATTTAAAATAAATTATTTTTGAAATCATTTAATCTTCTATAATATCATTAATAACACCTACTAACAATTTGGTATATTTATCATCATTTTACATGAACTTTATTTCTTTTATATAAGTGAACCGATCAAGAATACTAAGAAAATGAACACACACAAATGAATAAATTAAACTCTATAAAATGTCAAAAATGTTATTTGTGAAAATGATAAAAAATTAATGAATAAAATTAATTTAAAAGAGTATTTTTATTTTTAATTAATTAATCTAATATTATTATATATGATACTAATGATAGGGAAGGTTTCAGACACAATGTAACAGGAATTATCGATCCTGAATCACTTTCTTTGAATTTTCCCGGTTCTATCACATTTTTAGTATTGATAATATTTTATTTTTTTATTATATATAATTTAATAATCATTATACTATCATTTAATGTTTATAAATGTTACAAATTTTGGTTTATAAAAAATGAAATTATTTTTCTAAAATAATAATTCTTTCCAAAAAAATACATCTTTCACTTTTCATTTGTAACACCTCGACCCCTCTAGACTGGAGTTGGTGCATTAATAATTACCCGGAATGGTTATAAGGAGTTAAATCACAAAGTAATGATAATTTTTGTAGTTTTCAATAATCTAGTTATATATATTTAACTCAAATTAAATTGGAAAAGGTTACAAAATACAATACATAACAAAAACTAAAAATTGCATCCATAGAAACTCAATAAATGATATCCTCTTCATAAGAAGTTGAATGTAAACAAATGAATTGGGTGAGATAAAATTATTATTAAGGTTTAAAAATAGTGTAATCATGAATTAAATAAAAAGTGAATCCTAAACAATTTTATGTAATCAATATGGCATAGTGAAAAAATGAAAAACTCACCCCATTAACAAACTGATAATGAAACTGCCACCATATAATTTTTCATAGTTAAAACCTCAGGTAGAGTAATAACTGATAGTGAATAAAGATAATTATTATTATTTTTATGTCATTTATCTGTCACATTATACCGTAATACCATTAAAATGGATTAGTTTTATGGGTAGAAACCTGTCTGATTTATTGAAACAAAATCAAAGGGGTTGTCGCCAACTAATTTGTATCATGAGACCTGTCAATGAATCGATAAGATATATGGGCCCCCACATTCCACCACAATTCTAAATAAATATTTATACTTATACTTAATACAAGTACAATATTCCTTATCAATATCCATATAGATTAGATTATATGGATTTATCAATATTTCCATAATTAAAATAACTTTCCAAGTAAACACCGTATATAAAAGGGTATACGTTTTAAGACAATACTCATATACAAGAAACCAGAATATGGATATATAATATATACAAAATTTCAACTGAAAATTTATCTCAAATTTCCAGTAGATAAACCTCATAAGAAATATTTTGAGCACAATACCAAGGAGCCCTCGATGAAATTGAAATTGAGACGAAGTCCCATACCATGTTATAATAAATTTAATCGTATGACCAAAAGTCAATATCACCAAATTTATAAAAAAATTACCTTGAATATAAATATAATCATGTTATTATATATCAAATGGAATTACACATATACCACATACAATAAATAAGTGGCGAACAATGGAAATCTCAAAGAAATGAAAGTGAGATTAAAAACCCCTTACCTTATGATCGAGTGTGTTCTTCATTTGTTTAAATGTCCATAATAATCAAATATAGCTTCATTAATTAGTAACTCCCAAACCTCGTATACATTAAATTAATTTATCATAAAATTATTAGGTTCATTCATGTCCATTTTTATGGGTTTAAGAGGTTCAATTTTATTGTTTTGGAATCATTTTCTACGTTGGTTTTCATGATCGGTTTACTTGTATTCATGAATGGAAGTTCATTTGATGTGTGATAAAACATAAATAATTGTTGATATATATTATTAATTAAAATTAAGAGATATAATTGATATTATAATGAATTTTTGTTATGTACCATGATTATGAATCAATAGTTAAAAGTTAATTGAAAAAGTTTGTATTAACTTTCTGGTTTTGTTCACAATGAACTTGTTTTATATTATTATTCCATATTATGAGTGTGTAACGATTATAGAACAATAAATAAGATAAAATATATATATTATGATCTCATTCAAACATTAAAAATGTTTCATGACCAGTTTTTAAGATAGTAAGGAAAATTGGAAACATGTCTTCCCTGATTGTGATAAACTAAAACATCTCAGGCGGTGTTCACATATATAGTATACAATGAATGGAAAAGAGAGAATATAATGAAATATTGCATTAGAATAATAAAATTTCAGTTCATTTAAGGTAATTTAATTATAATATAATTTGTATGAGGGGATATGAGGAAAGAATTAAAAAATAAAGAAACTCAAAATAAAAGAAAATTAAGAAATTTCTCACGAAAACTCGGCAGCCTAATGGCTTCAATTAAAATTTCATAAAATAGTTTGATGAGATAAATGGAGTATCAAACCACTTTAAAATAATATTCACTGAAAGGATAATATTTAAGTACATATCCCATAATAATCCAATTGAAAATAATAGATAAAAAATAAAATAAAACTTTTAAGAAAAGAGAGGGGTGGTAGATTCCCTTACCAAGAAGAGTAATTCCAAAAACATGATGGTTGGGACCTTGTGGGCTTGAGGAAACCATTTTGAAAATTCATAGGGAGGTGAAAATTCCAGAGCGTTGAGGATTGTGGATTTGATATGAAGGAAAAAGATTGTATGAGTGGGTATTTATAGTAATTAAAAGAATTCTTTTTATTAATTCAAAGGGACACATCATTAGTGGTTTTTGAAAAACCATTGTCTTTACAATGGTATTTTCCCGTGATTTTATCCACTTGGGACACCTAATGTCATATTTTACTTTAAAAAATTTGAAATGCCTTTTAAATTTAATTATTAAATCCTTATGACATCATTAAACTACCAAAAACTCAAGACTATATTTTTACAATTAATGTGAAATTCATGTATTTTAGAAAAAACCCAAAAATTCACCCTAACCATTTTATGATGTGTAGAAATACAAAATGAACTTAATTTTTTGAAAATAATTTTCTAAATTTAATTATTTTAATTTTTAATTAAAATCATAGTTAATTTGAAAAATAACAATTTTAAAGGTATAATTATTTTTATATCACATTAAAAAATTAAATAATATCTCATTATCTTATTAAATTAATAAAATAAAATAAAATATTATCAATATTTAATATTTACAAGTTTCATATTATTGTTCATAAGGGTATGTTATTATTCATCAAAATAAACATGTTGGTTTAATAAGACTCCAAATGACTTACTCGTCACAACTCTAGATGGCCATTTTTTGAAATTCAAAACATAGAAGTAGAAATTTTATGTTTAATGGAAAGGTTATGAATATCTAAAAAATAACCAAGTGTTTTTTCAAAGGAACATATTTATTTAAGAAATTTTGGATATGAATATAATATATTTAAGAGAATCATAACATCTAATGTTTGGGGTGTTATATTATTCCCTCCTTTAAAAATTTCGGCCTAGATATTTTATGTATAAAGACCACCAAAAAGCTAGGGGTGGTTCTTCTTAATAACATCCTTAGGTTCCCAAATTACTTCCTCCATGTTATAGTTTTTCCAAATAACATTTACTAGAATATTTTTTGGATTTCTCAATACCTTCTCCCTTGTGTCAAGAATCCCAAAAGGCTCTTCCGAGTATGACAAATCCAGTTTTAGTTATATTTCTTCATAGGTGTGTATATGCATTGGGTCTGGAATGTATGTCTTCAAAAATGACACATGGAACACATCATGAACATTGGATATACTTAGTGTAATTGCTAATTATTATGCTATAGCTTTGATTATTTCTAGTATTTAAAATGCTCTGATGTACCGTGGAATAAGTTTCTCTTTCATACCAAACCTGAAGACAACCTTCCATGTAGATACATTCAAAAATAAATGATCTCCCACTTGGAATTACAAATTTGTTCTTCAATTGTTAGCATAACTCATATACCTACTTTGGGATGCTTTAATATTGTATTGGATTGTCTTCACCTTTTTTGTGGTCTCTTCAATAATTTTTGTGCTTATAAGTTTCCTCTCACCAAATTCGTCCCAACTAGTTGGAGTTCGACATCACATTCCATATAATGCTTCATATTAAGCCATTTGAATACTAGAATGGAAAATATTGTCGTAGAAAAATTCCAAAAAGGGAATGTATTGATCCTATATACCTTGAATGTCAGGATAGAATTATCCCATCATGTCATCTCATGTTTGAATAGTGCTTTCAGACTGCCTGTCGGTTTGGGGGTTACAAGACGTACTCATATGAAGTTCAGTATTCAAAGCCTTCTGGAGAATTATCCAGATTTTTGATTTAAAATTTGTATCACGATCAGAAATAATTGATAATGGTACACCATGAAGTCTTAAAACTTCATTAATGTATAGTTTTGTTAAACGTTCAAGTGGTAAATCTTCTCTAATAGCAAGAAAATGTGATGATTTTTTAAGATTATAAATAATGAATCTTATCACATCATTCATTCTTGGAGTCTATGGTAGCCTTATGAAAAAGTACATCGTAATATAATCCCATTTCCACATAGGTACAGGAAGGGGTTGCATGACTCCTTCAGGATGTTGTCACCTAGTCATCATCGGTTGAAAAACCAAACATCTCGACACCCAATCATCAATTTCCCTCTTCATATTGTCCCACCAAAAATGTTACTTTACATATATATACATATTCTTGATACCCAATTGTATAGAGAAATTTGATCTATGAGCATCATCTTATAGTTTCCTTTTTAGATAAGGTACTGATGGAATGCATATCCTCTTCCCAAATCTCAAAACTCCTTCTTCATACACAAAGTCTCACAATCACCCATCCTTAACAGGATTTTTTTTTGTACAGACTCTTATCATCAGATTGGGAAATTTTTATCTTATCTAGTAAAGATGTATTGGAAAAAATTTGAAATAGTAGTGATATGTTACCTTCCATGATAATTCCCATATCTATCTATACTAGATCCATGATTATATGATCCCTTTCAACTCTCATCTTGTTCATAATTCTGAGGTATTTTTCTACTCAAATAATATGTCACCATATTTTACTTTCTGGGGTGATAGTGTATTGAACAATCTTAATATTTGAGTAACTCAAGCCATCTCTTTTTCCTCATGTTGATTCCTTTTTGTCTAAATATGTATTTTAAACTCTTGTGATCTGTGTATATCAGAAATTTTTCAGCATAATGATAATGTCTCTATATTTTCAGAGAAAATATTACACCTGCTAACTCAAGATCATTAGATGGATAGTTTCTCTCACACGTCTTAAAATGTCTTGATTCATAATTAATAACATTATCATTATTCATAACGACGCAACCGAGTCCATTCTTTGATGAATCATTGTATATTACAAATCCAACACTTCTAGATGGAAGAGCCAAAATTGAGGAATTGACAAATATACTTTTCAATTATTAAAATCATTTTATACATTATTTTAAAAAAAACATAAATCCTTTACGTGTGAGCATGGTTAGCGGGTTAGCCAGTCGGGAAAATTTTTGAAGGAAACGCCTTTAGTAACCTGCTAAGCCAATAAAACTACGTACCTCAGTTTTGTTTGTTGGAATGGTCCAATCTTGGATTGCATTTTTCATAGTAGGATCAACTAAGATTATATACATAGAGACAATATGTCCAAGAAAATCAACTAATTGAAGCCAAAAATCACACTTCCTAAACTTCCAATATAATTCATTTCTTTTAGGAATCTCCAGAACATTGCACAAGTGATTTTCAGGATCTTCATAGCTTTTAGAGTATACTTGGATATAATCAGTAAACACCACTACAAATTCATCAAGATATTACTTGAAATATTTATTCATCAGATCCATGAAAACATATGGTTCATTAGCCAGTCCAAAAGGCATTAATATAAACTCGTAATGCCCATACCTCGTTCGAAATGATGTTTTTATAATGTCCTCCTTTCTCAAAAACAACTGATGATATCCAGATAGAAGATAAATCTTTGGAAAATATATTTATTTATAAAGTTGATCAAATAAATCATCAATTTTTGGTTGGGGATACTTATTATTTATTGTAATAGTATCGATTTCCATGTAATCAATTCCCAACCTCATAGATATATCATTCTTCTTGACCAAGAGGATAAGGGATCCCTATAGAAAAACTATGGGCTGAAAAAATCCTTTGTCACTAAATTCCTCTAGTTGTTTCTTTATCTCCACTAATTCTACAATGTCCATTCTATCGGGGGAATTGATATAGGTCTTGCACCAAGAATTAAATCAATAGAGAACTCAGCTTCCCACTCTGGAGGATGTCCAGGTAAATCCTCTCGAAATACATCAATGTATTCATGAACTATATGCATATATTCAATTTTAATATTTCGTTCCTCACCCATAGATATTGGGTTCTCATACTCTCAAGAAATTGCATTATGTAGAGATGCTGAGGGTGGATCTATATAAGACTCACATGGTGAGGTTTGTGCACTAACGATAAGGGATTCTACACCATTTTTAAAAATTGTAACTACCTTTTTCTTTCAAAAAATTTTCACATCACAGTTTGACAACCAATTCATACCGAGAATTATATCGAAGTTAGTAATTATTATGATCATAATGTTACCTTCTAAACCACATTTATGTGTCATGAGGGGGACTAATTGACATGACTTTGTTGCAACAATACATCCCTTAGGATTTTTGAATGACAACTCATTTATTAAATCATAATTGGACATGTCTGATTTTCTTGGAAAACTGGGAATATATAAATAAATGCGATGATCCAGAATCAAATAAAGTGTTGGCTAAGTTTTAGGAAATAGTTAAAGTACCTAACACCACATCATTAGGAACTTCAACCTTAATGGTTGTAATCTCATATACTTTCCCTTTCTCTCATTGCCTTTTATGAGGCATATTTTCTTGGTTTTTAGGACACTCATTTTCATAGTGTCCCATCACTCTAAAATTGTAGCATTGAACATCTTCAAATTTGTTTATTCCCATTCAATTAATTAGATGGATTCCCCTTTTATCCACACTTATAGAAGACTCCCATGCCATTCAAGAATTTCCTGAGATGAATCTTTCCACTATAACACCTCGAATCTAGTTACCCTGATTTGATGCATTATTACATAACATTGTCATGATCACAAGGGAACAAATCCGGAAAGACTGATTCATTTATTAGCCTTGAACGTACTAGAAACATACATAAGATTTACATTACCTCATGAAATAAAAACATTGTGTCCCCTTTGAACACATTAATATCCTTGGACATATCCCTACGAGTTAATCAAAATATATTTATTTACATCTTGGGAAAAAGAAAACATAAGAAAGGTCTGATATTAGATTCTTAGTAAGTATAGAAATATATCAGAAACTATCATAAATAAAAATAAACATTTTAGGAAATATATAAGAATAAAACAAAATATTTTTAAACACAAACTTCAGCATAATATGGAAATGATAAATCAAATAATTCAATTTACTTATTTATATAGATATTCTACTAGTCAAATAATCACATGTAAAATAAATATCTAATTTCATAATGATTGAATGCATAATGCCAGACATCATAACAACATATTCAAGGCCTCTTTCCAAGACTACAAATAATGATTTTTTCCTGGCCTTGTTCCAATACAATATCTTGTCTCATGAGACCTACCAATGAATCTGTAATGCCCCGACCCCAGTTACCCAGAGTTAGTGCATTATTGCATAACATTGGCATGATCACAAAAGATCAAGTTTCGAGAGACTGATTAGTTTAGTATCCTTGGAAACACTAGATACATTAATAAGTCTTACATTACATCAACAAGTAAAAAAATTACAACAACATCTTCTCTTCTTATCCCCTCATACTATCCCTGTAGGTCATTCATAATATACTTCTTCACATCCTAGAAAAATTAAAACATTGGAAGGCGTGAGCTCAGATGCTCAGTAAGGATAAAAATTTAGCGGAAGCATTCATAAATAAACATAAAAATTTAAGGCAATGTACAAATAAACAAACTCCTTTTAAACATGAACTTCAACTTAATATGGCACAAGTAAAATGAAATAATGCCATTTACTTATTCACATGGATATTCTACTGGTCTAATAATCACATGAAATATCAATAACCACTTTCATAATGATGGAATGCATAATGCCATACTATCACAACCACGTACCCAAGGCCTCGTGCCAAGGCTACAAATAAGATTTTGTCAAGGCCTCATGCCTAGACACTAGTTTTTCTCATGAGACCTACTGATGCATCGAGGAGCTATAGAGGGCTCCACCCATCACTTATTAAGTCCAATGAATTCTTCATTTGAACAGGTTTAAACATCTATTAAACCATAACATAATCGTATCACATAAAACATGCATAAAGGAAACATAACATTTCCACATTTCAATCCCAAGATATCAATACAACACATTGATATAATAAAAACACTTTCAAAACCATTTTCAATACCAAAATAAAATAAAATTAAATCTTGGTGTTTATTTTTCATTTAAAATAATGTTATGGCGTGTTGAGGAAGACGAAACCCAAATAATGGTCATGGCGGCGGAGAAGTAGTTGCCTCCGCATACGTACGACAAGAAAAACATTCCTTTTAGTTGTTTAGTAAAACGCTTCGTATTAAAATATTCCTTTTGAATAAACGTAAGTGTCAAAGGGGTTTATACACCATATATAAGAAATTTTTGTATAAAACAAAATATGCCTCAATGAAATGATATTGAGACTAAGTAATTACAACGATAATTTTTTAAATAAAATAGTTCTATTATGTGTATTCACTATAAGTACACATAAAGAAAATAAAAATACAAGATACGACATAATAATATCATGACATAATTTTAAAGTAGGAGATTAACCCAAAGAACGGATATTAGGATAAGAATTTCCCTTATAAAGAACATTTTTAAATAAAATAGATCTATTATGTGTATTCACTATATTTACACATAAAGAAAGAATAAGTACAAGAAAATACATAATAATATCATGAGATAATTTGAAAATTGGAGATTAACCCAAATAATTAAAATTGGGTTAAGAAGTTCCCTTACAAAGATAATTTTTAAAACAAAATAGATCTATTATTTGTATTTACTATAAGTGCACATAAAGAATGTACAAATACAGGATAGGATATAATAATATCATGACATAATTTGATAGTAGGAGATTAACCCAAAGAATGGAAATTGGGTTAAGAAATTCCCTTACAAAGAACATTTTTAAATAAAATAGATCTATTATGTGTATTCACTATATGTACACATAAATAAAGAATAAATACAATAAAATACATAATAATATCATGACATAATTTGAAAATAGAAGATTAACCCAAAGAATTGAAATTGGGTTAAGAAGTTCCCTTACCTCATGTTCGACTTGACTCGATTGTTCTTTAATATCCTGAATAATAAACTAGAGTTAATTTCTATTTGCGTAAGAACCTTTTTCATGTTCATTATTCCTTTTATATCACTTATAACCATGTTATGAACATTATGTAATTATTTAAGATAATAACGGTCATTTTGTCAATCTTTGGTACTTGAGTCAAAAATAAACTTCTTATAATTACAAGTTGTTCATGTGGTGAAATATCCATCATATTCAGAATTATATTCATGATTTAGATATCATATATATCATTTATATCCAGTATATACATGCATTTATTACATTACATTACATTTAGAGTTAAGAAATGAAATGCACCGTTCATGGAGACGGTAAGCTGTACGTACGCATGAACGCTACTTTCATTTCTATTTCATATTTAATGGAATGAAATTATAATTATATAAAGGTATAATATAATTCCAGTATAATATAATGTATAATAACATTTACTCAATCCTTTATACATCCCACATATGGCATTAACGATTCAAATCACTTTGAGGGGGCGGTAGTCCGCACTTCCTAAAATGAAATCATCGCGTTTACCCATAATGGAAATCATAAAGGTATGCCATAAATGAAAAATAAATAATCTTATGTAAAACATAAACATATTATATATCATATATAAATATAGTGACATCTTAATGGCCACCTTTGAAGGTGTTAAATGAGTGTTGAAAAATCATCATTTCGTGAGGCAGAAATTCTCCATCCACAGAAACAGTATGTTCTTTAACCATTAGATGTAGTCATGTGTAATTGTAGCTATAATCCTTCTTATAAAAATATACTAGTATATGTAGGATACTTGTGTTGTTACAAAAGAAATGAATAAAAATAGTTTAGGGGGTTGGAGAAGCAAAATAAAACAAAAAAAACATTAGAGAGGACATTACCTTAAAATCGTGTAAATCTTTTTGATTTGAGCCAAAGGCTAACTTGGGAAGACTTCTGCCCAAAGTGGGGCTTCTAGGAGTAATAAAGGGAAGTTGGGAGAATATTTGGGCAGATTTTGGCTGAGACAAATGGCTTGATAGTGTGAATTAGGTGGTAGAGGCGGGGGCCTTTTATAATAGGAGAGGAGGGGCACTCTTGGAGAGATTGAAATGTTACTTTATTATGAAATGATTTTCAAACTATAAAGGTCCCACAATGATATATTTCGTTTCTAAGGTGATAAGGGTTAGCAATATTCTCATACAACAAGTTTTTGACAAGTTTAAGCCTTATATGTTACATTATCGTTTCATTTTATTTAAATCGTTAATTAATGAGGTAATCGCTGCATCATCATGGTGTCATAAAAAATTTAATTTATTTAATGTCTAAAAATTATAATAAAAATATAATGATGTAGGAAATAGTTTTAGATTTCTAATGAATATTTATAGTCTAAAAGTTAACTTATATAACCCCAAGTAATAATTGTTTTAGTAAAACAACACATGTTTGTGACAATTTTATTTTTACTTTAAATAAAATGTTATTAATGTCATTTGCTTACCCAAGTGGCTCCATGGAGTCCCCAAGTTGACCCATGGATTTTCTTGGTCGTCCATGACTCATCCAATAAGGGTAGGACAAGTGTAAATGTATTTTCATATTTTTATAATATCATTTTTACCTTAAATTTCACTAATTAACTTTATTCGCGATTAATTAAACTTTAAAGTTACTATTCACCGAAAAAATATTTTAATCCCATTGAACCACATTTTACTTCCTAATGAAAACCATGTATGTCAGATTTTTTAAAATCTATTCACAGAAGTGGTACTGTTTCATTTAAATGAAAAATCAGTTTTTTAACTACCACATAGTGGTTTCACTATTCATCACAAATTGATGTTTTTCAGAACAATGCCAAAATTTCACCCGAAGCTATAATTGATATTCCGAATTCAAAAATTATGTTAATTTTACGAAATTACAAACATATAAGTTTCATTAATTAATTTTATAATTAATTCCCATTGTCACAACAAATAGCGTGTTTTTAAGAAACAATATATATCCAAAGATTGACAATTGTTTATGTCCAATTTCAAAGTGCAATTAATTCTAATGACCACCATTGGATAAAATGGTAAAAATATATTCTAATTATACTTTAAAACCACTCAATAGTATAATTTATCACTATAAATTATTTTGATTAAAAAGTTTTTTTAAAGTATTTTTCACTATTCATAAAAAAATGGAAGTTCATAGAAAAATACCAAAAATTCAACATAGGCTAATTTTGTTATTCCGAATCCAAAAATGAAGTCCATTTTGAAATATAAAATATATATAATTTCAAAAAGTTGGTATTACTATTCATAATGGCTATTTTGATTGGTCGCGGTGTGTTAGAATCTCGAACTTGCGTACAATGCAAGTTATTGCATTATTGAAAGAGAAGCGTTTTGTGGAAGCTCGGGGTGTTAAATTTTCCCTTCCTTCAATAAATTGTGTCCTCGCAATTTTAAAATTTTCATTTAAAATAAAAGGTTGAAAATAGAAAATACCTTTGTGGAAAACCCACATCAGAAATAGGTTAATAAAAATATAACATTAAAAGAAATAAAGAGAAGTACAAAGGTCACCCGAGATAGCCCATACCAGGATTCTATGAAAATATGGATATGGAGGAAAAACAAACCATCAAGGTCTGATGGAGTGTTGTATAAAACAGGATTAGGAGAAAGGTAACCATAAGAAAATCACAAACTTGTGATTGGGTAAACGGTCATTGAATCCCCAGTTGGAAAATTTAACCGACAACGTTTTTGTTTTAAGTTACCTTTCATAAAGTTGAGGAATTTATTTAAGAGATTTACTAAGAATGTAAGGAAATATACTTACTTTTCATGTAGACATTCATTCTTTAATAAATTTTTACCACAAACCCATCTTTCACTCCAAATGGTAACAGAACTCAAAAATATTCTATTTATCCTAATTTTATAAGGTTCCAACTATTACCACATAACATTTAGATTAGGAAAACTATTAATAATAACCAGTGACTTCTTGTAGGATAGTGGTAGGTAATAAAGGCCTGTCGCACTATGGTTGTGGGTTCGATTCCCACAGCTTTGTCCGACGCGATGGGTTGTCACTCGGTCTGTGTGTTTTCCTTTTCCTAAAACTGTAGTATTATAATATTCCAAAAATAATATTCAGAAATGTTTTAACCTTAAACGATACTATCCAAGGTTCAAAATAATCCATTCCAACCTTTATAATTATCCAAAATACTTCGGTCCAACTCACAGTCCAAATTTTATAAGGAAGGTAAACATAATGAAGATCCTTTTTCCAAGTAACAACATTTGAACACATTCATCATGTATTCTATTAAAACACTGCAACATCCTGAATTACCATAAATACTTATTGATTACATTCATGATCCCTTATTCCTTATAAAATACTAGATATACTCCTTCTATCCAAAAATGTATACAAATCATTAATCAGTTTCAAGGATGTTAATAATATCCAATATCATTTATCCAAATCAATCATGTATTATTCCAATATCACTATATCGGTATCAGAACCATATTATGGTTTATCTTTATCTCAACCATATATTTTCCAAAAATTTAACATGTTGTGGAGTCACTTTTCTTGGTTCCACACAATCTCAAGTCCTTGATGAAATAGTACTGCAGTACAATCCTTATATACTACATAATTATTATAACCAGTACATCATTGATACAACACTCAAATTCCAAAATTCTTTAATAACAACATAAGAAATATAATCATTCCTCCTCATCTGTGGTAGTATCATAACTTGATTATTATCCAATAACATCATTTAGGGCATACTCTGATTATTTGGACATTGGTTTGCGTAGTATCCCAACTCCTTGCTGATGAAGAATTTTACATTTGAAACCTTTTTTTACCCTTGCAGTCATGCACTTGGTGTCCTTTTTCTCCACACTTATAACAAACTCTCATTCCCTTCAAGAAAGTTCCAAGGTGTTTCTTCCCACAGTTATCACATATTGGAAAATTCTTCTTTTCCCTCATCCCATTATCCATAATTATCTCTTCCATCCTTTTCTTCTCTTTCTTCCCTTCAAATTCATAAGACTTAGAGAATTCTTTACTTGTCCTATTAACACATGATACTATTTCTTCATATGTTGAGAACACATGGGAGACTATTTCCCTTCTAAATGTTGGCTTAATACCGTGAATGATATGAGCCTTCTTACTCTTTGGATCATACATATTGATGGAGTCCACATTCCTTCTACTGGGAACCATTTCTATACAATGGCATAATCTAGGTTAGTTTATGAATCAAAATACATAATTCCATACTTGTAAAACACTTAACATAAATTGAACGATTTATGTATATAATCCATAATCATAAAAAGAAATGTTTTCTTTGAGAAGTATATAGTCATAAAACCTTTATAATGGTTTGTAAAGAAACTGATAATTATCCTAAGCATATCCCCGAAGAGTGTTGTAACCAAGAGTGCAGCAAGACCCGTTGTCGTGCACCAGTTTCCGTTCAAGTCTTGCTCAAAGCGGTGTTTTCGGGTTTTACCCCTAGGTACATCTGTGCCAGAGCCGCCTCTACCTGCTTGTATCCAGACAGGGATGTATTGCTCGGAAAACTCACAAAATCTGTATAATACCAAAATTCGAGGAAGTTCTTCTATACTAATCCTCAAAGTCTATATTAGGGATATGTGCTCTAATCAGAGTTTATCTAAATCTAGCTTCCAAGGTTAGTACTAAACTGCCTCTAATACCAACTGTAACGCCCTGACCCCAATTACCCAGAGTCAGTGCACTATTGCATAACATTGTCATGATCACAAAAGATCAAGTCTCGAAATACCGGTTAGTTTAGTAGCCTTGGAAACACTAGATACATTCATAAGTCTTACATTACATTAAAAAGTAAAAAAACTACAACAACATTTTCTCTTCATATCCCCGCATACTATCCTCGCAGGTCATTAATAATATACTTCTTCAAATCCTGGATAAATTTAAACATTGGAAGGGGTGAGCTTAGATGCTCAATAAGGATCACAATTTAGCGGAAGCTTTCATAAATAAACATAAACATTTAAGGAAATGTATAACTAAACAAAAGCCTTATAAACAAGAACTTCAACATAAAATGGAAAAAGTAAAATGAAATAATGCCATTTACTTATTCACATGGATATTTTACTGGTCGAATAATCACATGAAATATCAATAACCACTTTCATAATGATGGAATGCATAATTCCAGACTATCATAACCACATAGCCAAAGCCTCGTGCCAAGACTACAAATATGATTTTGTCAAAGCCTTGTGCCAAGACACTAGTTTGTCTCAGGAGACCTGCCGATGCATCGAGGAGCTATAGCGGGCTCCACCCATCACATATTAAGTCCAATTCATTCCTCATATGAACAGGTTTAAACATATAATAAACCATAACAAAATCGTATCACATAAAACATGCATAAAGGAAACATAACATTTCCACATTTCAATCACAAGATATCTATACAACATATTGATATAATAAAAACACTTTCAAAACCATTTTCAATACCAAAATAAATGAAAATTAAATCTTGGTATTTATTTTTAATTTAAAAAAAGTTTTGGCGTGTAGAGGAAGTCGAAACTCAAATAATGGTCACGGCAGCGGAGAAGTCGTGGTCGCCACATACGTACGACAAGAAAAACATTCCTTTTTTCATTTAGTAAAAGGCTTCTTATTAAAATATTCCTTTGGAATAAACGTAAAAGTCAAAGGGGTTTATACATCGTATAAAAGAAATTTGTGTATAAAACAAAATATGCCTCAATGAAATGAGATTGAGACTAAGTCATTACAAATATCATTTTTTAAATAAATAGATCTATTATGTGTATTAACTATAATTACAAATAAAGAAAATAAAAATACAAGATAGGGCATAATAATATCATGACATAATTTGAATGTAAGAGATTAACCCAAAGAACATAAATTGGGTTAAGAAGTTCCCTTAAAAAGAACATTTTTAAATAAAATAGATCTATTATTTGTATTCACTATATGTACACATAAAGAAAGAATAAATACAAGACAATACAAAATAATATCATGACATAATTTGAAAATAAGAGATTAACCCAAAGAATAGAAATTGGGTTATGAAGTTCCCTTACAAAGATCATTTTTAAAATAAAATAGATCTATTATGTTTATTTACTATAAGTACACATAAAGAAAGTACAAATATAGGATAGGACATAATAATATCATGACATAATTTTAAAGTAGGAGATTAACCCAAAGAATGAAAATTGGGTTAAGAAATTCCCTTACAAAGAACATTTTTATATAAAATAGATCTGTTATGTGTATTCACTATATGTACACATAATGAAATAATAAATACAAGACAATAAATAATAATATCATGACATAATTGGAAAATAGGATATTAACCCAAAGAATAGAAATTGGGTTAAGAAGTTCCCTTACCTCGTGTCCGACTTGACTCGATCGTTCTTTAATCTCCTGTGTAATAAACTAGAGTTAATTTATATTTCTGTAAGTACCTTTTTCATGTTCATTATTCCTTTTATATCACTTATAACCATGTTATGAACATTATGTAATTATTTAAGTTAATAATAATCATTTTGTCGATCTTTGGTACTTGAGTCACAAATAAACTTCTTATAATTACAAGTTGTTCATGTGGTGAAATATCCATCTTATTCAGAATTATATTCATGATTTAAATATCATATATATCATATATATCCATTATATTCATGCATTTATAACATTACATAACATTTAGAGGTAAGAAATGAAATGCACCGTTCATGGAGACGGTAAGTCATACGTACGCATAAACGCTACTTTCATTTCTATTTCGTATTTAATGGAATGAAATTATAATTATATAAAGGTATAATATAATTCCAGTATAATATAATGTTTAATACCATTTACTCCATCCTTTATACATCCCGCATATGGCATTAACGATTCAAATCACACTGAGGGGGCGGTAGTCCGCACTTCCTAAAATGAAATCATCGTGTTTACCCATAATGGAAATCATAAAGGTATGACATAAATGAAAAATAAAGAATCTTATGTAAAACATAAACATATTATATATCATATATAAAAATATTGACATCTTAATGGCCATCTCTGAAGGTGTTATATGAGTGTTGAACAATCATCGTTTCGTGAGGTAGAAATTCGCCATCCACAGAAACATTATGTTCATTAACCATTAGATGTAGGTGTGTGTAAGTGTAGCTCTAATACTTATTATAACAACATCCTAGTATATTGAGGATACTGGTTTTGTTACAAAATAAATGAATAAAAATATTTTAGGGGGTTGGAGAAGCAAAATAAAACAAAATAACATAAGAGAAGACATTGCCTTAAAATCAGGTAACTCTATTTGATTTGAGCCAAAGGCTTCCTTTGGAACACTTCTGCCCAAAGTAATGCTTCTAGGAGTAATAGAGGGATGTTGTGAGAGTATTTGGGCAGAGGATGGCCAAGCCAAATGGATTGAAAGTGTGAATAAGGTGGTATAGGTGGGGGTTTTTTATAAGAGGAGAGGAGGGACACTCATGGAAAGATTGAAATGTTACTTTATTATGAAATTATTTTCAGATTATAAAGGTCTCACAATGATACATTTCGAGTATAAGGTGATAAGGGTTCTAAATATGCTCATACAACAGGTTTTTTCACAAGTTTAATCTTTAGATGTTACATTGTCTTTTAATTTTATTTAAATCATTAATTAATGAGATAATCGCTGCATCATCATGGTGTCATAAATAATATAATTTATTTAATGTCTAAAAACTATATAAAAACATTCATGATGTTGGAAATCATTTTATCTTTCTAATTAATATTTATAGTCTAACATTTAACTTATATAACCCCATGTAATAATTGTTTTAGTAAAACAACACATGTTTGTGACAATTTTATTTTTACGTTAGATAAAAAGTTATTATTGTGATTTTCTTACCCAAGTGGCTCCATGGGGTCCCCAATTTTACCCATGGATTGTCTTGGTCGGCCATGACTCATCCAATAAGGGTAGGACAAGTGTAAATTATTTTCATATTTTTATTATATCATTTTTACCTTAAATTTCACTAATTGCCTTTAATCGCGATTAATTAAACTTAAAAGTTACTATTCACCAAAAATTATTTTAATCTAGTTGAACCACATTTTACTTCCTAATGACAACCATGTATGTCTGATTTTTGAAAATAATATCACAGAAGTTGTAATGTTTCATTTAAACGAAAAATCAGTTTTTTAACTACCACTTAGTGGTTTCATTATTCATCAAAAATTGATGTTTTTCAGAACAATGCCAAAATTTCACCCTAAGATATAATTTATATTCAGAATTCAAAAATGATATCTATTTTACAAAATTCCAATGATATATGTTTCATTAATTAATTTTATAATTAATTCCTGTTGTCACAACAAATATAGTGTTTTTAAGAAACAATATATATCCAAAGATTGACAATTGTTTATGTCCAATTTCAATGTGAAATTAATTGTAATTACCACCATTGGATAAAATGGTAAAAATGTATTCTAATTATACTTTAAAACCACTCAATATTAGAATTTATCACTATAAATTGTTTTTGTCAAAAAAGTTTTTTTTAAGTATTTTTCACTATTCATAAAAAAATTGGAAGTTCTCAGAAAAATACCAAAAATTCAACATAAGATAATTTTGTTATTCCGAATCCAAAAATGAAGTCCATTTTGAAATATAAACTATATATAATTTCAAAAAGTGGGTATTACTATTCATAATGGCTATTTTGATTGGTCTTGGTGTGTTAGAATCTTGAACTTGTGTACAATGAAAGCTATTACATTATTGAAAGAGAAGCGTATCGTGGAAGCTCGGGGTGTTACAGAATCTATGAGCTACAACGGTATCAACCCGTCAATTACTATGTGAAATGAATTCTTCATATGAAAAGTTTGAAACATAACATAAACATTCATATTAAAGGTGACATACGAAATATAAATACTTTAATAATAAACCATTATCGTATAAAAATAACACATCCATGGTAAAAAATATCACAAAACCCTCAATACATTATGTAAGATTGTATTATAATAAATCAACTTCAAACAAGTTTGAAAAAAATAAAAGGATGTTGACATAGATGAAATCAAAAGTATTTGAGAGAAATATATCTTTTTGTTTTGAAATCATTTAAATGTAACGTAATTATAAAAGAAAAATTTATTTGGAAAATATTCTTATAATCTTGTATAGGAATCTTCAATGATGTTATACCGATGGAGAATATCCGTACCTTCCATATATGTTAACAAAAAATTCTTTCCTTAATTTTTCGATACGGTCATAAAGTACCTTCATTGGAAAATGATGAAAATATTGCTTCGAAAACATTTTATAAAAAATAAAACATGGGTATAATTGACTTTAATCAATATTCTATGAAACAGTAAAAAAATTTTGAAATTCATTTTTTATAAACACAGATGTGGATGATAATGAAGTCCCAGTAGATAATTACGTATAAACAACCTCGAAAAAATAGAGATTGTAAAATTAAACCTCACCTTGTACATTTCCTTAGTTGATGGTATGTTAACCTCTTGTATAACGGTAAATTAATTTTTATTAAATTATAAAATAACCACTTACATATATATGATATCATATATGATCTTCTAATATTTCTTTGTTAATGATATTTCAGTAGTATCATTGTTTCAGATGTTAACTAATTCATTTTCCATTGTATGATTTGTTACATAAGTCATGTTTATTATGGATAAGGTGTACATTATTCATATACATAATTATATTATGTTCTTAAATGTTATTTTTTATCATAAAATTAAAATTATTCTTGGATCATTATGGCATGAAATGAATCTCACCATGTTCGTGAAGATTGTAATCTGTACTTACGCACGAGCGACAATATCATTCTATTGATGGTGAAATCGTATGTAATTGGATGGTATATAATATATACATAATAATTAACATATTATATTTATTATTTACATCAATTATACTCAATATTATAATCATGTAAATAATGAAGTATTTAATAACAAACTACACCACGACGTGCAGACGTTAAGCAATATGTATGAACCTATAGTGACTATGTCATTAATAGGATGGATAGAATAGTTAATATGGTTGTACCATATTTATAAAAACATCACAGTTTGTAGAACTTATTGGAGTTATTATTTTGGTATGGAAACAACAATGAAAGAGGAAGTCAATGAAAAAAATAACTTTAAATGGGGTGATGAAATTATTACCTCTTCTTCGAGTGCTTCCTTTTGGTTTGATCAAAATGGCTACTTAAGTCAGCATATTGATCAATGTAAGGACTCTAAATTGAAGTGAGGGTAGTAGGGAGGATATTTTATCAGGTTTTTTCCAAATCAAATGTCTCTACATGTGTGATTTTGAGATAAGGGGAAGTACCCTTTTATAAGAGAGGTCAGGGTCACTTTAGGAAGATCTAGAAATATTATTTTATTATAAAATCAATTTAGGTTTATAATGGCTCCAAATGGATTTATTTCTAGGTTAAGGTGGTGATGGGACTAAACCCTCTCAACCAATAGGTTTTAGATAGGTTTAGGTCACGATATAAACATTATCATTTAGATTTTACTCTTACATAAATAGTTCAACTTTTACAATGTCTTTTTATATTTGTTAAATTACATGGTTAATAAACATACTATAAGATGAAAATAGAACAAAAATTCGTTAATTAAGTAATTATATATCATTATATAGGTTGTTTTTCATAACCTTAGTTTTTAGACATATTGTATCATTTAATAATATAGTTTTTGTTTTAAAAACTCATTTTTTCCAATTTTGACACTATTTAGTGTTCAGTTTTTTTTTCAAGTCGTCACAAAACGAATACTTGAAAAAAATTCATTGAATCAACCCTAACATGTCATATTAACCTATAAAATTATTGTAATGTATGAAAAGTTTCAATTTACATTTATTTTAATATTTATAATATCAATCATTTTAGTCTTTCATTAATAATGTAATTATTGCATCATCATTGTGTCATACATTGATTTAATATTTTAATGTCTAAAAATAATAAATAAAATACCTTTATGTAGGAAACATTATCATATTTATAAATCATATTTATAATCAAAATTATCATATGTATAACCCTATATGAAAAATGTTTTAGCTATCAAAATTTGAATTTAACACTTTTATCCTCTCTTTAAATAAGATAATAATAAATGTATTAATCTAATAAAAGTTGATCAAAAATAATCATATATTATTCCTAACTTTGATGTTGGTCTAAATACACTTATCCAATACAATTAGGACATGTTTTAGGTAAATTATAATATCATTTTTACATTTAATTACCCTATTTACTTTTAACCGTAGTAAATAAATCCAGAAGTTAATATTCACCAAAACTTATTTTCATCATATTGAAGAACATTTTACATACTGATGTCAACCATGTATCTTGGATTTTTAAAATTCAACTCACAGAAGTTGTAAAATAACATTTTATGAAAATTGGCAATTGTGCCTAAAAGGTGGGTAAAAGACGTTAAAAAGTTCAATAAAATTTTATATATCTAATATTATTATAAAATGACTCCAATTAATTACATTGGATTAATATAGGTATTATGTATCCATTTTTAATTTAAAATAAATTTAAATTTAAAAATAATTATATAAATAAAAAGTCAGTTTTAAACAATAACGCAGTGTTTTTTACTATTCATCAAAAATTGAATGTTTTTAGAAAAATATCAAAACTTCACTCTAATATAATTTTGATATTCTGAATCCAAAATTGATTTAAATTTTATGAAATTGAAAATATTGGAGTTATATTAATTAATTTCAAATTAATTCTTATTGTGAAACCCAAAAATCAGGTTATTAAAAAGTAAAAACTATCAAAAGATTGATCTCTGTTTATGTCCAATTTAATTGTGATATTATTTCCAATGACCAATATTGGATTAAATGATAAAATAAAATAACATTATACTTCATAAAAATTAAAATTTATTATTTAACACTAAATTATTTTGATTAAAAAAGTTGTTTTCAATTAAAATTTAGTACCATTCACTATTCATGAAAATATGAAAGTTGTCAGAAAAACATCAAAAATTTATCCAAACTAAATTTTTATATCCCTCATATAAATAAGATGATTATTGTGTCAAAATTTAATATATATAAGTGTCAAATATTGTATTATAAAAATGGGATCGACATTAAAAGTTGGTAACATTTTATTTTTTTGAAAAATAGTTATTTAATTTAAAAATTCAATTTATTTTTATGTTATGTCTATGAAACACATATTTTTGATGTTAAAATTATATGGAGTATATAAAATTCAAAATGTGGTTAATAATATTCACAACATCTTTTTGAATGGCTAGTTTGGTATGCCATGGTGCGTTCTAACTCAGTGTTGCATGTAGCACAAGCTATTTAATTACTTTAAGTAGAAAACATACTATAAAATCTTGGGGGGTTACATTCTCCCCTCCTTCAATAAATGGCAACCTCACAGTTTGAAATTTTTCTTAAAAATAAATAATTAAAATAGATATTAACTTTATGGAAAACACATATCGGAAATTAGGTTAATAAAATTTATTCTTAATAAGAGGGAATAGGAAATGAAAAAGTCACCAACAAATTAATATTTAAAATAAGGGAACATTTGTTTAAATTTGAGACACATAATTGGAGGAAAAATATAAATATTTATGGGGAGTGATTGAGGTCATCAACAAAAAACAAGTGAATAATAAATAGAAAATTGAGTGCCTCAAATCCCTACATCTATGATGACTTAAAATTTTATTGGTTCATAAAAACATAAGGTATCGAGATAACACATTTTTGGTTTTAAGATCTATTTTCTAATTTTTAAGATTTAATTTCTTTTTAGAATAAGAAAAAAAATGACAAGTAGAGTTCCATAATTTAATTAATTTCTTCCACAAACTCATATTTCACTCCAAAAGATATTAGAACTCAAAATTATTCTATTTTTCCCAATCATATAAAGTTTCAAAAAAATGAAATTATATTTAATCTATTAAATCATTAAAAAAATAAATTATACAAACCGGGACATCACATAGGGCAATGGTAGGTGATGCACATTTTTCGCCCTTCCGTTTTGGGTTCATGTCTCATGGCCAAGCCAGACGTGACGGGTTGTCACCTGACCCCTGGGTTGCCCTTTTTATAACAATCCAAAAATAATCTTAAGAAATGTTTTAACTGTAAGAAATAGTATCCAATGGCCAAAAAAATCTATTACAACCTTTAAAATTATTTAAAATACTTGTGTCTAAACTCACTATCCAAAATATTATAAGGAAGGTCAAATAACATAATGAAGATCTCTTTTATCACATAACAACATGTGAATACCTTCCTTATTTATTGTATTAAAACATGGAAACAACCATAATTATCATAAAACCTTATTTGAATAGGTATATAATTTTTTATTCCTTTCGTAAACATAGAATACTAGATATACCCATTAAATCCAAAAACATTGGAATCTCCAACAATAATGAAATAAAAAATCATTATTCTGTTCCAAGGTAGTTAAGAATATACAATATAATTTATCCAAATAAACCATCTTTATTCCATAATCACTACCTCAATATTAGGACCATATTATGGTTTATATTTCCTTCAACCATGTATTTTTTAAAATGCATTACTTACTATTGAGTCACATTTCTTAGTACCATATAATCTCAAATCCTCACTGAAATAGTAATGAAATACCAACCTTATTTATTTCTATAATTAATAGAATCAGTAGTTCATTAATACAACACTCAAAAGACATAATTCATTAATAAAAAAGGAACACTAATTATTCCTCTTCATCTGTGGTAGTATCATAACTTGATTATTATCCGATAGCATCATTTTTGGTATACTTTTATGATTGGGACATTTATTTGTGTAGAGTCCCTACTCCTTGTCAATGAAGCATTGTACATTTGAAACCTTTTTCTTACGCTTTCAATCACATACTTTGTGTCCTTTTTCTCCACACATATAACAAACTCTCATTCCCTTAAAGCATTTACCAAGGTAATTCTTTCTACAGTTATCAAATATGAGAAAATCCATCTTTCCCTTCTACCCTTTATCCATCTTTCTCTCTACCATCCTTTTCTTCACTGGTGACCCTTCAAAGACATAGGACTCAGATAATTGTTTACTTATCTTATTAACACATGATAATATTTCTTCATATGATGATAATATGTGGGATATTATTTCCCCTCTTAATGATGGTTTAAGGCCATGAAAGATATGATCCTTCATACTCTTTAGATCGTGTGTATTACTGGAGTTCTCATTCCTTCTACTCAGCACCATTTCTAAACAATGGCATACACAAGGTCAGTTTATAAATCACAATGCATAATTACAAACATGTAAAATACCTAATGAAAATTCAATTTTGTATTCATATAATCCATAATCATAAAAAAAATCTTTTAGGAAGTATTTTCTAAAAAATCCTTCATAACAGTTTGTAAAAAATGTGAGTTATCATAAGAATATCGACTAGGAGTGTCAATATCAAGAGTGAAAAATGGGAATGTTTTCATGTACCAGGATACATTAGGTAAATCCCAAAACACCTTGTTGGAGTTTTCACTCCTAGGTACATCTGTGATAGAGCCACCTCCACCTATTTGTATCCATATAGGGATGTATTTTATTGGAAAACCCACATAATATTTACACTACCAATATTTTAGGATGTTCTTCTATAATAATCATCAATGTCGTTTTAGGGAAATGTTCTCTAATCAACGTTTTTCTAAATCTAGTTTCCATGGTTTAGACTAAACCTCCATCAGATACCAATTGCAATGCCCCAAACCTAGTTACCCAGATTCGATGCATTGTTACCTATAATCGGCTTCATCACAAGGGATCAAATCCCGAACGACCAATCAGTTTAGTATCCTTGGAAGTACAAGATACATACAAAAGCATTAAATTAAATCATGAAATAAAAATCCACATTTTTCCCCTTTGAACACAATCATATCCTTTACAGAACCCTACAGGTTAATCATAATATACTTCATCCCATCTTGAGAAAAAGGAATCATAAGAAAGGGGTCAGCTCAGATGCTCGGTAAGGATAACAATATATCATAAACTATCATAAATAATAATAAACATTTATAGAAATATATAAGAATAATACACAAGACTTTTAAACATAAACATTAGCATAATATGGAAAAGACAAATCAAAAAATTCCATTTACTTATTTACATTGATATTTTACTACTCGAATAATAACATATAAAATCAATAGCTAATTTCATAATGATGGAATGCATAATTCTATACATCATAACCACGTAGTCAAGGGATCACTCCAATACTACAAGTAAAAAAAATTCAAGGACCTGTACATAGACACTAGTTTGTCTCATGATGCCTATCGATGCATCGAGGAGCTATATGGGGATCCACCCTTCACTTACTATGTCCAATGCATTTCTCATATGAAAAGGATAAAATATGATAGAAACATTTTTATATATAATAGCATATGAAATGTTAATACCTTAACCATAAACCATGAATATTTTAATAATAACACATCCAAATTCAAACATATCACAAAAACATCAATACAATATGAAAGATTGTATTATAATAAATCAACTTCAAACAAGTGAAAAATCTATCAATGGATTTTACATAGATGAAATTTAAAATATTTTAGAGAAATGTCTCATTCTATTTTGAAATCACATAAAAGTCATTTAATTGTAAAATAAAACATTTATTTTGATATTATTCTTATAAGGTTTTAAAGGATGATTTGAAGATTTTATAACTATAGAAAATAGCCACACTCGTCGTATAAGTTAAAATAACATTCTTACCTTAATTTGTCGAAAAGGTCAAAAAGTACCTTGTTTGGAAAACGACAGAGTGATTCCTTTCAACGAATTTTATAAAAATTAAAAATGGTTATAAATAACTTTAACCCATATTATAGGAAATAGAAAAACTGTTCTGAAATACATTTTTAAGAATCACGGATACAGATGATAAATAAGTCCAGGTAGATACTTACATATAAAAAACCTCGGATAAATAAAGAGATTGTAAAATTAACCATTACCTTGTACATTCCTTAGTCGAGGGTATGTTAACCTCCTGAATAATGGTGACATAATTGTTATTAAATAATAAAACAAACCAAATATATATATTTATATATTATATCATATATTATCTTCTAATATTGATTTTTAAATTATATTACAGTACTGTCATTGTTTTGAGCGTTAACAGATTCGTTTTCCTTTATATGTTTTGATGGGTAAGTAATGCTTGTTATGGATAGGATATACTTGAATAATATCCAGAATGATATTATGTTCTTAAAAATTATTTTTATTCATAAAATGAAAATTATTCTTGAATTTTTGTGATGGGGAATGAATCTTATTGCATTTCTGGAGACGGTAATCTGTACGTACGCACGAGTGACAATTTCACGCCCCCATCCCCACAAAGTGTACCCCTTGTAGGCTGGAAATATCAGAAGGAAGATAATGACCCCTGAGTCCCACCTCCAGTAGGCCCCGGGTTGGCGACTAGCACCGAGGGTATAGTAAACACACAACTGGGAGAAATTACCCTCTAAGAGAACACATGTGGAAGAGGGAGATAAGACAGACAGCAACCAACTCCAACTCAGAACTGAAATATAAATGAAAACCCAAGTGCACATATGTAATGTCAATAAAAAATACTACAACTGGATGGGGGAAACTGAAATTACCCAAAATAAATTAAAAACAATGGCGACCACAAGCCAGAACAGCTCTTACAACCCCAAGCGAGTAGAAACCGTCTTGATCGCCAACCTGCTCCAAGTGACCTGAAAACAGTTTATATACATATGGTTAGTATAACAGTACACTCAATAGAATCATCCCCGAAGCTTCTCATGCAAAATTAAAGAAAGCATGGAAATGCACAGTGAACAACAAGTGAAACTAACTCATCACCTAAACAGATATAATAAGTTCCCAACCTCACCATGGATACTCTCAAGAAGTAATGCATAAAAGAATATATAAAATAATAAAAAATATCAAGGGCACCCCGCTAATACTTCCCCCACTGGGTTGTCGCTTTTCCCCAACATCTCATGTCCTGAGCATCTCTCTCCAAAAAGGATTGCCCGAAGACAACTGGGCGAAGAACCCCATCATGAACCTCTTGCAACAAAACCACCATGTCCATGTAAGAAAAGTAACCAGGTAGTTTCTAAGAGCCACCACAGCCCAGATAACATGTATCATACATCAAGTATAATACCTCAAGCCATTACATCCCATACATCGAGTAAGGATGCTCATGCCATCATAGCCTATACACATTACACCTATAGTAGTCCATATGATACTATATCCAGAATATATATGTGTGAATAACCGCAACCCATTATAACCCTCTACACACATATATGGGGAAAACTAACGATTGTGCCTACCAACAAAAGTATCTACCAAGAGAAGAGAGTGGATCCAAAGGGGGAAGTCAGCCATTAATCCTCCCAACTGAATGTTGCCGAAAACACCCCCAAGGCTTACAATCGACGGGGTGTCAGTTTCCCTTACTGGCAGGGTGGAGTAGCATATATAAACACAAATAGTAAAGAATATGCTCTATCTCACAACCACACTACGGGCATAACCAAGTCTTAGACTCAACTGCAGCTAACGTCTCTCGGACTCCGGGCTGCCACTTTTAAGAGTAGGTATCCTATATGCACACAACCATTTAAAGATATTTAATACATTATTTCATTACCTTTTTATCATTTACACTTTACGTTAATTAATTCATTAAACATTAATTAACCATGAACAATTCCACATTAAATTTCATTAGCATCACACCAAAATCCCACTGTCCCTTTAAAATTACAACCTCACCATTATGTTCTAGTAAACTCCAACCCATGGGTTAACACCATTTATTCAAATATTCATTACATAATTACATTCCCACATTACCAAGAATTCTATAAAAACATTCTATGATTCTATAGATAAGGAGACTCAACACGGTGAGTAGATGTACTATCTATAGAGTCTTTTCTGCCTATATTAAGATCATAAACCCATCCTCCCTTGAGAAGCTAAACACGGAAAGCACGTGGCATACCCCACGTGTCTTTTCCTCTTTTGAAAGAAGGGTAAGAAATACCAGCTTCCTTTAGCAGTGGGGAAAAGTAAAGCAGATAACCAACCAATAAGAATCAGTAATCATCCAACATTCACATCCATCCCATTCCATTATCCCTGGAGTCATCCCCAACACCCACAAGTATAAAACGATGCATCTCTCCACTCTAGGAATCATCTGCTACCACAAAACAAAAGGCATCCATGCCCCCACATATCACAACACCCATCCAGGATCACATCGCAACAAAAGAAGCAGGAAAACAAACATCTTAACAATTGGGCTCTTGGCCCTTTAACAATTAAGAGGGTAACCCAGAACCCTACAAGGAATTTTCCTTTATCGAACAACCAGTTCTTTAATCCATATTCGATTAGCATATTTTTAATTTGTAGGTTCTAAATTAGGGAAACCTAACCAGTAAGCTATCATAAATAATTAAACATGCTTACTGTGCCAATTTGATTAACATCAAATTACAACAAGAAGAACAAAATTCATTTCATTCCTCCTTATCTTTAACCATACAATTATCAATTTATTCCCAGCATTATTTTATTTACGAATTTCAATCAGGTACAATTAGCTTAACGAAGAAAGCATGGATATCACATTATCTATTAATATCAAGAGGCAAAAACATATGATCGATATCAATTTATTTATCCGGTTCAAATATTTAATATGTCAATTCCATTATCATCTAGTCTAATAAAACATTATAACTATACATTTTCACATAAGAAAAGAAAAGCAATGAATCCCCTACCTCAAACAGTTATTATTGTTCTTTATACAAGAACAGTCCAGACAGTGGGTTACTATCCTCCTTTCACGACAACTACATCCACCCGAGGATGCCACGGTTCGATCGTACCAACCAAAACCCAATAAAACTCCATTAAAGACATGGAGATCACATGTTATAATATGTAAAGGTTAAACTGGAGAAGATGAACCCAAAAATAATGATGAAAAAACATTTCTTATATCGATGATTGATCGATACATCTTGGTTGCATCAAGATAGAGTGGAACCAATCTGAGGAGGAATGTTTGATTGTGCAACTATTATGAGAAGGAATGGGATGTTCGAGCATCTCACACCCAAGAACAAAGAGGAGGAACAATTGAGGAAGATAACTTGTCCCTTTTGAATATTAATGGAGTGATGGTTTAAGATACGATTAATTTCCCATTAAAATCGGATCAGATTATACCTCGTGGTTTGACAAAGTAAAAACATCCCGATCCTTAGTAAGAATTAATATAGGAGTTATGGCCTTTGAATCGGCATTTCAGTCCATAAAAAGAGGAATTAAATTCATTTGACATCAATGGAAAACGCTAAGGGGGGGAAACTGTAGGATGATAGAAACACTGTTCACGAACTCAGAATTTTTCAAAGGAAAAAAACAATGTTCATGAACCTCACTGCTAGACCTTATTCATGAACCTCACTGATACACACTATTTATGAACCTCACAGTTAAACACTGTTCATGATCCTCACCATTAAACACTATTCATGAACCTCATCGTTAGACACTGTTCATGAACCTCACTTTAGACACTATTCATGAACGTCACCAACAGACACTTTCCATGAACCTCACAATTAGACAGTGTTAATGAACCTCACCATTAGACATTGTTCATGAACCTCACCATTAGACATTTTTCATGAACCTCATTGATAGACACTATTCATGAACCTCACTATTAGACACTATTCATGAACCTCACCGACAGACACTGTTCATGAACCTCACCATTAGACACTGTTCAGGAACCTCACCGTTAGACACTATTCAGGAACCTCACCATTAGACATTGTTCAAAAAACTCATAATTTAGCAAAGGAATGAAATTTTACCATTAGAGGTTACCGATGGAATATTTATAGAATTGGAAATTTGGAAAAGGAATGAGAGGTTACCGTTAGATGTTACTGATAGAACAGTTCACCGATGGAACTGTTCATAAAATTGAAAATTTGGCGAAGGAAAGAGAGCTTACCGTAAGAGTTTACAGATAGAACTATTCACCAATGGAACTGTTCATATAATTTGAAATTTGGAAAAGGAATGAGGGGTTACCGTTCAAGGTTATCAATAGAACTGTTCACCAAGGGTCACCGATGACACTGTTCATAGAAGGTTATCAATGAAACTATTCACCTAAGGTCCCTAATGCACTGTTCACAGTAGGTTACCATTGCACTGTTCATAAATCACTACCGTTGAAACAATTCATGAATTAGAAAATTGGAAAAGTGTTGGGGATAAGTCCCCTTGACCACTTGAATCACATTAAACACCATATTTTCACAAAGGAATGGACTAGAGTGGTTCGGAAGATTACATCAGAGACCTCTCAAAACATTTAAATCCCCAAGAATTCAAAACCCACCTAAAGTGAAATTGAAATGGGTACTGAACAACCTCCCATCGAGATACCTCTCAAAAGAGAGCAAGCCACAAAAGCAACAATGGGAGCCATCAAATAAAAATGAAACGTTTATAACCACAAAGGATACATAGATACTTGAAAAGAGTTAAACATCAAATAACTCTGGGTACTGAGCATGTATCTGTGACTCACCTTCCCAGGTACTCTCCTCCATGCCATCGTGTCGCCACAAGACATGAACCAATGGGATAGAATGCCCGCGAAACACCTTTTCCTTGCGGTCTTGGATCTCCACAGGTCACTCCTTAATGGTTGCATCATCATGAACATCAATCTCTCCCCAATATATGATGTGAGAGTAATCATGAAGATAATGGAAAAGCTATGATACATGGAAAACATCATCTATCAGACTCATCTATGGTGGAAGTACAACTCGGTACGCCATAGCTCCAACATGAGCTAACACATCAAAAGGCCCAAAAATGTAGTGAGAAAGCATAATCGCACGACCAAACCTTCAATGCCCACGACGGGGAGTCACCTTCAAAAACAAGTGATCCCCAACATCAAAATAAAAGGGTATCCTCCATTGATCAGCATATGATATATGACAATCTGGAACTGTCTTCATCCTCTCACAAATCACTTTAACCATCTCTTTTTTCTTTTTCACTAGTTCCGGTCTGAGAATTGCTGACTCTCTGACCCAAGTCCAGCACAATGGAGAATGGAAAGGTCGTCCATACAAGGAATCAAACGGCGCCATACCGATGGTGGAGTGAAAACTATTATTATAAGATAACTCCACCAAGGGTATGTGCTTCATCCACAAACCTCCAAAATCAAGAACACAAGAGAGTAACATGTATTCAAATGTCTGGATGGTTTTCTCTGTCTGACCGTCCGTTTGAGGATAAAAAGCAATTCTAAGGCATAATTGAGATCTGAAATCATGATGGAGACCTCTCCACACACTGGAGGTAAAATGAGGACCATCATCAGAAATTATCATCTTTCAGATTCCATGATGTCTCAGCATATTCTCAAGAAACTGCCTTGACCAAACATCCTCTGAGCTCAAATCTTTGATCATTATGAAGTGGGCTGATTTAGTTAAATGATCCACTACCACGAAAATATAATCATGTCCTCATGGAGAATGAGGTAAACTAGTAATAAAGTCCATTGAGATGTCCTCCCACATCCACGGAGGAATCTCTAAAGGCTGGAGTACACCATCAGGGTCATGGTGTCCGGCCTTCACCTTTTGGCATACCAAACATCGTGACACAAACTCTGCAACGACGCGCTTCATCCCAGGCCACCAAAACTGACTCCTCAAGGATCGGTACATCATTGTCACACTAGGATGCACCGTTAAAGTCAAAATATGGAACTCTCTGAGAACCATCTTGCACATTGTCAAAATAAAAAAAAAAGTCTTATGTGATACAACACTCAGTGTTCTTCATCCTCTGACCAACCATCAGGGGCCTCACCACAAACAACTCGGTATCTCCAGACCTCCACCTCTAGATATCCAAACTGGTAATCTTCCAACATATGCACCAGGGATGATTGTACCATCATTTGAAAAAGACAACCTCTACCCCCAACATCTCCCATATCAAGATATAATGCTGATTGTTCTTCCATTACTCTACAGGAATCACAGGATTCATGTACAACATCGCCTCTCCATCTGCACCAATGAAAATTACCTTCTTCATGAAGCAATCCACGATTACCTGCAGTGAATACAACCAATCCATGCTGAGGATGGCATCATATGGTTGTATTCATAAACATAGGCAATCTCCCAAAGACTGGTGCTTCCCCAACACTAGCTCACAATCTCTACATACTTCAAACAATTCAGCTCATCCTCCAACTAGCATACTCAACACCAAGGGCACTGGAACCCTCTCTACCTAAAGTCCCAAATCATGGAAAAGGGTAGGTGATATGAAGGAGTGTGTCTCTCCTGAATCAAACAAGGCATACACCAATGTAGAAAACATGAAAAGGGTACCTTGAATGATGTCTAGCTCTCCTAGAGCTCGTAATGCTAGATCATGAAGCTGACCACGACATCCTCTATGGCCTCTCTAGCCCTGATGATGACCACCACCACGGCCGTGCTCTGCTCTCCGAGGATGGGAAGAATCATGGGTCGTTCCTCTTCCTTCCCCATCTACCCTCTGCTAATTTAAAGATGGCGCAACCTGCTGTTGTTGCCTCGACTGGAACTGCCTCAATGGAGGGACCTGGACCGTAGCACCTGGTGCACGATGACTGATCTGAAAGGTCAAGAACACCCACTACTAATGACCACGACCAAAAAAATAAATTCAAGAACCTTATCCCTTGGCATAGGCCTGAGAGATGCTGCCTCTAGAGAAATGAGATTTGAAGGGATGGGACCTACCATTGGCTGAACGGAAAAACTCCTGCCCTGAAAACCGAGAACCCCGGACCACAGCTCTGCTTTATGATGAATCATGATGAATCACCTGTCGTTATGATCTAGTCTTGGTCAAAGTCCTCTCGACAACCTCTTCCCTCGCAAGAACCTCATGATATCTCTTCAGCATAAATGGGGTGACCTGGTGCTGGATCTCTGGACACAAAGCCTCCTCGAAATGCCTTGCCCTAGCCTCCTCATCTGGTAACAGGTCCAAATCATATCATAAAAGGTTCCTAAAATGGATTCCAAACACTCAAACACTGGATCTCCCCTATCGAAGGGTAAGAATCTCCTGGTGATTGGATGCCTTCATAGTAGAAGACGGAAACATGACTCTAAACTTGTCTGGGAACTCCTCCCATGAGATCGCTGACACCTCACGATCCCCGAGGATCAAGAACCACCATTTCCTCACTGCTCCATACAACATCATCACAATGAAAGACATCAAACACTCGATCCAAGAACAGATCGAACTGAAGCCTATCTCGACCTCCTCCAACCAGTCTTGCATGACTACATCTGAAACGGAGACCTCATACTTCTGAAAACTCATGCAATGAAACTCTCTGAGTGTATTCTTCCATGGGTCGTCGTCATCAAATTCTACCCTGCGATGAACTACTGGAATATCCTGCTGGACATTTTTTGTGAAAACCTAATGAGGTCATCGACCTGGAGCCATACCTGTAAAATAAAAAAATGTTAGATCTCCTAAACCTAGAATATGGAAGACTCGACATTAAATAATTAACTATTTTCTTTTATTCATTTTAGGTTAACATATCCTATGTTCTACAAATTCAAACAAAAGCACAACGAAAAATTATGCATGATCCTTTTCTAGGTCTCTTCCCTGGAACTAATATCCCCTGGTTTAGTATCCACTATAAACATAATGGTTCATAAATCAGATCATAGGAAGCCCTAAACACCCATGTCTCAGTTGGTCTCTAGTGTTTTACTCACTTGCTAATCATGAAAGACATAATTTACCTACCAACCCATGCAACCTCAGCTATACCTAACTCCAAACTCCATCATATCCCTCAAACATACCTCTAATACAACTCTATCACGACCCCCTCCCCAAAAAGTGTACCCCTCCTGGGCCGAAAATGTTATAAGGGAGATAATGACCCATAATTCCCTCCTCGAGTAGGCCTCGTGTTTGTAACTAGCACCGAGGGTATAGTAAACACACAAATTGGAGGCATTACCCTCTAAGAGAACACATGCCGAAGAAAGAGAGAAGATACACACCAACAAACTACAACTCAGAACTGAAATATAAAAGAAAACCCACGTGCACATATGTAATGTCATGAAAAACTACTAATACTAAAAGGGGAAAACAGAAAGTACCCAAAGGAAAGTAAAAATAGCAGAAACCACAAGCCCAAACAGCTCATGTTACCCCAAGAAAGTAGAAACAAGCTAGATCTCAAATCCGCTCTGACTAACCTAAACAATATTTTATATACATAGGGTGAGTATAACAGTATACTCTATAGGATCCTTCACAAAGCCTCTCATTCAAAAATAAAGAAAGAATGCTAAAGAACAGTGAACAACAAGGGAAACTAACTCATAACCTAAATAGGTATACTAAGTTCCCAACCTCAATATGGCTACTCTCACCAAGTAACGCATACAGGAATATATAATATAATAAAGATCTCAAGGGTACCCCGCTACTACTTCCCCCGCTGGTCTGCCGCTTTGCCCCAACACCGCACTTCCTAAGCATCTCCTTCCAAAAAGGCTTTCCCTTAGACACCTGGGCGATGCACCGCAACAAGCACCTCATGCAACAAAACCACCATGTCCACATAAGAAAATTAACCAGGTAATTTCTAGGAGACACCACAACCCGCATAACATGTATCATACATTCGGTATTATACCTCAAGCCATTACATCCCATAGACTGAGTAAGTATCCTCATGCCATCACAGCCTATACATGTTACACCCATAGTAGTCCCTAATATTATATATCCAGAATATATGTGTGTGAATAACAACAAGCCATTATAACCCTCTACAGACATATATATGGAAAACTATCCATTGTCCCCAACCTCACAAGTATCTACAAAGAGAAGAGAGCGGGGCCAAATGGGGTAGTCTTTCATTCATCCTCCCACTAGAATGTTAAGGAAAACACCCCTAAGGCTCAGAATCCCTAGGGTTCCAGTTTCCCTTACTAACTGGGTGGAGTAGAATTTAGAAACATAAAAATTATAGAATATACTATATCTCATAACCACACTATGGGTATAACCTAGTCTTCGACTCAGCTGCAGCTAACGTCTCTCGGACTTCGGGATGCCACTACTAAGACTATGTATCCTATAAGCACACAACCATTTAAAAAGATTTAATACTTTATTTCATTCCCTTTTTAGCTGTTTCAATTTACGTTAATTAATTATTTAAAAATTAATTTTACCATGAACAGTTCCATATTAATTTTCATTAGCATCACACCCAAAGTCCACTATCCCTTTAAAATTACAAACTCATCATTATGATCCAGCAAACTCCATCCCGATAGGTTAACAAATTTTATTCAAATATTCATTACAGAATTACTTTCCCATATTCCTAGGAATTCTAGAAAAACATTCTATACTACTAAACACAAGGGGGATCAACACGGTGAGTAGATGTACTATTTATCAATTCATTTCCACCTATAGCAAAAGCGTAGAACCATCCTACCTTGAGACTCTAAACATGGAAAGCATGTGGCATACACCGTGCGAATTCACCTCTATTAGAAGAAGGGTAAGACATACTAGCTTCCTTTAGAAGTGGGGAAAAGTAAAGCAGATAATCAACCAATAAGAATCAGCAAGCATCCCACAATAACATACATCCCATTCCATCATCCTCAGTGTCCTCCCCAACACCCACATGCATAAACCGATGCATCTCAGCCACTCTAGGTTTCATCTTTTGCCACAACAAAAATGCCTACATGCCCCCACATATCAAAACACCCCTCCTAGATTACATCCCAAAACAAGCTGTAGGAAAACAAATATATTATCAATTGGGCTCTTGGCCCTTTAACAAGTAAATTTATAACTCAAAACCCTACAATGAATTATCCTTTATCAAACAAAAACTTCTTTAATCCATATTGAATTAATAGATTTATTATTCATAGGTTCAAAATTTGGGAAACGTAACTAGAACGATATCATAAATAAATAAACATTCTTTCTGTGCCAATTTGATTAACATGAAATTGCAACAAGAGGAACCAAATTCATTTCAAGCCTCTTTATCATCAGCCAAACAATTATCAATTTATTCCCAGATTTACGTTCTTTACCAATTTCAATCAGGAACAAACAACTTAATGAAGAAAGCATGGATATCACAGTATATATAAAAATCAAGTGGAAAACATACAATCTATATCAATTTATTTATCTGGTTCAATTATTTATTATGTCAATTCTATTATCATCCAGTGGAATAAAACATGCTAACTATACAGTTTCACATATAAGAAAAGAAATGCAACAAATCTCCTACCTCAGATAGTTTTTTATGTTCTTTATATGAGAAAAGTATACATAATGGGTCACGATCATCCACTCGTGACAACTACATCCACCCGAGGATGCCACGGTACGACCACACCATCCAAAACCCAATAATACTCCGCTAGATGAATGGAGATCACATGTTATAATATGGAAAGGAGAAACTGAAGAAGATGAACCCCCAAGGAATGACGATAAAACATACCTTATACTGAAGATTGATCGATACAGCTTTGTTACATCAAGACAGAGCGGAACCAATCCGAAGAGGAAAGATTATTGTGCAAATCTTATGAGAAGGAATGGGTTGTTCGAGCGTCTCACGCCTAAGAATAGGGAGGAAGAACAAGGAAGAACGATATCTTGTTCCTTTTAAAGATTTAATAGAGTGGTGGTTTAAGATATTCTTAATTTCCCATAAAAAAGATATTTCATTAAACTATGTGGTTTGTCCGAGTAAAAACATCTCGAGCATTAGGAATAATTAATATAGGAGTAATTGCCTTTGAATCGGCCATAGAGTCCTTAAAATGAGGCCTTAAATTCATTTTACAACAAAGGAAACTGTAAAGGGGAGAAACTGTTGGAAGCTGGAAACAATGTTCACGATCTCATAATTTGGAAAAGGAAAAACATTGTTCATGAACCTCACCATTAGACACTATTCATGAACCTCACCGATAGACACTGTTCATGAACCTCACCATTAGAAACTGTTCATGAACCTAACCATTAGAAACTATTCATGAACCTCGCCAGTAGACACTGTTCATGAACCTCACCATTAGACACTATTCGTGAACCTCACTGTTAGACAATATTCATGAACCTCACCATTAGACAGTGTTCATGAACCTCACCGATAGACACTGTTCATAAACCTCACCGTTAGACACTATTCATGAACCTCACTATTTTACACTGTTCATTAACATCACTGATAGACACTGTTCACGAACCTCACCATTAGAGACTATTCATGAAACTCACTGATAGACATTGTTCATGAACCTCATTGATAGACACTGTTCACAAAACTAAAAATTTGGAAAAGTGAAGAAAGGTTACCATTAGAGGTTACCGATTGAACTGTTCACTGATGGAACTGTTCATAGAATTGGAAATTGGGCAAAGGAAAGAGAGGTTACGAATGGAGGTTACTGATATAAATGTTCACCAATGGAACTATTCATAGAATTGGAAATTTGGAAAAGAAAAGAGAGGTTACTATAAGAGGTTACCAATAGAACTGTTCACTAGTGGAATTGTTCATAGAATTGGATATTTGGAAAAGGAAAGAGAGGTTACATTTAGAGGATATCAATAGAACTATTCACTGATCGAACTATTCATAGAAGGTTATCGATGACACTGTTCACCGAGGGTCACCGATGACACTGTTCACAAGTGTTTACTGATGACACTGTTCACCTAAGGTCACTGATGCACTGTTCAGAGAAGGTCACCATTGTAATATTCACAACTATCTACTTTTGGAACTGTTCACTAAACTAGAAAATTGGAAAAGTGTTGGGGATAAGTCCTCTTGACCTCCTGAATCACCTCAACCACCATATTTTTACAAAGGAATAGACCAGAGAGGTCCGGTCCATTAAAAATAATATCATTTTATTAATGGTGAAATCATATGTAATTCGATGGTATATAATATATACATAATCATTAACATGCTATGTTTATTATTTACATCAATTATACTCATTATTAGACTCATCGAAATAATGAAGAGTTGAATAACAAGTTCCACCACAATGTGGAGATGGTAATCTATATGTATGAACGTATGGTGACTTTGTAATTCATAGGATGGATAAAATAATGAACATGTTTTTACCATATTTATAATAACATCAGAGTATTTAGAAGGTACTGGAGTTATTATTATTTTTTAAGGTCATGAAAAACTTATTACTTAGAAACAAAATCATTGAATCAACTCTAACATGTCATAATAACCAATAAAAATCCTGGAAATCATCATAAGTCTCAATAAAAATTTATTTTAATATTTATAACATCAATTATTTTTGTCTTTCATAAATAATGTATTTACTGTATGATCATTTTGTCCAAAATAAATTTAATTATATAATGTCCAAAAATCATAAATAAAATACCATGATGTAGGAAATTTTTCTATATTTCTAATTATTACTTATAATATAAATTATCTTTTGTATAACCCTATATATAAAATGTTTTTGTTATGAAAATTTGAATTTAACACTCTAAACACTTCTTTAAATAAAATAATAATAAATGTCTTAATTTAATACATGTGGATCAAAAAGGATCATATTTTATTTCTGAGGTTTATTTTGGTTGAAATAAACTTATCCAGTTGAATTAGAACATGTGTTAGGGTAATTATAATATTATTTTTGCATTTAATTACCCTATTTACTTTTAACCATGGTAAATAAAATTCAACGGTTACTATTCCCCAAAAAGAATTTTCATCCAATTGAAGCACATTTTACTTAATTATGTCAAATGCATCTCTTGTAGTTTTAAAATTAAACCCATAGAAGTGGTAAAATTACGTTTTATGAAAATTTGCAAATGTGCCAAGAAGGTATGTAAGAGATGTTAAAAAGTTCAATAAAATTTAATATATCTAATATTATTATAAAATTACTCCAATGAATTAAATTGGATTAATATATTTATTATGTATATATTTTTTACTATAAAATAAATTGTAATTTCAAAATAATTATTTTTGAAAAAAGTTGGTTTTAAACAATAATGCGGTGTTTTTCACTATTCATCAAAAAAAAGAATACTTTCATAAAAATGCCCAAAAATCACCCTAAGAAAATGTTGATATTATGAATCCAAAAATTATTTTATTTTACCAAATTAAAAATATTGGAGATTCATTAATTAATTTTAAATTAATTCCCACTGTGAAACTCAGAAACGAATTTTTGACAAATAAAAACTATCAAAAGATTGATATATGTTTATGTCCAATTTAAATGTGAAATTACATCCAATGAAAAATATTTGATTAAATGATAAAAGTATAATCTAATTATAATTAAAAACCATTTAAATTTTTAATTTAGCACAATAAATTATTTGTATTAAATAAGTTTTTTCAATTAAACATTATTATCTTTCACTGTTCATCAAAATGTGAATGTTATAAAAAACAACAAATTTTTATCCAAATTTTTTTTAGGTCCCTCTTATAAGGATGATGATTATTTTGTCAGATAAAATAAATAAAAGTGTCAAATATTGAATTTAAAAAAGGGGTTTCCATTAAAAGGTGGTAAAATTGAATTTTTTGTAAAATACTTATTTTAACTGAAAAATGGAATTTGATCTTATATTACGTCTAATAAACACATATTATTGATGTTAAACTTATATGGATTATATAAAATACAAAATTCAGTTAGTACTATTCAGAACGTTTTTTTGAACGGCTATTTTGGAAAGTTGTGGTGTGTTCAAACTCGTTTTTGTGTGTAGCGCAAGATATTGAATTACTTTAATGAGAAAATGCACTATGAAATCCTGATGTGTTACATCCACAGTTCTTGAATAATAGTAATATCTTCATTCCCTTGATCTTCTTTGATGCTTTACCTTTTCCTGGGTAATCAAAGTATCGCTTCTTATCTTGTTTTCCCTTGAACAAACTTGTTCTAGCAAATTCCTTCCTTGTTTTGATGAAACATGATACAAATTCATCATATGATGAAAATGTTTGAGAAGAAATTTCCCTTAGAAGTCATGGATTAAGAACTTTAGAGAAATGATCAGTCTTATCTTTCGAGCCACGTACGTAATCCATAGAATACCTGGCTAGTCTTGTGAAGGTAGCCTCATACTCTGCAACACTGTCTTCAAACCTTTTTTTAAGATAAGGAATTTCCTCTTCATTTCAGTTCTTTTCTCAAGAGGGAAATATTTTTCAAATAATATTCCCTTAAAAGACCTCCATTACATATCTTCTATTTCTTCTTCCTCTATGGTATTCTAAATCTAGGACCACCACTGATCAGCTTCACCTTTGAGATAATATACTTACAGTACTACTTTTTCATTTTCATTGTATCTTAATTCCATAAATATCATTTCAAGGGACTTGATCCACTGCTTAAAAACCATAGGATTAGTAGTAACACTGAAAAATGGTAGATTCTGCTACCTAAAATGATCCAACACTGGAGTGGAATGGTTATTCTTTATAACCTGAGTAAGATGTATCAATATGGTCACGATCTGATCTTTTCCAATACTGACTGTGTTGACTTTCTTAGTGGGGAAATCCCAACATTACCCACTATTATTGACTCCCCTTATTCCATTAGTTTCCATTTCTAAATAATTGAATAAAATAGATTAGGTTACGAATATAAAATAGAAAATCACATAACCTAGATTGAAATTCTATGCATAACTAGTCTCATAAACATGGTTTCTCTAAGGAAAAATTTATATTAAATTCCTTCATAATGGAATGTAAAGAAAATGTGAATTATCCTAAGCGTATCTCCCAATAGTGTAAATCCCAAGAGTTCATAAACGATTGTTTTCATGTACTATGATACCTCATGTCAATCATAAAACTCCTTGTTGGAGTTTTCACTTTTATGTACATCTTTTCCAGAGCCACCTCTGCCTGTTTGTATCCAAACGGGAATGTATTATCTAGAAATAGGCACATAATATATTCCATACCAAAATACCCTAATACACTTTTATATTTTTCCTCAAATAAAACCATAGGGATTACTTCTCTAATCAATAATTTATAATCTAGTTTCTAGGTTTTCTATTAAACTTCCTTTGATACCAACTGTAAAACCCGGAACCCTCTAGGCCTGACCCGGTGCATTACTAATTACATTGGTATGATTAAAGGAATTAAACCCCAAAGGAACTATTAGTTTAGTAGTCATAAAGAATATATATACATATATTTAAGTCCCATTACATTGGAAAAGGTTACATAGTAAAATACATAACGAAAACTAAAAACTGTATCCACAAAAAAGCAATAAATGATCTCCACTTCATAACATGACTAATGTAAAAAAATGAAAGAGGTGATCTAAAATGATCAGTAAGTGTTAAAAATAGATGAATCAGGAATTCAATAACAAGTGAATCATAAAAAATTTGACATATATGGCGTGGTGAATAAATGAAAAACTCACACCATTAAGAAACTGAGAATGAAACTGCATCCAAATGTTTTGTTATAGTGAAAACCTCATGGATAGTAATAATTGATAATTAATAAAGATAATTACTATTGTTTCGATGGCATGTATCTGGCACATGATACCATAACACCTTTCAAACAGTTTAGTTATGTGGGTAGAAACCTGTCTGATTTTTAGAATCAAAGTCAATGGGTTTGCGCCAACTAATTTGTCTCATGAGACATACTGATGCATAGTGGGGCTATTGCGGTCCCCACAAACAATTAAAAGTCCAAATAATTTCATATAAATAGATTTAATAAATGTAAAATATGACTTCTCATTATTTTTATAGACTATAGAATAAAAATTCATCAATATTTTTATGGTTAAAATAATTTTCCAAATAAACACAATATATAAAAGGGAATATGGCTTAAGAAAATAAGTATATCCATGAAAACAGAATATGGATATATAATATATTTAAAATTTCAATTGAAAAAATTTCTCAAATAGTAAGTAAATACACTATATAAGAAATATTAGTTGCACAATTCCAAGAAGGGCTCAATGAAATGGAAATTGAGAAGAATACCCTTACCATATTGTAATAAATTGAATAGTATGACTGAAAGTCAATAATCCTATAATTAATAAAATAATACCTTGAATATAAAAAGAATCATTTAATTATATATCATATGGAAGTACACATATAACACATACAAGAAATAAGTGGCGAATAATGGAAATCTCACAGAAATGACAGTGAGATGAGAAACCCATTACCTTATGCTCGAGTGTGTTATTTTTTTTAATGACCTAAATAATAATATTTAGCTTCAGTAATTAATAATTACAGAACCTAATATACATTTAATTTATTTATTATAAACTTATTGGGATCATTCATGGCCATTTTAATTTCTTTAAGAGGTACAATTTTATTGTTTTGGATGCATTTTCTCCCATGGTTTTCATGATCGGTTTACTTGTATTCATGAATGGAAGTTCATTTGATGTGTGTTTAAACATCCAAAATTGATAATATATCTTATTAATTTCATTATAGAGATATAAATTATCTTATAATGATTTTGGTTTATGTACCATGATGATGAATCATTATTTAGAAGATAATTACAAATGTTTGGATTAACTTGGCGGTTTTGTTCACAATGAACATGTTTTCTGTTATTATTTCATATTATGAGTGTTTAAAGATTTAAAAACATTAAATAAGATAAAATAAATATATTATGATCTTTTAATACCATTAAAAAGGTTTTGTGACTACTCTTGAAGATAGTAATGAAAATTGGAAACCGTCTTCCTTCAGTGTGATAAATTAACAATTCTCAAATATTGTTTTCATTTATTGTGTAAATGGAGGGAAAAATAGATTATAATGACATATTAAATTTTAATAATACAATTCGATTTCATTTAAGGAACTGGAATTATCATTTCATTATGATGAGGGTATATGATTAAGGATGTATAAAATAATGGAACTCAAAATAGAAGAAAATTGAGTAATCTCTCACGAAAATTCAGTAGCCTAACAACATCACATAAAATTTCATAAAATAGTTTGATGATCAAAAGGGGAATTGTCATCACTCTTACATAATATGGAATGAAAGGGAAATATTAAATTACATATCTCAATATAATAAAATATAAAATAAAATAGAAAACATAATATGAATGCATTAAGAAAACAGAAGGGTGGTAGATTCCCTTACCTTGAAGAGTAATTCCCAACACATGATGGTTGGGACCATGGAAGCATGAGGAAACCTTGGGAAGATTCAAAGGGAGGTAAAACATCCTGATCATAGAGGATTTTGAATTTGGAATTATAGAAAACGAAGGTATCAGTGGGTATTTATAGTAATTAAGAGAGAGTTTTTTATTAAATAAAAGAGACACCTAATTAGTGGTTTTTCAAAACCATTGTATTGCCCAAGGTATTATCTCATGGTTTTAGCCACACAGGAAACCTCATTTCATATGTTACTGTACACAAGCTTACTAGCCCTTTATATGTAATTATTATATCATTATGTTTTCATTAAATTACTGAAAAATCAAAACTGTATGTCTACTATTCAAGAAAAATTCAAGTATTTTAAAAAAAACAAAAAAATTCACCCTAACCATTTTTCAAAAATGAAATCCATATTTTAGAAATAATTATCTTAATATTATTAATTTAATTTTTAAATAAAATCATAGATAATTTGAAAAATGACAATTTTAAATTTATATTTAGTTATATATCACATTGAAAAATTAATTAAGATCTCATTATCTTATTTCATTAATAAAATTAAATATTGTAATTATTTACTATTTATAAGAGTCATATTAATATTTATATTACTATTCATAAGAGTATTTTACTATTCATAAAAAAATCTAGTTGGTTTTATCATACTCCAAATGACTTTCTAGTCACAACTCTAGATGGCCATTTTTCAAAATTCTAAACATAGATGTGGAAAATTTATGTTCAATTGCTATGTTGTGACTATATCCGAAATAACCATGTGTTGTTTCAAAGGAACCCAGTACATTATGAAATATAGGCTATGAATATAATATATTTAAGATAAGCATACCATAAAATGTTTGGGGTGTTATTTCATTTTATTGTATCTTCTTCAATGAACATTTAAACCATGAATATAAGTCCCATTTTATAATTTTATCTCCAAATTATATGATTTTTTTATTTATGAAATGAAACACATTCCATTCCATGGATTATTTTATGTCCAATTATTATATATGTTCTATGTGTCATGAATGATAATTTAAATGTTATGACGTGATTGGTGAGCCTGAATTTATATATCACTCTAATGAATGGGGTAATGTGATACATATCATGAGAAGAAATGAAATATGAATTAAAATGATGATATCTATTTTACAACATTGTGTGGAAGTTGACTGTTATGTCGTGATGTTTCATTTTTATGAATTTATTTATTCTAAGTCTTTTCTTAATACTTCCTCTCATAATTATGATCTAATTATTATGTATTGATGATGATGATTATGGTCACCCTGTGTTATATTGATTCATGTTCTTATCTATCCTTTTACTAAGATTTAATCTCTCCCCTTTCTTTGATGTATATCCTCATGTTATTACATTAACTTATGAGAATTCAAGTCCCACTGAGAATCTAGAGAAGAAGAAATTAAATAAAATTCTATTTTTTATTTTGTAAATGTTATGTACGGTTCTAATTCTTACCAATACACTAAACCATTGGATATTGAGTTTGTAATGATTTTATGTTGTTATCCTTAAATGATTTAATAATCATTTAAGAAAAATTATGGTCTCTATAGATGGTATCATACCATGTATTAGTTAATTTCCTAATTAGTATTAGAGTACCTTAGTAAAAGCCATTAGAATGAGACTCTGTATATGTAAGAACCCAAGAATATTTTCTTTAGAAAATGATAATCATATGGATTCAACAATATATTCCATTATACTTAATTTCAAGAAGGAATAAAATATTAATTCATGGATTATTGGATTGTGCTTTTTTTATAACATTTTCAATTTTATAAAATGTTGGGAACTAAGAGAAACTAGGCCAACAACCCATGCGAGGGAAAATGTAGCAATTTCTTGAACAATATCCCAATTACTTTGGGAAGTGGAGTTAAGAATTTCATGGAAATTCATACCTAGTTTTCTTAGGTTATGAATAATAACCTGAATAATTTTGAATGTATTCCTTCACCTAATAAGGACAAATTGGATGTCAAGTGTTTTATACAAAAACAACTACTAATGTTTAGTAGATCTTTTGATCTAATAGTTGCTGAATAATGGGTCAACTCAATTGATAAAATATTTTCTGTCTGTCACTGTTTAGAGATGGAGAAGGTGACTCTAGTCATTTACTGTTTATATGGAGAGGTTTATTAATTAAGTCCATTGATTAAGAACCCAAAGACAAATGAAAAATTGAATATATAAAGTCAAAAAGACTTTAAGATTATTTTTATGAACAAGTATTTCAAATTAAAATTTTATACAATGAGAGAGAGGGAATTCATAGAGCTAAAGAAAAAGGAAAGAGAATCTGTCACATCCTTTGAAGAAAATTTCACAAGGCTTGCACGGTTTGTTTTGGTTTTTTTACACTATGATAGAAAAATTGATAGATTATTTATAGGATTAAAACTACACCTTCAAAAGGATCCAGAAATTCGAGTCCATCAGAATTATGAAGAAGTTTTTTGATGTTCTCTCAAAGTGGAGATGGAGTTTGCAAAATGGTCTCATAGATATGATTGTAAGAAATGAAATATTGAGTTTTAATCAAATTATATAATGAAAAATGTGGTTATAAAACTCAACCACCCAACAATCAAAAATGTGGGGAGAAGCATCATGGGAACTACCTCAAAGGGATGTGTAAATTTTTCATGTGTGGGATAGAATTCAACCATGGTCATGAATGTCAAAAATAGATGAAAAAGAAGGACAATGTGGTGGAGGAAAGATAACACCACCCATATTCCAATGCAACAAATGTAGGGATAAATGTAACTCTGAAAGTTAGTGTAGTACACCTCCAATCTTTGAGGGTAATCAGCGACCACAACCACCAAATCCAAAGGATGAAAGGCTTATGCCATCACTACTACTGAAGTAGAGCATGTAAATGAAGTTGTGAAAGGTAAACATTATTTTCACTAGATAATGGAAAAAGGATTGTTTTTATTGTGGTTCTATTCATTCCTTTATAACATAAAATATTTCTAGAACTATTGTAGAAAGTCCCTAAAACCTTGATGTAGAGATATCTAAAAAAACACCAAGGGGTGAAAACATTGGAACCCAAGTGTTGGACTCTTCTCTTTTTGGAATATGTGGAATGTTTTTTCAAGTGAATCTCATGATACTTCCCATTGAGGAATTTTATGATATAATGGGAATTCACTGTCTCTCTTTATATAGAGAACATATAACGTTTTGAGAAAAGAAAATATCATTTCATATTCTGATCCATATCATTATCCTCTAAAAATTCAAGGAAGAGCATGAGTCTCCTTTGGAAAATATGTCAATGGTGCAGCTATTGGTTCACTGTGAAGAAGAATATGTCACTCAAATGGTTGAGTCAAAGTAAGGTATAAACCTAGAGGAAATTCCAATTGTGATGGAATATAGTGATTTATTTATTATAGAGTTTCCTAGACTTCCCCTAGATCCTGAGTTTTATTTATCAATAGAAATCAAACCTGAAGCTACTGCTATCTCAATGTTTTCTTATATGATGGCTCATAATGAACTGAAGGATGCATACATCTATCACTGTCTTTGGAGGATATATATATAGCAGTGCCTTTACATTAGTCGGGTCCATTTGTACACCATCAGAAGATATAATATTTCTTAAAAAGTTTATTTCCTCAATCCAGAACTGGCACTACGTGATATTTCCATAAAGATTGTTCTCTTATAGTGTGTCCACAAATATCCTCAGGTGGCCTTCCATCACCTCCATAGACACCAATAACAATAGGATATTTTTGAGGAAGAGAACCACAAACCAGTAGAAGAATGTTTAAAAGTTACAGTTTAACAAACCCATGAACTCGATTGGGGAGTTCATCATGCCGAAGGGCATAACCAAGAACTCTAAGTGACCATAATGATATATGAATATCGCATTCAGTATAACCGCACCCCATTCTCATAAATGGTGGTAGCCTAATCTGAGGTCAATCATCGAGAACCATCAATCCCCACTAAATTGATCAAATAATTTATCAATCTTTGGTAGTGGGTACTTATTCATCATGGTCACCAGGTTCAGGAACTGATAATCTATGCATAACCTCAATCACCTATCTAGCTTCTTGGAAAATAACACTGGGGATGCATATCGGGGAACACTAGTTATCAAAAAGACCTATCTCTATAATACCACAAAATATACCCTCAACTCCGAAAGCTCTTTGGTTGCCATCCGATATACCCACCTAGTTATTGGTGATGTCCATGGGTGTACGTAACTGCATAATATTAGCTATTGCTGGGGAGGAAATCAAATAAAGTCCTCAGTAAAGACATCACGTACTCAACAACTATCATAGGAAGTGAATATCCCATAGAATCTAGTTCTATGAGATTCATTCCAAATGGACAGTAATCTGTTACACCCACCTACATATGAGTCTTTATTACTTTTATTGGGCCTACTTCTCTCCCTTGAAATAAAAATTAATCCCATCAATGTGAACACATCACATCCTACCCCTAAAATTGAAAATCTATGAAAGAATGGTATATATCCATTCCATAACAATAATGAAGTCATAAGGGATCATCACTGCCAAAAGGATATCACTTGAGAATCCCTCGCCTCCATGAATCAGATCATGCTATCAGAAAAAGCGTGTGATTGTTGAGTCATCTTCGGTAGATGTCTCCATTTGTAAGGTCGACTCAAGGGCTCAACGGGGACCTTTAGTTATGAAAATATAGATGTAGAAAGAAAATAGTGGATCACGACTAAGCTTCTCAAAACCACATCAAAGGTAAAAGACATATATCATACCTATAATAATCCATGGATCCACTTATTTATATTCTTCTATGGCCTACAACATTCCTTACCCTTGTCCACAAGCTCTCTATGTCTGGTGGAGACCACAAAGATATGGTGGTGGTAACATGTAAATTTTTTTGCAACCTAAAACTTTTATCCCCACTCCTCTTGCATGTCTACCATCATGTGAACATCCCTGATTTGGCTACTAATAATAAGAATATGGATATGAAGTTATTAAATAAATGTTTAGGTTTTATTTTTCAAAGGATCAATATGATCCTAACTATCCCCATGACAATAAACCATGGGATTATAGTTGCGTAATTAATTAATGTTTTTATATTTAAAATATCTAATAATAATATAAGAAAAATAAGGTTCTTTATTTCCTAGTAATTTTTGAAATTTGAGAGAGGTTCCAGTAGAGGAACTTCTTTGGATGAACATCGGTGTATTGAGATTTGGTGATTGGTGGGCCAACAAAACCTGGGGGTATATTAAAAAAATGGCCAAGAACCATTTTTTATAGTTGACTAATCCATTTTCTAGACCAGATGCTTGTTTTATTTATATTTCTCATTTTTTTCAAATCCTATAATGAATATGAATCAATTGACTAATATATTAATACATTGAATTTTTTTTTTGCATGTTTGGGATTATTTACTGGGAATATGTGGATTTTTTTTATGTTAATATATTTTTTCATATTTGTAATTAAAATGATTTGGGATAAAATTGAACACGGGTGAGGTCTATTCATCATGATTTTTTGGGGAATTTATTCCTCCTTTCTTCATCCATTCATTACCACCATTCATTTTGGCTAGTTGTTTGACACACAATGGGTAATCAATCATTGTTCACCAATTTCTTAGCATAATGGATTGATACCAGAGATCCGGGATCGATTTGAAAATGAGATCAATATGAAATTGAAGTTAAGATGAATTGGTAATGGATCGAAGACCTTCCTGTGTTGGTTTTGGTGTATGAAAAAGTCATGGCTATGTGTAGAGATTTTTTGAAAATCAGAAGCTAGAAACTGAAAACCAATGCTGGTGAGGCCAATCAACCCCTAGATCTGAGATTTCATAGCATGTTTAGAGGTGATGGTGATGGAATTGGGAGACCATGTAATGAAGTACAAAATTCTAGAAAATTCTAACATCCACAACATGTAATATAGAGATATATGTTATGTGGGTCATAGGATGCATCATTATGGTTTCCTTAGAGAAGAAAATTATCACTTTTTGGGTGATGTGTATTGCACGATGTGTGAATTTACATGGTGAATCATTGTCTACCCTTAGGTACACATGCATGGATAGACTACATAGGCAAATCAATGTATAATGACTTGACCAAAGAACACAATATGAGAAGTGTACTTGGGCATGGTCAAGTACATGGGAATTTCCTATTGTACATAGACATGTCATGGTGTCCATGGGCATATCCTAGAGTACATAGGCATGAACAGAAGCACATGGGAATACCTAAGACTAGAAATACATCCCATGTACAACTAGTACAGGTTTTTTAATTCTCCATGGGATTTCTAATTCCCTTATTCTCTTCAGCATTGATAAATTTCCCTAAGGGTGCATTTACTCATTTCATCCCTTTGAGGTTATAGTATGGAATTATTTCTGAAACATAGGACATTGATCTTCTCTAAGGGATTAGTTTCAAAAGGAGTTGTAAAACTCCATCTTTGTGGTCAGGATGGGATCCTCTATTGACTTTCTCCCAACATGGGGTTCTCAAAATTAGCATGACCAACTACACGCTTGCATTGATCCCCGACATAACAGGTTAGTTTAGATTGGGTAGTAGGTAAAACCCTAGGCTCTGGATGTGATCCCCATCTATGTATTAACATCTTCAGAATTCCATCATATACATCCTTATGGAGAGACTTGAAGAGAATGACATCATAGATTAATTCCATCGGTTCATTCAGACTCATTGTGTGATTTCTCTTAGGTGAGTGTGGTTATGAACTCTCGAGTATACTCTTATGATAGAAATGTTTTTGTGACATTTACATGAGACCTATTATCTATAGTGAGTATATATAGATATTTTATTATATGTATCTTTCATAATTTACATATCTTGTGATGAGTTTACTTCCCATGATTCCTTATGCTTACTGATTTCAGGGTGTCATGTGTATTGCTATACTCATCCCTACATGAGCTCTACCTAAACGTGTCATATCTTACAAAGATGATTGGTCATTAAATTAGGTTATAGGATGACTAAGAACTGATGGAAGATATGTTTGGTCTATATAGATGATATTCCATACCAAGAGTTGTATTTGATTGTTTTCCCCAATTTCTAGTAGGTTGGACTTTTTTACAGTTTTTGGTGGGCATGTATTTCGAACATTATGATTTATAGTATAATTTTCATACTTTACTTTTAGGATTTATAAATTTTAATTCATTTAGTGAAAATTATTTTTTAAAATAAAAAATTTTTATGGTCTTATAGATGTGTGTGTGTGTGTGTGTGTACAGTTACTATAGTCTAAGGCCTCCCATGTGTGTGTTATGCATATTCATCCCTGGTTTCATGCCGCTGACCAATTGAAGGAAATATTGGGTTTGTCAGACTCTAATAATAACCAGATTGGAAATCCTTGGTTAGTCAGGTCATGAAAATGTAGTTTCAGAGTGTTATTCAATATTATGACTGCAGTTTTGAGATTTTTCTAATTGTGAGATTTGATTATTTTTGTAAATAGTGTTATGTTTTTCAAGATCAAATTTCATCATAGGAAATCCAATATTGGTATGGGGATTGAAACATCTATATAGTTGGACCATGATAACATTCCATTTGACTCAGTACATATAAACATTGGTGAGGGAATATCATTTGTTCATTCCTCATATAGGAATTGGTAAGGGTGTAAGCTATTCTTGATTCATCTTCATACATAAACACTTTGACGATGGTACATATTTTCTATTTCAGTATACCTACCTCATTGTTTCTAGCTAGGATTCAGCACCATCATCATGAGGATGATCCCCACAGTTATGATTCTTCGATACCCAGACCCGTTCAAGATTTAGTGCCTCTGGGTAGTTAACAAGTCATACCTATACCTATTGAAAAAATGGCACCCAAAATACAAGTTAATGTGGTACTTAGTCTGAGATAAATTGATGATTTTATTTTTCAAAGACCACTCATGTTCAGGGGTGAGCCAAATGCACAAGTAGTATAGCATTTCTCTTAAGGTGGTAACATGAGTGTTTCCTCTCTTCAAGACACATGAAGTCCAGATGGTGGTCTTGGAGGTGTACTATATTCATGGATTTATAGGATGTTATTGGAGATTTTTGGTTTTATCTTATTATGAGGTAACAATTTCATTGGAATTGTTTTATAATCTCTTTATAGAGGACTGATCTCCACCTGCGATGTGAATAGTGAATATCCATGATCTTTTATAACTACACAAGGGCAACATGAATGTCACTAATAATTTTTCATGTTTTACCAAACACTCATGATACATGATTTATATGGGTTGGGATCTATTATTTTGGGTTGAAACGTTTGAGTGGGGTCTTTATAGAAAAATATTGCTAGTGTGATACATATAAGCATTCCAACTTTTGAATGGGTGGTAGAGTGTTTGTTGGTGATAAAGAGATTTATTTCTAGGTAAACACCAGTATTCGGTTCCATTAGTGGGAACATAAGGGCTTAGACTTTGGTAGTAGGTAGGTGTTGTAAGAAACAAGGATTTAGATGAGAGCCAGTGTAACTCTTGTGATGATTAGGGAGATATGGAACATGATTTTCCAACCATTTATACAATTGGTAGAGAGAAAATGGATAGTCCTCCTAGGTATAGGTAGTGGCCGAATTAGGGATGTTCACATGATGGTAGACATGGAAGAATAGTGGGGATAGAAGTTGTAGGTTGCAAAAAATTTGACATGTTACCACCACCATATCTTTGTGGTCCCCACAAGGCATAGAGAGCTTGTGGACAAGGGTATGGAATGTTGTAGGCCATAGTGGAATATAAATAAGAGGCTCCATGGATTATTATAGGTATGATATATGTCTTTTACCTTAGATGTGGTTTTTAGAAGCATAGGCATGATCCACTATTTTCTTTATACATCTCTATTTTGATAACTAAAGGTCTCAGTTGAGCCCTTAAGTCGACCCTTACAAATGGAGACTCCTACCGAAGATGACTCAATAGTTACACACTTTTTCTAATAGCGTGATCTGATTTATGGAGGTGAGGGTTTCTCAAGGGATATCCTTTTGGTAGTGATGATCCCTTATGACTTCATTGAGGTTATAGAATGGATATATACCATTCTTTCTTAGATTTCCAATTTTAGGGGCAAGATATGATTTTTCCACATTGATGGGATTAATTTTTATTTCAAGAGAGAGAAGTAGGCACAATAAAAGTAATATAGACTCATATGTAGGTCGGTGAAGCAGATTACTATCCATTTGGAATGAATCTCATAGATCTAGATTCTATGGGATATTCGCTTCCTATGATAGTTGTTGAGTACGTGATGTCTTTACTGAGGACTTTATAGGATTACCTTTCCACCAACAGTTGAACTTATGCATTTACATACACCCATGGGAATCACCGATAATTGGGAGGGTATATTGGATGGCTACCAAAGAGCTTCGGGAGTTGAGGGTATATTTGGTGGTCTTATAGAGATAGGTCGTTTTGATAACTAGTGTTCCCCCATATTCATCCCCAGAGTTATTTTCCAAGAAGCTGGACTGGTGCTTGAGGTTATGCATAGATTATCAGTGCCTGAACCTGGTGACAATGAAGAATAAGTACCCACTACCAAGGATTGAGGAATTCTTTGATCAGTTTAGTGGGGATTGATTGTTCTTGATGATTGACCTTGGATTAGGCTACCTCCATCTATAAGAATGTGGAGCGGTTATACTGAATGCAACATTATAATATCATTATGGTCACTAAGAGTTCTTGGTGATGCCCTCCGGCATGATGAACTCCCCAATAGATTTTATGGGATTGTTAAACTGTAATTTTTAAGCATTCTTATAATGGTTTGTGGTTCTCTTCATCAACAATATCCTAATGTTCTTAGTGTCTAAGGAGGTGCTGGAAGACCACTTGAGGATGGTTTTGGAAACACTATAAGAGAACAATCATTATGGAAATATCTCATAGTGTCAATTTGGATTGAGGAATTAAACATTTTAAGAAATATTATATCTACTGATGGTGTACCAATGGACCTGACTAAGGTCAAGGTTGTGCTAGATATGGATCCTCCCAAGGGCGGTATAGAGGTATGTATCTTTCTTGGGTTATTTGGCTAATATAGGATATTTTTATCAAATTTCTATAGTATTTCAGAAACATTGAGAACATTTACATGAAATGGAAATCCTTTTGGCTATATGGAAAGGTGCCGAAAATCATTATAGGAGTTTCGAAATAGATTGATAAGCACTCCCATATTGAGATTTTAGGATAATTGTGTCAATCATTTTGTGTTTTGTGATGATTTAGGGTTCTTACTTAGTTATAGGATGATGTTGAGGAAGGAAATGATTACCTATAATTATCTACATTAGAGACCATTATATTTAGTTATCAGTGTTGGCCTATATCCTAAAGATGTAGTGGAACTACCTTATTGGTGATTGGTTTATTAGATACTCTAAGAGAAAGAGTCTCAATGATATATATTATCCTAGAAGGATTTTAACATGAGTCAACGGTGATGGAAACGGATCCTCAAATAATATTACGTAGAGATAGTCTATAATATTGGGAAGGATAATGTGGTGGTATACATTCATAGTTGGAGATCTTTTCATAGTTGTTGGCTAGTGTATTAGTGCAGTTTTCCTCATAATAGTTGTTCTTAAATTACATGGATATTGATTCATAGATTAATACCATTTTTGTTACACCAATTATATTTTAGCATATTATGGATGCTCAGTATGGAGATATTGTCTACGATACCATATTTATTGAGATATCTAATAGATGTACTCCTCATAAATTTTCTAAAGGTGAAGAGCACATTATCTATTTCAGAGTCTAGGAAATTGTAACAATGAAATTTTAAGAGGAGTTGAAGTGGTACATTCCTATATCCCCTTTAGTGGTACATCGAGGTGTGTAAATGATGTTCCAAAACCTCTACCATTAGTTTTGGTGGCCATGTTTGATGATTTTTGTAGAAGAGTTTGACTCTCGATGCCTCATTTTTTAGTAGGAGAATACTGAGTACCATGATCCAATTGGTTTATCCCAAACCCTTCAGTTTCCAAAGAATACGTGGGACGGTATATCTATATAATTCATGAGGAGGTTAGAAAATATGTTCATAGGACATGATTCCATCTGGGTAATCATTGACCGACTCAACAAGTCGTCGCACATCATTTTAATCAAAAATAATAGTCCATTAGAGATATTGTTATTCCATTATATATGGGATATAATATGGATCATTATAGTTTCCTTAAAAATATTTAAATAGTGTGATTATTGCTTCATGTTATTGTTATGAAAATAGTTTAATTAGTTCTTTGGGAATTTTTTATTTAAGAAACGCTTCTCTTTATTAAATATTAATTCATGGTTTATTACGTAATATTACACTTAATACAACTCTTAATATCAATATGTCTAGTTTATTTGGGAATTAGGTACATATAATATCATCTTGAACATGGTATACAACAACATTAATGAAATCATCCTTAACATGCTTCTAAAATTCCTTGTCTTTTAAAGCTGCAAAGGATAACCTGTGGATATACATATGAAATGGGTGAGCTATAAATCCCAATAAGGGAATTAAGATGGCATAAGGTAACACATGTGGGGCAATAGGTGAATAAATGGTGAAAAAAGGGGTGATAATCATAAAAATGAACAATTAGATATGATATAATAAGATAATCATAAAGTCCACAAGGGAAATGTAGAAACAACATAAAACAATGCATCCTTAACATAGGTCAAGGATAACTTCTAACTAATCATAATAGAAAAGTTTCCATAAAGTAATATGGTTAATTATAAATAAAATCATGAATTCTCATGAGACAAATTATTACACAATCCATTTGAGCACTATATAATATTGGGGGCACACGTCGCTTTCATTTCATTATTATGCTTATGTTTTCCACATAGATCATACAACATGGATTAATTAATCATCATATTTTATTCCATGATCAAAGAGTGCTGAATAAATACATGTTCATCCCATGTAAAATAAGTATCATTTTATAATGTTGAAAACCCTTAATAAGAAATGGATATGGTATTCCCTACACAATTGTTTTGTCTTGGAAATCGTGATGAATGTTTTACAGCATAACAGTATCGCATAAATATTCATAAAATGTGCTGATGAGAAATAAATGGTTCTATGATTATTTTTGAGATTAATATTAAAGTATTTAATATATGTAATAGAATATCCCATCAGGAGGAAATTATGATAAAATACATAAGGTAAAGAATATACATTAATGAAGAGGTTAAAGAAAAATATCCCTTACTTGAGCGTGATACTCCATATGATTGGGAGTGGCTTTTTTTGACCATGGGGATGCCTAGGGGGGACTCTAGAGAGATATTCTCAAAGTAAAAATGTTCGATAAGAGGTTTTAATTAATAATAATGGGATTTTGGTTTGGTTAATATAAGATTATAGTAGTACATTCTTTATTATTTCTAAAAAAATTGATCTACAGAATATTATATAAAAAACCAAAACCTTACCATGGTGTTTTCCCATGGGTTTTTTTAAATGGGTGTGTTATTAATTATTTTACATGTCCTAGGGCCAAAATTAATAAAATCATAACTTACTTGTGTGTAAGTGAGTCATACAATTATAGAAATGATTTCATAACATTAAACAACATTAATGGGTTTGAAGGGTTCAAAAATTAATTATATCATTAATTAAATAAATAAAAAATAAAATTATTTTAAAATAAAACGTTTATTTGGTCATGTATACATTTTATAGTATTTATTACATCAATTTTGGTCATTATCATGTAATAATAAATGAGGTATATTTATATAGTGTATAATTTTTTCCCGAAAATTTGACTATCTGAAGAAAATTATGAAAAATTATCCATTAGATAAGTTGTATGGTATGATACCAAAAATAATATTCATTTTATGAAAATAATTTTAGAAATATGTTTAATTTTAGTTTTATACAAATAATATATATTTATTGGCAAATGCTTGGTTTTTTTACAAAAAATTTTTAGAACCTTTATAAAAATTACATTTGACATCATAACAATAATAAAAAACATCATATATAACAAAAACTATTAAATAAATTTTTTTATTAAAATATAATTTATTTAAAAAATAAATTAATTCATTAAAATAAATACCTCAACTGAATTTGAATATTACCCAAAATTACACTTTGTGTTTTATTGAATAAAAATCTTCCTCATTTATAAAGTAATAAAAATAATAAGTAAATATAACCATTTTTATTTTTAAAATAATAGACATAATCATACTAATAGGGTATTGATACAAATGACTTTAACATAGAAGAAAACTCCCTAAGAGTAAGGTGTGTGATTATGATACTTTAATGAGGGGTTCGATGTACATGGTTTGGATCGTGATTTCGATGATCTTTAACATAGCTCATAAACGGTTTCACTCAATCTTAATTTTTTAGATCTCATCTTAGTCTTAGTCAAGGGAAAATCCTTGTGATGTTATCTCCCTTGGATTATCTGATAAATGGGCTTCATATGGTACGATATAACCGGTTGATGCCATCACTTCCTATGTCTTTGTCAATTTAATTTGTTAGAACCATGTATTCCATTAATATTGAATTTTTATTATGCAAGAAGAGAAGGATATAGGGGAGGAGAAGGCATAGAAGGGTCTATGGGGGCGTAAAATAATGGATACCAAGGGAGTCCCCTCGAATCAAATTCACCCCCTCCGGTTTGAATAAGGAGATGTTGGATAAGCGCGTGAAATTAGAACATTGACCCTCCATGGATGCCAGGTGATTTGCAAGTTTGTTCCCCTCCCTCCAAGTGTGGTTCACCTTAGTGTAGCCATTGAGGAGACTTTTACATTTTATAATTATGTAGGAAATCGACCAAGGGGTGGAATCTCTGCCATACAAGGAGTCTCTTATGATAATTAAGTCTGTTTCCACTTGGGAGTGGAGGAGATTATCATGTCTGCACAGGGTGAGAAAAGTTAACACAGCTTGGGCCTCTGCTTGGATGGACGTGCCACTGCCATAGTGTGCTTTAAAGGCAAGTAGAACACTCCCCCTACCATCACAGAAAACCCCTCCTCTATGCATCTCCCCCAAGATGCATGAACCATTTGTATTAGGCTTGAGTCTCGTAGGTGGAAGAGTCTAGTGCACCCAGTGACCTTGAATCCTAGTGGAGGTTTGGGCCCTCGAGGAAGAGGCATGCAGCGCCCGAAGGGAAGGTGCTTCCTGCCAATTGCTGATCATATCCAGCCTGTCAACCAGGAGGCTCTTGGTACGCACAATTATGGATCTTCATGTTTATTTTCCTCCCCCGTATCTATCCCGGTTCCTAGCTTGCCAGAGGCACCAGCACCCTGCACTAAGAATCACCGCTCTCGCAGTTCTTTCTAGTCCCGTATCTGTTGTCCCCTTAAACCAGTGATCTAGGAAGGGTGTGTCCTGCAAGTCATGAGAAGAGAATGCAGTGAACTCACCAAAACCACACCACACACGGAGTTCCCAATCTCCATAAAAAAATGTGGATCATGCTCTCCTACCTTTTGTTTTTGTAGAAATAATAGCTACAAGGCAAGCATATTCCCATTTTTTTAACATTTTCATCTGATGGTATTGCTCTGTTCCCGATCCTCCAAGTAAGGAAATTGTATTTCATTGGAATCTTGTTGCACCAGGTAATTCTGTTCCAGCTGTCACGATGGGTCGAGGAGTTTAGTGATCTTCAGAAATCATTCGAGTTTAACTTCCCTATAGAGGAGGGAGTGAAGACTTATCTATCTTTATCTGAGTTGAGGACAATGAGATCAAACACATCTTACTGATTTTTCTCCAGTACTGATTTGATAGACAGCTGAAGATGAAGACTAGCCTCATGTGTTTTCTATAACCATAATACATAATAATACATTTAATTAAATATAAATATGTATTTTATTTATAACAGTTCAGTTCATTACAATGTTATCACCTTAAGAAATTTCTCCCACAAATTTATTATTTCTGACATAAAAATAGATGAGGGTAATTTTGATTCATCATTTCATCTAGTTCCCACATCGCTTCCTCAAACTTTTGGTTTCTCCACAGCATATTGACAAAGTTCATTGTCTTATTTTTCGGAACAGTGTCTCTATGATCTATGATCTTCACTGACTTCTCTTCATATGAGAGATCATTATCCAATAGAATAACCCATGAATTGAGAAAGTGTTAGGGGTCTTATAGGTAAATTCTAAAGATGGATACATGGAATAAATCATTTACACGAGATAGGATTGGTGTAAAATCTATATGACAGGCCATCACTCTGATTAAATCAATGATCTGAAAGGGACAGATGTATCATGGACTAAGATTTCACTTTTTCCAAATTCTCATCGCTTTATTCCATAGAGATATGTGGATGAACACCATGTATCTAACATAAAACTCTAGGTGTCATTGATGATTATTAGCACTGATCTTTTATAAACTCTAAGTATCCTTGATGTGTTACAGAATGGTCATAACCTTTTCCACCATTTCATTAACCATTTCAAGACCAAGCATTTTTTCATGCCACAAATTCATCCCAACATGAATGTGTTATATAAATCCTTCCATAAATAGCTTCAATGAGATTCATTTGGATGCATGATTGGAAGTTGTTATTGGATGAGAAATTGACTAGAGGTATATTTTCATACCATCCACCTTTGAATCCAATCAAGAATGATCTCATCATGTCTTCCAATGTCTGAAAAATCCATTCAGACTAGCCGTTGGTTTGAGGATAGTTGCTGTAACATAAGTTGATCATAGTTTTTAGATAATCATGGACACATTTCCAGAACACGTAGGTAAATATTATATCTCAATTAGATATAATAAATATTGGTACTCAATGTAGCCTCACAACAATATTGATGTATATATATGATGGTTTTTCAAGTGAGAAGTCCTACGGAATTCAGATAAAGTGATTTTTCATTGTATGATGATCCATAATGACCAATATATAATTTTATCATGTGGATGTATTTGGATATCTGAAGGAAAATCCCATTTTTATGTTTTTTAATTTTCATGTAGGTATGGGAAATGGTTTTATCCTCCCATTATAATTTTCATTTTATCCTTCACATGAAAATATTATAGAAACGTCGATGTATATTAAGTAATGTCCTCATTTATATTGTCTTAATAATAGTTCTCTTAGATATCTCAATACATATTTGTACTCCCTAGGTGAATATAGATGTCTGATCAATGTGAATCAATCAGAATATCTCTCTCTCAATTGATTGGATGGTATGTGTAGTCATGACCCAAAGCATACAAGTCATTATTCATTAACATTTAATTATGAGGATTTCACATTTTTTATAGTTTCCACTTTCTAAATAATTATCACATAATATCTTTTAGAATCCCTCATCCTCTGTATAAGGGATGTTTGAGAAATAATTTTTAAAATGATTGATGATGATCATTCGTTTATGATTCCCGTATTCATCCTTTCAAAATCTAAGAAGATCAAATCCCTCTCATTTATCATCAATATAGAAATGTAGGATCCTTTTTACATAGATTGTATTCCAATTTAAACAATTTCTCAGGATGGAAGTGGATTGAGATTTAAATGTACTTGATTATCTCTAACCATATTCGTTGGCGCGTATTCAGTTATTTATATATGAATATATACTTGAGGATATTATGATCAATATATATTTCACAATTCAAACAAAATATATAATGTCGCCATATATTTAATGTGATGATCACTGCATCCAACTCTAGATCAATAGTTGAGTAGTTCTATTCATGAACTTTTATCTTCCTTGAGGTATAGGCTATCACTTAGTCATTCATTATTAACAGACAAATTAATCAATTCATTGATAAATCGCTAAAATCAATGAAAATTTCTCCACTTGTGAGTAGTTTGAGAATAGTGGTAGTGATAAACATATTTTTTTAGCTCAATTATTCTATCATCACATTCATATTTAGAAGATTATTTTAATCTCGTTCGATTTAGCTTGGTTAAAGGGTTTTATTGTTGTAAGAAATTTTTTATAAATCCATGATTGTACCCAGCTAATCTAAGGAAACTATGGATATACGTCACATATGTTGGCCTTATACATTCTTTAATTTATTCTATATCTGAATAGTCCAAATATATACCATTTCTTGTGATTATATTCCCCAATAATGGTTCTTTCATATACGATAAATCACATTTTATATATTTGGAATAATTTTTCTCCTTTCATAAGGTTTTAGCATAGTATTCAAATTCTCCTCATTCACATAGTTTTCCTCCTTACTTTTCAATTATATTAGAATATAATATATAAATACAACCATAAATTTTTTGAGGTAATCTCTAGAGACTATATTCATCTTTTCCATGATGATTTTTTGATCATTAGTGAGTCTAAAATTAATTACGATGAAATCATAGTGCCCATACCTTATATGGAAAGCGGTCTTGATGATATCATCCTTATTCTCCTGGATGTGGTAATACCCTAACCATAGATCCACCTTGGATAAGTATTGTGATCAACATATCTAATATAAAAATTAATCAATATGTGGTAGAGAAAATATTTTCATTATCATGATCTTGTTAAGATCATGATAATCGATGAAAAGGTGCATTCACCCATCCTTCTTCTTGACGAAGAGAACTGGTTGACCCCATGGTGAAGCACATGGATGAATGAACCCTTTAACCATATTCTTATTTAGTTTTTCCTTAATCTCCTCATGTTCCAAACCATAAATTTTAGAAAAAATCTTGGAGAATAGCAACTCCCAATGTGTAGGGTTGACTGAAAATTCAACCGCTCAACGTGGAGGAAGACCAAACAATTTCTCTGGAAACATATTAGCATATTACCTTATACTGTGAATTCCTTTGAGGATTATTCCTTATATATACATAGGAATTATAGAAAGAAAAGAATTTTTGAAGTGAAACAATATTCATTCTTGAGATTTTCGGACCAAGTAAGATTGATCCTCCTCCTTTCACTTACACTGAAGCGTAGGACGATTCACAATACGAAGATTGATTTCATTCTTATAGAAATTTATGTTCGATATATATAGTGAAATTCAATAAAGATAAAAAAATGTTCAAAATTCCAATAAATGGTGTATGAAAAGGATCACTAGGAAGTTCTCCCATCAACTTTTGATAGGGGAGGGGTTATGCACATGGGATAAATTAATTTCCCCAGTTTCCATTTCAATTGAAATATCTAATACCAGTATTTATTGTGGTGTTCGAATATGTCAAAAACATTTTTGATATTATGGAACGTATATTACTAGAGTCAAAAGGTAAATTTATTATTTTGTAATGAATAATTATCATACCTTTCACCACTTCATATTTGGAATCCACCTCGGTGGTTGTGATGGAAAATCATTCTCATGTTGTCTTAGAGGTTGTTGTTTGTCTTTTAAAACCCTTGTATTGTTGAATTGGTTTAAAAACATCCATGGTTCCTTAATGTTTAATAAATAAACATTTCACTATGGGTTGACTATATCATTCCTTTCCTCTGTTTCATTAGTGTGTCTCTCCTATCGGTAATCTCTAGCCATGTATCCTTCCTTCCTGTTCCTAAATGACTTTATCATCCCCTTGGGAAATTTTGGGGTTCTTTTTTCACTTTTGACAAGTGGTATGTTTAAAATTTTTATCGCCATTATATTTCACTATATATTCACCATAATTGAACTCCAATTTCATCTTCATATCCTTGTCATACCCCTGAGATTAACCGAACTCCATTTCGTCTGTGAGGGATCATTATATAATTTCATCATAGCCATCAATGTCTTCAATCACCATGGATTTTTGTATAATTCTTTTATCCAACCCAAGAAGATATCAACCTTTCATTTTACGGTTGTTGGAAAATTCAGAGGGGTGTCATGAAAGACTTGTGAAATTTTCCTCGTAATCCCCAATAGATTCATCATCTTTTACTTGATGGATAGGAAATCTCTTTCTATTTTATATTGAGGATTGTGTGTAAAGTTTTTAACGAAAAATATTTTCTGCAATTACATTCTCCTAATAGATTTGAATCTATTCCTTGGTGTTAATATTTTAGATCAATGTCCTCCACTGATCAAATTCTCGTTCAATATAATAAATATCTTTTAGAATCTTCTACTACATAGAACATTGAAGGATGGAAAATGTAATCTCAATGGTGGTCATCCGTTTTTCCACAATTAAGGGATTGGATGATCCATTGATTACCGGAGGCCTTTGATTCCTAATGGACTCAATCTTAGTTTGTTATATCCTAAGGGGGTTAAGACACTCATCTTGATCAAAATTTATATTCAGAACATGAGTCAACTTATAGAGTATATTCATAATGTTTGTGATTCCCGCTCCAACTGGTTTAGTAACCTCATTGGGGTTGTCATCAAATTTCCCTTCGCATTGGTTATTTACATGATTCCTCTAATTTATAGAAATTGAATAGAATTAAATAACTAAAATTATGATTATTTTTAAACTATTAAAAACATAAAAGGAGAATCCAATGACATTGAAGGGATAACTTATAAATTACATTTATTTCTTAACTTATGAATTTATAGGCCTCAATATAAGTTATCCATGACTTATTTCCTAACATATATTCTTATGGGAATTTAATTGTTCACTTAATAGTGGTTTATAATGAGATTATTAATTTCTAAAAGCATAAACTCTAGGAGTATCAAACCAGATGTGCAAAAAGGCCCTTTTATCTTCACTAGTTCCCAGTCGAGTATAGCTCAACAAAGTGTTTTTGGGTTTTACACCTATATATATTTGCTCCATAGAAACATCCACTTGTAGTATCAAAAAAGGGATGTATATTCTTGATAAACCACTTAATATATTCTTACCAAAATTTAGGTAAGTTTTCTTATACTTAGTTTTATCCCTAAGGCTTTCTCGTGATTTTATTAATCTAAATCCCAAAAATAACTAACCATTTCCTTTGATACAAACTATAACAACTTTTATTTTTATTTCACATTAATTTAGGATTAATTCAATATGATTATACATTATGAAACCTAGAATATCAAAATGTATATTTTATTTTGGAATTAAGTACATAGAATATCGTGGTGAAAATGGAATACAACAAAATTATTGAAAAATTCCTTAGAATGATTCTAAAATTCCATGGCTTTCAAAACTGCACTGGATAACCTAGGGACATACATAAGAATGGGGTGATATATAAATCCTAGTAATAGAGTAAATAAGGAAAAATGTAATACATGTTATTAAATAGTCATATCATTGTAGAATAAAATGATTTAGAATCATGAACATGAATAATGAGACATGGTATAGTATAATAATTATAAATATATCTAGGGAAATGTGGTAACAATTTAAACCACTGAATCATAAATATATATAAAGGATAACATCTATGAAATTGTGATAGAAAAAAGTTCCATTGATTAATCATGTTCAATCCTTATCCCAACATGATGTCTCATGATACTAAACATTATCCAATGCATTGGAGTGCTATATAGTTTTGGGGGGAACCCATTACTTTTATGACATTTTCATTCTTAAGTGTGCCACAATGATTATACAAAATGGATTCATTCATCATCATATTTTATTCCATCATCATGGACTGTGGAAGTAATGTATTGAAGTACCAATTAAAATAAGTAAAAGGGTATAAATGTGAATACCATTGATATTAAATAGTTATGGTATTCACTACATAATTGTTTTGGCATGGAAAATCATGGTGAAATTTTGGCAACATAACAACATCACACAAAAATTAATAAAATGGGAAGATTAGAGAGAAATAGGTAAATAATCATTTGTAAAACAATTTAATAGTAATGGTATTGTTAATAAAATATCATATCATAATTAAATTAAGATAAAATAAAAAAAGGTAAATAAAATACAAGAATAACGACTAGAAGGGGAAATATCCCTTACATGAGTGTGTGAATACAAATGCTTGGGAGTGGATTCATGAATGATTGTGGGAACCACGGGAGAACTCTTGAGAGGGAAAGTTAGAGTAACGATGAGATTAATTTTTTTAGTGAAGGGAAATGGTACTTTGTGTTGTTTTATATTATAGGTTAGTAGGGAATTTTTTTTTATTTTTCAAAGTTAGTTTTTAGACTCAATATAATAAAATGTCCTAAATGAAAAAACATAACATGGTTTACCTGATTTTTACTTCATAATGATATTTATTTCATTATTATATAATGGAAAGGTCCTACCAAATAATATAATACCCTTTCTAATTTGGATCTTAGTGATACTCATAAATAAATGTTTTTAAAACCAACAAATATATTAATGGTTCTAGAGGATTCACAAAGGCGTTATAAAATTAATAAAATAAATATATAATAATATTATTTTAAATGCAATACATATTTTTTTTATTTTATTGATTTTATAGTATTTATTACATCTCTCTTATGTCATTATAATGTCATAATACACACCATATATTTATAAGGTATTTAATTTTTACGTGAGAATTCAGATGTCTTAGAAAATTATGAAAAATTTCACAGTGAATAATTTAGAGATTATTATTCCAAAAAATATATTTATTTTATTTTAATATTTTAGTACATATGTGTATTTTAAATTTTAAGATAATAATTGATATTTATTGAGATATAATAATTTTTTTGGAAATAGTTTTGGAACCCTTATAAAATATACATTTGACTCTATAAAATTAATATGATCATTCATATTTTAAAAAATATAATAATAATAATAATAATATTCTGTTACAATATTATATATTTCAAAAACTAAATAATTCATCAAAATAAATTCTTTAATTTGATTTCAATAATAAACAAAATTACACTATGTTTTATTGAATAATAGTCATGATCATTTACAACGCAAGAAAAATAAGATATAAATATAAAAATTATTTTACTAAAAATAATATAACGACTCTTATTTCCATGTTCTTGAAAAATATACCTTTAATACAACATAAAACACTCTAATATTGAGGTGTGCGATGGTGAAAAGTTTCTAGGATGGTATGACATACATTTTTGGGTCGTGATCCTGATGAGCTTCAAATTATCCAGTAAATGGTTTTTCTCATGCTTATGTTGTTGGATATCAACTGAAGATTTTGAAAGGGAAAATCTCAGTGATTTTATCTCCCTCTGAAGATCTGATAAATAGGCCTCATAGGGTATGATTATACAGGTTGACTTCATCACATCCTTTTTCTATGTCAATTAGAGTGGTTAAACCCCTATATTTATACAAATCATGTGATCATTATTCAACGGATATATAATCATTTCTAATGATAAACTATGTTATTTTAAATACAATAGAATATAAAACTAACTAAGTGATTTTTTATAACCATATTACATAATAAAATATTTCATTAAATCAAATGGGTGATTCTATTTATAATAGTTCAAGTCGTTATAGTTATGTCTGAGTTTGGTGAATCACCCCCAGAATGACATCCAGACTGAGTAGGCCATTCATTTTTTGGAAGAATAATTATTGTCCTACATGATGGAATTTCTCCATAGTTTGGATAATAATCTACCATTGGTGGAGTTATCTTACAATAAAATATATCCTTCCACCATCTGTATGGAACTGATTGTGTCTTTATTTGAGAGATCCTATAGGCCATCAATTTTTTTCACTAGCCTAGGTGATTCAATACTCATGGGACTATAGTTTTTACAGGATATGATAGTGATGGTTAATATCATCTAGGAGCTGATGAGGACTGCACAAAGTCACTATAAGTCCTATGCAGTCCAATGATGGAGGCATTTCGTGTTTGAGGGGGGAGACCAAGTGTTCTTGAAGGTTTCACCTTGATTTTAATTACCGTGATTTGTCTATGGAAGGATGTTATCTCTGAGATTAATTTCCCCTTTCTGGATATTGTTCAGTGTGGATGAGTTGGAATACATCTTTGCTCTGTAACTATAGTTATAATGTGTACAAAATAGCTTTTTCATGTTCCAAATGTAGATATATGTTCATAACCAATCACATGTTATTGGTTGGGGAGAGATGGACATTGTGAAAGGAGCCTCCTTTGTTGTATACCCAGTTGTGATTGAGGATTGATAGTAGATGATCCTTCATGGTAAAATGATTCACTTAGTGCATGTCTGGTGGACGCACTAGAATCTTTAGGAGAGAACCTGGAAGTGGGAGACCAAAATTCGAGTTCAGTACCAACCTCTTTTTGAGTATTCCTTTTCAAATTTTAGGATGAAAAACCCAAAGGATTGGGGAATTTACAATCATAGATTTATTATGTAAATATTTTAAATATATATAATAATATTTTTGTGGCCATGTGCTAAGATTGTGTGAAATTAAAAGGCTCAGTGAAATCGAAATTGATGTTTTAAATATATTATGTACATTAATATCATATGTAAGTAGTTTTCCTGAAAATGTGTAATAACACTCAAAAAGTATATCTAATCAGAAATATAAAATCACCATTGAGTTCAGAATATATCTTTTACCCTAGGTGTGATAGAATTTTTCTCGACATTGATAGATTGTGAAAATGTAATTGTGGGTGTAAATAATAAATAAAATAACTCATTTAATATTTTTAATGATTTAGAGACCTACTAAAATTACACATAAACTTGAATATAACCTAATTTTAGGGTTGGTCTCACAACGTTATAATTTTTGAGAGAATCCAGTGGAAGAGCTTCGGTAGTTGAACATGGATGGATCGATCATTGGTGATAGGTGTGTCAACAGAAAAGGTGGATCTCAATAACAACAATGACACAAAACCATTATTCATCAAAAAAATGATCCATTATACTAATAAGTAAATTTTTATGAGGTTTTTTTCTTTTTCTTCTTATCCTATGATGAGTTCATATCAAATGACTATTATGTTGATTCACATATCCATCATGTTAAGGGTGAATGATTATTTACTTGTATTTTTTATATTTCGTTTATTTTTTGATATGTATATCATTTTTTATAATATAATATAAATAATTCATGGGAATTTTAAAAATTTGCAAGGTGAATTCATTATGTTTTTTTCCCTTTTTCATTTCTTCCAATGTTCTTTTTACATTAATTACCAATGTTCGTTTTGGTCGGAGGTTCGAAAAATATTGGGTAATCAATCATTGTGATCATGTTTCATGGATAAATGGATTGATTCAATATATAAGGGTTTGATTTGATAATGAGATTGAGATGTAATGGTGATAATGATAAATCAGGGCTAGATCAGAGATTTTCATGCATGGGTTTTGGTGTATGATGAAGGCATGGATTTGGGTAGTGAGTTTTTGAAAATCGAAATATAGAATCGAAACACCTATAATGGAGGGGCCAATAATCCCCAGATCAGATCATTGTTGGAATGTAAAAATATAGAGTTGATGGAACTGGGAGACCCTATGATGAACCATGGGATTATGACAAATTATGATATAAATGGCATGTAACCTCGAGATAGAAACTATGTGGAACCAGATCTATAACACTAGGGTTTCCATGAAGAATTAAAGTATAACAGGTTGTGTGATTTTATCTAGAGACTCATCGTATACCCCCATGTACATTGGTATGACTGGAGTACACAGTATAATCCATATATTCATACATAAATAGTCAGACATGTTAACTAAGGAACTTAGACATGTTCAAGTGTGTGGGCCCAACCAGTGGTACATGGACATGTCCCATTGTACACCAGAACATCCTAGAGTACACGGGCTAGGATATGAGCGCACAGGTAGAACCACGGTTTGAAATGCATCATGTGTACTTCTAGTATGAGATATTTATTTCCACTTGGGAGGTTTCAGGCCCATGTTATCTTTATCAGGGACTAGTTTACTTAAGTTTGTGTTCCTCCATTCTATCCCTATGTATTCTATTGCTCATGAACATAGGATTTTGGTTTTATCTATTGTTTTAGTTTTGAATAGAGTTGTAGGAATACCTCCCTCAGGTTGAGATGGGATCCCCTATCACCTTTTTCCCTTTTTGGGGTTCCTAGAATCAACATAAACCGCAATACATGGGCTTCAATCCCCTACATAGTGGGTTAATCCATATTGGTTTATTGGTATACCCCATGGCCCTAGGTATGATTCCTATATATGTGTTTATCTCTTCATACTTCAAGAAATTACATCCTTATAAAGATACTCATCAATCATGAGATCTCGAATGAACACAATGAATGCTATTAAACACATAGAGTGAGTTGAATCATTCCAGTGTTCTTACAGACTCTTGAGTAAAATCTTATGATGATAATATTGTTGTGACATTACATTCAGTCCTAGTGTGAAAGATGAGTATATTTAGATATTTTGTTTTATGTCTCCTGTCATGACTATCATATCATGTGATGAGATAAATACTAAGGATTCTTTATACATTGTTATTTTTTGGTTTCCTGTTGGTTATTTTTATACTCGCCCCTACATGAGAAGTGCATGCATCATGCCTAATGTAGATTGTAACAACCAGAACTTTTTAAATGATAATTGTATCCTAAAAATGTGTGTTTTATTATTTTGAACACAACAAAAATATATCCCTTTAATAATGAAGTTAGTATAAATTAAATGTGAACATTGGGTTTCAATTGATATATGACTATTGGTCAGTTATGATCATCAGTTAATATTACCATTGGAAATAATACTCTTAATAACAATTTTTACATTATATTTAGTGTTATAAATAGAAATGATAATAGTTAATTAATGAATAAAGAAGAGTCAATGGCCTCATATTATTGAACTGTTCCATGAAAAATCCATTTTTTAGTGACTGGGTAAGAGGTAGAATCATCGGGCTTTACTCTCAACCAATACCAAGATGATCTTCAATAGTTTAAGATTGAATGAAATCACCAATGGGAGAAGTTCAAGTTAGTGGGAATTATCACTTGGGTGATGTTATGTGAGCCGCCCCAAGAGTCTATCAGGATCCCACACATTACCCTTAGGTTGGATGTGGGTGTTAAAAGGGGTTTCATTTCAATTACCCAATTATGTTGAATTTAATATATATTTTTTTTAAAAAATATTTCATCATTTATTTTTAAAGAATATTTTTTCTTAACAAATGAGATTGAATTTTATCAATTGATTTTTTTGGGTAAAAATTGTAATTTTCATAGAGATATAAATCATTATATTAAATAAAGATTTTAAAATGTTTATTATAATCAAATAGTATCACCAAAACACTCTAATTTAATCACAAATGATAAAATAATTTTTTTTAATGTGTCAAAAATTTTATTATGCATTTTATTATGCAGTTTCTGTCCTTTTTTAATAAATAATTATTTTTATAGTTAAAAGTTATATATATCATATATAAAGATTTATTATGATAATATAAATTCAATTTTTAAAATCAGAGTCTCAATATTGGGTTAGGGTGAATTTATGATAATTTTATTTATTTTTCATGAATAGTAAAAATACAGTTTAACTTTTTGGGTATGTTTTTGGTATCATAACTATTTCATAATGACGTAATGAGTAACAAAAAATGGAAGTAGAAGCATTTTAACTAAAATAATATAATATGTGTCCCATGTTCCCATTACCAAGGAATAATTCCATGGACAATCCCATAGTTTTTCAAATACAACTATAGAGGTGTCCAAGAAAATTAATAAAAAACTCTATCACTTTAGCTATTAATAGAATCCCATTTATTCATTTAAATTAATTGAATTTTATCCTCCATGAATATAAGATATTTCTACATCCAAATGATACCACAAAAGGTCTCTTCAGTCTCCCAATATGTCGATCGTGGAGTTTTAGGAGTTACTCATTAGGGTAAGGAAAATATGAACATCTCTTTTCCTTTCATGCTCTATTTTTTATGTTGTATGTCTTTAAAATTTCCAAAAATATATTATTATATCAATTTTATTCTATAAATTTAATTTATTATGATTATGTTATTAATCATATTCCATTTTACCCTTTCTTTTCAATGTTTTCTGAATCCATTTTTTATGCTAGGTATGCTGCCGATTTTACTCCCCAAAATTTCACTCTTTTTCTCATGAAATTAATTTATATTATTTTTTGAATACCCAAACTTCTTCCTTCTCTGTGGATAATAAAATATATTTCCAAATGATCAATTTTATTTAGGTACTGACATATATAAACCCATTATTAATTTTAAATGGGTTTAAAATGACAAAATGATCATATTTTTAAGCACTCTCTGAAACACAATGATTTTTTATAAGAAACTAGTTTATATTATTCCCCACATGTTATTTATAAAATTTTTTATTATGATATATGTTTAACAAATTCATAAAAACATATTAATGGTGTTCCTTTAGGGTTCTCCAATATATTGATTAACGAATTTAATCTCTAGAGACGACATGTTTTATGAAACCATGGTGAATAATCTCGGTAATGTTTTTGCCAACTCGGTGATAAACCTTGATGATGTGATTATGAATGACTCAATTAAGTGTTTTATCCACATTTACATGATATAAATAATTATTTTATTATTATTATATTCCTCCTTTTCCATTTCTCATTCCATTATGTATTTATTCAAGTTAGAATTGATATTCCTCAAGTTCATAAGTAAATTGTTTCCCTTATCTTCCCTTATTGGGCCTTATGCTCACCCATTCCATTAATGTATGTACCCATGTTATAAGTTGAAAAAAATTTACCTTGGATGATCCTTGATAAATACATTAAAGAGGGATATTATAATTTTTTATATTTTCATGTATTATAAAACCCACAATACATTATGTAAGATTACATAATAATAAATCAACTTTAAACAAGTTTGAAATCAATCAAAGGATGTTTACATAGATGAAATAAAAACTATTTGAGAGAAATATATATTTTTATTTTGAAATTATTTAAATTTCACTTAATTATAAAAGATAAATTTATTTGAAAAATATTTTCATAATCTTGTATGGGAAGATTCAAATATGTTATAACGATGGAAAATGTCTGCACCTACCATATATGTAAACAAAACATTCTTCCCTTAATTTTTCTAAAAGGTCATAAAGTACCTTCTTTGTAAAATGATGAAATGATTCCTTTGAAAAAAATTTATAAACATCAAACAAGGGTACATTTGACTTTAACCTATATTCTATGAAATAGTAAAATTTTTTTGAAATACATCTTTTAGAAACACATATGTGTATGATAAAGAAGTCCCAGTACATAATTAAGTATAAAAAACCTCGAAAAAATAGATATTTTAAAATTAACCCTCACCTGGTACATTTCCTTAGTTGATGGAATGTTAACCTCTTGTATAATGGTGAAGTAATTTTTATTAAATTTTAAAAAAACACTTACTTATATATGATAACATATATGATATTCTAATATTGCTTTTTTAATGATATTTCAGTAGTATCATTATTTCAGGTGTTAACTAATTCATTATCCATTGTATGATTTGTTACATACGTCAGGTTTATTATGGATAGGGTGTACTTGATTCATATCCATAATTATATTATGTTCTTAAATGTTATTTTTAATCATAAAATGAAAATTATTTTTGAATCATTATGGCGGGGAATGAATCTCACTATGTTCGTGAAGATGGTAATATGTACTTACGCACGAGCGACAATATCATTCTATTGATGGTGAAATCATATGTAATTGGATGGTATATAATATATACAGAATAATTAACATATTATATTTATTATTTACATCAATTATACTCATTATTATACCCATGTAAATAATGAAGTATTGCGTAACAAACTACACCATGACGTGCAGATGGTAAGCCGTATGTATGAACCTATAGTGACTTTGTCATTCATAGGATAGATAGAATAGTGAATATGGTTGTACCATATTTATAATAACATCATTGTATTTAGAATTTTTTGGATTTATTATTTTGGAATGGAAACAACAAAGAATGAGGAAGTGGATGAAAAACATAAATTTGAATGTGGTGATGAAATTATTACCTCTTCTTCGAGTGCTTCCTTTTGGTTTGATCAAAAGGGATACTTAAGTCAGCATTCTAATCAAAATAAGGCCTCTAGATTTAATTGAGGGTACTAGGGAGTATATTTTATCAGGGTTTCGCCAAACCAAATGTCTCTGGAGGTGTGATTTTGAGATAAGGGGAAATACCCTTTTATAAGAGAGGTTAGGGTCACTTTAGGAAGATCTTGAAATATTATTTTATTATAAAATCATTTTCGGTATATAGTGGTTCCAAATGGATTTATTCTGAGGAAAAGTTGGTGATGAGTATAAATCCTCTCAACCAATAGGATTTAGACAGGTTTAGGTCATGATATAAACATTATCATTTAGATTTAACTCTTGGTTAAATAGTTTAACTTTTACAATGTCTTTTTATATTTGTTAAATCACATGGTTAATAAACATAGTAGAAATTGACAAGAGAACAAAAATTTGTTTATTAAGGACTTATATATAATTATATAAGTCATTTGTCCTAACCATAGTTTTTTAGAAATATTATATCATTTAATAATATAGTATTTGTTTTAAAAACTCATTTTTTCCAATTTTGACACTATTTAGTATTCGGTTTTTGTTTAAGTCAAGAAAAAATGAATAATTCGAAAAAAATTCATTTAATCAACCCTAACATGACATATTAACCTATAAAATTCGTGGAATGCATAAAAAGTTTCATTTTACATTTATTTTAATATTTATAATATCAATCATTTTAGTCATTAATAAGGGAATTATTGCATCATCATTGTGTCATAAATTGATTTAATAATTTAATATCTAAAAATAATAAATAAAATACCATGATTTAGGAAACATTATCATATTTCTAATTCATGTTTATAATCGAAATTAACTTATGTATAACCCTATATGAAAAATGTTTTAGCTGTTAAAATTTGAATTGAACACTTTTAAATTATCTATAAATAAGATAATAATAAATTTTATAATATAATAAAAGTGGATCAAAAAGAATCATATATTATTACTAACTTTGATTTTTTTCTAAATACACTTATCCAATAGAATTAGGACATGTGTTACGGTAATTATAATATAATTTTTAACTTTAATTACCATATTTACTTTTAACCGTGGTAAATTAAATTCAAATTTTAATATTCAAAAAAACTTATTTTCATCATATTGAAGCACATTTTACATACTGATGTCAACCATTTCTCTTGGATTTTTAAAATTCAACTCACATAGGTGGTAAAATAACGTTTTATGAAAATTTGCAAATGTTCCTAAAAGGTGGGTAAAAGACATCAAAAAGTTCAATAAAGTTTTATATATCTATGGTTATGATAAAATGACTCCAATTAATTACATTGGATTAATGTAGGAATTATTTATCTATTTTGACTTTAAAATATATTTAAATTTAAAAATAATTATTTAAATAAAAAGTCAGTTTTAAACAATAACGTGGTGTTTTTTACTATTCATCAAAAATTGAAAGTTTTTAGAAAAATATCAAAACATCAATCTAAGATAATTTTGATATTATGAATCCAAAACTGTTATATATTTTACAGAATTGAAAATATAGGAGTTATATTAATTAATTTCAAATTAATTATTATTTTCAAAACCAGAATGTGGGTTCATAAGAAGTAAAAACTATCAAAATATAGATATGTTTTTATGTCCAATTTAATTGTGATATTATTTCCAATGACCAATATTGGATTAAATGATAAAAATATAATAAAATTGTACTTCAAAACCATTCAAATTTATTGTTTAACACTATAAATTATTTTTATTAAAAAAGTCATTTTCAATTAAAATTTAGTATCTTTCACTATTCACGAAAATATGAAAGTTATCAGAAAAAACAGAAAAAATTTATCCAAACTAAATTTTTAGGTCCCTCTTCTAAAGAAGATGATTATTTTGTAAGATTTAATATATCTAAGTGTCAAATATTGGTTTATAAAAATGGGTTCGACATTAAAAGTTGGTAAAATTTTATTTTTGGAAAAATATTTATTTTATCTAAAAATTCAAATTATTTTTATATTATGTCTATGAAACACAAATTGTGGATGTTAAAATTATATTTAGTATATAAAATTCAAAATGTGGTTAATACTATTCACAACGTCTTTTTAAACAGCTAGTTTGGTATGTCATGGTGCGTTCGAACTCAGTGTTGTGTGTATCACAAGTTATTGAATTAATTTAAGGAGAAAACATACTATAAAATCATGGGGTGTTACATTCTCCCCCCCATAAATAAATTACATCCTCACAGTTTGTAATTTATTTTTGAAAATTAATGGTTAAAATAGAAAATACCTTTGTAGAAAACACACATTGGAAATTGGGTTAATAAAATTTCGTCTTAATAAGAGGGAAAAGGAAATGAAAAAGTCACCACCAAATTAAGATTTAAAATAAGAGAAAATTGTTGTAAATTTGAGACACATAATTGGAGGAAAACGTAAATATTTATGGGGAGTGATTGAGGTCATCAATAAAAAACAAGTGAACAATAAATATAAAATTGAGTTCCTTAAAGCCCTAAATATATGATGATTTAAAATATTATTGGTTCATAAAATCACAAGGTATTGTGATAACACATTTTTTGTTTTAAGATCCATTCCCTAATGTTTAAGAATTAATTTCTTCATAGAATAAGAAAAAAAACACTTGACAAGTAGAGTTCCATCATTTAATTAATTTCTACCACAAACTCATCCTTCACTCCAGAAGATACTAGAGCTCAAAATTATTCTATTTATCCAAATCATATAGGGTTTCAAAAAAATGAAATTATATTTAATATATTAAATCATTAAAAAAATAAATTATACAAACCAAGACATCACATAGGGAAGTGGTTGGAGATGCACACTGGTCTCCCTTCCGTTTTGGGTTCAAGTCTTGTAGCCAAGCTAGCTGCGACGGGTTGTCGCCCGACCTCTGGGTTGTCCTTTTTATAAAAACCAAATATAATCTTAAGAAATGTTTTAACCGTATGAAATGGTATCCAATGGCCAAAAAAAATCTATTACAAACTTTTTAATTATCTAAAATACTTGTGTCTAAACTCACTAAAAAAATTTCATAAGGAAGGTCTACATAACATAATGAAGATCTCTTTTATCACATAACAACATGTGAATACCTTCCTTATTTATTGTATTAAAACATGGAAACAACCATAATTATCATAAAACTTTATTTTAAATGGTATGTACTTATTTATTCATTTCGTAAACATATAATACTATATATACCTTTTAAATCCAAAAACATTGGAATCTCCAAAAATAATGGAATAAAAAAATCATTATTCAGTTCCAAGTTAGTTAAGAATATCCAATATAATTTATCCAAATCAACCATCCTTATTCCAAAATCACTACCTCAATATCAGGACCATATTAAGGGTATTATTTCCTTCAACCATGTATTTTCTAAAACAAATTACTTACTATTGAATAACTTTTATTAGTACCATATAATATCCAATCCTCAATGAAACAGTAATGCAATACCATGATTATTTATTTCTATAATTAATATAATCCGTACATCATGGATACAACACTAAAAAAATAATTCATTAATAAAAAAAGGAACACTAATTATTCCTCTTCATATGTGGTAGTATCATAATTTGATTATTATCCGATAGCATCATTTTTGTTATATTTTTTTGATTGGGAAATTGATTTGTGTAGAGTCCCAACTCCTTGGAAATGAAGCATTGTACATTTGAAACCTTTTTCTTACCCTTTCAATCATGTACTTTGTGTCCTTTTTCTATACACATATAACAATCTCTCATTCCCTTCAAGAATTTACCAATGTGATTCTTTCCACAGTTATCAAATATGGTAAAATCAATCATTCCCGTCTACCCTTTATCCATCATTCTCACTAACATACTTTTCTTCACTAGAGATCATTCAAAGACATAGGAATCAGATAATTGTTTACTTATCTTATTAGCACATGATAATATATATCCATATGATGAGAATATGTGGGAGATTATTTCCCCTACAAATGATGGCTTAAGGCCATGAGAGATATGATCCTTCTTACTCTTTAGATCATGTGTATTACTATAGTTCTCATTCCTTCTACTCGGAACCATTTCTAAACGATGGCATACACAAGGTTAGTTTATAAATCACAATGCATAATTCCAAATATGTTAAATACCTAACGTAAATTGAATTGTATATGCATATAATCCAAAATCATAAAAATATTTCCTTTGAGGAAGTATTTTCTAAAAAATCCTTCATAAAGGTTTGTAAAAAATGTGACTTATCATAAGAATATCCCCTAGGAGTATCAATACCAAGAGTGAAAAAAAGGCATGCTATCGTGTACCAGGATACCTTGGGTAAATACCAGAACACCTTGTTAGAGTTTTAACTCCTAGGTACATCTCTGATAGAGCCACCTCCACCTATGTGTATCCATATAGGGTTTTATTTTCTTGGAAAGCCCACATAATATTTACACTACCAATATTTTAGGATGTTCCTTTATACTAATCTTTAATGTCGTTTTAGGGAAATGTTCTCTAATTAAAGTTTTTCAAAATATAGTTTCCATGGTTTATACTAAACCTCCATCAGATACCAACTCTAATGCCCCAACCCTAGTTACCTAGATTTGATGCAGTATTACCTATAATTAGCATGATCACAAGTGATCAAATCCCGAACGACCGATCAGTTTAGTATCCTTCGATGTACAAGATAAATACATAAGATTTTCGTTGAATCATGAAATAAAAAAACAACATTTTGTCTCCTTTTAACATAATCATATCCTTTCACAAAACCCTATAGGTTAATCATAATATACTTCTTCCCATCTTGTGAAAAACGAAACAAAAGAAAGGTGTGAGCTCAGATGCTCGGTAAGGATAACAATATAGCATAAACGATCATAAATAATAATAAACCTTTATAGAAATGTATAAGAATAAAAAACGACCCTTTTAAACATAAAAATTTTCATAATATGTAAAAGATAAATAAAATAGTTCCATTTACTTATTTACCTAGATATTTTAGTAGTCGAATAATAACATGTAAAATCAATATGTAATTTCATAATGATGGAATGCATAATTACATACATCATAAACACATTGTCATGGTCTTGTGCCAATACTACATGTAAATATTTTGTCAAGGAATTGTCCCAAGACACTAGTTTGTCTCATGAGACCTATCGATGCATCAAGGAGCTATAGGGGGCTCCACCCGTCACTTACTAAGTCCCATGCATTTCTAATATGAAAACGTTAAAAGATAACATAACCATTTTTATATATAATAGCCTATGAAATGTTAATACTTTAACCATAAACCATGAATGTTATAATAATAACACATCCACATTCAAACATATCACAAAAACTTCAACACAATATGAAAGATTGTATCATAATAAATCAACTTCAAACAAATGAAAAATCTATCAAAGGATTTGACACAGATGAAATCTATAATATTTGAGAGAAATATATATTTCTATTTTCAAATCACATATAAGTCTTTTAATTATAAAATAAAAAATTTATTTTGAAATTTTTCTTATAATATTTTAAGGGATACATTGAAGATGTTATAATGATAGAAAATAGTCGCACCCGCCATATAATTTAAAAAAACATTCTTACCTTAATTTGTCAAGAAGGTCAGAAAGTACTTTGATTGGAAAACAACGGAGAGATTCCATTCAAACAATTTTATAAAAAGTCAAAAAGGTTATAAATTACTTTAACCCATATTCTAGGAAATAGAGTTCTTTTTGAATTTTTTTTAAAGAAACACGGATGCAGATGATAAAGAAGACCTAGTAGATACTTATATATAAAATCCTCGGATAAATAAAGGGATTGTAAAATTAACCATTACCTTGTACTTTTCTTATTCGAGAGTATGTTAACCTCAAGAATAATGGTGAAATGATTGTTATTAAATAATAAAACAAACCAAATTTATATATATGATATAATATATTATATTTTAATAATGCTTGGTAAATGATATTTGAGTAGTGTCATTGTTTTGGGCGTTAACTGATTCATTTTCCTTTATATGTTTTGTTCGGAAAGTCATGATTGTTATGGATAGGATGTACTAGAATAAATCCCGATTGACATTATTTTCTTAAACATTATTTTTATTCATAAAATGAAAATTATTCTTGGATTGTTGTTATGAGGAATAAATCTTATTGCGTTTCTAGAGACGGTAATCCGTACGTACGCACGAGCGACAATGTCATGACCCCCTCCCCAAAAAGTGTACCCCTCCTTGGATGGAAATATGAGAAGGAGGATAATGAACCCCATGTACCGCCTCCAGTAGGCCCCGGGTTGGCGACTAGCACTAGGGGTATAGTAAACAAAAAATGGTAGACATTACCCTCTAAGAGAACACATGCGGAAGAGAGAGATAAGATAGACACCAACCAACTCCAACTAAGAATAGAAATATAAAAGAACACCCATGTGCGCATATGTAATGTCATGAAAAACTACTACAAATGGATGGGGAAAACTGAAATTACCCAAAATAAATTAAAAACAACGGCAACCACAAGAACGAATAGCTCCTATAAGCCCAAGCTAGTAGAAACCAGCTTGATCACCAACCTACTCCAAGTGACCTAAAACCAATTTATATACAAACGGTGAGTATAACAGTATACTTAGTAGGATCCTCCATGAATCCTCTCGTGAAAATTTAATGAAATCATGAAAAAGCACAGTGGACAATAAATGAAACTAACTCATCACCTAAATAGGTATACTAAGCTCCCAACCTCACCATGGCTACTCTCACCAAGTAACGCATGAAATAATATATCAAATAAAAAAATCAAGGGCACCCTGCTACTACTTCCCCCACTGGTTTTCTGATTTGCCCTAACATCACATGTCCTGAGCATCTCTCTCCAAAAAGGCTTCCCGCAGACACCTGGGCGAAGCACCACAACATGCACCCCGTACAACAAAACCACCATGTCCACGTAAGAAATGTAACCAGGTAATTTCTAAGAGCCACCACAGCCCGGATAACATGTATCATTCATCAGGTATTATACCTCAAGCCATTACAGCCCATACATCGAGTAAGTATCCTCAAGCCATCATAGCCTATACACGTTACACCTATAGTAGTCCATATGATTCTATATCCAGAATATATGTGTTTTGAATAAGCGCAAGCCATTATAGCCCTCTACACACATATATGGGGAAAACTAACCAGTGTGCCTACCATACCAAGTATCTACCAAGATAAGAGAGCGGGGCCAAAGGGGGTAGTCAGCCATTCATCCTCCCACTAGAATTATAGGGGAAAAATCCCATAGGTCTCAAAATACTTGGGGTGTCTGTTTCCCTTACTGACAGGGTGGATTAGCATATAGAAACGCAAAATGTAAAGAATATACTATATCTCACAACCACACTATGAGCGTAACCTAGTCTTAGATTCAACTGTAGCTAATGTCTCTCAGACTCCGGGCTGCCACTTCTAAGACTAGGTATCCTATAAGCACACAACCATTTAAAAAATTTTAATACATTATTTCAATCCCTTTTTACCATTTTCACTTTACGTTTATTAATTATTTAAAAATTAATTAACCATGAACAATTCCACATTAAATTTCATTATCATCATGCCCAAAGTCCATTGTCCCTTTAAAATTAAAAATTCACCATTATGGTCTAGCGTACTCCAACCCCATGGGTTTACACCATTTATTCAAATATTCATTATAGAATTACATTCCCACATTCCCCATAATTCTAGAAAAACATTCTATTCTTCTAAAGACAAGGGGACTCAACACGGTGAGTAGATGTACTATCTATCGTGTCTTTTCTTCCTATATCAAGAGAATAGACCCATACTCCCTTGAGAAGCTAAACACAAAAAGCACGTGGCATACCCCACATTTCGTTGCCTCTTTTGGAAGAAGGTTAAGAAATACCAGAATTTTTCAGTAGTAGGGAAAATTAAAGTAGATAATCAGCCAATAAGAATCAAAAAGCATCCAACAATTACATCCATCCCATTCCATCATCCCTGGAGTCGTCCCTGACACCCACATGCATAAACCGATGCATCTCACCAATCCAGGCGTCATCTGCTGCCACAATAAAAAGGCCCCTATGCCCCCACATATCACTACACCCATCCAGGATCACATCACAAACCAAGAAGCAGGAAAACAAAAATCATAACAATTGGGCTCTTGGCCCTTTAACAATTAAGAGGGTAACTCAGAACCTTACGAGGAATTATCATTTATCAAAAAACCAGTTCATTAATCCATAATGGATTAACAGATTTATAATTCGTAGGTTCTAAATTAGAGAAACATAACCAGTAAGCTATCATAAATAAATAAACATGCATACTATTCCAATTTAATTAACATCAAATTACAATAAGAAGAACCAAATTCATTTCATTCCTCCTTATCTTTAACCAAACAATTATCATTTTATTCTCAGCATTATGTTCTTTACCAATTTCAATCAGGAATAATCAGCTTAACGATGAAAGCATGGATATCACACTGTCTATTAAAATCTAGAGGCAAAAACAAATGATCGATATCAATTTATTAATCAGGTTCAAATATTTACTATGTCAATTCCATTATCATATAGTGGAACAAAACATGATAACTATACATTTTCACATATAAGAAAAGAAAAGAAACGAATCCCCAACCTCAAACAGTTATTGATGTTATTTATACAAGAACGGTCTACACAACGGGTCACTATCCTCCTTTCACGACAACTGCATCCACCCAAGGATTCCATGGTACGATCTCACCAACCAAAACACAATAAAACCCCATTAAAGTCATGTATATCACAAGTTATTATATGTAAAGGTAAAACTGGAGAAGATGAACCCCAAAATAACGACGATAAAACATACCTTATATCGATGATTGATCAATACAGCTTGGTTTCATCTAGACAAAGCGGAACCAATCTGAGGAGGAAAATTTGATTGTCAAACTCCTATGAGAAGGAATGGGATGTTTGAGCATCTCACACCCGAGAACAAAGAGGAAGAACAATGGGGGAAGATATCATGTCCCTTTTGAAGATTTAATGGAGCGACTGTTTAAGATATAATTAATTTCCCATTAAAATCAGATCTCATTATACCACATGGTTATACAAAGTAACAACATCCCAAGCCATAAAAATAATTAATATAGGAGTTATGGCATTTGAATCGCCCTTTGAGTCCATGAAAAGATGTCGTAAATGCATTTTACATCAAAGTAAAATGCTAAAGGGGAGAAACTATAGGAAGTTTGAAACATTGTTCATGAACTCCAAATTTTGCAAAGGAAAAACACTGTTCATGAACCTCACCGTTAGACATTGTTCATGAACCTCACCAATAGACACTATTCATGAACCTCACCGTTATACACTTTTCATGAAGCTCACTACTAGACACTATTCATGATCCTCACCATTAGACACTGTTCATAAACCTCACCGTTAGACACTGTTCCTTAACCTCACTGTTAGACACTGTTCATGAACCTCACTAATAGAAACTATTCCTGAACCTTGCCATTAGACAGTGTTCAAGAACCTCACCATTAAACACTGTTCATGAACCTCACCGTTAGACATTGTTCATGAACCTCATCGATAAACAATGTTCATTAACCTCACTGTTCGACACTGTTCATGAACCTCACCGATAGACATTGTTCATGAACCTCACCGTTAGACACTGTTCAGGAACCTCACCGTTAGACACTATTCAAGAACCTCACCACTAGACATTGTTCACAAAACTCAAAATTTAGCAATGGAACGAAATGTTACCATTAGAGGTTACTGATAGAACTGTTCACAGATGGAACTATTCATAGAATTGGAAATTTGGAAAAGGAAAGAGAGGTTACCCGTAGATGTTACCGATAGAACAGTTCACCGATGGAACTGTTCATAAAATTGAAAATTTGGAAATGTAAAGAGAGGTTACCGTTAGAGGTTACTGATAGAACTGTTCACCGATGGAACTGTTCAAAGAATTGAAAATTTGGCAACGGAAAGAGAGGATACCATTCGAGATTATCAATAGAACTGTTCACTGAAGGAACTGTTCATAGAAGGTTACCAATGAAATTGTTCACCATGCATCACCGATGACACTATTCACAGAAGGTTAGCAATGACATTGTTCACCTAAGGTCACTGATGCACTGTTCATTGTAGGTTACCGTTGCACTGTTCATAAATCTCTACCATTGAAACTGTTCACCGAATTGTAAAATTGGAAAAGTGTTGGGGATAAGTCCCCTTGACCTCTTGAATCACCTCAAACTCCATATTTTCACAATGGAATAGACTGGAGTGGTTCGGTCCATTACATCAGTGACCTATCAAAACATTCACATCCCTGAGAATTCAAAACCCACCTAAAGTGAAAATGAAACGGGGTCTGATCAACTACCCATCTAGATACCTCTCAAAAGAGAGCAAGCCACAAAAGCAACAGTGGGAGCCATCACATAAAAATGAATGGTTTGTAACCACAACGGCTACATCGATACATGAAAAGAGTTAAACATCAAATAAATTTGGGTACTGAGAATGTATCTGTGACTCACATTCCCATGTACTCTCCTCCTTGCCACCGTGTCGCCACAAGACATGAACCAAGGGGATAGAACGCCCGCGAAACACCTTTTCCTTGCAGCCTTGGATCTCCACAGGTCACTCCTCAGTGGTTTCATCATCATCATAATCGATCTCTCCCCAATCGATGATGTGAGATTCATCATGAAGATAAAGGAAAAGCTATGATACATGGAAAACATCATCTATCAGACTCATCTGTGGGGGAATACAACCCGGTACGCCATTGCTCCAACATGAGCTAACACCTCAAAATGCCCAAAAAATCGGTGAGAAAGCTTACTCCCATGACAAAACCTTCACTGCCGACAACGGGGAGTCACCTTCAGCAACCCATGATCCCCAACATCAAACTATAAGGGTCTCATCCTTTGATCGGAATATGATTTATGATGATCTTGCACTGTCTTCATCCTCTCACAAATCACCTAAACCATATCTATTGTATTATGCACTAGTTCCGGTCCGAGAATTGCTGACTCTCTGACCCCAGTCCGGCATAATGGTGAATGGAAAGGTCATCCATACAAGGCATCAAATGGTGCCATACCAATGGTGGAGTGAAAACTATTATTGTAAGTGAACTCCACCAAGGGTAAATGATTCATCCACGAACCTCCAAAATCAGGAACACAAGAGCGTAACATGTCTTCAAATGTCTCGATGGTTTTCTCTGTCTGACCGTCCGTTTGAGGATGAAAAGCAGTGCTAAGGCATAGTTGAGAACCTAAAGCTTATTGGAGACCTCTCCACACCCTGGAGGTAAAATGATGATCTTTATCAGAAATTATCATCTTTGGGACGCCATGATGTCTCACCATCTTCTCTAGATACTTCCTTGACCAAAAATCCTCTGAGCTCGACTCCTTGATCGCTATGAAGTGGGGAGATTTTGTTAAACGATCCACTACCATTAAAATAGCATCATTTCCTCCCAAATATTGAGGTAAACTAGTAACAATTTCTATTGAGATGTCCTCCCACATCCACGGAGGAATCGCTAATGGCTGGAGTAGACCACCAGGGACAAGGAGTTCGACCTTCACCTTCAAGAATACCATACATCATGACCCAAACTCTACATCCTCATGCTTCCACCTAGTCCACAAAACCTGACTCCTCAAGGATCAGTACATCTATTTCATGCCAGGATTCACCGTTAAAGGAAAACTATGAAACTCTCTGAGAACCATCTTGCGCATTGTCAATGGAACAAAAAGACTTCTGTGATATAGCACTCGGTGTTGTTCATCCTCCGACCAACCATCAGGGGCCTCACCACAAACAACTCGGTCTCTCCATACCTCCACCTATAGATCTCCAAACTAGGAATCTTCCAACTTATGCACCAGGGATGATTTTACTAACATCTAAAAAAGACAACTTCTACCCCCAACTTCTCCGATATCAAGATATAATGCTGACAGTTCTTCCATTACTCTCAAAGAATCACCGAATTCATGCACAGCATCACTACGTGACCTTTGAATTAGTTCATCAGCTAAAAAAATCGATTTTCTAGGTGTATACGGTATTTCTAAGTCATATTCTTGTAAGAAATCCATTCACCAAAATTGTCGTAAGTTCAAGTCACATTGGAAAAAACATACCTCAAACTCTTATGACCGGTGAAAACCACAGAGTGACTGACAAAAAACACCATCAGCTCTCCATTTGCAATGAAAAAAATTACCTTATTTATGAAGAAATCCACGGTAGCCTGCATCGAATACAACCAATCCATGATGAGGATTACATCATTTGGGTGTATTCATAAACATAGGAAATCTCCCCAAGGGCGGTGCTGCCCCAAAACTAGCTCATAGTCTCTACATACTTCAAAAAATTCATCTCAATCTCCAACTAGCATAGTCAACACTAAGGGAACTAGTAGCCTCTCTACCTCAAGTCCCAAAACATGGACAAGGTTAGGTGGTATGAAAAATTGTGTCTCTATTGAATCAAAAAAGGCATACACCAATTTAGAAAACAACCCAAGGGTACCTCGAACGACGTCTGGCTCACCTGGAGCTGGAAATGCTAGAGAATGATGGTGACCATGACCTCTTCTATGGCCTCTCTAACCCTGATGTTGACCACCACCATGGTTGTGCTCTTCTCTCTGAGGATGGGGAGCATCATGGGGAATTACTCTTCCTACCCCATCTACCCTCTGCTAATTTAAAGATGGTGAAACCTGATGCTGCTGCCTTGGCTAGAACTGCTTCAATGGAGGAACCTGGAGCGTAACACCTGGTGCATGATGACTTCTCTGAAAGGTCAAGAACACCCGCTACTAATGACCACGACCACCACAAAAAAAAAGCACATTTTCCCTTGGCATAGGCCTGAGATTTTCTGCCTCCAGAGAAATTAGATTTTAAGGGCAGGGACTTACCCTCAGCTGAACGGAAACACTTATGCCTGGAAAACCGGCAACCCCGGACCACAGCTCTGCTTAATGTGGAATCATGACGATTCCCCTCTCGTGATAATCCGGTCCTGGCCAAAGTCCTGTCGACAACCTCTACCCTCACCAGCACCACAATAAATGTCTTCAGCATAAATGGGGTGACCTAGAACTGGATATCTGGACACAATGCCTCCTCAAAATGACTCGCCCAGGCCTCAACATCTGGTAACATGTCCAAATCATATCGTAAAAGGTTCCTGAAATGGATTCCAAACTCTCGAACAGTAGAGATCCCCTATCGAATGGTAAGAAGTTCCAGGTGACTGGACGCCTTCGCAGTCGAAGAAGGAAACATGACTCTAAACTTTTCTTGGAACTCCTCCCATGAGATCACCGACTCCTCACAATCCCCGAGGAACAAGAACCACCATTACCTCGCTGCTCCATGCAGCATCGTCACAAAGAAGGACACCTTGTGTTCCTTCTAAGCATGGATCAAACTGAAGCCTATCTCGACCGCCTCCAACCATTCTCCCATGACTGCATCTGAAATGGATCCCTCGTACTTCTACAAACTCAAGCACTGAAACTCCCAGAGTGACTTCTTCCAAGTGTCATCGTCGTCAACTTCTTCCCGGCGGCGATCTGCTGAAACAGCATGCTTGACATTTTCTGTGCAAAACTAATGAGGACGTCGACCTGGAGCCATTCCATTAAAATAAAAAAAATGTTAGATCTCCTAAACATAGAATATGGAAGACTCAACATTAATTAATTAACTATTTCCTTTTATTAATTTTAGGTTAACCTATCCCATGGTTTACCCATTCAAACAAAAGCACAAATAATAATGATGCATGATCCTTTCCTTGGTCTCTACCCTGCAACTAGTATCCCCTGGATTAGTACCCATTATAAACTTAATGGTTTGTACATCAGATCATTGGGGGACCAAAACACCCATGTCTTAGTAGGTCTATAGTGTTTTACTCACTTTCAAAACATGAAAGACATCATTTCCCTACCAAACCTTGCAACATGTCCTATTCCTAACTCCAAACTCCATCCTATCCCTCAAACATACCACTGATACCACTCTATCACGACCCCCTCCCCACAAAGTGTACCCTTCCTGGGCCGGAAATGTGAGAAGGGAGATAATGACCCATTAGTCCCACCTCCATTATGCCCCGTTTTGGAAACTAGCACTGAGGGTATAGTAAACACACAAATTGGAGGCATTACCCTCTAAGAGAACACATGCAGAAGAGAGAGATAAGATAGACACCAAAAAACACCAACTCAAAACTGAAATATAAAAGAAAACCCAATAGCACATATGTAATGTCATGAAAAACTACTACAATTGGAAGGGGAAAACTGAAAGTACCCAAAAGAATGTAAAAACAGAAGCAACCACAATCCCAAACTGATCCTATTACCCCAAGAAAGTAAAAACCAACTAGATCTCCAACCCACTCTGAGTGACCTGAACAATAGTTTATATACATAGGGTGAGTATAATAGTATAATCAGTAGGATCCTCCCCAAATCCACTCATGCAAAAATAATGAAAGCATCTTAAAGCACAGTGAACAACAAGTGAAACTAACTCATCACCTAAATAGGTATACTAAGTTCCCAACATCAACATGGATACTCTCACCAAGTAACGCATACAAGAATATATCATATCATAAAGAATATCAAGGGTAACCAGATACTACTTCCCCTATTGGGTTTCCACTTTTCCCCAACGTCGCACGTCCTAAGCATCTCTCTTCATAAAGGTATGCCCATAGACACCTGGGCGAAGCACCACAACATTGACCTCATGCAGAAAAACCACCATGTCCACGTAAGAAAAGTAACCAGGTAGTTTCTAGGATCCACCACAACCCGCATAACATGTATCATACATCCGATATTATACAACAATCCATTACATCCCATTCACCGAGTAAGGATCCTTATGAAATCACAACCTATAAATGTTACCCCCATAGTAGTCCCTAAGATTATATATCTAGAATATATGTTTGTGAATAAACACAAGCCTTTACAGCCCTCTACACACATATATAGGGATAACTAACCACTGTGCCTCCCAGCACAAGTATCTACCAAGAAAAGAGAGCGGGGCGAAAGGGGGTAGTCTTTTATTCATCCTCTTACCGGAATGTTAGGGAAAACACCCCCCAAGGGCTCAAAATCCCCGGGGTGTCCATTTCCCTTACTAACTGGGTGGAGTAGCATATAAAAACACAAAAATTACAGAATATAATACATCTCACAACCACACTATGGGTATTACCTAGTCTTAGACTCAACTGCAGCTAACATCTCTCGGACTCCAGGTTGCCACTACTAAGACTATGTATCCTATAAGCACACAACCATTTAAAATGATTTAACACATAATTTCATTCCCTTTTTACCAGTTTTAATTTATGTTAATTAATTCTTTAAACATTAATTAACCATGAACAATTCCATATTAATTTTCATTAGAATCACACCCAAATTCCAATATCCCTTTAAAATTACAAACTCATCATTATGTTTCAGCAAACTCCAACCCCCTGGGATTACACCATTTATTCAAATATTCATTACAGAATTACATTCCCAAATTCATAGGAATTATAGTAAAACATTATATACTACTAAACACAAGGGGGCTCAACACGGTGAGTAAATGTACTGTCTATCGAGTCGTTTCCGCTTATAGCAACAGTGTAGACCCATCCTACCTTGAGAATCTAAACACAGAAAGAACATGGAATACACCACGTGAATTCGCCTCTATCAGAAGAAGGTTAAGAAAGACTAGATGCCTTTAGTAGTGAGGAAAAGTAAAGCAGATAATTAACCAATAATAATAAACAAGCATCCAACAATCACATCCATCCCATTCCATGATCCCCGATTTTCTCCCCGACACCCACATGCATAAAACGACGCATCTCAGCCACTCTAGGTGTCATCTGTTTCCACAACAAAAAGGCCTCTATGCCCCCACATATCACAACACCCATCCCAGATCACATAACAACACAAGAAGCAGGAAAACAAACATCTTATTAATTGGGATCTTGTCCCTTTAACAAGTAAATGGGTAACTCGAAACCCTACAAAGAATTATCCATTATCGAACAAAAAGTTCTTTATTCCACATTAAATTCGTATATTAATTATTCATAGGTTCCAAATTTGGGAAAGGTTGCTAGAAAGCAATCATAAATAAATAAACATTCATACTTTGCCAATTTGATTAATATGAAATTTCAACAAGAGGAACCAAATTCATTTCAAGCCTCCTTATCATCAGCCAAAAAATTATCAATTTATTCCTAGATTTAGGTTCTTTACCAATTTCAATCAGTAAAAAACAAATTGACGAAGAAATCATGGATATGAGACCATCTATAAAAATCAATTGGAAAAAACATTCAATCGATAGCAATTTATTTATCTGGTTCAAATATTTATTATGTCAGTTCTATTATCATCCAATGGTATAAAACATGATAACTATACAATTTCACATATAAGAAAATAAATGCAATGAATCTCCTACCTCAAATAGTTATTGATGTTATTTATATGAGAAAAGTTCACATAACAGGTCACGATTGTCCTCTCGTGACAACTACATCAACCAGAGGATTCCACGGTACGACCACACCAACCAAAACCCAAAAAAACCATTATATTAACGGATATCACATGTTATAATATAGAAATGAGAAATAGATGAAGATGAACCCCAAAATAATGATGATAAAACATACCTTATACCAAAGATTGATCGATACAGCTTGGTTACATCAAGACAGAGCGGAACCAATCTGAGGAGGAATGTTTGATTATGAAAAACCTATGAGAAGGAATGGGTTGTTCGAGCGCCTCACACCTGAGAAAAAGGATTAATAAAAATGGAGAAATATAACTTGTCCCATTTGAAGATTTAACAGAGTGGTGGTTTAAGATATTCTTTATTTCCCATTAAAAGGATATTTCATTAAACCATGCGGTTTGTCCAAGTAAAAACATATAGAGCCTTAGGAATAATTATTATAGGAGTTATGGCCTTTGAATCGGCCTTAGAGCCCTTTAAAGGAGGCCATAAATGCATTTTACGACAAAGGAAAACGCTAATGGGGAGAACCAGTAGGAAGATGGAAACCATGTTCACGAACTCAAAATTTGGAAAAGGAAAAACACAGTTCATGAACCTCATCATTAGACATTGTTCATAAACATCACTAATAGACACTGTTCATGAACCTTACCATTAGACACTGTTCATGAACCTCACCATTAGACACTTTTCATGAACCTCTCCATTAGACACTATTCATAAACCTCACCGTTAGACACTGTTCATGAACCTCACCATTAGACACTATTCATGAACCTCACCATTATACAGTGTTCATGAACCTCACTGATAGACACTATTCATGAACCTCACCGTTAGACATTCTTCATGAACCTCACCATTTAACATTGTTCATGAACATCACCAATAGACACTTTTCATGAACCTCACTGTTAGAAACTGTTCATGAACCTCACCGATAGACATTGTTCATGAACCTCACTGTTAGACACTGTTCAAAAAACTACAAATTTAGAAATGGAAAGAATGATTACCATTAAAGGTTACCAATTGAACTGTTCACCAGTTGAACTATTCATAGAATTGTGAATTGGGAAAAGGAAAGAGAGTTTACCATTAGAGGTTACTGATAGAACTGTTCATTGATGGAACTGTTCATAGAATTGGAAATTTGGAAATGAAAATAGAGGTTACCATTAGAGGTTACCAATAGAACTGTTCACCGATGGAATTGTTCATAGAATTCGATATTTGGAAATGGAAAGAGTGGTTACATTTAGAGGTTATCAATATAAATATTCACCGATGGAACTGTTCGTAGAAGGTTACAGATGACACTGTTCACCAAGGGTCACTGATGACACTGTTCAAAGAAGTTTACTGATGACACTGTTCACCTAAGGTCACTGATGCACTGTCCACAGAAGGTCCGCATTGTACTATTCACAACTATCTACTTTTGGAACTGTTCACCGAACTGGAAAATTGGAAAATTGTTGGGGATAAGTCCCCTTGACATCCTGAATCACCTCAAATACCATATTTTCAAAAAGGAATGGACGAGAGAGGTCTGGTCCATTACAGACAATATCATTTTATTGATGGTGGAATCATATGTAATTGAATGGTATATCATATCTACATAATAATTAACCTGTTATAATTATTATTTACATCAATTATACTCACTATTATACTCATAAAAAAATGAAGAGTTGAATAACAAATTGCACCATGACGTGGAGAAGGTAAGCTGTATGTATGCACATACGGTGCCTTTGTAATTCATAGGATGGATAAAATAATGAATATGGTTTTACCATATTTATAATAACATAATAGTATGCAAGAAGGTACTGGAGTTATTATTTTGGTGTGGAAATAACAAGGAAAGAGGAAGTGGAATAAGAAAATAACATTGAAAGTGGTGATGAAATTATTACCTCTTCTTCGGGTGCTTCCTTTTGATTGGATCAAAAGGGAACCCTAAATTTTCATTCTAGTCAAATTAAGGCTTCTATAATTAATTGTAATTAGTTAAGAGTATAGTTGAGTAGGGTTTGGATGAGCCAAATGGATTTGGAGTTGTGATTTTGAGGGATGAGTATGTTCCCTTTTATAATAGAGGTGAGGGTCACTTTAGGAAAAGCTTGCAATATTATTTAATTATAAAATAATTTTTAGTTTATAACGAATCCAAATGGATTTACTTCTTGGATAAGATGGGATGGGTCTAAAACCTCTCAACCAATAGGTTTTAGACAAGTTTAGGTTACCATATTAACCTCATATTTTAGATTTAACTCTTTGTTAAATAGGTTATCTTTTACAATGTCTTCTTGTATTTCTTTATTAAATGGTTAATAAACATACTATAAAATGATAAGATAACCTAAAGTTGTTCATTAATGACATATATATCATTATATAAGTACTTTGTCCGAATATTAGTTTTTTATTAATATATTATCAATTAATAATATAGTATTTGTTTTAAAAACACATTTATGTCAATTTTGACACTATTTTGTATTTGGTTTTTTTGAAGGTCATAAAAACATGATTACTTAGAAACAAAATCATTGAATCAACTCTAACATGTCATAATAACCAATTGAAATCTTGGAAAGCATCATAAGTTTCAAATAAAATTTATTTTAATATTTATAACATCAATTATTTTTTTCTTTCATTAATAATGTATTTACTACATCATCATTGTTTCATAAATAAATTTAATTATATAATGTCTAAATATCATAAATAAAATACCATGATGTAGGAAATGTTTTTATATTTCTAATTAATATTTATAATCTAAATTATCTTTTTTATAACACAATATATAAAATGTTTTTATTATTAATATTTGAATTTAACACTCTTAAAACTTCTTTAAATAAAATAATACAAAATGTCTTAATCTAATCCATGTGGATCAAAAATAATCCTATTTTCTTCCTGATGTTTATTTTTTAAATAAATTTATTCAATAGAATTAGAACATGTGTCAGGGTAATTATAATATTTTTTTACATTTAATTACCCTATTTACTTTTTGCCGTGGTAAATAAAATTCAAAATATACAATTAATCAAAAAGTATTTTCATCCTATTGAAGCACATTTTACACAATTATGTTAACTGCATCACTTGGAGTTTTAAACTTCCACACATAGAAGTGGTAAAATTACGTTTTATGCAAATTTGCAAATGTGCCAAGAAGGTGTGTAAAAGACGATAAAAAGTTCAATAAAATTTTATATATCTAATATTATGATAAAGTGACTCCAATGAATTAAATTGTATTAATATATGTATTATGTATATATTTTTACTATAAAATAAATTTTAATTTAAAAATAATTATTTTTGAAAAAAGTCGGTTTTACACAACAACGCATTGTTTTTCGCTATTCATCAAAAATAGAATACTTTCATAAAAATAAAAAAAAATTCATCCTAAGAAAATTTTTATATTCTGAATCCAAAAATGATTTTTATTTTACCAAATTAAAAATATAGTAGTTTCATTAATTAATTTGAAATTAACTTCTACTGTGAAACCCAGAAATGAGTTTTTGAAAAATAAAAACTATCATGAGATTGATATGTGTTTATGCCTAATTTAAATGTGAAATTACTTCCAATAAAAAATATTTGATTAAATGATAAAATTATAATCTAATTATAATTAAAACCCATTTAAATTTATAATTTATCAAAAAAAATTATTTTTATTAAAAAATTTGTTTTCAATTAAACTTTAGTATCTTTCACTGTTCATCAAAATATTAAAATCATAACAAAACACCAAATTTTTTTCCAAATTTTTTTATGTCCCTCTTCTAAATAAGATAATTATTTTGTCAGATTAATTATATAAAAGTGTCAAATATTGAATTTTAAAAATGTTTTTCCATTAAAAGGTGGTAAAATTGAATTTTTTTCTAAAATACTTATTTTAACTGAAAAATTGAACGTGTTCTTATATTATGTCTATGAAACGCATATTATTGATGTTAAAAATATATGTAGTATATAAAATACAAAATTCAGTTAATACTATTCAGAACTATTTTTTGAACGGGTAGTTTGGTAAGTTGTGGTGTGTTCGAACTCAGTTTTTTGTGTAAATTATGGTGTCTTACATCCACAGTTCTTGAATAATGGTAATATCTTCATTACCTTGTTCTTATTTAATGCTTCTCCTTTTCCTTGGTTATCAATGTACCACTTCTTATCTTGGTTTCCCTTGAACAAACTTGTTCTAGAAAATTCCTTCTCTGTTTTGATGAAACATAATACAATTTCATCATATGATGAAAATGTTTGAGAATAAATTTCCCTTAAAAGTAATGGATTAAGAAATTTATAGAAATGATCAATCTTATTTTCTAAGTGTCGTACGTAATCTGTGGAATACCTGGCCAGTCTTGTGAAGGTAACCTCATACTCTGAAACACTGTCTGCTGCCCTTTGCTTTAAGATAAGGAATTTCCTCTTCATTTTGGTTATTTTCTCAAGAGGGAAATATTTTTCAAAAAATGTTCCATTAAAATACCTCCATTAAATATCTTCTATTTCTTCCTCCTCTATGGTATTCTAAATCTAGGACCACCATTGATCAGCATCCCCATTAAGATAATATACTGGAAGTACTACTTTTTCATTTTCATTGTATCTTAATTCCATTAGTATCATTTCATGGGACTGAATCCACTGCTCCAAAACCACAGGATTAGTAGTCCCACTAAAAGATGGTGGCCTCTGCTACATAAAACAATCCATCACAGGTGTGGAATGTTTATTTATTATAACCTGAGTAAGATGTACCAATATGGTTGTGATCTGATATTTTCCAACAGTGACTATGTTGACTTGCTTAGTGGGGAAATCCCAACATTACCCAAGTTTATTGAATCCCCTTCTTCCATTAGATTACATTTATAAATAATGGAATACAATATATTCGGTTAATAATATAAAATAGAAAATAACTTAACCTAGATTGAAATTCTATGCATAACTAGTCTCATAAACATGGTTTCTCTAAGAAAAAATTTATATTAAAATCCTTCATAATGGAATGTAAAGAAAATGAGAATTATCCTAAGCATACCCACCAATATTGTCAATCCCAAGAGTACATAAAGGCTCATTTTCATGTACTAGGATTCCTCAGGTCAATCATGAAACACCTTGTTGGAGCATTCACTCTTACGTACATCATTTCCAGAGCCACCTCTACCTGTTTGTATCCAGATAGGGATGTATTATCTAGAAATATGCACATAATCTATTCCTTAACAAAATACTCGGATACTCTTGTATATGTTTCCTCAAATACTATGATAGGGATTCGTTCCGTAATAAATAATTTATAATCTAGTGTTTAGGTTTTCTACTAAACTTCCTTTGATACCAACTGTAACACCCCGACCCCTCTAGGACTGAGCCGGTGCATTACTAATTACATTGGAATGTTTCAAAGAATTAAACCCCAAATAAACTATCACTTTAGTATTCATAAAGAATATAGATACATATATTTAAGCCAAATTACATTGGAAAAGGTTACATAATAAAATACATAACAAAAACTAAAAATTGTATCCACATAAAGGTAATAAATGATATACTCTTCATAACATGTCGAACGTAAACAAATGAAAGAGGTGAGATCAAATGCTTAGTAAGTGATAAAAATAGATGAATCAGGAATTAAATAACATGTGAATCATAATCAATTTGACATAATCAATATGGCATGGTGAAAAAATAAAAAAATCACACCATTAACAAACTGGGAATGAAACTGCATCCAAATATTTTATCATAGTGAAAACCTCATGGATAGTAATAATTGATAATGAATAAAAATAATTCTTATTGTTTTTATGGAATGTATCTGGCACATGATACCATTACACCTTTAAAACAGTTTAGTTATGTGGGTAGAAACCCGTATGATTTTTAGAATCAAACTCAAAGGGTTTTTCGCCAACTAATTTGTCTCATGAGACTTGTTGATGCATAGTGGGGATATAGTGGGCCCCAACCACCATTAAAATTACCAATAATTTCATATAAATAGATTTAATAAATGTACAATATGACTTCTCATTATTCGTATAGAGTAGAGAATACAAATTCGTCAATATTTCTATGGATAAAATATGTTTCGAAATAAACACCATATGTAAAAAGCGTATATGGCTTATAAAAATACTCATATCCATGAAACCAGAATATGGATATATAATATATTTAAAATTTAAATTGAAAAAATTTCTCAAATGGGAATTAGATACACCACATAAGAAATATTAATTGCACAATACCGAGAAGGTCTCAAGGAAATGGATTTTGAGACAAATACCATTACCATATTGTAATAAATTGAATAGTATAACCGAAAGTCAATAATCCAAGAATTAATCAAATAATACCTTGAATATAAAAATAATCATTTAATTATATATCATATGGAAGTAAACATATAAAACATACAAGAAATAAGAGGCGAACACTCGAAATCTCACAGAAATGACAGTGAGATGAGAAACACCTTACCTTATGCTCGAGTAGGTTCTTAATTTTCTTAATGACATCAATTATAAAATATATATTCTATAATTAATAATTCCAGAACCTACTATACATGTAATTTATTTATTATAACCTTATTAGGTTCATTAATGGCCATTTTAATTGCTTTAAGAGGTTTAATTTTATTGTTTTGGAAGCATTTTCTTCCATGGTTTTCATGATCGGTTTACTTGTATTCATGAAAAGAAGTTAATTTGATGTGTGGTTAAACATCCATAATTGTTTATATATCTTATTAATTTCATTTTAGAGATATGAATTATCTTATAATGATTTTGGGTTATGTACCATGATGATGAATCATTATTTAGAAGATAATTACAAATGTTTAGATTAACTTGGCGGGTTTGTTCACAATGAACTTGTTTTGTATTATTATTCCATATTATGAGTTTTTAATGATTAAAAAACATTAAATAAGATAAAATAAATATATTATAATCTTTTAAAACCATTAAAATGGTTTCGTGACTAGTCTTGAAGATAGTAATGCAAATTGGAAACCATCTTCCTTGAGTGTGATAAATTAACACGTCTCGAACATTGTTGGAATTTATAGTATAAAAGGAGGGAAAAAGATAGATTATAATGTAATATCACATTATAATAATAAAATTCTAGTTCATTTAAGGTATAGGAATTATCATTTTATTTTTATGAGGGTATATGAGGAAGGAAGGATAAAATATTGGAACTCAAAATTGAAGAAAATCGAGTAATCTCTCATGAAAAATCGGTAGCCTAAGGACATCACATAATATTTCATAAAATAATTTTTTGAGAGAAAGGGGGACTCTCATCACTCTTAGATAATATGGAATGAAATGGTAATATGGAATGACATATCCCAATATAATAAAATATAAACTAAAAGAGAATACATAATATGATAGCATTAAGAAAATAGAAGGGTGGTAGATTCTCTTACCTTGAAGAGTAATCTCCAACACATGAAGGTTGGGACCTTGGCGGCAAGAGGAAACCTTGGGAAGATTCAAAGGGAGGTAAAAGATACATATCTTATAGAATTTATAATTTGGAATGATAGAAAAAGAAGGTATCAGTGGGTATTTATAGAAATTAAGAGAGAGTTTTTTATTAATTAAAAGGGACACCTCATTAGTGGTTTTGCAAAACCATTGGGTTTCCCATGGTATTCTCCGATGGTTTTAGTCACTCAGGAAACCTCTTTTCATATGTTACTGTACATAAGTCTACTATCCCTTTATATTTAATTATTACATCATTAGGATGTCATTAAATTACCGAAAACTCCAAACTGTATTTTTACTATTCAAGAAAAATTCAAGTATTTTAGAAAAAACACAAAAATTTACTGTAACCATTTTTTCAATTTGTAGAATTCAAAAATGAAATCTATCTTTTAAAAATAATTATCTTAATATTAATAATATAATTTTTAAATAAAATCATAGTTAATTTGAAAAATAATAATTTTTAATTTTTAATTAGTTATATATCACATTGAAAAATTAATTAAGATCTCATTATCTTATTGCATTAATAAAATTAAATATTATCATTTTTTACTATTTATAAGGGTAATATTACTATTTATATTACTATTCATTAGAGTATGTTACTATTCATCAAAAAAAAATATAGTTGGTTTTATCATACTCCAAATGACTTACTAGTCCCAACTCTTGATGTCAGTTTTTTTAAATTCAAAACATAGAAGTAGAAATTTTATTTTTAATTGCTAGGTTGTGACTATATCATAAATAACCATGTGTTGTTTCAAAGGAACCCAATACTTTATGAAATATAGGCTATGAATATAATATATTTAAGTGAAGCATACAATAGAATGTTTTTGGTGCTATTTCATTTTTTGTTTCTTCTTCAATGAAGATTTATACCAAGAATATAAGTCCCATTTTATATGTTTTTCTCCAAATTATATGAATTTGTGCTTTAATGAATGAAATTCATTCCATTCCATGGATTATTTTATGTCCATGGATGATATATGTTCTATGTGTAATGAATGATAATTTAAATGTTATGATGTGACGGGTGTGCCTGAAATTATAGAACACACTAATGAATTGGGTAATGTGATACATATCATGAGAAGAAATCAAATATGCATTAAAATGATGATATCTGTTTCAAAACTTTGTGTGGTAGTTGACTGTTATTTCATGATGTTTAATTTTTATGAATTTCTATATTCTATGTCTTTTCAAAATGATTCCTCTAATAATTATGATCCAATTATTATGTATTTATGATGATTATTATTCTCACCCCGTGTTATATTTATTCATGTTCTTATCTATCCTCTTATTAAGATTTTATCTCTCCCCTTTCTTTGATGTATATCATCATGTGATTACTTTAACTTTTGAGAATTCAAGGGCCACTTAGAATCTAGAGAATAAGAAATTAAATAAAATTCTATGTTTTATTTTGTAAATGTTATATACGATGATAATTTTTACCAAATCACTAAACCATTGGATCTTGATTTTGTAATGATTTTATGTTGTTATCTTTAAATGATTTATTAATCATGTAAGAAAAATTATGGTCTCTATAGATGGTATCATAGAATGTATTAGTTAATTTCCTAATTAAGAATATAGTACCTTATTAAAAACATTAGAATGAGACTCTGTATATGTAAGAACCCAAGAAGATTTTCTTTAGAAAATGATAATCATATTGATTCCATAGGATATGACTTTAGACTAAATTTCAATAAGGAATAAAATATTAATTCACGACATATTGGATTATTCTTTTTTTTCTATCATTTTCTATTTTATAAAATGGTGGGAACTAAGAGAAACTAGGCCAACAACCCATGTGAGGTAAAATGTAGCAATTTACTGAACAACATACCAAATGCTTTGGGATGTGGAGTTAAGAATTTCATTGAAATTGTTACCTAGTTTTCTCAGGTTATGAACAATAACCTGAATAATTTTGAATGTATTCCTTAAAATAATAGGGAAAATTGGCTATAAAGTGTTTTATACAGAAACAACTACTAATGTATAGTAGATCTTTTGATCTACTAGTTGCTAAATAGTGGGTCAACTCAACTGATAAAATATTTTCTATCCATAACTGTTTAGAGATGGAGAAGGAGACTCTGGTCATTTACTGTTTAGATGGAGAGGTGTATTAATTGTGTCCATTGATTAAGAACTAAAATACAAAGGAACAATTGAAGAGATGAATTTATAAGACTTTAAGATGATTTTTATTAACAAGTATTTCAAATTAAAGTTTTGTACAATGAGAGAGAGGGAATTCATAGAGCTAAAGTAAAAGGAAATTGAATCTGTCACAACCATTGAAGAAAATTTCACAAGGATTTCAAGGTATATTTTAGTTTTTTTTTATACTATGACAGAAAAATTGACAGATTGTTTATAGGATAAAAACTATACCTTCAAAAGGATCTAGAAATTCGAGTGCTTCAGAGTTATGTTGAAGTTTTTTGATGTGATCTCAATGTGGAGATGGCGTTTTCAAAATAATCCCATAGATATGATGGTAAGAAATAAAAGATGGAGTTTTAATCAAGATGATATATTAAAAATGGTGGTTATAAAACTCAACCACCCACCTGTCAAAAATGAGGGAAGAAGCATCATGGGAACAAGGGATGGGGAAATGATTCATGTGTGGTATATAATTCCACTATGATCATGAATGTCAAAAATAGAAGACAAACAAGGACAATGTGGTGTAGGATAGGATAACACCACCCATATTCCAATGTTACAACTGTAGGGATAAATGTAACTATGAAAGTCAGTGTAGTACACCTCCAGTCCTTGAGGGTAATCAGAAACCACATCCACCAAATCCAAAGGAGGAAAGGCTTATTCCATCACTACTACTGAAGTAGAGCACGTAAATGAAGTCGTGAAAGTTAAACATTCTTTTCACTAAATAATGTAAAAAAGTATTGTTTTTATTGTGGTTCTATTCATTCCTTTATAAAATAAAATATTTATAGAACTATTGAAGAAAATCCCTAAATCCTTGATGTATAGATATCTGTAATGACACCATGGGGTGAAAACATTGCAACCCAAGTGTTGTACTGTTCTCCTTTTGGCATATGTGGAATGTTTTTTTCTAGTGAATTTCAGGATACTTCCCATTGTGGAATTTTATGATATAATGGGAATTGACTGTCTCTCATTATATAGAGAACATATAAACTTTTGAGAAAAGAAAATATCCTTTCATATTCTGATCCATATCATTATCCTCTAAAAATTCAAGGAAGATCATGAGTCTCTTTTGAAAAATATGTCAATGGTGTATCTATTGGTTCACTATGAAGAAGAATATGTCATTAAAATGGTTGAGTCAAAGGAAGGTATAAACCTAGGGGAAATTCCCATTGTGATGGAATACAATGATTTATTTATTATAGAGTTTCCTAGACTTCCCCTAGATTATGAGGTATATTTATCAATAAAAATCATACCAGGAGCTACTCCTATCTCAAAGTTTCCCTATATGATGGCTCATAATGAACTTAAGGATTTAAGGAAACAATTAGAAGAGAGATTGGACAAGGGATGATATGCACATGTGCATCACTATGGGGTGCTCCAGAACACTTTTTCATGAAGAAGGATGGATCGATGCTTTTGTGTATCAATTATTAAGAACTCAAAAAGAATACCATATAGAATAAGTAGCCTCTTAGAGAGATTGATAAATTGTTTAATCAGATATGAGGAGCCAAGTTTATCTCAAAGGTGGATATCTGTTCTGGATATCATCAGCTAAGGGTGAAGAGGGGAGATGATCAGAAGATATTTATACATACATGGTATGAGAACTATGTGTTTTGGGTGATTCCCTTAATACTTACAAATTCAACAACATTCTTTATGGACATGGAGAATATATTCTTTAAAAACCAAATCAAAACAATTATGGTACTTTTTTCGATTATATTCTCATTTACTTGAAATGAAAGGAGGGACATAATGAATATATGAGGCTTGTGTTGGTGACATTAAGAAAATATATTATTTACGTCATGTTCAGAAAGTTTGACTTTATGATACAATAAGTCACTTTCTTGGGACATGTGATCACAAATGAGATAATTTTAAGGGATCCTTAAAAAAGAAGTTGAGGAGTGTCCCAGAACCTATAGTATACCATGAATCCATAGTTTCCATGGATAAGTTGGGTACTACAGAGTTTTTTTGAGAAATTTATCATGATTTTATATACCTCAAACTAACATAATAGTGAAATTCCTAAAGTATGTCTTGATTGATAAATTTGAGGTAATAATTAAGGATTTAAATAGAAGGATGATCACTAGACCTATACTCACATTACTGAAAGGTGGAAATTTTTTTGGATATACAATGATACTTCCAAAATAGGATTGGGTTGTGTACTCATGAATGTTTATAAATTTATAGCCAACACATCAATACAGTTGAAATTACATGAGCATAAATACTCGACATATAATATGAATCTAGCATCTTTAATTTTTTCCATCAAAATCTAGTGGCACTACTACTATGGTGAGAAGTCTGACATATACACCAATCAAAAGACCCTTAAGTATATATTCACACAAAAGGATAACAACATGAATCAAAGTATATCGTTATACATAATCAAAGACTATGATTACTCTATTCACTATCATCTATGTAAGGTGAAGAAGGTAGCTGATGCTCTTAGTAGAAAAGAACCAGTTACCCTATCCATGTTGCAGATTGAGAGAAACCCTATCTTATTGGACATGTAAAAGATATTTTTAAAAATCATAATTTTAGGTAATACATCCTACTTTTCACAAATTATTTCCAAAAAATATATCCAATACATAATTAAGGAGGTGAAAATGGATGGTCTAGAGTTAGAAAAGATGGTAAATGTATCAAAGGATGGGATGCATCAAAATTTCCATATTGATGATGATGGTGTGAATTGGATTGGAATGAAGATTTTTTCCCTTCATCGTCTGGTATAAAGAAGAAGTTGTTTTATAATTAACATAGATCTAATTTCATTATCCATCTTGGATGTACCAAGATGTTCGGTGATCATAGAGACCACTTTTAGTAGGATAACATAATGAAGATGATTGTGAAGTATATTTCAATCTGATTGATATTCCAACAAGTTAAAATAGAGAAAAAATATCTAAAGGTATGATGAAATCATTTCCTATACCAATGTGGAAATGATACAATTTCACCATAGACTTTTTCATGGGTATCTAGAAGAAATCCAAAGAAAATAATATGATATGAATTATGGTGGAACGACTCACTATCACTTCCCATTTTATCACTATTTGGGAAGATAACTCTCTTGAACAACTTGAAAAGTTATATGTGAAGGAAATGGTGAGACTACATGGATTTTCACTCTCGATTATCTCTGATCTTGATCCTAGGATTACAACTAAATTTATGAGAATTCTTCGATATGATATGAGTACTGAATTAAATTTCATCCAGAGCATAACCCCCAATAAAATAGCTAATTTGAAAGGACTATTTTGATGCTTGAAGATACACTAAAATAATGCTCATTAAAATTCAAATGTGGATGGGATAAACATATCCCATTGGTTGATTTATCGTACAAAAAATATCTTACACTCATGTATTTAGATGGCTCCATAAAAGGATCAGTATGGAAAGTGATTTAGAACTCCAACATGTTTGGATGATATTAGTGAACGAAACTGCTTGGACCTAATCTTGTGAAAGATATAACAGACAAGGTTCAAGCTATCACACAACATATCAAAGCTAGTTAAATAGATCAAAAGAGATATGATGAAAACCAAGGAAGGGACATGGATTTCAACATTTGAGATAAATAATTCTTCTTAATATCACCATAGAAGATAATCATATTGTTTTTAAAGAAAGGGAAACTAATTCTATGGTACATTGGCCCCTAAGTTATCCTTGATCGTATAGGAGCTGTCACAGATCATCTTGCACTTCCACCACATATGGATCAAATTCCTGATGTGTTCCATGTATGTCTCCTAAAAAAATTGTATACTTGATCCCATTCATTTATAAAACTCATAGGTGGTACAGTTGGAACATGATCTCTCTTATGAGGATCAGCCGGTAAATATTCTAGACTGGAGAGATAAGGTTATATACAAAAAGAAAACCCATATTTTCAAAGTGTTGTGAAGGAACCATAGGTATGATAAATTAAATTTGGAGCCATATGTGTAGATTAATAATAATTACCGAAACCTTTTTAAGGAAAACAAAACATCGTGGGTGAAATTTTAAAAGGAGGAAAGAATGTAATGAACCAAAATTTTATCAATGGGATTTTCCCTTATTATAATAATCTCATATAGTATAAATCACATAAAATACCATATTGAACATAATAAAAACATTTTATGTGATGAATAAATGAAATAATAACCATTTCAGGATGTTAATAATCTAATACTGAGGAAATAGAAATCTGACCCTATGACTAGTAATATGAAGCTTATAAATAGTAAACTTTCTAAATGAATAGCAGACTCACCAATGAATTTATAAATAAAATTTAGGCATATTATAAATGAAAGTATGGTTTAATTATATCATATTCTAAGTAAATAAATGTTTTAAAATTATTAATTAGGTGTTGGTATTTTTGATATTCATAGATTCTTAATTACAATTTTATTCTTAATTTAATAAATTACAAGAAATTTTTTTTATAACATGTATCCATAAATTTATATTTTTATGCCTTATTATTTTAATATAATTTTATGATACCATAAGTAATTTTTCTAATTTTTATAAATTTTTTTATAATTTTTAAAGCATTATTTTCCAAGTAAATGATGATTTCAATTTAAAATTAAATTACTCAAATTAAAAAAAACAATTTTCCTTAAATGGAGTTCATTTTTAAATTCTATGTGTAATAAAACAATTAGGGTAGATTTTTTTTATTCTTATGATATACATGATTTTTTTTGAATAGTAAAATACAGTAATCTAATGTATATATACTTTATAAGTTAAATACACTATCCATTGATTCATCACTGATGTAAGAACAGTAATCTAGAAATTCACTTCATTATCATTAAATAATTATATATAATTCTCAAACTATTCATAGTCTTTAGCCAAAATATTAAACTAATTAATATATTTATGAGAAAACACCGCTCTCATCCACTATAAATACCACCCTTCACCACCACTTCTCCTCACATCTCTCAAGCATTTTCTGATTCCAAAATTTATCCCAATATTCTTCCCTATCCCATTTTCATGGCTGCGAGCTATGTGACTCCTAAAAAGACCAAAACCATTGTTCTATAAAGGTTCTCAAGGTGGATAAATCTAAGAGGTAAAATCATCTTCCTTTTAATTTTAATTTCTATTCAATTTCATTTCATTCTTCTATTCTCCTCACCTACTCTTATCCAAATGGAATTATAACTCTAGTATGTTTGATATACTGATATTATATCTTGTTAATATAATATCCAACATAGAAATCATTTCTCTCTCTCTCTTTCTCTCTTTTATTCTAAAAATGAAATCGTCGCCCATGATGTGCCAATTTACTGACTTCGTGGGCGATGCACTTTCATTTTCCATTAACACCTTCGAGAATGTTCATAAAACCATTATAATGGTTTAAAAATATTTTAAAATGTAGGTTAAAACACTATTTATGTTTTATAACTGACATAAATACATAATACTAAATGATAAAACAAAAAAAAATTTATGATTGAATAACCACAAAAATTAACCTAAAACGATCATCATTGGCATTTATCTGATGAGTCATCCTCATACCATACAAAAAATTTATATATATATAATCATTTAATATTATTTAATATCATTCATAACACATAATAAAAATTTTACATATTTATCTGCATTTTACACGAACACCCATTTACGTATACAAGTGAACCGATCATGAAAACAAAGAAAAAGAACACCCAAGAATGATAAAATGATACTCTATAACTCATCTAAAAGACAAAAAAATGAACATAATAAATATATAATGAATAAAATAATATTATAAAAGGTTCTAGATTTTTAATTAATGAATATAATTTGATTATATTATATATTTATGTGAAATAATGCATTAGACACAAGGTAAAGGGAATTCTTGAACCAAAGTCTATTTCTTGGTATTTTCTATCTTTCAACACATCTTTATTTTTACATATATATCATTCCTTAAAAAATTTCTTATCTTTTTTTTGGATATACATAAAATAATCTAGTTTTATTAAGAATGCAATTATTTTTCAAGAAGAAATCATCTTTCCAAAAAATACATCTTTCACTTCTAGTGAGTTTGTTTCTGCATTAATAAAAATTCATACCAAGAATCTTATTACATTTTTATCTTAAGAACTCCAATTTCTATGAATTTATTCATTATGAGAATAAATTCATTCCTTTCTATGGGTTATGTTTTGTACATGGTTGATATATATTCTATGTGGCATGAATGATAATGTAAATGTTATGATGTGACGGGTGCACCCAATATTGTATAACACTTAAATTCATTGGGTATTGTGATGTATATCCTAATAAAAAGGGGAATATTTGTGATCATGATTATTTCTTTGTTCACAATTATCTATGGTAGTTGACCACTATGACATGATGTTTCATTTATCTGCATTTTCACATTCTGATTCTTCTCTAAATGATTCCTCTCTTAATTTTGATCCAATGATTGTGTTATGATGATGATGACTATGCTCAGCACATGTAATATTTATTCATGTTCATATCTATCCTCTTACTGGCCTATTACATCATCCCTTTCTTTGATGTTAAGCCTTAGGTGATTATTTGTAAAAAGGAGAATTCATGTGACAATAAAAAGCTGGATAAGAATTTATTAAATAAATGTTGAGTTTTTATTTTTCAACAGATCGATACGATCCTAACTTTTCCCATGAAAATTAAACACGGGATTATAGTTGTGTAATTAATTAATGTTTTTATATTTAAAATATCTAATAATAATATAAGAAAAATAAGGTTCTTTTTTTCCTAGTAATTTTGAAATTTGATAAAGGAGCCAATAGAGGAGCTTCTTTGGATGAACATCGATGTATTGAGATTTGGTAATTGGTGGGCCAACAAAACCTAGGGATACATTCAAAAAAATGACCAAGAACCATTTTTTATAAATGAATAATCCATTTTCTAGACCAGATCCTTGTTTTATATATATTTTTCATTTTTTTCTAATCCTATAATGAATATGAATCAATTGAAAAATATATTAATACATGGAACAATTTTTTTGCATGTGTGAGATTATTTACTGGGAATATGTGGATTTTATTTATTTTAAAATATTTTTTCATATTTTTAATTAAAATGAATTGGGATAAAAATGAAAATGGGTGAGGTATATTCATCATGTTTTTTTGGGAATTTATTCCTCCTTTCTTCATCCATTCATTACAACCATTCGTTTTGGCTAGTTTTTTGACAAATAATGGGTAATCATTCATTGTTCACCAGTTTCTTAGCATAATGGATTGATACTTGAGATTCGGGTTCGAGATGAAAATGAGATCAAGATGAAATTGATGTTCAGATGAATTGATAATGGATCAAATACCTTCATATGTTTGTTTTGGTGTACAAAAAAGTCATGGCTATGTGTAGAGAGTATTTGAAAATCAGAAGCTAGAAACTGAAAACTAATGTTGGTGAGGCCAATCAACCCTTAGATCTAAGATTTAATAGAATTTTTGAGGTGATGCTGATGGAATTGAGAGACCATGTAATGAAGAAGAAAATTCTAGAAAATTTTTACATACACAACATGTAATATAGAGATATATGTTATGTGGGTCATAGGATGCATCACCATGGTTTCCTTAGAGACGGAAATTATCACTTATTGGGTGATGTGTATTTCACGATGTGTGACATTACATGGTGAATCATTTTCTACCCTCAGGTAAACATGCATGGATAGACTATATATGCTAATCAATTTATAATGACTTGACCAAATCACGCAATATGAGAAGTGTATTTAGACATGGTCAAGTACATGGGAATTTCCTATGGTACAAAGACATGTCATGGTGTCCATAGGCATAGTCTAGAGTATATAGGCAGGAACAGAAGCACATCGGAATACATAAGACCAGAAATACATCCCATGTACAACTAGTAAATGTTTTTTAATTCTCCTTGGGATTTTTAATTCCCTTATTCACTTCAGCATGGACAAATTTCCCTAAGGGTGTATTCACTCATTTCATCCCTATGAGGTTATAGTTTGGAATTATGCCTGAAAAATAGGACATTGATCCTCTCTAAGGTATTAGTTTCAAATGGAGTTGTAAAAATCCATCTTTGTGGTCAAGATGGGATCCTCTATTTATTTTTTCCCAACATGGGGTTCTCAGAATTAGCATGACCAACTACACGCTTGCATTGATCCCCGAAATAACAGGTTATTCTAGATTGGGTTATTGGTAAAACCCTAGGCTCTTTCTGCGATCCCCATCTATGTATTATTATCTTCAAAATTCCATCATATACATCCTTATGGAGAGACTTGATGAGAATGAAATCATAGATTAATTCCATCGGTTCATTCAGACTCATTGTGTGATTTCACTTTGGCGAGTGTGGTTATGAACTCTTGAGTATAATTTTATGATAAAAGTGTCGTTGTGACGTTTACATGAGACCTATTGTCTACCATGATTATATATAGACATTTTATTATATGTATTTTCACGATTTACAGATCTTGTGATGATTTTACTTCCCTTGATTCCGTATGCTTACTGATTTCAGGGTGTCAAGTGTATTGTTATACTCATCCCTACATGGCCTCTACCTAAATGTGTCATGTCTTACAAAGATTATTGGTCATTAAATGAGGTTATAGGATGAAAAATATATGATATAGGATATGTTTGGTTTAGATAGATAAGGGTTCATACCATGAGTCACATTTGGCTATTTTCCCCAATTTCATGTAGGTTGGACTTTTTTACAGTTTTTGGTGGGCATTTATTTCGAACATTATCCTTTCTAGTATAATTTTTATACATTCCTTTTGGGATTTATAAATTTTATTTCATTTGGTGAAAATACTATTTTAAAATTCAACATTTTTATGGTCTTATAGATGTGTGTGTGTTTGTGTGTGTTTGTGTGTGTATGTATAGTTACTATAATCTAAGGCCCCCCATGTGTATGTTATGCATATTCAGCCCTGGTTTCATACCGCTGACCAATTTAAGGAAATATTGGGTTTGTCAGACTCTAATTATCACCAGATTGGAAATCCTTGGTTAGTCAGGTCATGAAAAAGTAGTTTCAGAGTGTTGTTCCATCTTATGACTGGAGTTTTGAGTTTTTTCTAATTGTGAGATTGGATTTTGTTTTTTTAAGTAGTTTTATGTTTTTCAAGTTCAAATTTCATCCTAGGAACTCCAATGTTGGTATGGTGATTGTCACATCTATATAGTTAGACCATGATAACATTCCATTTGACTCAGTATATATAAACATTGGGTGAGGGAACATCATTTGTTCATTCATCGTATAGGAATTGGTAAGGGTGTAAGCTATTCTTGATTCATCTCCATACAAAAACACTTTGACCACGATACAACTTTTCTATTTCAGTATACCTACCTAATTGTTTCCTGCTAGGATTCAGTAACATCGTCGTGAAGATGATCCCCACTGTTATGATGCTTCGATACCAAGAGCTGTTCAGGATGTAGTGCCTCTAGTTAGTTCACAAGTCATACCTATACCTATTGACAAAAAAATGGCACCCAAAATACTAGTTAATGTGGTAATTAGTCTGAGATAAATTGATGATTTTAATTATCAAAGACCACTCATGTTCAGAGGTGAGCCAAATTCAAAAGTGTAATAGAATTTCACTCAAGGTAGTAACATGAGTCTTTCCTATCTTCAAGAAACCTGCAAACCAGATGGTGGTCTTGGAGGTGTACTATATTCATGGATCCATAAGATGTTATTGGAGATTGTTGGTTTTATCTTATTATGAGAAAGGTCTTTCATGGGCATTGTTTTATAATCTCTTTACAGAGGACTAATCTCCAGCTGCGATGTGAATAGTAAACATCCATGATCATTTGTAACTATACAAGGGCAACATAAATTTCACTAATAATTTTTCATGTTTTACCAAACACTCATGATACATGATTTATATGGGTTGGGATCCATTATATTTGGTGGAAACTTTTAGTGGGGTCTTTATAGATAAATTTCTCTAGTGTGATACATATATGCATTCCAAATTTTGATGGGGTGGTAGAGTGTTCATTGTTGATAAAGAGATTTATTTCTATGTAAACAGCTGTATTCAGTGACATTAGTGGGAACATAAGGTCTTAGACTTCGGAAGTAGGTATATGTTGTAAGAAACAAGGACTTACATGAGAGGTAGTGTTACTCTTGTGATGATTAGGGAGATATAGAACATGATTTTCCAACCATATATACGATTGGTAGAGAGAAAATAGATAGTCCACCTAGGTATAGGAAGTGGCTGAATCAGGGTGGTTTACATGATGGTAGACCTGGAAGAGGAGTGGGTATAGAAGTTGTAGGTTGCAAAAAATTTGACATGTTACCACCACCATATCTTTGTGGTCCCCACCAGGCATAGAGAGCTTGTGGACAAGGGTAAGGAATGTTGTAGGCCATAGAAGAATATAAATAAGAGGATCCATGGATTATTATAGGTATGATATATGTATTTTACCTTAGATGTGGTTTTTATAAGCATAGGCATGATCCACTATTTTCTTTCTACATCTCTATTTTGATAACTAAAGGTCCCAGTTGAGCCCTTGAGTTGACCCTTACAAATGGATACTCCTACCGAAGATGACTCAACAATCACACACTTTTTCTGATAACGTGATCTGATTCATGGAGGCGAGGGTTTCTCGGGGGATATCCTTTTTGTAATGATGATCCCTCATGACTTCATTGTGGATATGGAATGGATATATAACATTCTTTCTTAGATTGTCAATTTTAGGGGCAGGATGTGATGTGTCCACATTGATGGGATTAATTTTTATTTCAAGGGAGATAAGTATGCCCAATAAAAGTAATATAGAATCATATGTAGGTGGGTTTAGTAGATTATGATCCATTTGGAATGAATCTCATAGAACTAGATTCTATGGGATATTTGCTTCCTATGATATTTGTTGAGTACGTGATTTCTTTACTGAAGACTTTATTGGATTACCTCCCCAACAACATTTAAACTTATGCATTTACTTACACCCATGGTCAGCACCGATAACTGGGTGGGTATATCGAATGGCTACCAAAGAGCTTTAGGAGTTGCGGGTATATTTGGTGGTCTTATAAAGATAGGTCGTTTTGATACCTAATGTTCCCCCATATGCATCCCCAGTGTTATTTTCCAAGAAACTGGACAGGTGCTTGAGGTTATGGATAGATTATCAGTGCCTGAACCTGGTGACCATGATGAATAAGTACCCACTACCAAGGATTGAGGAATTCTTTGATCAGTTTAGTGAGGATTGAAGCTTCTCGATTATTGACCTCATATTAGGCTACCACCATCTATGATAATGGGGAGTGGTTATACTGAATGCAATATTAAAATATCATTATGGTCACTAAGAGTTCTTGGTGGTGCCTTTCGGCATGATGAACTCCCCAATAGAGTACATGGGATTGTTAAACTATAACTTTTAACCATTCTTATACTGATTTATAGTTCTATTCATCAACAATATCCTAGTGTTCTTGGTGTCTAAGGAGGTGATGGAAGACAACTTGAGGATGGTTGTGGACACACTAGAAGATATCAGTCTTTATAGAAATATCTCATAGTGTCAGTTCTGGAATGAGGAATTCATTTTTTAAGAAATATTATATCTACTGACGGTGTACAAATGGACCTTACTATGGTCGAGGTAGTGCTAGATATGGATCCTCCCAAGAGCGTGATAGAGGTATGTATCTTTCTTGGGTTATTTGGATAATATAGAATATTTTTATCCGATTTCTATAGTATTTTAGTAACATTGAGAACATTTAAATGAAATGGTAATCCTTTTGGATATATGGAAAGGTGCCGAAATTCATTGTAGGATTTATGAAATAGATTGATAATCACCCCCCATATTGATATTTTAGGATGATGGTGTCAATAATTGTGTGTTTTGTGATGATTTAGGGTTTTTACAAGGTTTTAAGATGATGTTGAGGAAGGAAATGATTACCTATGGTTCTCTATATTGGAGACCATTATCTTGAGTTATCAGTGTTGTCCTATATCCTAAAGATGTAGTGGAACTACCTTATTGGTGATTGGTTTGTTAGATACTCTAAGAGAAAGAGTCTCAATGATATATATTATCATAGAAGTATTTTAACATGAGACACTAGTGATGGAAAAGGATCATCAAATAATATTGCATAGAGATAGTCTATAATATTGTGAAGGATAATGTGGTGGTAGACATTCTTAGTTAGAGATCTTTTCTTAGTTGTTGGTTGATGTGTTAGTGAAGTTTTCCTCATTATAGTTGTCCTTATATTACAAGTATATTGATTAATAGATTCATACCATTTTTCTTACACCAATTCTATTTTAGCATATTCTGGATGCTCAGTATGGATATAATGACTACGATACCATATGTATTGAGATATCTAATGGATGTGCTCCTAAGAAATGTTCTAAAGGCGGGATCACATTATCTATTTCAGAGTCTTGAAAATGTTACCAATGAAATTTTATCAGGATTTGAAGTGGTAGATTCATACACCCCCTTTGGTGGTACATCGAGGTGTGTAAAAGATGCTCCAAAACTTCTGAAATTAGTTCTGGTGGGCATGTTTGATGATTTTTGTAGCAGAGTTTATCTCTCGGTGCCTCATTATTTAGTAGGAGTATACTGAGTACCACATTCCAATTGGTTTATCCCAAACCCTTTAGTTTCAAAAGTATATGTGGGATTGTATATCTATATAATTCATGATGAGGTTAGAAAATATGTTCATAGGAAATGATTCCATCTGGGTAATCATTGACCGACTCAACAAGTCATCACACTTCATTTCAATCAAAAAGAATAGTCCATTGGAGATATTTTGATTCCATTATATATGGGAGATAGTATGAATCATTATAGTTCCCTTAAAAATATTAAAATAGGGTGATTCTTGCTTCATTTTATTGTTATTAAAATAATTTAATTAGTTCTTTGGGACTTTGTTATTTAAGAAACCCTTCTCTTTATTACATATTAATTCATGATTTGTTATATAATATTACACTTCGTACAACTCTTAATATCAATAAGTCTAGTTTATTTGTGAATTAGGTATATATAATATCTTCTTGAACATGGTATACAACAACATTAATGAAAACATCCATAACATGCTTCTAAAATTCATTGTTTTTTAAAGCTTCAAAGGATAACCTGTGGACATACATATGAAATGGGTGAGCTATAAATCCCAATAAGGGAATAAAAATGGAATAAGGTAACACATCTTAGACAATAGGTGTGTAAATGGTGAAAAAAAGGAGTGATAATCATAAAAATGAACGCTGAGATATGATATAATAAGATAATCATAAAGACCACAAGGGAAATGTAGAAACAACATAAAACACTGCATCATTAACATAGGTCAAGGATAACATCCAAGTAATCATAATAGAAAAATTTTCATAAAGGAATATGGTTAACTATGAATACAAACATGAGTTCTTATGAGACTAAGTATTACCCAATTCATTTGATCACTATATAATATTGGTGGCACACGTCACTTTCATTTCATTATTATTCTTATGTTTTCCACGTAGATCATAAAACATTGATTAATTAATCATAATATTTTATTCCATGGTCAAAGAGTGTTGAATACATACATGTATGTCCCATGTAAAATAAGTATCATTTTATAATGTTGAATACCCTTAATAAGAAATGGATATGGTATTCCCTACCCAATCTTTTTGTCTTGGAAATAGTGATGAATGTTTTGCTGCATAATAGTATTGCATAAATATTCATAAAATGTGTTGATGAGAAAGAAATGGGTCGATTATTAATTTCGAAATTAATTTTAAAGTATGTAATATATGTAACAGAATATCCCATCATGAGGAAATTAAGATAAAATACATAAGGTAAAGAATATGCATTAATGAATTGGATAAAGAAAAATATCCCTTACATGAGCGTGTTACTCCAAATGATTGGGAGTGGCTTCTTTTGACTATATGGGTGCCTAGGGGGGACTCTAGAGAGATATGGTCAGAGTAAGGATGTTCTATATGGGTTTTTAATTAATAATAATGGGATTTTAGTTTGGTTAATATAGGATGTTAGTGGGACATTCATTATTAATTCTCAAAAAATTGTTTTGGATATACTAAATAAAATATAAAAAGCACAAACCTTACCCTGGTTTATGCCCATGGGTTTTTTAATATGGGTGTGGAATTAATTATTTTACATGTCCTATGGCCTAAATTAATAAAAAAAACTTACTTGGGTGTAAGTCAGTCATACAATTATAGAAATGATTTCAAAACGTTAAACAACATTAACGATTTTGAAGGATTCACAAAGGCTTTATATAATTAATTAATTAAATAAAAAATAAAATTATTTTAATATAAAACGTTTATCTGGTCGTGTATACCTTTTATAGTATTTATTACATCAATTTTGGTCATTATGATGTAATAATACATGAGGTATATTTAAACAATGTATAATTTTTATACAAAAATTTGACTATCTCAGAAAATTATGTAAAATTTACCATTAGATAAGTTTTATGTTATGCTACCAAAAATAATAATCATTTTCTCAAAATAATTTTATAAATATGTTTACTTTTAGTTTTATAAAAATAATTTATATTTATTAACAAATTCTTGGTTTTTTACAATAATTATTTTAGAACCTTTATAAAAATTGCATTTGACATCATAAAAATAATAAAAACATCATATATAACAAAAACTGTGTAATAAAACTATTTTACTAAAATATTTTTTAATTAAAAAATAAATAAATTAAATCTAATAAATACATCAATTGAATTTAAATATTACCCAAAATTACACTTTGTGTTTTATTGAATCAAAATCTAGGTCATTTATAAAGTTATAATAATAAGAAGAAAATATAACCATTATTATTTTGAAAATAATATACATACTCATACTAATAAGGTATTGATAAAAATCCCATTAACATTGAAGAAATCTATCTAAGAGTAAGGTGTGTGATGCTGATACATTCATGACGGGTTCGATGTATATGGTTTGGATCATGATTTTGATGATCTTTAACATATCTCATAAATGGTTTCACTCAATCTTAATTTTTTAGATCTCATCTGGGTCTTAGTCAAGGGAAAATCCTAGTGATGTTATCTCCCTTGGATTATCTGATAAATGGGCTTCATATAGTATGATCTAACTGGTTGAGGCCATCACTTCCTTTGTCTTTGTCAATTTAATTTTTTAAAACCCTATATTTATAAAAAACATATTATCACTATTCAATTACTATATTATCAATGATAATAATACATGATGGTCTTTTAAATATAATAGGACATAAAACAAAATAATTTCATGTGTTTTCTATAACAATAATATAGAATAATACATTTAATTAAATCTAAAGGGGGTTTTATTTATAACAGTTCAGGTCATTAAAATGTTCTTACCTTAAGAAATTTCTCCCACAAATTTATTATTTCTGACAAAAAAATAGAAGAGGGTAATTTTGATTCGTCATTTCATCTAGTTCCCACATTGCTTCCTCAAACTTTTGGTTTCTCCACAGTATATCGACAAAGTTAATTGTCCTATTTTTTAGAACATTGTCTCTATGATCTATGATCTTCACTGACTTCTCTTCATATGAGTGATCATTATCCAATCGAATAACCCATGAATTTAGAAACTCTTAGGGTCTAGTAGGTAAATTTGTAAGAGGGATACATGGAATAAATCATGTACACGAGATAGTATTGGTGTGAACACTATATGATAGGCTAGCACTCTGATTCAATCAATGATATGAAAGGGACAATTGTATCTTGGACTAAGATTTCCCTTTTTCCAAATTCTCATCACTTTATTCCATAGATATATGTGGAGGAACACCATGTATCTAACATAAAAATCTAGGATTCATCGACGATTATTATAATTGCTCTTTTATAAACTCTAAGTATCCTAGATGTGTTACTGAATGGTCATTACCTTTTCCACATTTTCCTCAACCATTTAAGGACCTAACATTTTTTCATGCCACAAATTCATCGCAACATGAATGTGTTATATAAATCATTCCATAAATAGCTTTATTGAGATTAATTTGGATGCATGATTGGAAGCTGTTATTAGATGAGAACCTGACCAGAGGTAGATGTTCATACTATCAACCTTTGAATCCAATCAAGCATGCTCTCAGCATGTCTTCCAATGTCTGAAAAATCCACTCAGACTAGCTGTCAGTTTGAGGATAGTTGGTTCAACATATGTTGAGCTTAGTTTTTAGATAATAATGTACACATTTCTAGATCATGTAGGTAAATATTATATCTCAATTAGATACAATAAATATTGGTACTAAATATAGCCTCACAGCAATATTGATGTATATCTATGATGGTTTTTTGAGTGAGAAGTCCTCTGTAATATCGATAAAGTGGGTTTTCTTTGTATGATGATCCATAATGACCCATATATAATTGTTTCATATGGATGTATTTGGATGTCTAGAGGAAAATACCATTTTTATGTTTTTTTCAATTTCATGTAGGTATGGGTAATGGTTTTATCCTCCCATTATATTTTTTTTATCCTTCACTTGATGACATTTTAGAAACATTGATGTATATTCAGTAATATCCTTCTTTATATTGTCACAATAATAGTTCTCTTAGAGATCTCAATACATATTTCTACTCCCTAGGTGAATATAGATATCTGAGCAATGTGAATCAATCAGAATCTCTCTCTCTGTAGATTGGATGGTATGCGTAGTCATGACCTGAAGCATACAAGTCATTATTCATTAACATTTAATTCTGAGGATTTTACATTTATTATAGTTTCCACATTGTTCTTAATTATCACATAATCTCTTTTAAAATCCCTCATCCTCTATATGAGGGATGGTTGAAAAATAATTTTTAAAATGATTGATGATGATCCTTCCTTTATGATTCCCTTATTCATCCTTTCCAAATCTAATAAGATCAAATCCCTCTCATTTATCATCAATTATAGAATTGTAGGTTCATTTTGACATAGATTGTATTCCAATTTATCAAATTTCTCAGGATGGAAGTGGATTGAGATGTCAATGTCCTTGATTATCTCTAACCATATTCGTTGGTGTGTATTTAGTTATTTATGTATGAATATATACTTGAGGCTTTTATGATCAATATATATTTAACAATTCAACCCAAAGATATAATGTCGCCATATTTTTAATGTGATGATCACTTCATCCAACTCTAGATCAATAGTTAGGTAGTTCTATTCATGAACTTTTAACTTCCTTGAAGAATAGGCTATCACATGGTCATTCATCATTAACACACAACTCAATCCATCCTTTAATGAAACACTAAAATCAAATAAAATTTCTCCACTTGTGAGTAGTTTGAGAATAGGGGTAGTGATAAACATTTTTTTAGCTCAATTATTCTATCTTCACATTCCTATTTATATGATTAATTTAATCCCATTCGAGTTAGCTTGGTTAAAGGGTTTTAGGTTTGTGAGAAATGTTTTATAAATCCACGATTATACCCAGCTAATCTAAGGAAACAATGGATATATCTCACATATGTTGGCCTCATACATCCTTTAATTTATTCTATATTTGAAGGGTCCAAATATATTCTATTTATTGTGATTATATTCCCTAATAATTGTTCTTTCATATATGACAAATCTCATTTTATATATTTGGAATTATTTTTCTCATTTTACAAGGTTTTAGCATAGTATTCAGATTCTCCTCATTCTCATCATGCTCCTCTTTACATTTCAATTATATTAGAATGTAGTATATAAATACAAGCATAATTCTTTTGAGGTAATATCTAGAGACCATATTCATCGTTTTCATGATGATTGTTTTTATTATTAATGAGTCTAAAATTAATTACGATGAAATCATAGTGCCCATACATTATATGAAAAGTGGTCTTGACGATATCCTCCTTCTTCTCCCAGATGTGGTAATACCCTGACCATATATCCACCTTGGATACGTATTGTGATCAACATATCTAATTGAAAAATTAATCAATATCTGGTAGAGAATTTTTTTTCTTTTTCATGATCTTTTGGAGCTCATGATAATCGATGCAATGGCGCATTCACCCATCCTTCTTTTTGAAGAAGTGAACTGGTTGACCCCATGGTGAAGCACATGGATGAATGAACCCTTTAACCATATTTTCTTTAGTTTTTTATTAATCTCCTCATGTTACAAACCATAAATTTTATAACAAATATTGGATAATGGAAACTCCTAATGTATAAGGTTGACTAAAAATTCAACCTCTCAACTTGGAGGAAGACCAGACAATTCCTCTAGAAACATATCAGCCTATTCCTTTATAATGGGCATGTCTTTGGGGATTATTCCATACATAGAATTAGGAATTATAGAGATAAAATTTTTCTTGAAGTGAAATAATATCTATTCATGAGATTTTCTGGCCAAGTAAGATTGATCCTCCTCCTTTCACTTACACTGAATCGTAGGACGATTCACAATACGAAGAGTGATTTCATTCTTATAGAAATTTATGTTGGATATATATGGTGAATTTCAATAAAAACCGATAATTTTATGAAATTCAAATAAATGGTGTATGAAAAGGTTCACTGGGAAGTTCTTCGATCAAATTTTGTTAGGGGAGGAGTTATGCACTTGGGATGAAATAATTTCTCTAGTTTCCATTTCAATTGAAATATCTACTCCCATTATTAATTGTGGTGTTTGAATATGTCAAAAAACATATTTGATATTATGGAATGTGTATAACTAGATTCAAAAAGTAAGTTTATTATTCATTAATGAATAATTATCATACCTTTGACCACTTCATATTTGGAATCCACCTCGGTGGTTGTGATGGAAAATCATTCACATGCTGTCTTGGAGGTTGTTGTTTGTATTTTAAAACCCTTTGATTGGTGAATTGGTTTACAAATATCCATGGTTCCTAACTGTTTAAAAAATAAACATTTCACTAAGGGTTGACTACATCATTCCTTTCCTATGTTGCATTAGTGTGTCTCTCCTATCAGTAATCTTTGGCCATGTATCCTTCCTTCCTGCACCTAAATGACTTTCTCATCCCCTTAGGAAATTTTGGGGTTCTCTTTTCACTTTTGACAAGTGGGATGTTTAAAATTCTTATCACCATTATATTTCAATATATATTCACCAGAATTGAACTCTAATTTCAAATTCATATCCATGTCATACCCCTGAGATTCACCAAACTCCATTTCGACTGTGAGGGAACATTATATAATTTCATCATAGCTATCAAAAACATGAATCACCAAGGATTTTTGTATACTTATTTTATCCAACCAAAGAAGATATCAACTTTTCATTTAAGGTTGTTGAAAAATTCTGAGGGGTATCATGAATGGCTTGTGAAATATTCCTCATAATCCCCAATAGATTCTTCATCTTTTTTACTTGAGGGATAGGAAATCGCTTTCTATTTTATGTTGAGGATTGCGAGTAAAGTATTTAACAAAAAATATTTTCTGTAAATCCATTCTCCGAATAGATTTGAATCTATTCCTTGGTGTTAATATTTTAGATCAATGTCCTCCACTGATCAAATTCTCCCTCTATATAATAAATATCTTGTAGAATCTTCTATTACACAGAACATTAAAGGATGGAAAAGGTAATCTCAATGGAGGTCATCTGTTGTCCAAAATTATGGGATTGGATGATCCATTGATTATCAGAGGCCTTTGTTTCATAATGGACTCAATCGTAGTTTTTCATATCCCAAGGGGGTTAAGACACTCATCTTGATCCAAATTTATATTCAGAACATGAGTCAACTTAGAGAGTATAGTCACAATTTTTTTGATTCCCGCTCCCACTGGTTTAGGAAGCTCAATGGGGCTATCATCAAATTTCCCTTCCAATTGGTTATTTACATGATTCCTCTAATTTATAGAAATCAAATAGAATGAAATAAAAAATTATGATTATTTTTAAACTATTAAACACATAAAGGGGAAATCCAATGACATTGAAGGGATAAATTTATAGGCCTCAATATATGTTATCCATGAAATATTTCCTAACATATATTCTTATGGGAATTTTATTGTTCCCTTAATAGTGGTTTATAATGAGATTATGAATTTCTAAAAGCATAAACTCTAGGAGTATCGAACCAGATGTGCAAAAAGGCCCTTTTATCTGCACTAGTTCCCAGTCGAGTCGAGCTCAACATAGTGTTTTTGGGTTTTTCCCCTATATATATTTTCTCAATAGAAACATCCACTTGTAGTATCAATAAAGGGATGTATTTTCTTGATAAAACACTTAATCTATACTTACCAAAATTTAGGTATGTTTTATTATACTTAGTTTTATCCCTAATGCGTTCTCATGATTCTAATAATCTAAATCCCATAAATAACTAATCATTTCCATTGATACAAACTATAACAACATTAATATTTATTTCACATTAATTCATCATTAATTCAATATGATTATACTTTATGAAACATATAAGATCAACAAGTATATTGTATTTTGGAATTAGGTACATAGAATATCATGGTGAACATGTAATACAACAAAATTATTGAAAAATTCCTAATAATGATTCTAAAATTCCATGGATTTCAAAACTACATGGGTAAACCTAGGGACATACATAAAAATGGGGTGACATATAAAGCCTAGTAAGGGAGTAAATAAAGAACAAGGTAATACATTTTATTAAATAGTCATAATAATGTAGAATAAAAGTATTTAGAATCAGGAACAAGAACAATGAGACATGATATAATATAATAATTATAAATATATCTAGTGAAATTTGGTAAAAATTTAAAACACTGCATCATAAATATATATCAAGGATAACATCTAGGAAATTGTGATAGAAAAAGGTCCATAGATTAATCAAGTTCAATCCTTATCCCAACATGAAGTCTCATGAGACTAAACATTATCCAATGAATTGGAGCACAATATAGTTTTGGGGGGAACCCATCACTTTTATGACATTTTCATTCTTAAGTGTGCCACAACGATTATACAAAATGGATTCATTCATCATAATATTTTATTCCATCATAATGTAATGTGAAATAAATGTATTTAAGTACCAATTCAAAGAATTAGAAGGGTATAAATGTAAATACCATTGATATTAAATACTTATGGTATTCACTACATAATTGTTTTGGTAGGGAAAGTCATGGTGAAATTTTGGCAGCAAAACGACATCGCACAAAAATTAATAAAATTGGTAGATGAGAGAGAAATGTGTAAATAATCCTTTGAATTTTTTTAATAGTAATGGTATTGTTAATGAAATATCCCATCATAATTCAATTAAGATAAAATAAAAAAAGGTAAATAAAATACCAGAATAAAGGGGAGAAGGGAAAATATCCCTAACTTGAGTGTGTGAATACAAATTCTTGGGAGTGGCTTCATGAATGATTGTGGGAACCAAGGGATGACTCTATATAAGAAAGGGTAGAGTAAAGATGAGATTCATTTTTTTAGTGAAGGGAAATGAGACTTTGTGTTGTTTTATATTAGAAGTGAGTAGGGAATTCTTTATTATTTTTCAATCATAGGTTTTGGACACTATATAATAAAATGTACCAAATGAAAAAACATACCATGGTTTTCCCCATTTTAACTTTATAATGGGATTTTTATTATTATTATATAATGGAAAGGTCCTAACATAATAAAATAATACCCTTTTAATTTGGATCTTAGTAATACTCTTAAATAAAAGATTTTAAAAAAAATATATATTAATGGTTCTTGAGGATTCACAAAGGCGTTATAAAATTAATAAAATAAATATATAATAAAATTATTTTAAATTTAATACATATATATTTTTTATTTTAGTGCTTTTTTATTATTTATTACATCCCTTTTAAGTCATTATGTTGTCATAATACACACCGTATATTTATAAGGTATTTAATTTTTACCTTAGAATTCACCTGTCTTAGAAAATTATGAAAATTTTCACAGTGAATAATTTAGAGATTATTATTCAAAAAAATATTTATTTTATTAGAATATGTTAATAAATATGTGTATTTTCAATTTTAAGATAATAATTGATATTTATTGAGATATGTTATTTTTTTTCAATTGTTTTGGAACCCTTATAAAATTTACATTTGACACTATAAAATTAATACTATCATTAATATTTTAAAAAAATATAATAATAATAATAATAATAATAATAATAATTTATTAAAATATTATATATTTCAAAAAATAGTTAATTCATCAAAATAAATTCTTTAATTTGATTACAATAATAAACAAAATTACACTGTGTTTTATCGAATAATAATCATGATCATTTACAACGAAATAAAAATAACATGTAAATATAAGAATTATTTTACTGAAAATAATATAATGACTCATATTTCCATGTTCCTGATAAATATACCTTTAATACAACATAATAACCCCTAATGATGAGGTGTACGGTGGTGAAAACGTTCTAGGATGGTTCGACATACATGGTTTGGGTCATGATTTTGATGAGCTCCAAATTATCCTATAAATGGTTTTTCTCATGCTTATGTTGTTAGATATCAACTAGAGATTTTGAAAGGGAAAATCTCAGTGATGCTATCTCCCTCTAAAGATCTGATAAATGGGACTCATATGGTATGATTGTATAGGTTGACATCATCACATCCTTTTTCTTTGTCAATTAGATTTGTTAAAACCATATATTTATACTAATCATGTGATCATTATTCAACGGACATATTATAATTGCTAATGATACACTATGTTAATTTAAATACAATAGAATATATAACTAAGTAAGTGAATTTTTTTATAACCATATTACACAATAAAATATTTCATTAAATAAAATGGTTTATTTTATTTATAATAGTTCGAGTCGTTATAGTTATGGTTGTGTTTAGTGAATCACCCCTAGAATGACATCCACATTGAGTAGGCCATTCATTTTTTTGGAAGAATAATTATTGTCCTACATGATGGAATTTCTCCATAGATTGGATAATCATCTAACCTTGGTGGGGTTATCTTACAATAAAATATACCATTCCACCATCTATATGGATCCAATTCTGTCTTTATTTGAGAGATCCTATAGGCCATCAACCTTTTTGACTGGTCTTAGTGATTTAATACTCATGGGACTAGAGTTGTTACAGGATATGATAGTGATCGTTAATATCATCTAGGAGCTGATGAATACTGCCCAAAGTCACTATAAGTCCTATGTGGTCCAATGATGGAGGCATTCAGTGTTTCAGGGGGGAGACCAAGTGTTCTTGATGGTTTCACCATGATTTAAATTACTGTGATTTGGCTATGGAGGGATGTTATCTCTGAGATTAATTTCCCCATTATAGAGATTTATCATTGTGGATGAGGTGGAATACTTCTTTTCTCTATATCTATTGTTATAATGTGTACAAAACACCTTTTTTGTTTTCCAAATGAGGATATATGTTCAAAACCAATAACATGTTATTGACTGGGGAGAGATGGACATCATGAAAGGAGCCTCCTTTGTAGTATACCCGGTTGTGATTCAGGATTGATAGTTGTTGACGCTCCTTTCGTCACTGAATCTAAAGATCGGAAAAGGGGAATATCTGAGCTCAAAGTGATTCAACCTTTGAAGAAAACATCAAAAATCGACAAAGGCATGAACAAAGGATCAAAAGCAACTGCACCGCGCAAGTTATATCACTGTCGCGCAAGTCCACTTGCGCGACACCCTTATGGTCGCGCAAGTGACTTGTGCGACCTAAGTGATAACCGCCCGGTAACCGCCCAGGGCCTTCTTTTGCCTATAAATAGACCCTATGGGCCCCCCATTCGAGAAACTCTTTTTCCAGAAACTTGGATTGAAGCTCCCGACGCCCAAGTCTCTTCTCAAAGCTTCTGAAAAACTTCTAAGGTAATTTCTTAACTAGAACGGAAGATCTAAAGAGAGGAAGGAAGGCCTAAGTGTTGAAACTCATCCGCACTTGCGCGCCTGAGTGGCCATCCCTCAAGAGAAGTGGTCACACTTGCGCGCCGCCTTATTCCTTCGATAGAAATTGTGCTTCCCTTTTTTGGGAGAACCTCAAGAGGATTCTAAAGGATTTAAGAAAGAGTCTCTCAAGTATTTTAATGCTGGTTGAAAATCGCGCAAGTACCCCACATGTCGCGCACGTATACCTGCGCGACCAATACTTGCGCGCCGCCGCAATACCTGCGCGCCTTCCAAGACTTGCATGCCCCTTCTTTTTTGGGTGTCTTTTCTGCCCATTTCACCCCTCTTAATCCATTTCACCTTTCCTATTGAAGATTCAGTCTTCAAGATACTCTTCAAATCCATTTATGGCATGATTTCTTGATTTGACATCCTTATCTGAATGGAATTAGGTGGAATATCTCTCAAAACCTAGTGATTTACACAACTTTATGTCACCAAATATTGAGAGCTCATTCATTAAACCTCATCCTTTAAGATGAGAGAATCCTTAACCTGGGTCTCCTTTTCAGGAATAATCCCCAGTTATAAGTCCTTTAATCTGGGCATCTTCCTCAGGAGTATGTCCCAAATTCTTAAAGTTCCCAAATATGGGCATCCTCCTCAGGAGTAAGCCCCAAACCTTAAATCCTTAACTTGGGAATCCTCCTCAGGAGTAATCCCCAATCATAATTCTTTAATATGGGCATCCTTCTTAGGAGTAAGCCTCAAGTCCTCTAATTTTGGGCATCCTTCTTAGGAGTAAGCCCCAATCTCAAAAATGGGCATCCTCCTCAGGAGTAAGCCCCAATCATAATCCTTTAATATGGGAATCCTTCTTAGGAGTAAGCCCCAAGTCCTTTAATATTGGGCATCCTTCTTAGGAGTAAGCCCCAATCTCAAAAATGGGCATCCTTCATAGGAGTAAGCCCTGAGTCCCTTAATTTGGCCATCCTTCTTAGGAATAAGCCCCAATCTAAAATATGGGCATCCTCCTCAGGAGTAAGCCCCAAACCTTAATCCCTAACCTGGGTCTCCTTTTCAGGAATAAGTCCCAGTCATAATTATGGGAATCCTTTTCAGGAGTAAGCCCTAAGTCCCTTAATTTCTCTTTAACAAGTCCTAATTTTCATTTGATCTGGGATTCCTTCTCAGGAGTAAAACCCAGTTATCAATCCTCTCCTAATTTGGGTTTCCTTTTAAAGAATAAGTCCCAAGTTAGAGTATTCAAATCTCCATAAATCACATATACCTTTAAGGACCCTGTTCCTGGATTCTCTCCCTAAAAGTAAATCCTAAACCTTCATCTATCTGGGCAGTCATATATACATAAGCCCCAATCCATTTCTTATGATTGCATCTTTCATGGAACAATTGTCTAATTTTTACCAATACCACTTGTTTCTCACACCGAGCATGACTCACGTGAGCTTAGAGTGTAAAAGTAATTATGACATCCTTCTTTGAGCCATCAATCATAAACGTCATACTCTATTACTCGAACTACGTGGGTTCTGATTTCTTTTCCAAAACAAAGGATACGGAGGTAGCCAATTTATGGGTTCGATCCCAACTCTGAAATAATCTATGTCCTTCTGAATGATGATAAACTTCAAGTGCCCCACTGAGTGGCTTTAAAACCAGCCTAGTCATCATAATGTCAAAGAGACTTTTATATAAATTTTTTGAAGGATACCATTGACCAAGAATCTCTAAATAGATACAGATGATTCTCTATTTATGAATAACCTCGAATACATATAAAAGATTCTCTAAATTTCTTACATATTTAATCATTGATTGTTAAAACTAAAGGAAAGCTCATTTAATACTTGGTAATGTAATAAGGATTCATGAACATAACTTAAATCTATAAAGAGAGTCCCAGAGTAGACAATAATTCCCCTCAATAAGGTGTGATGAGTCCGACCTCCCATCCTCTCGACCAATGAAAATTCCTAAACCTCATCAGTCCACAAGCTAATGAGCACCTACCTTTGGAAAGTAGGTCCAAACGGATGTAAAATCATTGGATGTTTCCGGTTCTACGAACAAACCCACTAGAAACCGATCGGAATGTTTGAATCTCCCGTCCAAGAGGTCATCCCCGAATTCCGTGCGAAACAAAAATGGTGAACCTGACGTGAATCCTTAACCAAGTTAAAGTTGTGTTTTCCTATTTGTTAAAGCCCCTATTTAAAACTCAATAAGAGGTCTAAAAAAAACAATCATTGACATGTGTGCTCATCCAAAGGATGAAGTGGCTGAATTTAATCTTAATTACTTCTGTTAAATCAAACAGGCACTCTTTTCCAAGATCTTCTGTATTTCCATAATGGCTGCTCTCAAATTCACATCTGTGAATACTGCTGCTGCAAATACCATTGCTGCTATTCCTACTGGATCGTCATCCACTCTGAGGATTGCATCACCTACTCAACGTCTTCAACGCTGGGTATCAAATGCGCTGGTTAAGGAGTACCGTCAACATGGTACCATCCCAACTTGGGAGGCTTTTCGAAAGGCCCTCCAAGTGAACAACTCACACAGGTCATCTGGAAAATGACGACTAGTGATCAAGAGGCAGGCGGTGCTGACTACCGTCTCCAACCGTTTCGGGTCGTTATCCCCGGAACACAATTTCCATTCACTCCCTTACTCTAAGGAAGTGAATGAGCAGGTCCCTCAGGGCCTTAATTCAAAAAGGCAGGAGTCCTTCCTGAGGTCTCCCATCAACAATTGCTGCAAGACTCGTGCGGTAGTGTGCCCTCAACATGATGAGGGTACTGACTCCAGGCATTCAGCTCAGGTTCCTCGAACCCGAGCAGGCAAGATGAACCGCCAGAGATGGAATCTGGTTAACAATGGGTAGGTTATCATCCTTTCCATCTCCGTAGAAATCCACCAACCTAACTTGGTGGCAAACAACGAGCAGGCACACACACCTTCCCGTTTTAATTCCGTTGTCCAGCAGACTCGTATGGCAGCATCAAGCCAATCCCGCCAGGCAATTCCGGCGGAGTACTATATGCAGGAACATACACCTACTTATACATCATCAGTTAGTCAGCAGGCTCATCTGACTACATACGATGGATCTCGTCAACAGCGTTTGGAGAAGTGTAAACAGCAGGCACATACACCTACTAATACTAATCAAACCTACCTACAGTCTCGCTTGGTAGAGCACGGAGAAGTCCGTCGGAAAGCCCCGACGACGAACAGGAGGCAGACTCAACTCTCTGCCTCCACACTTGAGTACTGTCAGGATTCACTGACAGGAAAAGGGGGACAGGAGCAGGCACATACACCTACTCCAAGCACGGAATGGACGTATATTCCCGTTCCGGCGGCTGAAGTCACCAAACATATTTTTTCAATGGTGAAAGAGCAGAAGCAAATTCCTGCTCATATTCTGGATGCTTGCCAGGATATCATAACAAATTCAGCATCATCTCAGGGAAAGGCACATAAATCTATCCCTAGCAGTGGAGTCACACACCAACGATTAACTCCGGGACAGACACACACATCTTTTCCAGTCCAAGAGGTTTGTGGGGCATACTCCCCCATATCATACGGACAACCAAGTCAGGCACATACACCTGATTTGAGTAGAGATCGTCAGCCTAACCTGCCCATCTTTCCTGATCAGGCACATACACCTGCTCAGAGTAACCACTTTCGTCAACAAGTGGTTTCCAAAGCGAGTAAGAAGGAATCTAAGAAAAATATCCGCCCAACACAGTCAGGAGATCAAAGGAGAATATTTAACAAGGCCTTTCTCAATGCTAGAATTCTTGAAGACCTCAGACATTTATCTATTGGAATTCAAAGTTCTACTCCCTCAGTTCCCAATAACGGGAACCTTAATTCTGAAAGTCTTCAACAGACACTTCCTCATGAAGGCTTGCTTCCTGAAAATTCGATCAATCTTGAAGTTTCTTCTTCAGATGAGAGCCACAAGAACCCTCTGTGTGGTCAGAATACCAAGGAGCAAGAGATCTCATCTTTTGTTGTAACCCATTATGGTGGTCCTCCCCATAATGATGAATTTCGCTGCGAAAGTCCTCTCCGTAGTAGTGATTCACATTCTCTGGAAAATACTACAGTGGACAATGTAGTGCCGAGAAAGCCCTCTTATTTTCAGGCACTTGCAAATGCGAAACCAGTCATGTCTGATGCTTTATCTCTAACAAGTGAAATAATTTCTCAATCAGAAGATAGCCCAGGGTGTAGGTCATTCTCCGAACCACTCCTAAGTCATGAATCTTCTGTATTGATCAATGATATCTCTACCAATCTTGTTGAATACGATGAGGCAACAAGGAAACACCAACTCTGGTCAAAACATGTAGAAGAATATTCATTTAATGATAAAGAGGAAATTCTGAACATGAGGAAAAAACTGGAAAAAAGTGAAGTACCAGTCATGTTTTGGCCTTTGGCTGACTCCCAGTACGACATTCCAAAGATGTTGACGGATGATGGAATCCATGATATTCATCTCAACATATGGAAAAATATTTGTCAATTTAAGAAGAATGTATTATCTTATGATGAATATGAAAATCATCTTAAGATAATAGAAGGGCTACAATGTCAGATTGATTTGGCATCTCTATCAGTCTCTCGGTATTCGAAGGCTGAAAAGCAGCAGAGAACCCTTCAACATTTCATGCCTTGGCGTACTAAGAAAATTGCGTCAGTTAATTTCCAATGCTCCATCTGGTGTTCATATCAGAGGATGGGGTGTTCACGGAGCACTACATTTCACAGTGCTTTCCAGTCAGCAAATCCCACCGAAAATGGTCTCATGCAATGTTATTGCCCATGGGCGGCCACAGTCAATGGGCTTTGATCATAATCAAAATCTTGCTCAAGAACAGGCTTCATCTAGTTCCTCCCAAAATCAAGAATATAGAGAACAAGTTGTTAAATTGCTCCTACATCAAGCAGGTGAGAATATTGCACAAGCCTCTCGTATGGAGCAAACACGTCATCAAATGACAGAAGTTTCGGAAATCATCCAACGGTCTGTTGAACCAGGTGATAAAAGTGGATACATGCTAATGCATCCAGCTAATTTCCAAACTAACATTCTCAAGATCAAGAGATCTTTTAAGAAGATCTCAGACGTAGCATGTCAAGAGCCACCCCATCTTTTCAGACTGGGGACTTCTTTAACCCAACCCTCAGAGTCAACAAATGGGATTCGAGGAGTTGAGCGGAATCAGCAGGAACATCCCCAGTTCACAAGACTGGGGACTCTTTCAAATCATCAATCCCCTTCTCAGAGAATGTCGGTCTTTTCTCGATTAGTGAAGAAGCCCCAAGAGGAACGAAGAGCCAAATTATCAGGAGATTCCCTCCAAGTTATAGCTCGTCAAGAAGTTCCTAAAAGATTGAATCAACAAAAGGAAATGTCTCATGAGATACATGAAAGACGGAAATATCACGGAAATTTTGATAGAATAGATGTGATGCATTATGCATCAATCAATGTCATCAATGCCGTTGTTGATAATCCACCATAGGAGGTTCACTCAGGGGACTCAGATGAAGAGCGTCCTGCTCAAGAAAATGTACGCACCGATACAAATGAAGAAGGTGTGCGTACACAAAGTCAAAGTATTACTCAGAACCTAGGTAATCCAATTCCTTCTCTCCAAAAAGTATCCAACAAAGGGAAGGGAAAGAATCAGGTTACATATCCTTCCTCTGGAGAAGGTCAATCGCTCTCATTAGAGCAATGGTTTCCACAATATGAGGAAGAAATGAAAGAATTAAGAAGGTTGAATGCAGAACTACTTCAGAGTAGTCTTCTTCTTAAGAATGCTGAAGTCCGACAGCCGAAGGAATTTGTTTTAACTACTGAGATGGATCAGGAATATCCTCCTTTATCAGTACACCCTCAGAAGTTTAATCCTACGGGTCAAGTGCAACAACGGTTGGCAGCACTACCATCAGTTGCAGCACCAACCACCACGTCTTTCCAAGATCCATTCATTGTACCTACCCAAAACCAAGTTTAACCTGATGTTTCTCAAAAGTTAATAACTACTATTGAGTCATTAACAGCTTGGTTAGAAACTATGGAAGGGAAACGGGCGCAAGTTCAACCTGAAAAGAAAGTTTACCCTGAATGGGTAGATTCAATTTCTCCTCTATCCAATTTTGGAAACCCTGTTTTCCCTACTGTCAATGGATCAGGCGACCCTGAACAACATTTGACACATTACGTGTCTTGTTGTGATCCTGTGATGGGAACTCCAGAACATCAAGAAGCAGTGAAACTCAGATGATTCGTGCGAACCTTGCAAGGACCAGCTTTTTTCTGTTATACAAGCTTGCAATCCCAGTCAATCATAGGATTGGAAGATATTCAGCAAAAATTCCTTCTTCAGTTCAGCTCAACTTTGCCAAAAATGACAGTTTTCGATCTTACAAACTGCAAGCAAAGGGAGAATGAAAGAGTCTCTGATTTCATTTCTCGCTGGAAGGGATTAACGTATTCCCTAAGTTTAGCACTCCCTCAGGAGGAGCTGTTGCCAATCTGTGTGGAAAATTTTCGTGACGAATTACGCACGCCATTAATCCCTGTGAAATACACAGGAGGGTTTCGAGACCTTACTTCAATCACTCAGCAGATTGAAGATTCCCTTATACAGGCTAAGGTTAAATCTCGTGTAATTCCATCAGCTCCAGGAAGGAGAATGGGTAAAGCAGAAACTGCTACAGTTATGCTTAAACAAGCACCTGTACCTATTTCTACTTCAAAAACTTCATTTTCTCGAAGGGCTCCACCTCTTGAATGCCAACAACAAAGGCCGTTTCGTCCAAATGATCAAAGATATCAATGAAGAAAACAATTTGATGATTTGAAGAGTAAAACATACTCTTTTCGAAATGATAAGGTTCCTGGTTACTTCATTTCAGCTCTGGAAAATAATTTGGTTCAATTACCAGTGCCAAAGAGGCCAAACAATGAAGGAGATGAAGACCGTCCCAATTATTGTCCCTTTCATCAAATGTTGGGGCATCCCATCTAGGAGTGTTTTGTCTTTAAATACCTCCTACAAAAGATGGTCGACTTAGGACAAGTCAAGTTTAAAGGTTCTTCGACTCAGATAGCATGTGTTACTGCTACAATTCCAGAGGAGGAAGGTGAATGTCAAGAAGTCAAAAGCAGAAATGCATAGAAATATGATGATTGGATGGTCAGAAAGACAATCAATCGGACTCATGCCATTTTGCGAACACAATTAACGAAACCAATTGTGTCTTCTACCATGAATATTGTGGTAAAACCATCTTCATCAGAGGGAAAATCCTCAATGAAACGGCTTGATTCAAAGAAGAAAAAAGAATCAGAAGAAGATGAGTATGTGTCAAAGCCTAAATTGTCTTTGACTCTGGCAGAATTTATGCCATCTACTTCAAAGCCACGGGCACCGCCCCACCAAACGGCACAGCCTAAACAGGCTAACCAGGCAGAGTCTTTATCAGAAAAAGAGTTAATCTTCGGTTCTGTTAATATGATTCAATTAATAGATCCGTATTCCAGTCGTAATTTTGATCAGCCTGAATTCCCTGTATCAAATAAGGGAATCCGAGGAAGTTCTAGAGGTTCAGGATACAGGGGAAGACGTGGATCTTTCTGAAGCCACTACTCCAATTCTACCCCTGCTAGCACTGTGTATGCAGCAGAAACTCGTGGTAGATCCCTTCAGCAAGCTCAAAAAGAATGAGCAAGTTCTTCTGCCAATAGTCAACTCAGTCTTGGCACAGTTATTTTGGATGACCGATTGAAAATTCCATCTTCTTTATCACAGCATGTAAATGGATCTAATCAGTCTAATCTTCCAAAACCAAGGATATTGCCAACTTCTATCCCAATACAAGATGCATCAGCTTCCAAAGCATCTGCTTCCAAGGTACCTGCTAAACAACATATTCTTGTTGGAAAACGCAGACCTTTAGATCAAAAGTATGATATATTGAAACACTTGGCCCATGTACCACCCAAGTAATCAATTTTGGATGCTTTGAATCTATCAAAAGATCTTCAGGAAGCACTCATCGAAGCTTTGTCAAGTCCTCGGGAGTTTGAAGCTGAAATTGCTGCAGCTGTAGTCTATCACAAAGAGAATAATCCTGCAGAATTCCATGCAGTGATATCTTTTACTGATAAAGATGAAGATGATGTTGTGTATGGGCACATAAACCCTTTGTACTTATCTGGAAAAGTCAATGGTGTAGATATCCGAAGAGCTTTCATTGATAATGGTTCATGAGTCAACCTCATGCCCATTCGTACACTTCATCGATTGGGCCTCACAGAATCTGATTTATCTCCTTCTACCATGATGTTACAAGGATATGAAAAAAATGAAAAAGAACCACTGGGCGAAGTTACACTCAGAACTCAGTTTGGAGATCTTGTATCCAATTCGGATTTCATGATTGTTGATCAAGACTCAGCTTTCAATGTCTTTCTTGGAAGACCTTGGCTACATCAGCATGCAGCTATTCCTTCATCATACCATCAATGCCTCAAATACTATTTCAATGTTCAAGTTGGATCATTTTATGGTGATAAGGCCCCGTTCAAGACATGTGAGTCTCAATACATTGAGGCAGAATTTTATCACATGAAGGTAAGATAAAAATCTAAAATGAAGGAAATTACCAAAGTTAATGCTCCATATGGTTTGGAGAAGATTCCAATAAATCCATTTACACATGTGAGTACATATTATGTGTTACCTATCAGTCAAATTGACAAAATAGTCCCAAATCAAAATACTCTTATGGAAAGATACATAATGTCAATTACGGAAATCGAGCCAAACAACATGGGAGAAATTGGTAACCTACCAAACAGTGATGAAAGCCTAAGTGGTGACATTTTCATTTCATCTGCTGATGTCCAACAAGTCTATACTTCGCCAATCAGGCCAGAAGAAGTTATAGCAACATCAGAGATGAATAATGATGTCGATTCTCAATCCATCATCTCCTCTTTATTTCCCAAAGAAGACCCTGTATTATCAATAGGGTCGGAAATGGAAGCTTCTTCTTCAAAATGTGAAAATTTTGACATCTCTTATGATCATGAGAATTTCGTTTTTTCATCTACATTGCAAGTAGAAAAGGAAGAAATAGCACGTATTGAAGAGGAAGAGGAAGATCTTAGAGATGCTCCTCCAGCATTTGAGGAAGGTATCTCTACCACTGTGGATGAACTCAGAGAAATAAATCTGGGTACAGAGAAAGATCCACACCCCACTTTAATTAGCGCGGCCATGACCCTTGAAGAGCAAGAGATGTATATTTCTTTTCTAAAGAAAAATAACGATATTTTTGCTTGGAATTATACAGAAATGCCTGGGCTTGATCCTGATGTTTCTACTCATCATTTTGGTTTACCAAAAGAACATCGAGGATTTAAACAAGCCGCGAGAAGAACACACCCAACCTATGCTTCCAAAATTGAAGCTGAAGTGGATAAGATTATCAAAGCTAACTTCATCAGATAAGTTCAGTATCCCAAGTGGTTGGCTAATATTGTCCCTATAAAGAAGAAGAACGGACAAATTAGGGTTTGCATCGATTTCAGAGATCTTAATCGGTATTGTCCTAAAGATGATTTCCCAGTTCCGATTACAGAACTCTTAATTGATGTGACGGCTGGCTATGAAGTACATTCCTTCATGGAAGGATATTCCAGATATAATCAGATCGGAATGGCCCCAGAAGATGAGGAATCTACAGCCTTCAGATCCCCTCAAGGTGTGTTTTGTTACCGGGTGATGCCCTTTGGTTTAAAAAATGCAGGTGCAACATATCAACGCACCATGCATCATATCTTCAAACCATTCTTAGGGAAGTTTGTTGAATTCTATGTAGACGATTTGGTGGTTAAATCCAAAAAACGTTCTAATCACTTGGCTGATTTGGAAGTCATATTCCACAAGCTTCGACAACATAATTTAAAGATGAACCCCTTAAAATGTGCTTTTGGGGTAACCTTAGGAAAATTCCTCGGCTTTGTTGTACGCCATCGTGGTATTGAAGTCGATCCTGAGAAGACCAAATCAATCCTTGGTATGTAACCTCCTCAGAATTTGAAAGAATTAAGAGGACTACAAGGACACTTAGCCTATATTCGGCATTTCATCGCCAATTTGGCAGGAAAAAGTTTACCCTTTACCAAATTATTGAAGAAAGGAGTCACTTACCAGTGGACTGAAGAATGTCAAGAAGAATTTGATATTCTCAAGAAATACCTCTTGAGTCCACCAGTACTCATGCCTCCTATTGAAGGTAGACCACTTATCCTCTATGTGACAGCTCTAGAGCGATCATTGGGTGCCTTTCTCGCTCAAAAGAATGATGTTGGGAATGAAAATAGCCTCTACTATCTCAGTAGAACTATGCTTGAAGCAGAAACCCGGTATTCAAGTATTGAGAAGTGCTGCTTGGCATTAATCTTTGCAGTTCAGAAACTGAGACACTACCTGCAACATCATGATGTCCAATTGGTATCTCGCAATAATCCGCTCAAATTCATCCTTAGTCGTCCAATGCTTACAGGATGTCTAGCAACGTGGGCAGTTATTTTGCAGCAGTTCGACATTCAGTATGTATCTCAAAAGGAAATTAAGGGCCAAGCTCTGGCTGATTTCCTGGCTGAACATCCTTCAGTGGAAGACACGTCTTTAGATATTGAACTCCCTGATGTAGAAGTTTTCTCTATTCAAGAGAGTCCTCAAACATGGGAAATGCATTTTGATGGTGCTTCCAGAAGTCCAACAGGGAAGAAAATGGAAAATCCTAAATTCAACAAAGTTGGTTTAGGAATTGTACTCATTTCTCCAGATAAGGCATTGTTACCTTATTCATTTTTATTATGGGAAGGTGGTACCAATAATGAAGACGAATACCAAGATCTTATCACAGGCTTGGAGTTAGCGCTTCAAGCACAACTGAATCACTTAAAGGTGAAAGGTGATTCAGACCTAGCAATCAAACAAGTCAATGAGGATTATGCCATCAGAAAAGAAGAATTAATCCCTTTGTATGATTACGTCAGAGAGTTAATGGCGTAATTCCCTTCAGAACCGACATTTTCTTATATCCCAAGATCACAAAATGCTCAAGCTGATGCACTGGCTAATATAGCCACAGCTCTAGCAGATCCAAATCGGGACGAGACAACCATCAGTATTGCCCACCGTCATGCAATTTCACCTTATGTTCAAGCCAGAACAGAGGAAATTAATGAAATTGGTCCCATTCTTGAACCGTATGGTCATACTACAGGATGGATGCCACCTATCAGGGAATAACTTCAAAATAGAACACTTCCACCTGACAGAGCCGAGAAAGAACAAATCTGGCGACGTGTGGTCAATTTTACTCTTTATGATGGCCCAAACCACCTAGAGAAAATTCTCTACAAAGGTGGTTTTGATGGAGTTCTCTTCAGATGTATTGATGGTGAAGAGACAATGGTTGTCATAAAATAAGTGCATGCAGGAGTCTATGGTGCCCACCAGTCTGGACATAGACTGTCTGATCAAATTCGAAGGCTTGGATACTTTTGGCCTTCAATGATACAAGATTGTGTTGATTTCACAAAGAAGTGTCATTCATGTCAAGTACATGCCAACATCATTCATTAACCTCCAGAGTTTCCTCATATGGCCAAATACTCATGGCCATTTTCCACATGGGGAATGGATGTGGTGGGACCTTACCCTTCAGCTACGGCCAAGCAGTTTAAGTACATTCTTACTGCTACTGATTTCGTTTCCAAATGGGCAGAGGCAGTACCTCTCAGAGAACTCAGTTCTAAATGCATTGTTAGCTTCATCAAGTCTAACATCATTACTAGATTTGGTGTCCCTCATACCATATTGATGGACAACGGCACCAACTTCAGTTCTTCTGAGGTGAAGAAATTGTATCAAGAATACCACATTAAATCCAACCATTCATCTCAGTATCATGCGGCAGCCAATGGCCAAATAGAAGCCTTTAACAAGACTCTTTCAAATATACTGCAAAAGATGGTGGATAAAGATAATAGGTAATGGCCTGATAAACTCTTTCATGCTTTATGGGCTTGTCGTACTACCACCCGGAATGCAATGCGGTCAACTCCATATTCGTTGGTATATGGAACAGAAGAAGTCTTGCCAATTGAAGGTCAATTTCCCTCACTCAGAGTAGCCATTTGTGATCAGTTATCTACAGATGAGCAATCCCAAAAGCTATTGAATGAATTGGAACAGTTAGATGAGAAAAGATTGTGCACTTTTCACCACTTGGAAATCTATCAGAATCGAATAGCACGAGCTTTTAACAAAAAAGTTCATCTTCGTTCATTCATTCAGGGAGAATTGGTATTGGTTCTCAGAACACCAATGATACCAGGGAAGAAGCCTCCCAATCTTGAACCAAAATGGGTAGGACCTTATTCAATACATAAGGTCTACTCCAGTGGAGCTTATTCATTAATCTCAATGGATGGAGAACTCATCACGACTCCAACCAATGCCAGCTTTATGAAGAAATATTTTGTACAAACACAAAATATGGTCCCCAGAACCAAGACTCTTACAATTTGTTCATACAGAAATGGTCCAGTATGACCTTAAACTGCAACTTCATCCAACATGACGTTAAACTGTAGGAAAGTCCCTTACATCCGGAAAGATGGTAAATTACATAAGCAGCAATGGTCCAGTATGAACTTAAACTGCAACTTCGCCCAACATGACGTTAAACTGTAGGAAAGTCCCTTACGTCCAGAAAGACGTTAAACTACATAAGCAGCAATGGTCTAGTATGACCTTAAACTGCAACTTTGTCCAACATGATGTTAAACTGTAGGAAGGTCCCTTACATACGGAAAGACGTTAAACTACATAAGCACTTAAAAGTCCAGTATGACTTTAAACTGCATCATCCACGGTCTATGCATATGACCTTAAACTATTTGAACATTCGTCCAACATGACTTTAAACTATAGAAAAGATGTCCCTGCAACATGACACTAAACTGTGCAGAACTAGTTCGTCCTTGCTATATGACATTAAACTATACAGAAATGGTCCAGTATGACCTTAAACTCCAACTTCGTCCCACACGACGTTAAACTGTGAAAACGTTCCCTAAACCGTCCAGAATGACCTTAAACTGCATCATCCCTGGTCCATGCATATGACCATAAACTATTTGAAAGTCCCTTATGTCCAGCAAGACGTTAAACTGTGACGTCCTAACTACATGACGCTAAACCGTATAAAATTCCCTTACGTCCGGAAAGACGTTAAACTATATAATCATCAAAGGACCAGCATGACATTAAACTGCACCACCCACGGTCCATGCATATGACCTTAAACTATTCGCACTTTCGTCCAACATGACATTAAACTGTGAAAAAAAATCCCCAATGCGTCCAACATGACATAAATGGTGTGTTAATTTGTCCTTACTGCTTGACATTAAACTGCACAGTCCCCCTTTCGTCCGATATGACGTTAAACTGTATTGTCCCCATCGTCCTAACTACATGACGCTAAACTGTACAGAAATTCCTTGATATGTCCTACATGACATTAAACTGTTATTTTGTCCCTGCTACATGACACTAAACTGTGCATCACCAATAGTCCTAACTGCAAAACTTTAAACTGCATAGTCCCTTTTTTATGTCCTACATGACATTAAACTATGCATCGTTAAGGTTGTTGTTACCTCTTGTTTCTCACACCGAGTATGACTCACGTGAGCTTAGAGCAAACATCAACCATAACACTCTCTTTGGGCCGCTAACCATGTGTAAGTCCCAACAACATTTTTATTAGAACATTGTCCCCAAGAACAACTTGATCAATAATTCATTCTTTAATTGAACTACACGGACTTTGATCCTTGCCCTCCAGGATGGGTATGTAGGAAACCTCCCAGGGTTCAAGCCCCAAAAACAATCTCTTCACATTGGTTCACCAACATATCATATGATGTTGATTTGTGAAACCGACCCCGGAATCAATATCTTTACATTGATTCACTTTCGTCCTTGTTATAGGACGTTAAACTACACAACACTTTTGTCTGGTACGACAATAAACTACAATATTCTTTCATTTCCTCATTTGAGAGAGAACTATTATTGACATTGATTTTTTCAATCATGTTTCATTTCAAAAGACTACGTGCATACATGGTAATGCCTAAACTTTTTATCTTAGGTTAAACCATCATTGCACTAAAGTCCCCTTTCACCCTTCACATGTACAAACCAAATTTGTACAAAGGGTAGTTCTAGAACTACGTGGACTTGATTCCCATCCTTATGGGATACGTAGGAACATTCGAGTATCCCTCGAATCCAGTCCCAAGTCTTTTTGGTCTAACCCCAAATTTCACATTCAGTCCCTTTACTGAAAAGTCCTCATGAAAACACACACTGTGTATTCATTATTATGTTCTGAATTCTATGACCCTAAACTAAGATCTCTCATACTTTCGTCCTACACGACGTTAAACTGCATTTCAAGAACTACGTATGGCTTGATTCTCATTCTTATGAGATACGTAGTGAAGTCCAAAATTTCAATTCAGGACCCAGCCACCACATGATTATGGTTATCATTGACCTATGTATCTCTATATACATTAGAAAATACCCATCTTTATGTGTTATAATCCTAACCTTAAATATTTTCAGATCTTCATAACCCTTTTCATGACTTCTAGTCACAAAAATGTCAAACTTCTGAGAATTCTTTTGCCTGAATATGCAGCACGTGCCCATAGGTGGCCTTGCATAAATAGTCCACATAACAGACTTATTAGCAAAAAGATGCTATTTATTTGACCATGCAGCCAATGCCCTTAGGTGGCCCTGCATATTTCAACCCCTTAACAGGTTTGTTAAATAATGGCAACTTCATTCTTGGGAAGAATGCCTCTTTTGTCCTTATTTTTCTTAAACGACAGTATGTAGGGATCCGCAAAAAAATAGACATCCTTAACATATTTTTCCCATATTGTTTTTCATGATCTTAAAGTATTCAAGTCTATGGTTTATTCTTCTTCCCTACGTTTGGGTCAGACCTTCGTAGGAGTGATATTCATCAAGTTCTTCGATAATATTGTCTGAAAATATCTTCTCCATATTCAAGTACCTCTTTCCATACAACAAACTCTATACTTTAGAAATTTTGAATCTCCATAAACTTTCACTGGCTTTTAGCACTAGGAAAGTAAATTTCTGAGAGTTCTTTTTTCTGACGATGCAGCACGTGCCCATAGGTGGCCTTGCATAAACAGTCCACATAACAGACTTGTCAACCGAAAGATGCTATTTATTTAACCATGCAGCCAATGCCCTTAGGTGGCCCTGCATATTTCAACCCCCTAACGGGTTTTGTTAAATAATAGTAACTTCATTCTTGGAAACTACTTCTTCTAATGCCTTTTAGCTCTTTTTCATATCATTCCTCAGATTCCAATATTCTTAAGCCATAGTTTACATTTTTTACCTCATACTTGAGTATGGTAGTATGTTTCCAGATGAACTTTCAAGGAATTGTGTCAATTCTAATCCATTTTGGTCAAAGATATTTCGACCTTAAACATTAGCCCCTTTATGTCTGGCATGCATGACTATAAACTGCCCACAAAATACAAAGGAACTCTGAATAAAATTGAAGTTCCAGCTCACTAAATATACATTTTTTGTATGATTTAGGTAATATTGAGAAATTAAAAGATTCAAAGTTTCTAGGGTTATTTTTTTGTAATAATCCTAGTAAAAATAAAACTGTTCTTACTAAGCCCATTGGCTTAAGTAAATTTGAAGCAGGTAGTGAAAGAATGCAGGTACAAATGATTGAAGATGAAAGTGTTTTTCATTGATGCACAAGAGTTAGAAGGACATCCACAGACTGGAGTCTCTTCTCTTTTTTTTCAAGAATTACAAGAGACTTTCAACATAACACTTCATTTGATTTACGGCATCCCGAAATTCATCAGCAACCACCTGGAATTCATTCATTCAACTAGATACAAAAAGAGATGTAGTGACACTAGCTCTTCTTGGAACAATTGTAAAAGGATGTTCTTGAGTGCGGTTTGAGAAAATTTTATACTAATCAAACAGTGACTTTGTTTCTGTCCAAGAGACTTGGAAGATGGATACAAGGATTTGAGAATGGAGCATTGGAAGTAAATAGTCATTTGGACAGAGTACTCTTTTAAGATATTGCTCTAATACCATGTTTGTCTTCTCTCCACCAACCGGCAGTGGAAAAAATTTCAGACCATGGGTTTGCCATTTTCATATCTGCAAAGAAATGGCAAGGAAGGAGAACATGAATGTTCACACCATTGTTGTTTCTCTTAATGCACAACATAACCGAAATAGAGGAGTAGCAGTGTAGCTGCATCTCAGGTGTATAATTGTTTGCATTTGGAACATTGACTCCTTGCATATGACCATGACCACACAGAGGCAGATAGATGCTCTGTGGAAAATTAGGATGATATTTCTTCAAGTATATAGCCAAATCTGGGAGAGTGCTGTTGCAGATATCATAGTAATCATGGCCAATAATGTTCATCATGTCATCAATCCGCTTGCTATCCAGTTCATCAGTCGTTCCAATTCCCTTGGGAACCACTGAATCTGCACAAAAGATGAGTAAACTAACTCTTAAATAGGTTTATTTTTCATAAAATTTGTGAAAGATTTCAAAAAAATGGCTAATGAATTAAGGCGCGCAAGTCTAAAAAATGGCGTGCAAGTATTCGTGTGCCGCGCTAATTTTTGACGTGCAAGTATAAACCGTGCAAGTACAAAGACCTTTACAGTAGCGCGACATCAAGGAAAACACTAGAAAATAGAGCATCCTGCGCGGTTTAGGTAACCTGCGCGGCGAGAGCTCGAAGGTATGAAGTCCGGAAATCCGGATGCTTGTACGGAAGTGAGGCCCTCTATTTATAGACGCGGTCGGGACCTTGCGCGCCTTACCCAGTGCGCTCAAGGCCTGCGTGATGCGCACTTGCGCGCCGCCCTCTGTGCCCTGAAGACTTGCGCGCCCCCTTTTCCTTTGGATGGATTCAATTTCCCCAGAGTCAAATCCTCATTTCTCTCCGGATCCAACTCTGAGGGGGGACTTTTGTTGACGCTCATTTCGTCACAGAATCTAAAGATCGGAAAAGGGGAATATCTGAGCTCAAAGTGATTCAACCTTTGAAGAAAACATCAAAAATCGACAAAGGCATGAACAAAGGATCAAAAGAAACTGCATCGCGCAAGTTATATCACTGTCGCGCAAGTCCACTTGTGTGACACCCTTATGGTCGCGCAAGTGACTTGCGCGACCTAAGTGATAACCACCCGGTAACCGCCCAGGGCCTTCTTTTGCCTATAAAGAGACCCTGTGGGCCCCCCATTCGAGAAAATCTTTTTCCAGAAACTCGGATTAAAGCTCCTGACGCCCAAGTCTCTTCTCAAATCATCTGGAACACTTCTAAGGTAATTTCTTACCTAGAACGGAAGATCTAAAGAGAGGAAGGAAGGCCTAAGTGTTGAAACTCATCAGCACTTGCGCGCCTGAGTGGCCAGCCCTTAAGGGAAGTGGTCACACTTGCTTGCCGCCTTATTCCTTCGATAGAAATTGCGTGTCCCTTTTCTAGGAGAACCTCAAGAGGATTATAAAGGCTTTAAGAAAGAGTCTCTCAAGTATTTTAATGCTGGTTGAAAATCGCGCAAGTAGCCCACATGTCGCGCACGTATACCTGCGCGACCAATACTTGCACGCCGCCGTAATACCTGCGCGCCTTCCAAGACTTGCACGCCCCTTCTTTTTTGGGTACCTTTTCTTCCCATTTCACCCCTCTTAAGACATTTCACCTTTCCTATTCATGATTCAGTCTTCAAGATACTCTTCAAAGCCATTTATGGCATGATTTCTTGATTTGACTTCCTTATCAGAATGGAATTCGGTGGAATATCTCTCAAAACCTAGTGATTTACACAACTTTATGTCACCAAAGATTGAGAGTTCATTCATTCAACTTCATCCTTTAAGATGAAAGAATCCTTAACCTGGGTCTCCTTTTCAAGAATAATCCCCAGTTATAAGTCCTTTAATCTGGGCATCTTCCTCAGGAGTAAGTCCCAAATTCTTAAAGTTCCCAAATCTGGGCATCCTCCTCAGGAGTAAGCCCCAAACCTTAATTCCATAACTTGGGCATCCTCCTCAGGAGTATTCCCCAATCATAATCCTTTAATATGGGCATCCTTCTTAGGAGTAAGCCCCAAGTCCTCTAATTTTTGGCATCCTTCTTAGGAGTATGCCCCAATCTCAAAAATGGGCATCCTCCTCAGGAGTAAGCCCCAATCATAATCCTTTAATATGGGCATCCTTCTTAGGAGTAAGCCCCAAGTCCTCTAATTTTGGGCATCCTTCTTAGGAGTAATCCCCAATCTCAAAAATGGGCATCCTTCTTAGGAGTAAGCCCCGAGTCCCTTAATTTGGGAATCCTTCTTAGGAAAAAGCCCCAATCTCAAATATGGGCATCCTCCTCAGGAGTAAGCCCCAAAACATAATACCTAACCTGGGTATCCTTTTCAGGAATAAGTCCCAGTCGTAATTATGGGCATCCTTTTCAGGAGTAAGCCCCAAGTCCCTTAATTTCTCTTTAACTATTCCTAATTTTCATTTGATCTGGGATTCCTTCTCAGGAGTAAAACCCAGTTATCAATCCTCTCTTAATTTGGGTTTCCTTTTCAGGAATAAGTCCCAAGTTAGAGTATTCAAATGTCCATAAAGCACATATACCTTTATGGACCTTGTTCCTGGATTTTCTCCCTAAAAGTAAATCCTAAACCTTCATCTATCTGGGTAGTCATATATACATAAGCCCCAAACCATTTCTTATGATTGCATATTTCATGGCACAATTGTCTAATTTTTACCAATACCTCTTGTTTCTCACACCAAGCATGAATCACATGAGCTTAGAGTGTAAAAGTAATTATGACATCCTTCTTTGAGCCATAAATCATAAACGTCATACTCTATTACTCTAACTACGTGGGTTCTGATTCCTTTTCCAAAACAAAGGATACGTAGGTAGCCCATTTATGGGTTCGATCCCAACTTTGAAATAATCTATATCCTTATGAATGGCGATAAACATCAAGTGCCCCACTTAGTGGCTTTAAAACCAGCCTGGTCATCATAATGACCAAGAGACTTTTATATAAATGTTTTGAAGGATACCATTGACCAAGAATCTCTAAATAGATACAGATGATTCTCTATTGATGAAGAACCTCGAATACATATAAAAGATTCTCTAAATTTCTTACATATTTAATCACTGATTGTTAAAACTAAAGGAAAGATCATTTTATACTTGGTAATGTAATAAGGATTCACGAACATAACTTAAATCTATAATGAGAGTCCCGAAGTAGACAATAATTCCCCTCAAAAAGGTGTGATGAGTCCAACCTCCCATCCTCTCGACCAATGCAAATTCCTAAACCTCATCCTTCCACAAGCTAATGAGCTCCTACCTTTGGAATGTAGGTCCAAATGGATGTGGAATCATTGGATGTTTCCGGTTCTATGAACAAACCCGCTAGAAACCGATCGGAACGTTTGAATCTCCTGTCCAGGAGGTCATCCCCGAATTCCGTGCGAAACAATAGTAGATGATCCTTAATGGTAAAATGATTTACTTGGTGCATGTCTGGTGGATGCAACAGAATCTTTAGGAGGGAACCTGGAAGTGGGAGGCCAAAATTCAGGTTCAGTACCAACATATTTTTTAGTATTACTTTTCAAATTTTAGCACGAAAAACCCAAAGTATTGTGGAATTTACCATCATAGTTTTATTATGTAAATATTCTAAATATATATAATAATATTTTGGTGGCTAGGTTCTAAGACTGTGTGAAATTAAAAGGCTCAGTGAGATCGAAATTGATGTTTTAAATATATTATATACATTAATATCATGTGTACGTAGTTTTCTTGAAAATGTGGAATAACTCTTAAAAATTATATCTAATCAGAAATCTAAAAGCACCATTGAGTTCAGAATATATGGCTTAACCTAGGTGTGATAGAATTTTTGTCGATAGTGGTAGATTGTGGAAAATTAATAATGGGTGTAAATAATAAATAAATAACTCATTTAATATTTTTAAGGATTTAGAGTCCTAATAAAATTATACATAAACTTGAATATAACCTAATTTTAGGGTTGGTATCACAACTTTATAATTTTAGAGAGAATCTAGTGGAAGAGTATCGGTAGTTGAACATGGATGGATTGATCATTGGTGATTGGTGTGTCAATAGAAAAGGTGGATCTCAATAACAACAATGACCCAAAACCATTTTTCATCAAAAAAAATGATCCATTATACTGATAAGTAATTTTTTATGTGGTTTTTTTCTTATTATTCTTATCCTATGATGAGTGAAAATCAAATGACAATTGGATTGATTCACATATCCATCATAATAAGGGTACATTATTATTTACTTGGATTTTTTAGATTTCATTTATTTTTTGATATGTATATAATTTTTTATAATATAATATAAATGATTCATGGAAAATTTAAAAATGTACAAGGATAATTCTTTATGTTTTTCATTTTTTTATTTCTACCCATGTTTTTTTACATTCATTACCAGTGTTCGTTTTGGTTGGAGGTTCAAAAAATATCAGTTAATCAATCACTATGATCATGTTTCATAGATAAATGGATTGATTCAATATATAAGGGTTTGAATTGATAATGAGATTGAGATGTAATGGAGATAATGATGAATCAGTGCTAGATCAGATATTTTCATGCATGGGTTTTGGTGTATGATGAAGTCATGGATTTGGGTAGTGAGTTTTTGAAAATCGGAATATATAATAGAATGACATTTGGTGGCTGGGCTAATAAACCCTCAGATCAGATCATTGTTGTAATGTAAAACTATAGAGTTGATGGAATTGGGAGACCCTATGATGAAACATGGGATTATGAAAAATTATGATTTAAATGGCATGTAATCTCAAGATACACACTATGTGGCACCAGATCTATAACACTAGGGTTTCCATGAATAATTAAAGTATAACGGGTTGTGTGATTTGATCTAGAGACTCATTGTATACCTCCATGTACATAGGTATGACTGGAGTACATAGTATAATCCATATATTCATACATGACTAGTCAGACATGTTTACTAAGGTACTTGGACATGTTCAAGTGTACGGACCCAACCAGTGGTATATGGACATGTCCCAGTGTACACCATAACATCATAGAGTACACAGGCTAGGACATGAGCGCAAAGGTATAACCATGGTTGGAAATACATCCAGTGTACTTATAGTATGTGATATTTAGTTTCACTTGGGAGGCTTCATGCCCATGTTCTCATCATCATGGACTAGTTTACTTAAGTTTGTGTTCCCTCATTCTATCCATATGTACTCTATTTCTCATGAACATAGGATTTTGGTTCTATCTAAGGTTTTAGCTTCGAATAGAGTTGTAGGAATACCTCCCTCAGGTTGATATGGGATCCCCTATCACCTTTTTCCCTTTTTGGGGTTCTCAGAATCAACATAACCAACAATACATGGCCTTCAATCCCCTACCTAGTGGGTTTATCCATATTGGATCATTGGTATACCCCATGGACCTAGGTATGATACCCAAATATGTGTTGATATCTTCACACTTCCAGCAATTACATCCTTATAAAGATACCCATCAATCATGAAATCTAAAATGAACACCATGAATTCTATTAAACTCATGGAGTGAGTTCAATCATTCCAGTGTTCTTACATACTCTTGAGTAAAATCTTAAGATGATAATATTGTTGTGACATTAACTTCAGTCCTAGTGTGAAAGATGAGTGTTTTTAGATATTTTGTTTTATGTCTCTTTCCATGACTAACATATCATGTGACGAGATAAATACTCATGATTCTTTATACATTTTTATTTTTTGGTGTCCTACTGGTTATTTTTGTACTCACCCCTATATGGGAAGTTCCCACTCCGTGTCTGATGTAGATTGTAACAACCAGAACATTTTAAATAATAATTGTTTCCTGAAAATGTGTGTTTTATTATTTTGAACACAACTAAAATATATCCCTTTAATAATGAATTAAGTATAAATGAATTGTGACCATTGGGTATCAATCGTTATATGACTATTGGTCAATTATGATTGTTGGTCAATATTACCATTGGAAATAATACTCTTCATAAAAAGTTTGACATTATAATTAGTGTTATAAATAGAAATAATAATAGTTATGTAATGAATAAAGAAGAGTCAATGGCCCCATCCTATTGAAATGGTCCATGAAAATTCCATTTTCCAATGGCTCGGTAGGATGTAGAATCACCAAGCTTCACTCTCAACCAATACCAATATGAGCTTCAATAGTTTAAGATTGAATGAAATAACCGATGGGAGAAGTTCAAGTTAGTGTAAATTACCACTTGGGTGATGTTACTTGAGTTGCCCCAAGAGTCTATCCGGATCCCACACCTTACCCTTAGGTCAGATTTGGGTGTTATAACGGGTATTGTTTCAATGACCTAATTATTTTCAATTTAATATATTTTTAAAAAAAATTATTTCATCATTTCTGTTTAATGAATAGTTTTTCTTAACAAATGAGCTGGAATTTGATCAATTGATTTTTTTGGGTAAAGAATGTAATTTTCATCGTGATATAAATCATAATATTAAAAAAACGTTTTATAAATGTTTATTATAAGGAAATATTGTCATCAAAACACTCTAATTTAATTGAAAATGTTATAATAATTTTTTTTAAGGTGTCAAAAATTTTACTTCTCATTTTATTATGCAGTTTTTGTCCTTTTTTAATAAATAATTAATTTTATATTTAAAAGTTATATTTATCATATTTAAATAATTATTATGATAATATAAATTTCATTTTTAAAATCAGAATGTCAATATTGGGTTAGGGTGAAATTATGATAATTTTTTTATTTTTCATGAAAAGTAAAAATACAGTTGGACTTTTTTTGTATGTTTTTTTGGCATCATAACTATTTTATAATGACATAATGAGTAACAGAAAATGACAGTAGACACATTTTATCTAAAATAATATAATATGTGTCCCATGTTCCCATTACCAAGGAATAATTCCATGGCCATGCCCATAGTTTTGCAATTACCACTATAGAGGTGTGAAAGGAAATTAATTTAAAACTCTATCACTTTAGCTATTAATAGAAACCCATTTATTCATTTAAATTCATTAAAATTAATCTTCCATGAATATAAGATATTTTTACCTCCCAATTTTTCCACACAAGGTCTCTTCATTCTCCCAATATGTCGATCATGGAGTTTTAGGAGTCACTCTTTAGGGTAAGGAAAATCTCATCATCTCTTTTCCTTTCATGATCTATTTTTTATGTGGTATGTCTTTCAAATTTCCAAAAATATATTATTCTATCAATTTTATTTTATCACTTTACTTTATTAAGATTATGTTATTAATCATATACCATTTGACCCTTTCTCTTTAATGTTTTCTGAAACCATTTTTTATACTAGGTATGCTGCCGATTTTACTTCCCAAAATTTCACGCTTTTTCTCAAGAAATTAATTTATATTCTTTTTTTGAATACCCAAAAATCTTCCTTATCTAGGGTTAATAAATATATATTTCAAAATTATCTATTTTATTTAGGTATTAACATACATAAAACCATCGTTAAATTCATATGGGTTTTAAATGAAAACATGGTCCTATTCTTAAGCACTCTTTGAAACACCAATATTTTTGATAGGAAACTAGTTTATATTATTCCCCACATGTAATTTATGAAATGTTTTATTATGATATATGTTTCTCATATTAATTAAACAATATTAATGGTGTTCCTTGAGGGTTCTCCAATACATTGCTTAAAAAATTTAATCTCTAGAGATGGCATGTTTTATGAAACCATGTTGAATAATCGTGGTAATGTTTATGCCACCTCGGTGATAAACCTTGATGATATGATTATGAATGACTAAATTAAGTGTTTTAGCTGAATTTACATGTTATAAATAGTTTTTTATTTATATTATATTCCTCTTTTTCTATTTCTCATTCCATTATGTATTTATTCAAGTTAGAATTGATATTCCTCAAGATCATAAGTAAATTGTTTCCCTTATCTTCCCTTTTTGGGCCTTATGCTCACCCATTCCATTGATGTATGTCCCCAAGTTAGAAGATGAAAAAACTTTACCTAGGATGATCCTTGAAAAATCCATTCAAGAGGAATATAATAATTTATTATGTTATCATGTATTATGTACCTTTTTTATAAGACATTAATCATTAAAATATTCACAATTTATAAAATTCAATGAAAATTTATGTAATAAAAAGGTGGGATTCCATTGTTTTTATCATATAAAGTTTTAGTTATTTTTGGAAATTAAGATTTTAAAAATTTAGTAATAACACTAGAAAAAATGTAAAATATAGGAAAAAATTCGTGTATTTTGGTGAAATTTTAAGTATGTGGTTTCCGAGAAATGAAATACTCATCTAGATATGAACAAGATTATGTGGCTCTAACACAGATGTATCTAGGGGTAAAATCGGAAAAAAACCTATTTGATCTATAATCGATGACGAATTGGTGCCTGATAATAGGACATACTATATTCATGGTTTGACATTCTTGGGGATGATGTTGTGTTAGTCACACGCTTTTTATAAACCATTTTGGTGGATTTATAGAAAATGTAATTGTTATTTAAAAATGACGCCTTAAGACATGATATTACTAATTAAATAAATTATTATTAAATAAAAATGTTTCTCACAAAGGTTATCTAATTTTAAAAAATGTTAGGAAATAGAATAAACCATTTAAATGTTTAGCCCAAAGAACCAAGTACGGGCCACCTTTTGATGGAAGGAGAAATGGGAACCTTAATGAGAATAATGAATCAAATAACTCTAATTAAAGAAAATAACATGAATCAAGATGATAGACCAGATTCACACAAAAGGGAAAATATTTCAATTGAGTCTTTTATCCATCAATGGCCCCCAAAATTCAATTGATATACTGTAACACCAAGATATTTTTATGAAATATTTTCTTTAAATATTTTTCATTCTTCAGTAGCTTTATTTACACATCATCGTGAGTTTAAACCAACCATGAGATTCCCTAATTATAAAATTACTATAATATCCTTTCTATTAGGTTAGCTGAAATAATTATTACTAACTTATGAAAATGCATTGTGAATTCATTGGCGATCAATTATTTATGAAAGATATAAATAACTTATATATTTTTATTCTTGAGGGAATTACTTTAAGAAGTGAAATTAATGAGATATATATGTGTTTTATGCTTAAAAAATATGTTATATATTTTTGAAATAGATATTTTAGTCATAGGGTATCAATAAAACCCTATTTTATGTATAAAACCCAATTTTATAAAAGATTAATTTTACACAATCGAATGGGTAACCCCTTTTAAATTATGATTTTGAAACATTAGTAATTTTCATATGAAAACATAAATATTTTATAATAAAAAAGGATATAAAAATTTACTTTGGATGAATTTATGATACTTTTTTGAAAACATTCATGTTTGGATTAATAGTAAAAATACACTAAACTTTAATTGAAAATAACATTTTCATTAAAATAATTTATATGGTTGAATTTTATTACCAAATGGTTTCATATTATAAATAAATTATATTTTTACCATTTAATATAATTTAAGTCATTTTAATTTATTTTAAATTAAATTCATATGTAAAAACATTTCAATATTTTTCAATATTTTAACATTGGAAACTTGTTTTCACATTTCAACAATGAGATTAATTTTTAATTAATTACTGAAACTAATATGTTCAGAATTTTGATAAATGGTTTCCATATTTTGAATCAATAGTTCCAAATTATTGAAATAGATTTATTTTATTTTTAAGCAATATGAATAGTAACTTTGTAATTATTTTTATTACCATGGTTGAAGTTACATCTGGTAATTAAGGGTAAAAATAATATTATAAGATTACCATAACACCTGTACAACATCTATTGGATGACTAAATTAGATACTTATAATTTATTTTCCTAAATGGAATCACTTAATTCCAACTTACCTATGAATATGACATGAATATAACAGAAACTATTGAATTTGACAAAATGTCACAATCTCATTTTATATAGATATATTAATTTTGGTATATATAGATAACTATGATATAATATTGAATATGTATAGTATATGAAAACAGAAAAGAATTAACTATATCATATAAATGTATTTAAAATTTTTAGGGATTAAATAATTACCATTAATGATGACACAATATTTATATGGAAATTATTTTATTAATAAAAATATCAAAAAAATGGTTTTAAAAATATTATAAAAATATCATCTAAACTAATTAATCTGATACACTAATTTTATAGGTTACTAAAACATATTAGGAATGTATTAAATATTTTTGTTTGAATTTCTTTTCTGTGTGGATTTTATTAAAAGTCAATTAAATGTATAGTGTCCAAATTGAAACTATTTATATTTTATAAACATAATATTTTATTAAATTATCTAAAAATATTAAAAAACTTAAAAATTAAAAATTGATGATTATAAGGACTACCATTTCATAACATATCCATTTTTGTAAATTAACACCATATATGTAAATATTTATAATAATAAAATAATTAGAATGTTTTACCATAATTATAATTAAATAGAATAACTAAGTGTCAATTGAAACTATTTGGTTTAAATTGAAAAAATAAATTGTCAAACATTTTTTAGTTTATTGGATTTTATCCCTATCTCATCTATAATTTTAAATTGGAACATTTTGGAGTATTTTGGGTAGGTTTTCATTTTATTATAAATTATTATTTATGGAGTTTCCAAAAGTACCCCTCACCCCAATTTTAAAAGGGAACCTCCTTCATCACCACATAACATAATTTTGAGCCTTCAAGCTCAGCCATACCCTTACCTTTTTCTTTTCCAACTTCTCTATTTTCATTCTATAGGTTCTTTTCATATTCAAAGACCATCTCTAGGGCTCTAAGAAGAGATTTAGAGGTAGCACGTCGAGGATGAGATAATCTATTCTACCGATTCATTCAAACTTATTTATACTTATAAATACTATTTATTATTTTTTTAATTATAAATTAATAACATAAGTATCACTAATATACTGATATGTTATTAAAAATATGAAATAACCATATTTCACCTTCTATTCATCCTACGAAAAATCTAATCACAGCACGTGCGTAAGTATGGCTTAGCGTCTCCACGTCGTGGTGTAATCTGTTTCTCACTGCCACATTACGTGGATGGTTATAATGATGGAAACAATAACTATATATGATTATTATAACATGTTAATAATTATTAACTATGATACAACATCCACTTCAATACCATTCAACAATTTTTGGAATGATATCATTGCTCAAGGGCACTTATGGCCTACCATCTCCACGATGTGATGTGATTCATTCTATATGATCTTAATTAAAACATGATTATATACATGATTTGAATGAATAAATATGATATATATTATACTAATTTCATTCGGTAAATGAATTAATTATACCGTAAGAAGTGGAACATGATCTTATTCGATAAATCTTGTATAAAAACATTAAACAGTTAATATTTGAATAACGAGTGACAATGAAATGTTACTAACAAATAGATATGAATATAATCATATATGATATGATAAAATTATTATGATTTTGTAATAATTCAATAAAATTTTTTAAATAATTATACAGGATTTTTGGATGCATATGAAGGATATCATACCTAAGTTAGGGGATAACATTGCAAATATCATTTTTTATTTGAGATGATTTATTTGTAAGTATTTACTACTGTATATTTAACCTCCACGTCCATGATCCCTAAATTTTTTTTTAAAATATTATATATATATATCCTTCTATAAAATTTTATTGTACATTTTACCAATTGGTGAATTTTTACTAAATGGTTTGAATGGAATATTTTTTCATTTTTGGTATGATTAACTTTTTCAATTTTCTAGTAAAAGTATGAGAATGATGTTTTTTTACTTGTATGGAATGAATAGATTTTGACGCTTTCTTAGAACTTTATTTCCTATAATCATACCCTGCAAACTTGTAAGGTTATTTTAATATAAAATTATTTCTTCTAATATTCTTTGTCATTTTGAGAAAGGAAAACATTTTTGAAAAAGAATGGATATTTTCTGCATGAATTAATTTCAACTATATTCTCAAAATTATTTCCCATTTAATATGACACTATAAAAATATGGTTATATTTATATTCTTGATATTACTATTATTTTATGGTATTTATGATGGAATTTTATTTATGAAGTCCTTCTGATTTATATGATTTATCATGGAATGATGTTTAAGAACACAATTTTAATTCATGGGATATGGTATGATGAATGTTTTTATGTTTTTTAGAACACATTAGAATGTTTTCAAAATGAGATGGGTGGAAACTGTATCTACCTACAATGCATTGGGTAAATATTTATATATCATGATTTATACATTACTGTAATGGAAAATAAATCTAATTCAGTAATATAGGGTTGCAACGAGGGATGAACCCGGTTCAGTAATGAACATTGTCTGCTTTGATGATCTTGGAAATGAGCCATGACTAATTTGAAGAGATTTTATATTCTTATGTGTATATGTCATGAAATTTCATATATAATGTTATGAATATTGGGATTATATTTCACTTTTATGATTTATCCCATTATATGATATTCTGATCTTTTATATGTAGGATATGATTATTAAATATTATGTCTTTATGATTATGATATGATTGATATTTCCCTTATTTACCCTTACTAAGTATTTGAGCTCACCTATTCCTATGTTTTATTTCCCCAGGTCATGAAGGAGTTTATTAAGTAAGAAATGTCAAAAAAATATCCTAGTTTTGAAGAAATAAGTGAGAGACAATATAGATGTTTTTTGAACCCATTGTTTATGTTTCTCAGATTCTAAAGACACTAATCCTCTATGGTCCCAGTGTGTTTATTTTTCTGTTATGTAATAAATATTCTTCACTATTGAAGTAATATCTAAATGTAATATATGGGAAATTATAGTTGGTATCAGAGAAATGTTATAGTTAACCATTGGAAACTAGTATGAGAGAACCTTATTAATACCCATAAAGATATGTCTATTTATAGGTTACAATCCTATACTAGTGCTTTAGAGATGTGCATGAATAACCTAGGATAAAACCTAATGTGTCCTAAATTGAAATTTTATTCTTAAATTATGTGGTTTTCCAATTATAATTAGTATTTATCGCGCTATGCTTCTTGTTTTTAGTCAATGGATGGAACTTAAAGGTACCACATTAATGATGAATGTGATGGTAAATGAAATGATTGTCCCCATGATTAACCAAATGTAATGGGAGAAAAAATGAAAAATATTGTATCCATGCTCACACAACTTTTTCAAGATATGAATCATGCCAAACATCCAAACTACCAGTGGAGTGAGCAACATTATGTTGAATCCTTCATGAGGTATCACCCACCTTCATTTTGCGGGTCTTCTGATCCATTAGTGGATGAACAATGGATCAGTATCACTAAAATTATATTATCTATTCTACAATGTTTTGAACAAGATAATTTCATAACACTGATATATCGTTTGGAAGTTGAAGCTAATCAATGGATGAATCTTGTCAAGAATACGATGAAAAGAGATGAAATTCAGTCCATGGAATGGGAGAAGTTCAAGAACTTATTTTTCAATAAGTAATTTCATTGTATTCTTTAAGAAAAAATGGGGTTGAATTTTCTTGAACATAATAAAAAGGATGATTAATTTGTTGCTACCGACGAAGAAAATTTTACAAGACATGAAAGGTATGCTTTTAGAATTTTTATCGAGCCTGAGAGTAAAATTGATCGATTATTTGGAGGCTTAAAACCATGTCCCTGAAGGGAATTATCCATAAAGGACTTAAATAGATAAAATGTAAATTTTCGATTTTCTCTCTAGGTTGAGAAGTGGATTAGAGTAACCCGTCAGTCATATGGGTTTTATAAGAAGATAAAAATGGAATTCAATGGAAAGTCTAAAGACCACACTAAAAAGAAGATTAATTTTCCCTTATGCACAAAATGTGGAATGAATCATGTAGGGATTTTTCATAAATGGACTAGTAAATGTTTTAACTATGTAAAATAAGTTAATTGGTTACTTGAATATCGAAGTGATGGGATAATGTTGTCTAATGATAAGAACAAAGAAAAGGTTACACAGAATTCACCTCCAACACATCAATGATACAAGTGCATGGAAATGGGGAATTGGGATAATCAATTCCCTAATCTGAGGGTTATTTATGATGATCAATGACAATAAACTATTAAGGGAAATGATAATGGAATGTCAAATGCAACCACTCTCAGTGACATGGAGTACGATATTGAAGTTTTGGAAGGTACACTTACAATCCAATCAAAAGTATAAAATGTTTTATTTGATTCTGGATCTACTCACTCTATTATTTCTGAATAATTTTCAAATGGTATCAGCATATTACTTCAACAAATAGATATTGAGTTAGTTGTTACAACTCTTAATGGCACAACCGTCACATCAAAAGTTTATATTTCTTTTTCGGTTAAAGTTTGTTGAAAAGTGATTCCTGCAAATCTTATGATCCCTCATATTGTGGAATTTTATGTGATTATTGTCACGAAGTTTCTTTCTCAGTATGGATCTAATATTAATTTCCAAGGAATGGATGTTTGATTTCATATTATTGATCAATCTATGAGTTTCTATCAATGAAAAGATGAATATAACCTTATATTATAAATTTCTACCATATTACTGGTCTTTATTCTTATAAATGAATGCTGTTAGTATCAAATGGATTGGGAGAATCTCATTATTAATAAAACACCCTTTTTAGAGGAGTTTATTGATATATTTCCATATGAATTGTCAGATCTTCCACAAAATCTTGAAGTTGAGTTTTCAATAGAACTCAAACCAGGTGTTATGCCTATTTCAAAGACACATTATAGAATGGCCCCAACTGAGTTGAGGAATTGAATATGAAACTCCAAGAGGCCCTTGATAAGGTAGGCATACACCCTTGTTTGTCACATTGTGGAGAACTTGTTTTGTTTGTTATGAATAACGATTGATCAACAAGACTCTGCATTGGTTATCGAGAACTGTATAGGATCACTATGAAGAAAAAATATCTTATTCCCCACATTGATGACTTAGTTTACCAACTATGTCGAGCTCAATACTTTTCCAAGATTGATCCTCATTCAGGATGTTATCAATTAAGATTCAAAATGAGGATATACCTAGTAGAATAATCCATACAAGGTATTGAAACTATTAATTTATAGTGATGCCTTTGGATCTTACTAATCCCCCCTCTATCTTCATGAATCCTATTAATACTGTATTTAGAGACTATCTTGATTTGTTTATGGTATTATTTATAGACGATATTCTTGTCTATTCAATGATCAAAGAAGAACATAACGATCAAATGAGAATTTTCCTAAAGACCCTAAGAAATGTGAAGCATTATGACAAATTTACCAAGTGTGATTTTTGGTTTCATAATGTTTCATTTTTGGGTCCCATAATCTGAAGAAATGGGATATCTATGGATCTAGTAAAAACAGAGGTTATTAAAACATGGTCCAGACCAACAATATTAACTAAGATCCAAATTTTTCTTGGATTGGCTATATATTACCGATGTTTTATGAAATATTTTTCAACATTATCTATTTCACTCACCAAGTTGACTCGGAAATGATTTATCATTGTTCGGATGGTGGAATATGAAGGAAATTTTTAAAAACTAAAATCAAGGATTGGTAGAGAAACTATGCTCGTGATTCCTTATATTGGAGGATGGTTTGTGATCGATAGTGATGTTTCCAAGAAGCGGTTAGGATGTCATCTCATGAAAAATGATATGGTGATACCTTATACCTAATGAGAGTTGAAAATACATTATCAAAATAACCCAACTATTGATTTGGAGTTAGTTGTGGTAATATTTTAATTAAAGACATGAAGGAATTATCATTATGGTGAATGGTGTTATATTTATATTGTTCATAAAAGATTAATGTCTGAATATACACAAAAGAAGATTTTTGGAGTTGATTAATTATTATGATTGGTCAATACATTGCCACTATGAGAAAGAAAACAAGTTGGCAGGTTCATTAAGTCGACAAGACCACGCTAGCCTATCCATTATGAGGATCACGAAAGATCCAATATTTATGGATTTTCAAAGGACATATCATGAAATTTTAATGGAAATGTGAAATATTATCTTTATAAAATGAATTTTCAACCATCAATACAAGTTAAGATTAAGGAGGCACAGAAGAAAGATGTAGAGCTACAAAAGAATGTGCGAAATGTTCTTTAATTCAACCTTGATTGTGATGAAATAACATGGTTCATGAATCGGGTTTTTATTCCTACCATATCAGAATTACTGAGGGATCTATTGGATGAGGATCATAGTTTTTCATTCACTATTCACCTTGGAAGAAAAATGTTTTATAAGGACACGAAAGAGTTCTTCTAGTGGGATGGCATGAAAAAAGATGTTTCTAAATATGTCTCTCAATTCTTGGTTTTTTAGTATGTTAAGTCTGAGATATATGAGTATAAGGTTATGTTACAACCTTTAACCATAACAAAATATAAATGGGAAATCATCACTATGGACATTTTCATCGGACATCCCAAAACATCTAATGGAAATAATGATATCTGGGTTATAGTTGATCACCTTATGAATTCGTCACACTTCATTGAAATTATATAGGATTTCCCTCTTGATCATCTTGCAAAGATATATGTAAAGTTCATGGTAATATTATATGGAGTACCACATTCCATTACATTATACTGGGATCTGATGTTTACATTATGTTCCGGAGAAGTCTTCAACATGCTCTTGATATATAGTAATGTTTTAGCACTTCTTATCATCCTCATATTGATGGTCAGTCTAAGAGGACAATTCAAACTCTGGAAGACATGTTGAGATCTTGTCAATAGAATTCATTGGTGGTTTGGATCAACCCCTACCATTTGTGAAATTTTCATTAAATAATAACTTTCACTCCATTATTCAAATGGGTCTTTATGAAGCCCTCTATGGAAGAAAGTGTAGAACTCAAACATAAGAGGATGAAGCTAGGGAATGAAAGCTATTAGGACATGATCTTGTTGATGAAATGGAAAAAAGATCAGATCTATTCAAAAACCCATAGAAGCCGCTCAGACTTGAAAAAGAGTAATGCTGAAAACCAAAAAAAAGACCTATAGTTATAAGTTAGTGATAAGGTGTTTCTATGAATATCTACATGAAAAGGATTAATGAAGTTTGGAAAAAATGTAATGTTTTCCTGTAGGTATATCCATCCTTATAAAATTTTAGATTTTGTTGGGAAGGTAGATTACTGATTGAAAATTCCACTGAATATCTCTCAAGTTCATTATGTGTTCCATGTATCTCTCCTAAGAAAGTACATACCCGATCCTACACATGTACTAAAATCAGATTTCATACAGGTAGTGAATGATCATTCTTATAAATAAAAACAGATACAGATTCTGGATCATAGATAAAAAGTTCTATGAAACAAGACCACTCTCTTGGATAATGTTTAATGGAGGAACCACTATCTTAAAGAAGCTATATAGGAACTTTAGTATATTAATATGAATATTTATCACCATATTTTTGTTTCCACGTGACGAATTTTGAGGGAAAAATTTTGTTTAAGGGGGGTAAAATGTAGCACCCAGATGTTTTTATGAACTATTATCTTTAAAGAAATTTAATTCCTCAGTATATTGATCTTCACGCAATTATTATTTTAAAAGAACCACAAGAATCCCTAATTATAAAATTACCATTATAGCCTAGTAGTTAGGTTGGTGGGAATATCTATAACTAACTTATGAAAAAGTATTGTGAATTCATTGGTTATCAATTATTTATGAAAAATATAAATCAATTTGTTATTTATATTTCTGAGTGAATTACTTTTGGTAATGAAATTAACGAGATATATGTGTATTATATACTTAATAATATATCATTTATGTTAATCCAATGGTTATTTTATTTATATGAAATGAATAAAACCCTATTTTATGTCTAAAAAACTATTTTTTAAATTGTTTATTTTTACACCTTTAAATAGAGAACCCCGTTTAAATTATTATTTTTTCACATTAATAATTTTTATATGAAGGCATAAATATTTTATTTTTATTCATGACAAAAAATTTACTTTTGATGAATTTCGGATATTTTTCTAATAACCTTTATATTTTGATCAATTGTAAAAATACACTAAATTTTTATAGAAAATAACATTTTTCATTGAAATAATCGATATGGTTAAATTATATTTCTTAATGGTTTAAATTTATAACTAGAATAAATTTTTACCATTTAATATAATATATGTCATTATATTTAATTTTACATTAAATTCAGATCTAAAAACAATTCAATCTTTTGAAATAGTATAACTTTTAAACCCTATTTTCTCATTTCAACAACAGGGTTAATTTTAAATTAATTAATGTAACTTATATATTCTGAATTTTGAAATTTGGATTCCATATTCAAAATCAATAGGTCTAAATTATTTAAATAGCTATACTTTATTGTTGGGAAATATGAATAGTGACTTCGGTAATTTTTTTTATTATCATGCTTGATGGTTAATCAGGTAATTATAAGGGAAATATAATATTATAAAATTAACTTAACACCTATAAAATCCTTCGAATGGATAAATTCGACCCTTTTCATTTATTTTTCAAAATTTAATCTCTTAATGGCCACTTACCAATGAATGTGATAGGAATATCATAAAAACTAATGAATGTGAAAAAATGTCACAATCTCATTTTATATAAGTATATTAATTTTATTTCATAGATAACTAGGACATAATATCGTTTGTTGATAGTCTCTATAAATATACATGAATTACCAAAAACATATAAATTTATTTATAATTTTTAGATATTAGATAATTACCATTAGGGAGGACACAATAGTGATATAGAAATTATTTTATTAATAGAGATATGAAAAAATAGTTTCAAAAATATTAAATGAAATATGAACTAATTAATGTTATACATGAATTTTCTTGGTGAAAATGGAAATTTTGGTTTACATTAAATATTTTGGATCTAATTTATCTTCTACATGGTTTTATTTAAACTCAAATCAATGAAAATTGTCAAAATTAACACTATTGATATTTTATAATCATAACATTTTATTAAATTGTTTTAAAATCGTGAAAATATTTAAAAATTGAAAATTTATTATTATAAGGTCTAAAATATCATAAAATATCGATTTATGGACAAATAACACCATATAAGTAAATATGTTTAACCATTAAATATTTATAAAGTAATTACCTCAATTACAATTTAATATAATAACTAAGAGTCAATTAAAAATATGTGGATTAAATAGACAAAATATTTCGTCCAAAATTTATTTGTTGATGAGATTACAACCCTATATAATCTCAAATTTTAAATTGTGACATTTTGGTTTTTTTTTTGTAGGTTTTGATTTTAGAATAAATTATTTTTTATAAACTTTGTAAAAGGTCCCCCCACCTCAATTATAAAAGGGCACCAGCTCCCCAACCTCTTCACTCCTTTTTATCCTTCAACACCGACCATACCCCACCATTTTCCCTTCTCAACTTTCCTATTTTCACTATAGATGTTCTGGTCATCTTCAATGACCAACTCTAGTGCTCTAGAAAGAGATTCAGTAGAAGCTCCTTGAGGAAGAGGTGATCTCCTCTACCGATTCATTCAAACACCATTCATCATGTACTTACTATTCAATAGTTATTTAATTATAAAGTAATAATAGAAGTATAAATAATATAATTATATGCTATTATATATATGAAATAACTATATTTTACCTTCTATCCATCCTATGAAAAACCAAATCGTTATGTGTGCGTACGTAAGGCTTACTATCTCCACATTGTGGTGTAATCTATTTTTCACCACGACCATACATGGATGGGTATAATGATGGAAATAATAAAAATAAATTATTATTATAATATTTTACTAATTCTATATTATTATACACAATCTACTTCAATACCATTCAACAATTTTGGGAATGATATCATCACTGGTGTGTCCAAACGGTTTACCTTCTCCATGATGTGATGTGATTCATTATAAATGATCATTATTAACCCATAATTATATACATGAATTTAATGAATAAATATGATGTATATTATACTAATATCATGGTTTAAATGATTTAACTATAACCTAAAAATTAGAACATGAACTTATCTGACAAATATTGCATAAGAACATAAAGCTGTTAATTTCTGAATAATGAGTGACAATAAAATGTTACATACAAATGGATAATAATATAACAATACATGATATCATAAATATTATTAATACTCTTGAATAAGTAAATAAAATTATTTAAATAATTATAGAGAAGGATCAGAAACATATGAAGGATATCAGACCTAACCTAAGGGATAACATTACAAATCTTCTTTTATTATCTGAGATTGTTTATTTGTAAGTATTTACTAGCGTCTATTTTTCATCTACATCCATGTTTCCTAAATATGTATTTAAAAATATTAATTATATACTCATATAATTGATTAATGTAAATTTTACCCATTGGTGAATTTTTACTAAATGGTATAAATGGAATCTTTTTTCATTTTTGCAATAAGGTACTTTTCTACTTTATTGGCCAAAGCAGGAGAAGAATGATTTTTTTAACTTGTATAGCATGAAAATATTTTTACACATTCATAATTACTTATTTATTTGATGATTAGCCATCAATATTAAAATTTTATTTTCACATAAAATAATTTCATCTAAAATTTTGTATCATTTTGAGTAATGAAAAAAAATTTGAAGAAGAAATGATATTTTCCCTAAGAATTAATTTCAATTGTTATCTCAAAATTATTTTCCATATTAGATGACACTCTTTAAATAGGGTTATATTTATATCTTTGTTATTACTATAATGTTATTTTGTAAATTATGGAATGTTATTTAGGAAATCCATTTGTTTTATATGAATTATGATGGAATGATGTTTAAGAAACCAATTTTATATAATGGGTTACGCGATGGTGACTGTTTTTAGGATTTTGTTGCACACATAAGAATGGTTTCATTATTAGATGGTTGGGATATATCTCTCACTTTAATTCATTGGTAAAGATTTATATCTCATGATATAGACATGACTGTATCAACAAGTAAATTGGGTTCAGTAATATATGACTAGAATGAGGAGTGAACTTTAATTAATAGTGGAATTTTTCGCTATGATGGTCTTGGGAATGACCCTTGACTAATATGAAATGATTTTATCTGATTATGTTTGTATGAAACGAAATTTAATGTCTTATATTATGACTTTTTTAATTTCATTTCACTTTTATGATTTATCCCACAACATGATATTATGATCTTTTATATGCAGTAAAAAAATTCAAATGTTGAATTCTTATGATTATGTTATGATTGATATTTTCCTTGTTTACCCTTACTGAGAATTTGAGATCACCCTTTTATATTTTTCTTTTTTCCATGTCATGAAGAAGGGTATAAAGTAAGATATTTCAAAAATGAATCTAGTTTTGAATAAATAAGATAGAGACAATGCAGATGTTTTAAAAACTAGTTGTTTATGGTTCCTAGTTTCTAAAGACACTATAACTCTATCATCCTGGGTTTGATTTTGATATGTTATGTGATAAATATTCTTCAATGTTGAATTAATTTCTACATGTAATGTATGGATTGTTATATCTACAACCCCATTGATTTATTAACTATGGATAAACTCTATCGAAAAGATCTTTTCTGTACTCCATTATTCTGAACAAGAAAATGTCACATGGCTATTTATGACTTAGAGGGGGAAGCTGATTAGTAGTCTCTACTAATCAAAAATAATAATCCAATATGGTTTATTTAATATATGGAGTGGGAAGAGTTCAGGGTTACCTTTTTAAAAAAATTCCCCCCATTCAATGTAAAAAAATGGAGAAGGAATTATTAGAACAGAATCAAAAGGAAAATAAATCGGTGGGGAGCTATGAGACGAAATTCCAAATACATTCCCATTACACGTATAGATTTTTCATGTATTATAATGGGATGGTTGATATATTATTTGGTTTAATAAAACCTCTTATGTAGAAAAATATTGCATAATAATATTATAAAAACTATGAGGAGATCGTGAGGAGTGCTATGAAAGTTGAACTGGAGTTTGATGTGATGATGTGGTCTCAAAAAAAATATGAAAAGAATATATCTTTGGTGCTATAATTGGGGGAGGAGAATTATACAAGGAAGAGGGGGAATAAATGTTTAAATTTAAAAATTCAACAAATGTGGGAAGAAGCATTTGGGGAACTGCATTCTCGAGAGTAGGAAGTGGTAAAGGTGTGGAAGAGACAGCCATATTGCTCAAAATTTTCATAATGAAGTGATTCCTAAACTTCTAACCACAAGTGATAAGGGAATGATGGTGTAGGATTTTCTTGATTTCCAATGTTTCAAGTGTGGAAATCCAGGCCATTTTTTATCACTATCCAAATTTGAAGGAATTGGAGGGGAATCACTGTCAGCCTCATCATAGGGAAAAGGAGAATGGTTATGAATTTTATATCCCAACGACATATTTTGAATCCCTAAATGATTGTGCATCATGTACACTAGTTGTTCTCTCATAGATAGAACATACTTTGTTGTATTATGGTTCTATACATTCCTATGTTTCCAATGAATGTCGAATCAATCCCAGAACTGCTATCAGTATATTAATTAGTCCAGACTCATGGAGGTTTTATCCAAGAATCAACAGTGTATAGAAACTGTAGTCTTCACTTCGGTGAGCATAATATTATCTAAAATATAGTAGTCATTACCCTGCTATAATTTGACATTATACTAGGTATGGACTGGATCTCAAATTAAAATACTAAGATCACTTGAAGTAGAAAGGAAACCTCATTACTATTGAATGGAAAAACTATAGTTGTTTTTAATGGGGTGATATCATGACCAAAACATTGTCTATAAACACCTCCCATACCTTTTTTTATATATATGATTGTTTAAGATGAAAGAGAGAAAGTATACAAATGGAGGATGTCCCCAACATACAGTAATAAATTGACATATTTCTTGAGGAGTAAATTGGGCCTCCCTACGAAAGGGGGGTAAATTTCTCCAATTAACATATGCTTGGATGGAAGCTGATATCCATGAACCCATATAAAATAGAAAATGTGGAGCTTAAGGATTTATATAAAAAACACAAACATATTTCAGAGTATGGGTTTATCTAGACAAGTCTATCTCATTGGGGATCACATGTTCTCTTTTCAAAGAATAAGGAATGATCAATGTAGTTATGAATTGATTCCAAAGAACATAATGGGATCACAAAAAGTACCCTCTTACAAGAATTGATTATTTATTTGACCAGCTTTATGGGGATCACTTATTCTCCTTGATTATTCTACAATTTGGTTGTCATCAATTTCAGATGAAGAATGATTATATTCCAAAGACCACCTTCCCATCATGATATATAAATTATGAGTTATTCGTTATTTCATTTAGCTTGAAAAATGCTCCTATTATATTTATAGATTTGATTAATAGAGTCCTTGAGGACTACTTTGATAACATTATGGTAGTTTTTATTGATGATATTCGGATATATTGAAATAGTCCGAGGAGAATGGTGATCATATTAGGGTTATATTGAAAACTCTTAGGAAAGATAGGTTATTTGGAATGTATAGAATATATGATTTTTGGATACAACATGTTGCTTCATTGGGGAACATTTTAACTTATAAATGAATATTAGTTGACCCTGTAAAGACACAGGTTGTTAAGGAGTGGGAATATCCTATTAATATAAAAGAGATTCGTAGTTTCCTTGGAATATAGGTATATTATAATAGGTACTTGAAAAAAAATAATGAAATTTAATCCACTAAAGATGTTAACTAAAAAATGGTCAAGTTCATCTGGACAAAGGAGTGTGCATAATGTTTCCAAGAGATAAAGAAGATATTGGTTACAACTGTAAGACCACAAGCTTCCATGGTACGCTTCTCTTTGAATAATATAGTAGCGTGTGTTATACGCAACTTTGAGTTCTAACACACACCACAACCAATCAAACTAGCCGTTATGAATAGTAATACCCACATTTTGAAATTTTGTAAATTTTATCTCTCAAAATGGACTCCATTTTTGGATTCTGAATATCGAAATTATCCTAGGGTAAAATTTTGGAACTTTTCGGATAACATTTATATTCTGATTAATAGTTAAAATTACTAAATTTTAATTAAAAACACGTTTTTGAATCGAAATATTTAATAGTGATAAATTATGAATTTCAGTGGTATTAAAGTATATTTAGAATGTATTTTTACCATTTCATACAATTTTGGTCATTGGACATAATTTCACAATTAAACCAGACATAAACAAGTGTCAATCTTTTGATAGTTATTATCTCTTAAAAACACGCTTTTCGTTTTCACAACGGGAATTAATTTTAAATTAATTTCTGCTGCTTATGTGTTTTGAATTTGGAAAAATGGATTCCATATTTGGAATCATGATGTCCAAATTTTTTAAATAGGTAAATTTTATTGTAATACATTTTGAATAATTATTTCGGTAAATATTTTATTTACCATGGTTAAAGGGTAAATCCGGTAAACAAGGGTAAACAAACAATATTATAATAATAATAAATTACACTAAAACGTGTCCTAGCCTTATTGGTTGATACATGTCCAACCATGTGAATCTTTGAGTCGATTTTGGGGGCCCATGGAGCCACTTTTAAGTGATAATGACACATTATATTAATTAAGTTAAAATAAATACAAAAATGACATAGGCATATATCTTTTAGAAAATCAATTTTTACATAGGGTTATATATGTTGGATTTTCGATTATAAATATTCATTAGAAAGAAAAAACTATTTACTACATAATGGTATTTTATTTATAATTTTTAGACATTTAATAATTAATATTATTTATGACACAATAATGATGAAGTATTTTCCTTATTAATAAAAGAATCAAATAATCTGTATTATAAATGTTAAAATAAGTATAATTTGAAGGTTTTGATGACATATATGAATTTTATTGGTTAATATGACATCATATTATTGATTAAATGATTTTTGTTAGATTTAATATTGTTTTTAGGATTTTAATAAAAATCAATTATTGAATAGTGTCAAAATTGACATAAATGAGTTTTTAAAACAAATATTATATTATTAATTGATATTCTATTCCTAAAATTCGAAGGTTCGGCCAAAGTACTTATATCATGATATTTGTATCATTAATGGACCACTTATGGGTCTCTTGTATTTATATAGTATGTTTATTAACTATATAATATAAAAATTGAAAGTGACATGGTAAATGTCAAACTAATTAAGTAAGAGTTAAAACTAAAAGATAAGGTTAATATAATGACCGAATCCTGCCTAAATTATATTAGCTGAAATTATTTTTACCAATAACCTCCTTATAATTTTAATAATCCACTTTGGAGACATTATAAACTGAATATTAATTTATTATAAAATAATATTTCTAGCTTTTCTAAAGGTACCCCTCACTCCTCTTATAAAAGGGCACTCCCGCTTCTCACTAATTAACACATTCAAAGACTTTTGGATCAGCAAACCCCTGACCAAATAATCTCTCAACATCCCAAAATTCATCCTAGAGGCCTTAGTTTGATCAGAAATCCTTCCTAAAGAGCCCTTCTGATCAAATCAAAAGTATGAACCGGAAGAAGAGGTAATGTTTTCACCACCCTCTTTCAAATTCCTTTCTTCTTCAACTTCTTCTTTCTTTGTTATTACCATTATAAAATAATAAATCCAGTATCATATATATACTATGATGTTATTATAAATATTCTACAACCATATTCCATATTCTCTCCATCCTTTGAATGACATGTCACCATACGTGCGTACGTACGGCTTACCGTATCCACATCATGGTGTAATTGTTATTCAATAAATTATTATTTGGATCAGTATAATAATGATGTTTAATTCATGTAAATGATAAATATAACATGATAATGACTCTTTATATATTATATACCATCCAATTGTATGTTATTTTAATATCAAAAGAATGATATTATCGCTCGTGCGTACGAACGGACTACCGTCTCCACGAACGCGTTGAGATTCATTCCCCATCGTATCCATTCAATAATAATTCTCATTTAATGATTAAAAATAATGTTTAATGAATTTATATAATTCTGGATATGAATAATATACAACCTATCCAAAAAAATCACGACTAATATAACAAAACCTATAAAATAAAATGAGTAAGTTATCACCCGAAACAACGATAATACTAATATTTTATTAACAAAGCAATGTTAGAAGATCATATATGATATCATATTAATTTAAATGATTATTGTATAATTTAATAACAATTATTTCACCATTATACATTAGGTTAACCTACCGCGAACTAAGTAAAAGAACAAGGTAAGGTTTTATTTCACAATCTCTTCATTATCCGAGGTTGTTTATATGTAATTATCAACTGGGAACTCTTTATCATCCCCATCCATGTTTCTTAAAAATGTATTTCAAATCATTCTCACTATTTTAAAAAATATGGGTTAATGTCATTTATACCCTTATTTACTTTTTATATGAATTTTATAAAGTAATCTTTCTATCGTTTTCCAAACAAGGTCCTTTTTAACCTTTTCGACAGAATTAAGGTAAGAATGTTTTTTAACTTATACGGAGGGTGCAGCTATTTTCTGCCGTTATAAAATATTCTAAGCTTCCCTTACAAGCTTATAAGAATATTTTCAAAGTAAATGTTTTATTTTATAATATATGTGACTTTTAAATGATTTCAAGAAAAATGATATTTCCCTCAAATAGTTTTGATTTCATCTATGTCAACATCCTTTGATAGATTTTAAGCTTATTTGAAGTTGATTTATTATGATACAAAACTTCCATACTGTATTGAAGGATTTGTTATATGTTTGACTATGGATGTGTTATTTTTATACCATTCATGGTTTATGAAGAAAGTATTTTCATTTCCTATGCTAATTTTAATAGGAATATTTATGTTATGTTTAAATCTGTTCATATGAGGAATGCAATGGACTTAATAACTGACGGGTCGAGCCCGCTATAGCTCCTCGATGCATTTTTAGGTCTCATGAGACAAACTTGTCTCTTGGAATAAGGCCTTGAAAAAATCTTATTTGTAGTCTTCGCACGAGTCCTTGGCTATGTTGTTATGGTAGTTTGGCATTATGCATTCCTTCATTATGAAAGTGGTTATTGATATTGCATGTGATTATTCGACTAGTAGAATTTCTATGTGAATGAGTAAATGGAATTATTTCATTTTACATTTACCAAATTTTGCTGAAGTTCATGTTTAAAAGGCCTTTGTTTTAGTTATACATTGCCTTAAATGTTTATGCTTATTTGTGAAAGTTTCCACTATATTGTAATCCTTACTGGGCATTTGAGCTCACCCCTTTCTATGTTCTATTTTTCCCTGGATGTGAAGAAGTATTTTATGAATTACCTATAGGGATAGTATGAGGGGATAAGAGTGTGGAATATGGAGAATATATTGTTTTAGTTTTCATTTTATGATTTAATGTAAACTTTATGAATGTATCTAGTTATTCCAAAGCTACTAAACTAATCGGTCTTTCAAGACATGATATTTCTTGTGATCATGACAATGTTATGTAGTAATGCACTGAATCTGGGTAACTGGGTTGGGGGGTTATAGTTGGTATCATAGGATGTTTAGTACAAACCTTGGAAGCTAGATTTAGATAATCTATGATTATAGTACATAGACCTAAGATGGACTTTGAGGATTAGTATAGAAGAACATCCTAGAATTTTGGTATTGTAGTGATTTTGTGAGTTTTACAAGAAATACATCCCTGTCTGGATACGAGCAGGTAGAGGAGGCTTTGGCACAGATGTACCTGGGGTTAAAACCCAAAAACACCACTTTGAGCTAGACTTGAATGATAACTGTTGCACGAAAACGAGCATTGCTGCACTCTGGGTTACGACACTACCGGGGGATATGCTTAAGATAACTCTCATTTTCATTACAAATCATTTTGAAGGGATTATGAACATATACTTCTTCAAAGAGAACATTTTTATGATTATGTATTATATCCATAAATTGTTCAATTTATGTTAAGTGTTTTATAAGTATGGAATTATGTATTTTGATTCATAAACTGATCTAGTTTTTGCCATTATTTAGGAATGGTGCCTAGTGGAAGAAATGGAAACCCTATCAATGCATTCACTCCATGTAGGGATTTCCCTCCTGCTCAAGATATTTATTGTGGAGCGGGTGATGCAACTGGTACTGATCAGCTAATCACCATACTGGGACAACTCACTCAGGTTATGAATAATAACCTTACCCGTATGGATCACCCTTATCTGTATTGTGGAGGATCAGTGTTAGATAGCTTCATAAGGAAAAAACCACCAACAGTCAATGGGAGTAAAAATACCTTACTAGCCGAGCAATTGATAAATTCCCTAGAAAAAATATTTCAGGCTTTGGGGAGTTGTGAAAGGGAAAAAGTTATCATGGCAGTTTACCACCTCACTGGAGATGCTGATCAATGGTGGTCATTGATTCAAAACACGAAGGAAGATGATGAAGTATCAAATATGGAATGGAGGGAGTTCAACGATCTATTCTTAGAGAAATAATTTCCTCATGACCATCGAGCAGATATGGAAAGACAATTTCTGAGTCTGAGACAAAAGGAGGATGAGAATGTCATAAAGTATGAGGCTAACTTTACAAGGTTTTCAAGGTATGCTGGAGATTATATACATAACCCAAGAAGTAATATTGATCATTTATTTGATGGGTTAAAACCATTTCTCCGTTGAGCATTAGTCTCACAATCCTTCTCGTCATACGAAGACATTGTCTCATGTGCTATCAAGACATAAAAGTAATTCTCTAAGTCTTATGACATTAAAGCAAAGTAAGAGAATAAGAGATATACTGATCATTCTGGGAATAGAAATAAAGGGAAGAAGGAAAATTTTTAATATCAATCTTGCAGTAAATGTGGGTATAAAAACCTCGGTACTTGCTTTAAAGGAATGGGAGTCTGTTACAAGTGTGGTGAAAATGGTCACCAATTTCGTGATTGCAAGGGGAAGAAGAAATCCACCGATGTCCAATGCTACAATTGCAGGGAGATGGGACATTATGAAAATGAATGTCCTAACCATCAGGGGAACATACCTCAGAAAAGTCCAAGGGATCAAGGCCAAGCTTATGCTATCACTACTGTTGAGGTAGAAGCTCTGAAAGATGTGGTGGCAGGTAATTTAATGTTTTCCTCAAGTTTAGAAAATGAATTATTTTATTCTATATCATCGCATTATTTCATATCTTCCTAGTTTTTTAATAAAATTAGATATTTTATATTTTATTTAACAAGGGAGTTGTTAGTTAAAACTCCTAAGGGAAGTATCATTGCAACAATGTTTTGTGAATCAGTCCCCATTAGAGCACATAAATGTTCTCTATCTGCTGATCTCATAGTCATTCATTTGATTGAGTTTGATATAATCCTCGGTATGGATTTTCTTTCGGACCATGATGCAAAGATTTACTGTAAGAAGAAGGAGGTTAAGATTTTTGATGATTATGATAAGGAATACCTTATCTTTACAGAAGAATCATCACCACCTAATTCTTATCTAGATCCACCCCCAGTAGCTCAACTAAATTCAATTATTGGGGAGGAAGAGAATGAATTGACTATGGGTGAGGAAAGGAATGTTCAAATAGAGGATTTACCTATTGTGAAAGAATATGTAGATGTGTTTTCGGAAGATTTACCTGGACATCCTCCAAAATGAGAAGTTGAGTTTTCTATTGATTTAATTTTTGGATCAAAGCCTATATAGAAGACCCCTTATAGAATGGCCATTGTAGAATTAGAAGAACAAAAGAAACAACTCGATTAATTGATTAATAAGGGATTTATTCACCCAAGGGTTTCTCCATGGTGATCCCTTGTTCTTTTTGTTAAAAAGAAATATGGATCTATGAGGTTATGTATCGACTACAGGGCGATCGATGGTATAACAATAAAGAAAATGTATCCCTTACCTCGCATTGATGATTGATTTGAACAACTGCATGGAGATCAATACTTTTCAAAGATTGACCTTCGATCTGGATACCATCAGTTGTGTGTGAAGAAGGAAGACATTCCAAAAACAGCATTTCGAACCAGGTACGGGCATTACAAGTTTATAGTAATGCCTTTGGATTGAGTAATTCACCCTCTATATTCATGGATCTGATGAATAGAGTTTTCAAGGAATATCTCGATGAATTTGTGGTGGTATTTATTGATGATATCTTGGTATACTCTAAAAGCTACGAAGATCATTAAAATCACCTGCGCATTATCTGAAAGACTCTGAGAAGACATGAATTATATGGGAAGTTTAGAAAGTGCAAATTTTGGCTTCAGGAGATTTCTTTTCTTGTCTATATTGTCTCTAAAGATGGAATCTCTATTGATCCTTCTAAGACCAAGGAAATCCAAGAATGGCCTGCACCGATGAGTATAACTGAGGTATGCAGTTTTATTGGTTTAGCAGGTTATTATCGACGTTTCGTCCAGAATTTTGCCCGGTTAGCTAACCCATTAACAAATCTCACACATAAAATGGTTAAATTTGTTTGTACATAAGATTGTGAAGAATGTTTCAAATAACTGAAGAGAATATTAGTCAATTCTTCTATATTGACTCTACCATCGGGGAATTATGGGTTCGTTATTTATAGTGACGCATCAAAGAAAGGACTTGGTTGGGTCCTTATGCAGAATGATAGGGTTATTGCCTATGCATCACGATAGTTGGAAATTCATGAACAAAACTATACTACTCATGATCTCGAGTTAGCAGCTGTGATCTTTTCTTTGAAGATATGGAGACACTACCTCTATGGTGAAAATGTGTGATTTATACTGATCACAAGAGTTTGAAATATATTTTCTTACAAAAAGAACACAACATGAGGCAAAGTCGATGGGTTGAACTACTCAAGGATTATGATTGCACGATACACTACCCCACAGGGAAGGAAAATAAGTTGGAAGATGATTTGAGTAGAAATGATCATGGTGTTTTGAACATGATGAGAATTTAAAGGGATCTTACTTTTATGGATCTAGTCAAGTTGGAAATGGGAATCACCATGGAAGGTGAAACATCAATGCTTTTTCAAATGGTTGCGAAACCATATTTACATGAAAGGTTAAAGAGTTATTTTACTGATGATGAAGAGTTTCAAATGATGATTAAAGCTGTGAATGATGGGAGATTGAGAGACTTTTTGTATAAAGAAGGACTTTTAAAATTTGGTAAGAGACTTTGTGTTCCGAATATACCTGATCTAAAAAGGTACTTGATGTACGATTCTCATAGTTCCAATTTCTTGATACACCATGAGAGAACCAAAATGTATAGAGGTTTGAAGGAACATTTTTGGTGGGACAAAATGAAGAGGGAGATTGCTTATTTTGTGTCAAGATTTATGGTTTGTCAACAAGTGAAAGCCGGAAGGCAACAGCCTTGAGGAGTCAGGAAACCTCTTCCCATACCGGAGTGGAAATGGGACAATATTACGATGGAATTTTTCATGTGGCTACCAAGGAATCTTAGAAGGAACGATGCAATATGGGTTAGTGTTGATCGTCTTACCAAGTGAGTACATTTTCTTCCTATAAGAGAAGATCTACCACTGGAACGTATAGAAAGACTATATATTAATGAAGTTGTGAGAATTCATGGAGTACCCCTATCGATTGTTTCGGATCATGATCCCCATTTTACTTCAAGATTCTGGAACATTCTTCAGAAGGCCTTGGATACTGAACTTCATTTGAGCACTGCCTATCACCCTCAAACAGACGGAAAATCAGAACTGACTATTCAAACATTAAAAGACAAGTTGAGATCATGATAACATAACTTTCAGGGTATGTGGGATCAATATTTACCTCTGGTATAATTTTCCTATAACAATATCTTCCATTCGAGTATTCAGATGACACCATATGAAGCGTTATACAAAAAGAGATGTCGCACACCAACCTGTTGGGATGATGTTGGTGAAAGAAAACTTGTAGGCCCAGAACTGGTGGAGGAAATGATGGAAAAGGTGAAGGTAATCCAAAACCACATCAAAGAAGCTCAAAGTAGGCAGAAGAGATATGCCGATAACAGAAGGAAGGATTTGGAATTTCAAGTAGGAGAACATGTTTTCTTGAAGGTATCTCAAAGGAAAGGAGTTATACATTTCGGTAAGAAGGGTAAATTGAGTCCCAGGTACATCGGACCTTTTGAAATTCTAGAATGAATTGGGGTCATAGCTTACCGTTTTGAAATGCCGCCAAGTCTCTCCAAAGTTCACAACGTGTTCCACGTATCACTATTGAGGAAAGATATGCCTGACCCAACGCATGTACTCACCTATGAAGAATTAGAACTGGAACTTGATCTGTCTTATTGCGAAGAGACCATCAGGATTCTTGATACAAGAGAACAAGTAATGAGAAACCAGACGACTCGTCTGGTAAAAGTTCTTTGGAGAAACCATAATATGGAAGAGGCAACGTGGGAACCCGAGGAACTTATGATGAAGAACCACCCGAGTCTTTTATGAAATAATATTCTAGAAATTTCGAGGACGAAATTATTTGAAGGATGGGAGAATGTAACACCCCAATTTTCCACAGTATGCTTCTCTTTGAAAAATACAGTAGCGTGTGTTGTACGCAACTTCAAGTTCTAACACACAGCACAACTAATCAAACTAACCGTTATGAATAGTAACACCCACTTTTTAAAATTTTATAAATTTTATCTCTCAAAATGGACGTCATTTTTGGATTCAGAATATTGAAATTACCCTAGGGTTAAATTTTGGAACTTTTCGGATAACATTTATATTTTGATGAATAGTGAAAATTAATAAATTTTAATTAAAAACAACTTTTTAAATCGAAATAATTAATAGTGATAAATTATGAATTTGAGTGGTTGTAAAGTATATTTAGAATATATTTTTACCATTTAATACAATGTTGGTCATTGGACATAATTTCACAATTAAACAAGACAAAAACAAGTGTCAATCTTTTGATAGTTATTATCTCTTAAAATCATGCTTTTTGTTTTAACAACTGGAATTAATTTTAAATTAATTTCTTCCACCTCTATGCTTTGAATTTGGAAAAATGGATTTCATATTTGGAATGAGGATGTCCAAATTTTTTAAATAGGTAACTTTTATTTTTAGACATTTTGAATAATTTCTTCGGTAAATATTTTATTTACTATGGTTAAAGGGTAAATCCGGTAAATGAGGGTTAACAAATAATATAATAATAATAATAAATTACCATAAAACGTGACCTAACCCTATTGGTGGATACACGTCTGACCATGGGCATATTTGGGTCTATTTTGGGACCCCATGGAGTCACTTGAAAGTGATAATGTCACTTTATATTAATTAAGTTCAAATAAATAAAAAATGACATAAGCATATATCTTTTTGAAAACAAAATTTTATATGGGGTTATATATGTTGGATTTTCAACTATAAATATTAATTAGAAACCTAAAATTATTTCCGACATAATTATATTTTATTTATAATTTTTATACATTTAATAATTAATATTATTTATTACACAATAATGATCCATTATTTTCTTTATTAATAAAAGAATCAAATAATCAGTATTATAAATTTTAAAATAAATATAATTTGATATTTTTCATAAAATCCATGATTTTGATTTGGTTAATATGACATTATAGGATTTCTTAAATGAATTCGGTTCAAATTAATAATTTTGTTAAGATTTTAACAAAAAATCAATTATTGAATAATGTCAAAATTGACATAAATGAGTTTTTTTTAAAAAATATTATATTATTAATTGATATTCTATTCCTAAAAATCTAAGGATTAGAAAAAGTACTTATATCATGATAGGTGTATTATTAATGGAACTCTTAGGGGTCTCTTGGATTTATATTGTATGTTTATTAACTATATAATATAAAAATACAAAGTGACATGGTAAATGTCAAACTAATTAACTAAGAGTTAAAAATAAAAGATAAGGTTAATATAATGACCCAAACATGTCTAAATTCTATTGGTTGAAAGTATTTCAACCCATACCCACCATATACATCTAATAATCTACTTTTTAGCCATTAGAAACTGAATATAAATTTATTATAAAATAATATTTCTAACTTTTCCAAAGGTGCCTCTCATCCCTCTTATAAAAGGTCATTCCCCCTTATCACTAATTCACACATTCAAAGCCTTTTGGATCGGCCAACCCCTGCCAAAATACTCTCTAAACATCCCTAAATTCAACCTAGAGGCCTTATTTTGATCATAAATCCATCCTACAGAGCCCTTTTGATCAAATCAAAAGGAAGAACCGAAAGAAGAGGTAAAGTTTTCACCACCCTCTTTCAAGTTCCTTTCATATTCAACTTCTTATTTCATTGATTTTCACATTCTAAAATTATAACTCCATTAAATTATATATAATTTGATTTTATTATAAATATGTTACAACCATATTCCATATTCTATCCATCCTTTGAATGACATGTCACCATACGTTCGTACGTACGTCTTACCGTCTCCACGTCGTGGTGTAATTGTTATTCAATAAATTATTATTTGGATGGGTATAATAATGATGTATAATTCATGTAAATAATAAATATAACATTATTATGATTTTTATAAATGATATACTGTCCAATTATATATTATTTTAAAATCAAAATAATGATATTGTCGCTCGTGCATACGAACGGACTACCGTCTCCATGAACGCAATGAGATTCATTCCACATCGTATCTATTCAAGACTAATTGTAATTTAATGATTAAAAATAATTTTTATGGACTTGATATCATTCTTTATATGAATAATATAAAACCTATCCATAAAAAACATGGCTTATGTAACAAAACACATAAAATAAAATGAGTAAGTTAACACCCGGAACAACGATATTACTAATATATTATTAACAAATAAATGTTAAAAGATAATATATGATATAATATTAATTTAAATGATTATTGTATAATTTAATAAAAATTATTTCACCATTATACAAGAGGTTAACCTACCCCCTACCATGGAAAATTACAAGGTAAGGGTTTATTTCAAAATCTCTTCATTATCCGAGGTTTCTTATATGTATTTATCTACAGGGACCTCTATATCATCCACATCCATGTTTCTTAAAAATGTATTTCAAATCATTCTTAATATTTTACAGACAATGGGTTAATGTCATTTATACCCTTGTTGAATTTTTATAAGAGGTTTATAACGGAATCTTTCTATCGTTTTCCAGACAAGGTCCTTTTTATCCTTTTCGACAGAATTAATGTAAGAATGTTTTTTCAACTTATACGGAGGGTGAAGCTATTTTCCGCTGTTATAAAATTGTCGAAGCTTACCTTATAGGCTTATAAGAATATTTTCAAAGTAAATGTTTTATTTTATAATTATGTGACTTTTAAATGATTTAAAAAAAGATATTTCTCCCAAATAGTTTTGATTTCATCTATGTCAACATCCTTTGATAGATTATATGCTTATTTAATGTTGATTTATTATGATACAAAAATTCCATATTGTATTGAAGGTTTTGTGATATTTTTTACTGTGGATGTGTTATTTTTTTACCATTCATGGTTTATTAAGAAAGTATTGACATTTCATATGCTATTTTTAATACGAATATTTATGTTATGTTTAAACCTTTTCATATGAGGAATGAATTAGACTTAATAAGTGACGGGTGGAGCTCGATATAGCTCTTCGATGCATCGTAAGGTCTCATGAGACAAAATAGTGTCTTTGCACAAGGCCTTGACAAAATATTATTTGTAGTCTGGTCACGAGGCCTTGGCTATGTGGTTATGATAGTATGGCATTATGCATTCCATCATTATGAACGTTGTTATTGATATTGTATGTGATTATTCAACTAGTAGAATATCCCTGTGAATGTTTAAATGGCATTATATCATTTTATTTTTTCCAAATTATATTGAAGTTCAAGTTTAAAAATCATTTCTTTTAGTTATACATTTCCTTAAATGTTTATGCTTATTTTTGAAAGTTTCTGCTAGATTGTTATCCTTACTGGGCATTTGAGCTCACCCCTTTCTGTGTTTTATTTTCCCCGTGATGTGAAGATGTAATTTATAAATGACCTGCACGGATAGTATGAGGGGATAAGAGTTTGGAATATGGAGACTATATTGTTGTAGTATTAATTTTATGATGTAATGTAAACTTTATGAATGTATCTAGTTATTCTGAGGCTAATAAACTAATCGGTCTTTCGAGACATGATCATTCTTGTGATCAGGAAAATGTTATGTAATAATGCACCGATGCTGGGTAAATGGGGTCAGGACGTTACAACAACACCCATGTTAACTCTACCTTCTATTGGAGAAGGATTTGTTATTTTTAGTAATGCCTCTATGATATGTTATGGGTGAATCCTCATGAAAAATAACAAGTTTATAAATTAGGAATCTTGAATGTTGAAGCATCATGAGCATATCCAACGCATAACATGGATCTAGTTGTAGTTATTTTTCTCCAAAAAAATAGAGACACTACCATTATGGTGGAAAATGTTATATATACACAGACAATGAATTATTGAATTATATTTTCACTGAAAACGGAATTGGACATGAGATAGAGGAGGCCGTTTTGACTTTTTAATTTCTATGATTGTTAAATAAATTATCATACCCGAAGAGCAAAGAAATTCGTTTATGAATTAATAATGAAAGTTCATGTTGTTCTGGAAATGATGATGACTGAAAGAGAACAATTGATCAATTTCCTAGTAAAATAGTACATGTGAATCATAAAGGGAAGGGACATCATCAACCCTATCCGAAATGATTTCTCAATCATCATTACAACAGAACATCAAGAAATATCATTGTGAATATCCTTCATTAAAAATGAATATAGAGACTGTGAAGAATGGGATTTTTGATAAGTTCATTATTGATCAAGAAGGTGTACTGAAATGTGATACAAGGCTATGTGTTCCATCTATTACATAATAAAGAAGGTGGTGATGGATGAATCCCATAGCAGAACTTTCTCTATACATCCCAGAAACACTAAAATGTATAGGGACCTTCGTGATCATTATTGTTGGGATAGCATGAAAAATTATATTGTCGACTACACTATAAGGTGTCTAGTATTTCAACAAGTTAAGGAGGAGTGAAAAATTTCGAATGGGGTATTACAACCACAACCATTAAAATCAGTGAATTTGGAAAATATAACTATGAATATTCTCACTGGAATCCTAAAAATACCCTATAGAAATAATGTGATATGGGTTATATTAGACAGCCTCACCAAGACTACCATTTTTATCTCTATTCAAAAATATTTCTCTATTGACCCACTCACCAATATATAAGTGGAAGAAGTGGTAAGGATTATTGGAGTTCAACATTCTATCCTATCTGATCACGATCCATGGTTCACATCAAAATTCATTAGAATTCTTGAATATTCTATGAGTACTGAATTGAATTTCAGTACATTATATGATCCCAAAACTGATATACAATCTTAAAGGTCAATTCAGAAAATTGAAGACATTATGAAAACAAGCTCAATGAAATTTAAACATTTTTGGGATCAATATCTCCCATTATTTGAGTTATCGTATAACAACAGCTTCCATTTGAGCATTAAAATAGAACCATATTAATGTCTATATGGTAAGTGATGTATAATTCCTACATGTTGTGATGAATCTAGTAAGAGAAATATTCTTGTAACAAATGTTTTTCTAGAAGAAATAGAAAAGGATCATTCCATCCCACAACACATAAAGGTTTTTCAGAGTTGGTTAAAGCATTTTTCTAACAACCGTCTAGGGGACTTTGAGTTTGATATTGGTGAAGAATAATTCCTTGGAATTTTACCTTTGAAATGATTCATTATGTTTTGGAAGAAAGGGAATCCAACCCTAGGAACATTTTACCCTATGAAATCCTTGATGTCATTGGAGAATTGACCTATTATATTCCCCTTCCACCAAATAGAGCATAAGTTCGTGATTTTTTCCACGTATCTCTCATGGTAAAGTACATACCTGAACCTTCAAATGTATTGAATCTAGAGGTGGTACAATTGGAACATGACCTCTCTATTGAGGAGAAGGTGGTGGTGATATTGGACCTTAGAGTCAAGGTTCTATAAAACAAGAATACCCACCTTGTTAATGTTTTCTAGAGGAACAAAAAATTTGAAGATGTGATGTGGGAACTGGAGGAGACAATGAGGAAAAAGTACCGACACCATTTATCAACTAGGGAAATGAGATAAACTTTTGGGGTTCAAATTTCTTAATGGGGGAATAATGTAACGGCCTAAACATTTGGAATGATAATTATTTCCCAAAAATATATGTTTTATTATTTTGTACACAACAAAACTATACCCCATTCTTTATAAATTGAATATAATTGAAATGTGATCATTGTATTTCAACTATAATATGATCATTGTTCAATTTTGACAGTTGGTAAATATGACCATTGGAAAAAAAAACTCTTAATATTAATTTCATCGTTATAATTACTATTATAAATAGATATGTAAATGGTTAATTAATATATAAAGAAGAGTTGATGGCCTCATGCAATTGAATAATTCCATATGAACCCGGTTTCTCTGAGCTTGGGAAAGAGTTAGCATCACAGGGCTTCACTCTTAACCAAGACCAATCCATGCTTCAACATGTTATTCTGGAACAAAATCATATATAGTAGAAGTTCAAGTCAGTGGAAATTACCCCTTAGGTGATATCCTCTGAGCCACCGAAAGATTCTATCACCATTGCAAACCATACCCTTAGATCATATGAGAGTTCTATAATGGGTTATTTTTGATACAATACTTACATAAAATTCAATACCATGTTTTAAATTAAATTTTATTTCATCATATTTTTATTTTTTTTTGCTTAAAATTTGAGATGGAATTTTAAAAATTTATTTTTCAGGTAAAAATTGTACTTTTAATAGATATTAGTTAGTATATTAAACTAAGATTTTATTAATTTTTATTATAATGATATAGTATTATCAAAACACTTTTAATTAATTAAAAATGATATAATATGTTTTTTTCAAGTGTCGAAAAGTTTACTATGCATTTTACTATGCATTTTCTATCTGTAGTTATTATTAATAAATATTTTTTTTATAGTTGAATGTTAAATTTTTCATATTTATATATTTATAAGGATAATAAAAATTAATTTTTGAAATCATAACTTTGATATTATTTTAGGGTGAATTTTTGATAATTTTATAAATTACTTTAGTTTTTTATAAATACTAAAAATACAGTTTCTGTTTTTCGGTATGTTTAATGACATTATAAATATTTCCTAAGGATGTAATGATAAATATAATATTATAGTTGACTCTTTTGGATTACAATAATTTAATATTTGACTCTAGTGGTCAATACCATGTGCAAATACCGTGGGAAATCCCATGGTTTTGCAAATACCACTACTGGGGTGTCTAAGGAAATTAATAAAAAAATCCATCACCTCTTCTATAAGTACCCATCTATTTATTCATTTATATATATTAAAAATTAATACAATATGAAGATATGATAGTTTTACCTCCCAAGGTGTCCTGAATCCCCCATGTTCTAGATCATTGAGTTTTAGGATTCACTCTTCAAGGTTAGGGAAATCTCAACTTCTCTTCTTTTTTCAAGTTCTCTTTTTACACGGAATGTCATTCAAATTTTCATAAAATATTCTTATATGGATTTTATTATATCCATTTAATATATTAAGATAATTTTATGAATAGGATACCCTTGTACCCTCTCTTTTAACGTATCAAAATTTATCTCTTTCTCTCATTAAATATTTTATTTTCTTTCTGAATACTGAAACCCAGTCCTTGTAAAAATTATTTATTTTATTTTGGGATTAACATAAATGGATCCTTAATTCCTTTTTTGGGTTTAAAATCACAATAGGATATTGTTTTCACGCACTTTATAAAACACCGTGATTTTGATATGAAACATGTTCATTTATTCTACAGAGTTTATTTATGATATGCTTTATTACTATATATATGGGTCACATTACTTACTAAATATGAATGGAGTTACATGATATCAATCCAGTTAATTGGTTAAATAATATAATATCTATACACAACAAGTTTTACTATACCACGTTGAATAACCTTGGTAAATTTTATGATACCTTAGTGATAAAACATGGTGATATTCTTATGAATGACTCAATTAATATTTGTAGCCACATTTCCATGTTATATGTCATGTTCATTTTATTATGATATTTCCATTTTTTTATTTAACATTGCATTATGTATTTCTTTAAGTTCTTATTTATATTTCTAAAGATCATAGTTAAATTGTTTCCCTTACTTTCCCTTGTTAGGCCTTATGCACACCCTTTCAACTGATTTATGTCCCTAGGTCATCATATTAAACAAATGTACTTAGGAATAAAATTGATGAATCCTTTCAAGTGGGATAGAATAATTTTTCATGTTTTCATGTATTATTTTCCATTTTTCAAAAACCCTAAACATTAAAAGAACCTCTCATTGTAAAATGAAATGAAAAGTTGTATAATTATAAGGTAGGATTCCAAACAGATGATCGACCATTCACTGGGTTTCTCAATGGACCAGGGTTATAAATTAATTATATTTTCACTAGATTAACTGTATTTCATTATAGTAGTCAAATTTTATTTTTTTCAGACTTTCTACTAGGTTGGATTTCTTTACTATTTTTTGGGATGGTATTTTTCATTTATGATTTCCAATATTATTTTCATACTATGAATTTAGTATTTATCAATGATTAAGAATTTGAAATAAGTTTTATTTTACATTTAAAATTTTTTATGGACTTGGATATGGGTGTGTGTGGGTGTAGATACCATAGGGTAAGGCCTCCCATGTGAGTGTTATACCTATGTGGCACTAGTCACCATCCCCTAGACTATTCGATGAAGGATTGGGGTAGTCACACTTGGATTATCCCTAGCCAATAAGTACCTAGTGGGTCACGTAATAATATAATAAACCAAATACATACTTATAATTTCATATATGATACACCTATAACAATTAAATATCCACTGATTTTTCCCTTTTATTTACTTGTTTATTTTATAACGACATTATATTTTCATGAGTTTTCTTTGGTTTCATCGAATATAATAAATCTCCTCATTGGGGATGCATCACGTGACTAATAAAAGTATTTAAGGAGATGCATGTTCATTTCAACGAAAATTACACATGTTTTTCCTTGGAGACATAGTGGGAGCATAAGATCACCTAGACATGGATAAGGCCCTTCCTGTGACAAGGATGACTTGCTAGTAGATTTACACATGGAAAGGAAGAATTGTATCCAGGGACTTATGGTTTCATATGAAATTTTTATGGCATGTTCTATGATTATTACAACTTTAAGAGACTCTTGTAATTCCATATTTTACTTTTTTTCTTGTACAATAAATTCTATGGATCCCATGAGGTTGTATGAGTTTTATCAAAGAAAATAACACTACCTATTGAGGACAAATCATGGGATTTTTATTCCCATAATATAATCCCACATTTTAGATATGTTCATCCTATATTCAAAGGTTTTTTGGATTGTTTTCATGCATCCACAAGTTGATAAGTCATGTGAGCTGGAGGATCTTATCTATATGTCATTGAAAGATCACTATTTTTTTTGTGTGACTTCACAATAGTATAAGTAATTTTCAAAAGGTATTTATGGTATATTCTACATAATTTGCATTGAACATGACCATCTTCACAACCTTATGAAGATCAGGAAATTTCATGTTCTTTTTTTATTCACCTGATTTTATTAATCATGATGACCTTTTTCTTCCATTTATTTTTGGGGAAAATAATAACCATATTGATTTATTACTTCCCTTGTGAATTTTTGGATTCTCATTTAATGGATATCCATTAATTACACACCCCCCCAAGAGTGTTGTCCTTGAGGACAAGTTCTGAGTTCAGATGAAATAAATTGCCTTCCTAAGGCTTTAGAGACGTTGAAAATTAGTATCTTGGGAGATGTTTAATCTACCAGGTGACGTTTGGTATTCCATCGAATATCTAATAAAAATTTTAGTGTAGATGGGTTCATTCAATAACTTCCCCACTTCTCTAGATCTCTTTCTCCCTTTTACCATTGTGTGTCCATTTCATAAGACATTCCCAGAGGAAGCCATCACAAGAAATCTCTGTGATACCATTTTCATGAGAGCTTCTTCATAAAAATTTCTATTCCAAGTCCCCTACTCAAATTATCTAGGAACATATCTTTAATAATTGTTTATACTTTGGATGTGGGGATTTATGATCATCATGAGGGTTTTTTGTGATCTTCTAGCTTTAGTTCATTATCCTTTGACTATTATGTAGCTCATGTGGCCATGTCAAGGTCACGCGATCACGAGCCTTTTCAGGTTTTAGGGTATTTTACCATATACCTTTTCTCATTGATGTTTAGTTACTTTTATCTCAGACCATCTATCACTGTAGTATATGGAATTTTTACTCATACCTTCTATCTCTGTAGTTTAAGTTATTTTATCTCAGACCTTATATCACTGTAGTTTATGATTTTTTTCTTGGACCATCTATTGTTATAGTTTATGGTTTTTTCTCTCAGACCTTCTATAGTTGTATTTTAGGATCTTTTATCTTGGTCCTCTTATAAATTTAGTCTAGGGTATTGTAGCTTGGACCATATATCGCTCTAGTTTATGGTCTTTTATCTCGAACCTTTTAACTCTATATTTTATGGTCTTTTATCTTGGACCTTTTATCACTATAGTATAGGGCCTTTTATCTCAGAACTTTTATCACTGATGTATGTTTTATTTTAGCTCGATCCTTCTATAACTATAGTTTATGGTCGTTTATCTTGAACCTTTTATCAATTTCTTTTAGGTTCTTTTTTATCAGACCTTCATTCAATGTAGTTTAGTTTCTTTTATCTCGGACCATAGGATTCTATGCAGTTTATGTCTTATTGGAATAACCTAATTGATGATAATGAAATATGGCAAAGACATGATATGAATAGCCAAAAACAAACTAGGGTGTTGAATTCTTTCATAGTGTTGGAAAGTCTCATGAAAATTAGATATCCTTCTCTGTAATGATGATATTTTTCTAGTTTGTAGGACAAAGACATTATGTGTTGGTATAATTTTAAAATTGAGGTATCTCCATTATTTTACATGTGTCATGGAAAATTTTCGGGGGTAATATTGGCCTAGGGAAAAAATACTAGGGGTGGTAGGTCTACCTCGATAAATTGAGTGTGGATGATATAATTCATAAAGAAAAATTTTGATTATATTAATATGGGATGGGTAAAATATGTTGGGAATTATGAAAACCTTGCTTTTATTACAAACTTAAACATGATTTATTACATAAACCATTCACTTGATATAACATGGATAATCGATAGTTCTAGTGTCTTTGGGTATTAGGATCATTACATAACAACTTAAAACATGAAGTACACATCTTTATTGAAAACTTCCTTTACATGACCACTACATTCCCTCGTGCTTAGCATTGCGTGGGATAACATGATGACATGCATAAGAAAATGGGTGATCTATAAATCCCAGTAATGGAATAAACATGGAATACATGAGGAGTACAATACATGTTAGAAAATAGGCATATCAATAGATCACAGGAGAAACATGAACATAAAGGAATGATAAAGCATGATAATCATAACATGGAAATGTGGCAACAACACTTAACATGGAATTAGCATGAGCCAAGGCTCATTGCACACAGAGCATGAGTACATCCTCATTAAACATGAAGCATTTGTAAACCCTAGTTGCACTTGAATTATCAAGGGTAAACACCATTTCACATGACGTATCATGATACTATACTTTACCCAATGCATTGGAGCGCTATAATGGCGCACCCTTCTTAAACATTTCATTTCATGCATAAGTGTGCCACATGGATCATAAAACCTGGATTCATAAAACATAATCATTTATTCCACGATAAAGGAATTTGGAATTCATATATGAAACTTTATAATCAATAAGTAAATGTGCATAAAGGTGAATGCCCTTGATGGAGAAATGGTAATGGTATTCACTACACAATTACATTGGCTTAGGAAATCGGTGTGATTTCGGCAGCGTATCGGCGTGACATAAGAATTCAAAAAAATGGTTGGTGAGGGAGAAATGGGTTCCTCATCATATATACATGTAACGGAAAGTAAGTAGGTCATATATATACATGTCCCAAAAATTTTAATGTAATTTAGATTCAGGATACAAAAGTATTGCTTGAATGTAAAAGAGAAGAGAGAAGTTCCTTTTGAACTTTCGGCATAGTAATAGGTGTACATGGGAGGCATTTAATGAGAGAGAAATGGGTCTCAAATCATTTAAAAATAAATAGGGCAGTATGAGGGAGGTGTGAAACCATACCCCAACATTCATAATTGAAATTAAAATGGAAAACCAACTTAAAGAAAATTGGACAAAAATGAGAAAGGAAGAAAAAACCCTTACTTGGATGTGTGCTTCCAAAGGCTTGAGAGAGGCTTCGTGTGAGATTGGGGAACCTTGGGAGGATTCTAGAGTGAGTAGGGAAGAGGTGGGACGAACTCCAAAGGCTTTTATGGAGGAGGAATTGGGATCTTTTGTGGGAGTATATAGGAAAGGTGAGGGAATTCTTTATTATTCAGGTTTGGGACCCCTTATAATAAATTAATCCAAACCACAATCCATCCCATGGTTTTTGCCCATGGTTTTTGGAAAAGGGAAGAGGAAAAAAATATTTTATAAGTTAAAATTCCTAAATTCTTAAAACAATAGGGTTGATTATGTGGAGATGAGTCACACTCACATGGAAAACAATTAAAAAAGACAAGGTGTTTAATAAGTCTTGAAGGGTCCAATAATGATTTGAAAAGTAAGTCAAATAAACCCAAAAACACATTATTTTAATGTTAAAACATATATTGTCCGAAAATAAATCTTATAGTATTTTATTACATCACTGTTGGGTCATTATGATGTCATAAAACCCATTATATATTTAAGCAGTATTTAATTTTTACTCAAAAAATTTACTGTCTTAGAAAATTATGAAAAATTCACCGTTGGATAATTTCGACATCATGATTCCAGAAATAACATTGAATTTAACTATATAATTTTCTAAATATGTTAATTTTCACTTTTAAAATAAAAACAGACATTTATCGAAAATTAACGGGTTTGGACAAAAATGTCTTTTAAACCTTAATAAAAATTACAATTGCATTCATAAAATTATATGATCAGTTATATATAAAACTAATTTAATAAAAATAAAAATAATATTTTATTAAAATAATATTTAATTCAAAAATTCCTTAATTTAATAAAATATAATTCTTAATTAAATAATAACTAAAAAACAATATTTTCACTTTAAAAAATAATTACAATTTATCAACAATGTTAAGAAATTATATTCATTATTATATAAAAAAAATAAAGTACCTGAAAATAGAACTAGTGATTTGTTACATAAACCCTTAAAACAGCCGCATAAGACCTAAGGGTAAGGTGTGCGATGGTGACAGACTCTTGGGGTGGTTCGGGTAAAATCGCCTGAGTGGTAATTTCTATCAACTTCCAATTTTCTCGTAGACAGTCTTGTTCAAGCTATAAATGATTAAGCTCAATTTGGTCTTGTTCAAGAGTGAATCTAAATGATGCCACCTATTTTCCAATCTCTGAAAAATGGGCTTCGTTTGGAGTAATTCTACTAGATGAGGCCATCACTTCTTTTGTCTGAGTAAATTGGGTATGTTAAAGCCTTATATTTATACTAATCTTGTGATCACTATTCAAAGACTATAAAAGTAACGGTCACAATTCTTAACATAAAAACAAATAAGATGACATTTTATATAAATGTTTTACATAAAGAGATGCTTAATTAGATCAAGAGTGATTTCCATTAATGAAACATTGGTTCGTTACAATATTCCCCCCTTATGAAATTTCTCCCTCAAAATTCCCTTTTCCCACACTAAAACAGATGTGGTTAAGTCAGCTTCATCATTTCCTCTAATTCCCAAGTCACTTCTTCAAACTTTTGGTTTCGCCACAACACCTTGACGAGGGGCATTGTCTTATTTCATGGAACTTTTTCTCTACGATCTAAGATCTTCATTGGTTTATACTCATAAGAAAGATCATCATCCAACTGTACCACCTCAGAAGATAGTACATCTGAAGGGTCTTATACGTACTTCCTTAAGTTGGATACGTGAAAGACATCATGTACTTTGGCCATGGTAGGTGGAAGTGCTAGTCGATAGGCCATAGCCCCAACATGATCAAGAATATAGAAGGGTTCGATGTACCTTATACTTAACATCCCTTTATTTCCAAACCTCATGACCTTCTTCCACGGTGATATGCATAGAAAAACCATGTCTCCAACATTAAACTCAAGGTCTCATTGACGATTATCTACATAAAAATTCTGTCGACTATGGGCTACCTTGATATGCTACTGAATTGTTTTCGCCTTCTCCACCATTTCCTCGACCATTTCTAGTCCTAGAAGCTTACGTTCACCGACCTCATCCCAACACACCGGTGTTCTGCACCTTTTCCCATAAAGGTCTTCATATGGTTCCATTTGGATGCTCATGTGGAAACTGTTATTATAAGAGATCTCAACCCGAGTAAGATGTTGATCCCATCCTCCTTTAAAGTCCATTGATCATGCTCTCAACATGTCCTCAAGTGTTTGGATAGTCAGCTCAGATTGGACATTAGTTTGAGGATGATATGGATTATCGAAGTTTAGTTCAGTATTCAGAGGATGTTGAAGACTCTTACAAAACATAGAGGTGAATCTAGGATCTCGGTCAGGCACAATAGATAGTGGCACACCATGCATCCTTACCACTTCCCTGTTATATATCTGTGCCAGTTGATCCAATAAGAAATTATCCTAAATAGCAATGAAGTGTGCAGTCTTTGTAAGACGATCCACAACAACCCATATTTCATTATTTCCTTTGGAAGTCCTTGGATGTCTGGTTACAAAGTCCATGGTGATGTTCTCCCGTTTCCATTCTAGTATAGGAAATGGTTGCATCATCACCTTAGACTTCTGCCTCTCTGCCTTTACTTTCTGGAACACAAGGCACTTTGATGTATATTCAGCGATCTCCTTTTTCATATTATCCCACCAAAAGTTTTCTCGAAGATCTTGATACATCTTTGTGCTCCCTGGGTGAATAGAGAAATTTGAACTATGTGCATCATCCAAAAGTTCCTTCTTTAGCTCTAGACGTGATAGAACACATAGACTTTTCCCAAATCGCACAATTCCTTCTTCATTAACATTAAACTCCAAGGATTTCCCTTTTTTGATAGCTTCCACTTTTTCCTGAATAACCACATCATCCTTTAGAGCATCATTTAGCCTTTCCAAAAGAGATGGTTGAGAAATCATTTGTGAAAGGATTGATGATGTTACCTTCTTTATGATTCCCATGTCCATATTCATCAATTCTAAGAAGATTGGATCCTTCTAAATTCTCATCATTGATAGAATCACTGGATCCTTTCTACTTAGGGCATCTGCCACCTTGTTTGATTTCCCAGGGTTGTAATGTATTGAACAATCATAATCCTTGATTAGCTCTATCCATATTCTCTGGCACATATTAAGCTCTTTCTGTGTGAATATATATTGAAGACTCTTGTGGTCAGTATATATCTCACATTTATCCCCATAGAGATAATGATGCCATATTTTCAAGGCAAAGATCACCACCGCCAACTCCAGATCATGTGTTGGATAGTTTTTCATAGGGATTTTCAACTGCCTTGAGGAATAGGATATCACATTATCATTCTACATCAGCACACAGCCTAAGCCCCTCTTCGAAGCATCACTAAATACCACAAATATTTCCCCACTTGTGGGTAAAGTGAGAACGGGTGCAGTGATAAGCCTCTTTTTAAACTCCTTGAAGATTTCTTCACATTCATCGCTCCAAGAAAACATTAATCCATTTCGGGTTAGCTTGGTAAGAGGGTTGGACAATCGTGAGAAATTTCTCACAAATCATCGATAATATCCATCTAACCCCAAGAAGCTACGGATATTCGTTACTGATGTAGGCCTCAGCCATCCCTCAATTGCATCTGTTTTGGAGGGATCCACAGATATCCCATTTCTTGTGATGATATGGCCCAAGAATGAGATGTCCTTCAACCTGAAATCACACTTGTTGTACTTTACATAGATATTCTCCTTACGCAAAGTCTCCAGTACAGTTCTTAAATTCTCCTCAGGATCCTCCTTGGTTTTGGATTATATTAGAATATCATATATAAAGACTACCACCAATTTGTCTAGGTAATCTCTATATTCTTTATTCATCAAGTCCGTGAAGATTTATGGATCATTGATGAGTCTGAAAGGCATTACTATGAATTCATAGTGCCCGTATCTTGTATGAAAATAAGTCTTGGGGACATCTTCCTTCTTCATCCGTACTTGATAATATCTCGATCACAAATTTACCTTGGAGAAGTATCGTTCTCCACGCAGCTGATCGAACAAGTCATCAATCTATGGTAGGGGATACTTGTTCTTTATTTTGATTTTGTTAAGTTCACGATAATCGATGAAAAGCCGCATTGAACCATCCTTCTTGATGACAAGGACTGGTACACCCCATGGTGAAGCACTTGGGCATATAAACCTTTATACAGATTATCTTGTAGTTGTTTCTTCAGCTCTTCAAGCTCAATGACATCCATTATATATGGAGTCTTGGATATTGGTAGAGCCTCTGGTATAAGTTCAATTGAGAATTAATTTTCTCTTCTATGAGGAAGACCAGGCAGTTCCTCGGGAAACACTTCAACGAATTCCCTTGCAATAGTAATTTCTACAAGGATGGTTTCTTCCTTGGCCTCAATCATCTGTGACAGATACGTGTGCTCATAGGGCAGTAATTTCCATGCTTGAGATGATGGAGCTAACAGATATTCATATTCCTCCTTACACTTGTAAAGAATCGTGGGTCGATTCTCCATATGGTGTGTGATTTCCCATTCCTGACAATTTATGTTGGATCTATATAAGGAAATCCAATCCATGCCAAGAATTGCATCAAATTCCACCAGAGGAAGTATGACGAGGTTCTCCGTGAAATTCAATCCAAAAATTATAACAGGGGAGGATTTATATTCATGGGATGCAATGATTTCCCCATTTCCCATACTCACTGGCATATTCACATCCATGATTTGTGGTGGTGCTGGGATTGTTCAACTAAAATTTAGATATATAAAATAATGCACAGAACCTGAATCAAAAAGTACATTCTCTATTCTTGAATGAATAACTAGCATACCTATCACCAATTCATTGTCGGGGTTCACTTAGGTAGAAGTGATGGAAAAAGCTCTTCCTTGCTACCTTGGAGGTTGTTGGTTTCTTCTGAAAACCCATGGATTAGGGCACTGATTTGCAAGATGCCCCATTTCATTGCATTTGTATAAATGAACAACGCGTTGAGGTTCGAACGGAGCATTCCTCTCCTGTGTCGTAGTAACGGGTCTTTCTTTCCGAATGTTAACAGCTAGGTGATCTTCTCTTCCACACCTAAAGCATTTCCTCGTCCCCTTGAGGCAATTCTCAGGGTGCTTCTTTCCACACTTTTGGAAAGTGGGGTGCTGGATCTTCTTAGAACCATTGGATTTATCCATCGGACCACCATCATTGAAGTCCACCTTACACTTCTTATCCCCATGATACCCCTGTCATTTTCTGATCTCCATTTCATCCTTGAGGGCACATCGAACAATTTCCTCATAGATGTCGAAGTCACGGATCGCTAATGCTTTCCGCAGGCTTGGCTTCATCCCACCAAAGAAGCATTCAACCATTCATCTGTGGGTAACAACAAAGTCGGATGGGTATCGTGAAAGTCTTGTGAAGTTTTCCTCGTAAGCTCCAACATATTCTTCCTATTTTTTCTTGACGTAAAGGAATCCCCTTTCCATCTAAAGCCGGAGGGTGCATGGAAAATATTTATCGAAAAACATCTTATGGAAATCCTTCCATTCTAACGCCACGACCTCCTCCTCATGCTTCATATTTTTGATCAACGTCCACCATTGATCAGCTTCACCCTCCATACGATAAGCTGCCAGGAGAACCTTCTTTGGTTCATAACATTGAAGGATGGAGAAGATCTTTTCAATGGAGTTGATCCATTGTTCAGCGATCGTGGGATCGGATGATTGACTAAAAGTATGATGCCTTTGTCTCATAAAGCTCTTGATAGTGACTTGTTCCTTCTTAGGGGGGTTTGGAAATTCCTCTAGACCTGTGTTTCTATTCAAAGCTTGAGTTAGCTGAGAGAAAAGCGTGACAAATTTCAAGATTCCCACTCCCATTGGATTGGGAATCTCATTAGTACAGTCATTACACTGATCTTCACACCGGTTGTCAGCACGAGTCCTCCTATTTCTAGCCACTGTCCTGAATAAAAGGAGATTTAGGGTGTAACACATAAAGGGTAATCCAAAGATAAAATTTGATGACTTAAAATTAACTTTCATTTCCTTAACTCATGAGTCTATAGGCTTCAACCTAGGTTTTTCATGATCTACTTTCTAACATATATTCTTAGGGGATTTTTTTTTAATTCCATTAATAAGGGTTCATACTAAGCTTTTGAATTTATCAAAAAATATCCCATGAGAGTGTCGTAACCAAGAGTGCAGCAAGGCCCATTGTCATGCACCAGTTCTCATTCGATTCAAGCTCAAAGCGGTGTTTTCTGGTCTTACCACTAAGATAAATTTGTGCCAGAGCCTCCTCTACCTGCTTGTATCCAGATAGGGATGTATTTTTTCATAAACCACTTAATCAGTACATAACAAAACTTATGGATTTTTTTATTATACTTAGTCTTGTCTTTAAGGCTTTACTAGGGTTTTCTAATCCTAATCCCAAAAATAACTTAACCTATCCTCCGATACCAACTATGAAAACCTTGCTTTTATTACAAACATAAACATGATTTATTACATAAACCATTCACTTGATACAACATGGTTGATCGAGAGATATAGTGTCTTTGGGGATAAGGATCATTAAATAACAACTTAAAACATGAATTAAAACATCTTTATTGAAAACATCATTTACATGACCACTACATTCCCTCGTACTTAGCATTGCAAGGGATAACCTGAGGACATGCATAAGAAAAGGGGTGAGCTATAAAGCCTAGTAAGGGAATGAACATGGAGTACATGAGGAGTAAAATACATGTTGGAAAATAGCCATATCAATAGAGCACAGGAAAAACATGAACATAAAGGCATGATAAATCATGATAATCATAACATGGAAATGTGGCAACAACACTTAACATGGAATTAGCATGAGCCAAGGATCATTGCACATAGAGCATGAGTACATCCTCATTGCACATGAAGCATGAGTAAAACCTTGTTCCACTTGAATTATCATGAGTAAAAAATCATTGCACATGACGTATCATGATACTATACTTTACCCAATGAACTGAAGCGCTATAAGGGCGCACCCTTCTTAAACATTTCATTTAATACATAAGTGTTCCACATGGATCATAAAACATTGATTCATAAAACATAATAATTTATTCCACGATAAAGGAATGTGGAATTCATACATGAAACTTTATAATCAATAAGAAAATGTGCATAAAGGTGAATAACCTTGATGGAGAGATGGGAATGGTATTCACTACACAATGACACTGGCTTAGAAAATCGGTGCGATTTCGTCAGCATAACAACGTGACATAAGAATTCATAAAAATGATTGGTGAGAGAGAAAAGGGTTCCTAATAATATTTACATGTAATGGACAGTAACGAGGTCATATAGATACATGTCCCAACAATTGTAATGTAATTTAGATTCATGATACAAAAGTATTTCTTGAATGTAAAAGAAGAGAGAGAAGTTCCTTTTGGAATTTCCGCTTAGTAACGCGTGTACATGGGAGGAATTTAATGAGAGATAAAGGGGTATCCCATCATTCAATCATAAATATGGCAGTACGAGGGAGGTTGGAAACCATACCCCAACATTCATAATTGAAATTAAAAGGGCAAAACAACTTTAATAAAATTGGACAAAATGAGAACGGAAGAAAAAACCCTTACTTGGAAGTGTGATCCCAAAGGCTTGAGAGAGGATTGATAGAGGATTATTGGGAGCTTGGGGCACCTTGGGAGGATTCTAGAGAGAGTAGGAAATAGGTTGGATGAACTCCAAAGTCTTTGAGTAAGGAGGAAGTGGGTTCTTGTGTGGGTTTATATTGGAAAGGTGAAGGAATTCGTTATTATTTAGGTTTGGGACCCCTTATATTAAATTAATCTAAACCAAAAACCATCCCATGGTTTTTGCCCATGGTTTCTGGAAAAGGGAAGAGGAAAAAAATATTTTATAAGGACAATGTCTGATATTCTTAAAATAATAGGGTTGCTTATGGAGGTGAGTCACACTCTCATGGAAAACAATATAAAAAAGACAAGGTGTTTAAGATGTCTTGAAGGGTCCATTAATGCTTTGAAAAGTAAGTCAACTAAACCCAAAATCACATTATTTTAATTTTAAAAAATATATTGTCCGAACATAAAGTTTATAGAATTTTATTACATCACTATTTGGTCATTATGATGTCATAAAACACATTATATATTTAAAAAGTATTTAATTTTTACCCAAAAAATGGATTGTCTCATAAAATTATGAAAAATTCACAATTGGATAATGTCGACATCCAAATTCAGAAAAAACATTTATTTTATCTAAATATTTTTCTAAATATGTTAATTTTCACTTTTAAAATAAAAATCGACATTTATTGAAAATTCACGGGTTTTCACAATAATGGCTTTCAAACCTTAATAAAAATTACAATTGCATTCATAAAATTAAATGATAATTTATATATTAAATTAATTTAATAAAAATAAAAATAATATTTTATTAAAATAATATTTAATTCAAAAATCCCTTAATTTAATAAAATATAATTTTTAATTAAATAATAACTAAAAAACACTATTTTCACTTTAAAAACTATTTACAATGTATCAATAATGACGAGAAATTATATTCATTATTATATATAAAAAAAATAATGTACATGAACATAGTACTAGAAATTTGTTACATAACCCCTTAAAACTGCTGCATAAGACCTAAGGGTAAGGTGTGTGATGGTGACAGACTCTTGGGGTGGTTCGGATAACATTGCTCGAGTGGCAATTTCTATCTACTTTCACTTTTCCCGTAGACGGTCACATTCGAGCCTGAAATGATGAAGCTTAGCTTGGGCTTGGTCAAAAGTGAAGCCCAAAGACGCCACCTCTTTTCCGAGCTTTGACAAATGGGATTCGTATGGAGCAATTCTACTAGATGAGGCCATCAATTCTTTTGACTGAGTAAATTGGGTTCATTAAATCCTTATATTTATACTAATCTTATGATCACTGTTCAACGGCTATAAAAGTAATAGTCACAATTCGTAACATAAAACCAAAGAAGTTGAAATTTTATATAAACATTTTACATAAAGAGACACTTAATTAGATCAATAGAGATTTCCATTAATGAAACTTTGGGTCGTTACAGGAATGGCCCCTAACACCATGAGGTTCTCAGTTTTATCACAGTTTTTCTAGGTCTCATAAGGATTGAAACTCATTTATCGCAAGGAAGAAATCCATTTAGTTATTTTGTAAAATCCCTTATGTGTTGATATCATGGTGAAGAAAAGATGATCTACACTTCTTTATGTGGTTCATGAGATATTTTTGAACAGTGAAATGACTATATTATGAGGTCGGTATGAACGAAAGCTACCCAAAAGAGGTTCTAGAACCTGAGGGCAGTTCAGCACTTAGTTTTGAAGCTCGGTACCTATGTTATGTTTTTTTGAATCATGAGGTGTGGGACATCAAATATTTGGGAATGGAGTTCCAAATTATTTCTTTGATAAATGGTATGAAACACGGTGATTTAATATTGAGGACATAAAATAATCATGGATAGTTTGATATGGGTATTTTAAATCGTTGTCTAAAGTGTTAATGTTATGATGATGATATGAGAAAATCATTCTAGGAATGACCTAGAACACGCCGAGGTTTTGATTTCTATTAATGGGACATCAGGGATCACCAGGATTGGAAAGACCTTTTTCCATTGTGAAACATTTTGTTGAAAACAATTGGTGTATATGAAGGAGGAACTAGCTAACATTAATTGAAAATAAAAGGGTCCCTTCAAGCTGGGTATCCGTTTCCATGGTCCATGGATGATTTACAGTGATCCTAGGTGGTCAAATAATTATGTTTGATTTACAAAAATTTTAATAACTATAAAAGGTTATAGTACCCTAAAAGTTGTTTCACCACCTTGTGAGCATGTTTTCTTTGTGATGAGATGTTAAAAATCATTAATCTAAATTTTTCATAAACCATGGGGGCCCATGAGAATATATTTTCTTCTAATAGGGACACAGAGTAGGAACTATGTGCCTTATCGATTATTTATTTATATGCTTATTCTTTCCTAAACTATGGAGATGAAGAGTTTTTCAATTGAGTACTAGACTTTTTCTCATTCCACCTAATATGGGTTTTCAAATTGAAAGGTTTTAGGTCTCATTTGATTTTAGTTTAATACCATTCAATTTGAACCATTATATGATGGATTTTAAGGTTGTAAATATTTGATCAAAGTACATACAGTTTAAGGTCATGATGCATATGGATCTAACATGGGCGATTCTGCACAAGAGTCTAATTAGGATACCTCGAGTCAACAGTTCCTCAACAGCATTCTGATTGGGAGAAAAAATATTATAAACCATGGCCCAAGAATTATAGTTCATGTGAAATGCTGTGGGAAAATCATACCAAGGATGATGCATAGCAACCTCTGGTGATGAGTTCCACCACAATGAATTCAATCTCACAAGGACTAGAAAACCCTCCATAGAGAGACCAGATTCATCTTCATGGTAGTTCCAATCCCTTATGCATCGATAGCATAGTCAAACAGAGATATCTAATTTCCTTTCAAGTGAAATGAATATTTTGTAGAAACATGAGGTGCTCGAGGCATGATGCATTATTTATGAATTGAGATTATTAAAACACAGTAGAAGTACCTCGTACTCTGGCTGACCAGGGTAATGATCTTATGTCCCTTTGATAAAGGATGATAATTGATGATGGTATGAATGGTTCAATGTCATGTATTTGGTATGTAAATTATTTATTGAAATTTAAAATCATGTGGTAACAAAATTATCCTAATAGTTTATTCATCATGTGATAAGGAAATGTGAATCAATGTTAAAAAAACGTGCAAGATATATTATTTTCACATGTAGGCCATTAGTATATCTCACTCGTATATAGGAAAATACACTTGTATGGATCAGTTCTTATGTCTTTAGGGTGAATTTATTTTATCATGTTTTCTCTATGGGACTAGGATTAGAGATACAAACATCACTATATATACTATGATGATATAAATCAGTCCACATATTGTTCCTGAATGGGAAAAACTCTACACAGGTCTGACCTGTACATAGAGGTGATCATTTTTTTAGTTGGTTGTTGTAGATGGTCCCATGATGGGATATTTGGATATCACTATTTATCATATAATGAAAATAATCAAGACCATTTTTAGATCTCTAGAAACCATAATGTTTAACATCATTTGGTATGGACATTTATTCTTTACATGAATAGGGGTAGTGTGTCTAGACTAAATGATGGAAATCTGGTTGTCACTATGAATCCCTTAGAAATAGGAATAAAGCCACTTGTTGTAATTGAAACATGATATTCATATGAAATTATGACATATACTCATGGAGGGGGGATTTTTAATGTTTATTTTTTGTGAATGGATCTAGAGATGGAATTTCAATTGTCTATATGTATCCTTTGATATCGGAAATCATGTCACACGAATTTCTTGAATGGAGGTGTGGTATGATACAAATATTCAATAATTATGGTCTTCTTGGGAGAGGTTTATAAGAATGTGAATCGTTATTTCATCCAAGGTACATCATCCATGTAGATAAAGATCATGCATTGAGGACTCATGGTATATATTTTAAGGCCTTCCAGTTAGGACCATGCTGGGCCTATAATGAGATTTTAGGCCTTTTGTGTAGTGAATTACACGTAGACATTTCTTAGCTCGCATGATATATTCTCAATGTGAGAAACAAGGAATGGAAATGGTTATTCTCACCATGAATATGAACTTATGTATAGGACATGGGAATTCGGTATCATGTGGTGGTTAGACCAGGATATATGATCAAGTCATCCATATAAATCTTATTGAAATTAGAATCATGACATAACTAGTTCTATAAAACCTATGTAGTTTAATGTCATGTGGAGAGGACAAAATTCTTGCATTTTAGTGTCATGTGGTGAGGAAATGCTCTATTTAGTTTAACATCATGTAATTTGGAAGATTATGTTTATTTTAATGTCATATTACAAGGATTCCTAGGAAAAATTCTTGTAGTTTAACATCATGTGGTCATGAGGTGAGATGACGTGCAGTTTAAATTCTTCCTTCTTGGACTTGATATGTTGTGTATTTTAATATTTTTTCCTAGGATGAGGGTTACCCAATGTGAAGGAGAATTAACATTGTGGTTGGGACCAAAAATAGAGGTTCATGTATAACTACATATCTTGTGGCGGTAGGAATCAAGCCACACATTGTTCTTTGTCTATGGACTCCCTATTTTGAGATGACTCTCACACGGGGACATTAGAATTTCATTCAAAAAATTATTTCGCACATATATAGCTCATGTGTTGAGATACATTAGTGAAATGGTTCTTCCCATGTAGTTTAATTTCATGTGTTGAGAAAAATTTGCATACAGTTTAACATCATGAGGTAAGGACCTCTTCTATATAAATTAAAATTATGTGGTTAGGACGTGATGTGTATTTTAATGTATTGGTTATGAAACTTGGGTTTCCCGATATGAATGAAGTTGAATCACTGGGGGAATTGTATATTATAACATCATGTGTTGATGATGTGATCTGTATAGATGAGAATCATTTTGGGAATACATAAGATGTTGTGATGTTTAAAGTCTTACTACCAGGACTTGAGACACTGTGTAGCATAATGTATTACTTCCAGGATGATCCTGTGTAATTTAACATAATGTAGTCAGGGTGATCATGTGTGGTTTTACATCATGCAACCAGGATTATGGGAAATTAATGAAATATATTAAAAGTATTTATTTAGAATCCTTTCACTAGTGGGGGTGACACATTCCATATCTATTTTGTCCAGTGATTAATCTCTATTATTATGGACCTTATTTGTGATATAAACACCTTCCCATTTGGTTTCCATATTTAGAGGCTTGTTTCCTAGTATCATTAGGTCCTTGAGATCAAACACCATTTCTCCTTGTAGAAATTAATGATGGAGACCCTTCTTATTAAAGGAATGTGTGATCCGATTCGGATGGACATCAAGGTTGTATAGTGTCTAAAACATGTTCACATCAAGAATATAAAATTCATCCAATGTCATTTTGAGATCTCTCTTCATCTAAGAGATTCTTAGAATATGATATTGAGTAAAAATGTATCTATAATCTATGGTAAATACATCCTTAGTCCTATAAACCAATGATTATGACATTTCTTTTGTGTTTTTATGCATTGTGGTATGGTAGGCCCATAATGCATGGAGGATCTTATCTAACCATTACTTCTTATCCTTGATCACGATATTATAGAGTATATGTGATAGGGGATTTTGGAATTCCTATGTTTATTGATTTTACACTACATGATTGAAATATGAGTGATTGCAATCAATATTATACTCTTGGTAGTGTTTCTTTAACTAAGTAGAATAGAATTTAGGGCTATTGTCCATCAATATTGTTTGAGGGACTACGAACCTGGGGATAATATGGGACATTATTAATTTTTTGATATTCATCATCCAGATATCCTAGTGGGGTATCTCTTTATTCCACTTTCAAAAGAATTCGGTAGAAATAAGGATGTACTTGAACTGCTTAGCCATGGTTGGGGTTATGGCCCCTCAACATCCATTCCCCAAATAGAAAAAAAAGCAGGAATATTTAGTATTGTGTAGCAATTCGGGGGTAGATGGTTGAATTTTTCATGGATCACGCATGCATGAAATTTACGAATGAATTCCAAATAGTTATATATGATGGTTTTCTAGTAATAAAAATGCCTCGTGATTTGGTGGGAGAGCCTTCTCCCAAACTGATGAGCATCACAGGATCCTGTATGGACATCATCCATAATGGCTTAAATATCTATTTTGGATATATATATATATATATGAAGATAATTCATTCAAATACTTTCATGTAAAGATATTTTTTCTCATTTGGGACATCCTGTTAGGTAATGTTTGACAAACGACACCAAATATATTCCCTTCTATCTTGGTCTATCGTGAGAGTCCCATTTTAGATAAATCTAACTATGGGATCCATCCATCCAGGGGTGGATATCAGTTCATCCTGCTCAAGTTTGGTATTTAGCAAATTTATTTCTTCCATATAACATATTATTATTTATGAGACCATTATTTAGTGCGTGATACAGATGATGTATTCCACTTGATTAGTGTCTTCATGGACTATGGACACATTAGCGAATGCATCAGCATGGGCATTCTATTATTGGGGAACATGCTGAAATGTGGGCTCAAAAGGGGAAAAATCATAAATGCACTAACATAGCTAGTGAGAAAGTCTATGTATTGCTTTTTATGGGATATTCACCTTTGATTTTGTTTATCACTTGTTTTGAATCCCTTTTGATATTTATGTAGGCTATATGAACATGTATAACTAGTTACTATCTAGTGGTAAGGTCTTGGAATTAAACCTCATTATTCAAGAATCCCTTAGATAGTGGGAAAGGGCAAGGAAAAACTACTTTTTCTGGAAATACATATAAAATCCACAAACCAACCTAAATTATCTTATGTTTTTTCATCCTTTTACTGATATGACATTGGTAGGAACCATCAAAATACATCTCCCATGTCTGGTAAGTGTTATAGGCATCTAAGAACCTATTTTATGGGATCTCAATGCCCACTGGTGTATTCTCAAGGGTGGGATGTGATGTGAGGAAATTATCTAGGGATTTCCATTTCACCACCTTTTATAGCCAGAACTATATGTCATATTATTGTAGAATGACCACCCATCTGGCCAAATTCCCTATTAACGTGGGTCAGCCAACGATTTACTTGAGAAGATAAATAAGCGAGACCAGATAGACTTCACGATGAAGATTTTAAAACCGCTTCTTTTTCACTAGAAATATTAGTGCAGGTAAGTTCTTATCTACATCCATGTATCAGGTCTGAGTACCTAGGATCATTTTTTACCTCTGAGCACATTTGCCTCATCCCCCTCTTGTTCATGGTTTTTCTCAATGAAGATTGGGATGGGGAAGGATTGCATACCTCTCTAGTGTCTTACCCCTCATCCTTCCCCTTTGTCTTTTGTCTCCTAAGCTATCTTGGATGGTGTTACGGGCTCGGTTTTTGGTACCGAAGATGATTTGTGTCGGGATGATGTTTTGATGATGTTTGTGGTCTGATCAAGATAAGGTACTTCTATTATTCTGAAGACAATGATGATTTCATTCAAGGGTTGTCCGGGGCTCTGTTTAAGTTTGTTCGTGGTTGAAACCCTTGACCACATAGATCCTGACTTTGACCCTAAATTTCCTCTATGTATCTTTGAGTCAGAACAGATTCGGCGGTTACTAAGGGTTTTGGGTTTTGCGGTTAGGTGGTCGATAGTCTTCAATGCTCTTCAAGAATTGACTTGTTGTTATTCTAGTGTCTTTCTTCTGCGTCATCATTTCTGAAGTCGTACGGAACGCTCCATTGCTCATTACCTACTCTAACATTCTCTTCCACTATGTGTCTCAGTGTAGGATCAAGAGAAGTGGTCACACATTGGTTTTTTAAGTGTGGTTCGGTGGTCACATGTGTTCTAGGATAAAACCCATCATCGATGTCTACGTTCAGAGTTTTATTTAGAGAACATATTGGATTCTATGGGTTAATTTCTAGGATTGTGTTTCCTATTATATTTTTTTCTTTGGTTAGGTTGTTTTGTCTAGTTTTGGGTGTTCTCCTCTGGTTCGGATGGTGTTCATCATCATTATCAATGACGGTTTTTGTGTTCCTTTTCAGTTGATCTTGCAAAGGGATCCCCAGGCCACTCATGGTGATGGGGGTATCTATGTTTTTAGTAGCTCTAGTTATTATCTCTGGTGATGATTGTGTGATGACAACATCTATGTTTCTTTCATGAATTATTGATGAATACAACGAATAGAATTATAACTATGGTAGTGGAAGGTACGAGGCATACTGGATGAATGATGATGGTGGGAGGTGTGATAGGGAATTGTGGGTTATCGTGGATTGAGGACTCCTTAGGTTTTGTGGTTCTTTTGAATTTTGAATTTTTTGTTTTGAATCATTTAATTCGGATCCCACATTTAGTGGAAGGTTTTTCTGGGTATGGTGGTGTAATGGATACCGCTCACCCATTAATCGAGTATTTAGAAAAAAAAGGCTTTTCAGTTAATTAGTAGCTATCATTATTCATCAATTGTAATAGATAATTTTCTCACTCCAACATCACTATTCTATGTTAGGAGGGTGCCCAGTGATCATTCCACAGTTTCCATATATAAGATGAGTGGCCTTTCTTCCCCTAAAAGAATCAAAACTGATAGGTGCAGAAGAAAAAACGTAATACTTTTGAAGTCTTCAAGGCATTCTACATCCCATTGGTAGCTGATTCTCTACATTATTAACCTGCTGAAAGGAATATAATTTCTAGGAATTTTTTCTACGAAACATTGAATGTTAGAGAGGTTCCCTTGGACTCCCATCTGTTCATTAATATTTCTAGGGGTTTGAAAATTAATAAATAGAACTACTCTTATATGGATCAACCTCTATGTCATGGTGGCATACCACAAAGCCAAGGAAAATCCCTAATGTTTCCCCAAAAGATAATTTCCGTTTATTCATCTTCAAACTATATTTTCATAGCTTGTCAAATACTATTTTAAGGTCCTTTAAGTGATCACATAACTATCATGATTTTACCACAAGGTTAGTGATATAAAATTCATATATTCTTCCAAATGATGGATCAATTTATGTTACATGGAACATGGATTTCAATAACCACATTCTTTAATTTAATGGGAATTACCTGGTTGAAAAAGATCCCATAAGTGACTAAGAAGTCAGTGCCTTCCTAATCTTCATGGGACATCATTTTTTTTGTACCCTGAATACCCATCTATAAGGAAATTTTAATGGAAATAGAAATTTTTATTGATCAATAGTTTTGTGATAGGAAATTATAAATCTTTCTTTGTGATGTTCTAATTATAGTCAATAAAATCTATGTAGACCCTAATATTACTATTCAATTTGATGACAGGGATTATTGGGGAGCCATATTGGCCATTTCACTTCTAGAAAAAGATTTCTTAGATAAATTTGTTAACTTCCACCTCTAAATTAGTGTCCTGAGAGGGTGCATCACCTTGGTATCATGTATGGGGTCCTGATTCTCTTTATCTAAGCTGAGAAGGTGCGTAGACATATCTAGATTTAGTATGGGCATTATAATATAGATTGATGAAACATAAATTATTTCTTATTTATAAAATTAAATATACATCTATTGATCTTTTGGGGGAATAGAGGCACTTGGTATAGGTTGAGGGTCCTAATTTGTTCCTAGATTCAACTTACTGACCTCACCAATGGTGGTGGAGACACCTTCCCCGTACGTGGGAGGGGAATTCCATATGTATTATTCTTTTTCGATCTTTTACTAAATGGAGGAATTCTTAGATTGAGGTTGAAATCTAGAAGAATCTATATCACTATCGATGTGAGGGAGGCCTGGAGAAGAGACATTATCTTTCCATGCTACCTGTGTCACTACAGATTTATGATAAGGCTAATTGTCTTTTAAACTACTATTGGTGAAAGAAGGTTCTTTGACATATGGGATTTGGATTATTTTCTCAACTATATTTATGGTGATTACATACTTGATGTTGATCATACTCCCTAGATTTTCAGGGGGTCCCCAGGTCATTGGGATTTTCTACCTGTATATCATCATCCACCATTTTTTTCTTTCCCTTTTGTATAATACTAATTTTGTGTATGGGGAGTCACAAGTCTCTAATGGGGTGTTTTCACAAAGAAGTATGTTGGATTTTCCATTGATTTGTTATTTTAGACATTGATGTAATTTTGAAGGTACCACAATGTAGCTATCGAGATAGGTTCTTCTGAGTAAGACATTGTATGTAGTTCATTTCTAGATAAACATAAACTCAGTGTAGGATTGGAGATCCCCAAACTATGTTTTGATTTATATCTTTTTAAGAGGTATTTGATCAAACTTATCATACCATCGAATGTCCATTATTTAGAAACAAATCCCCTTCACTATATCCCAAACATCATAGGGTTAGAGCTCAAATTAGGTTGATCCTAAATATATTTTCAATCAGATCCCTTCAATTCTGACATTAACAAGCCTTATGGAAACATATAGGGGTTTTATTTTCCCATAGACTACCACATCCTGGTCATTTCCTTTGATGGATAGGTGATAAAGAATTATCTTGACATGGTCTCCATTCGATAAACCTTGGCTATAATGACTTCTATCTAAAATTATTGTTGGATTTTGAAGGCATTAATGAATTCCACTTTGAGTTCATTTGAATGATAGATAAAAACAAAGATTTAGATCATGGAAGGGATAACCTCTTGTTGTTTCAAAATGTCATAATTTTTTTAATATGTCTATGATTCGTGAGGTGGGGTTTCATCTAGACATGTGGATCAAAAATCAAGAAACTTCATATAGATGGGTATGGTTATTTTACAAAATCCATGGGATAATATTCTAATAGTGGCATAGGTTATGACAGCCATCCCATTTACTTGGGCTGATTTGATAGTCAAACCCCTACTAGGTGATCATGCATTACAACTTGGTGTAGACAATCACTTGATGGTTTTGGGACACCTTCATGTCTTTTCTGAGCTTTCTTCCATTCTTTCCCAAGGGTATTAGCTACATATATGTTCTCAATGGGAATGTTACTAAAATATTGGGTCCATTATTTCATTTATTTTATCCCATGTATCCTCGGTTATTGGTAATACATCTAATATCTCACCCATTTTGTGCAGGGAACTCTTACGAGGAGGCTTATTCTTCATCAAAGAAGGGGTATTCCATTTGTGTAACATTGATATATCCAAATATTATCTCTTTTTCTGATGAGTGTTCTATTTTTTCTGTGGTTCCAGTACTTTATATGTTGTAGGGAAGAAATCCTCAAGAGTCAAATATTACATTAGAGTAGAATAAAACTCTTTTTATTCTATTTATTACAACATATAATGGGTTTTCCCACTTTTGGGAGACAAATCTAATGTCACATTCATAGGTAGTGGAGCTATTATAGGTATGCACAATTTTTCTATTATAGATGCATGATCTCAGTAAACTATTTTTCATGTCAACATGTTATTGAACTTATATCCAAGCCTGTCAGAAACTTTCTACCATTCACTCACTTCTTCTAACTATGATATGAATTTTTCGGCCACTTACTCTAAGAAGATATCTAACACAACTGTTCCAGAATTGACCATGCCTTAAAGGAAATATTTTAATATTAATGAGTCGATGATATTATTACCCATCCTTATATATGAAAGGAAGTAGTCAGGATGATTATTGAGGGTGGACTCACTGGTCTTCTTGAGATAGGGTAGCATGAGCATGTTATTTTTCATGGATCCTAAAAAATAATCTGAGGGTAATTCTTTTTGGAAGGATAATTCTTTATTAATCCATTATTAAAATCCATAGTGACCATAATTTCTATTTTCATTTTTTCAAGGGATATTTTATTGTTTTTCTCCTCTCCAGGTGGTGTTGGGAGGTTCAGGACAATCCTATGTTCTTGTATGGGCACAACTGGTGGTTTGATAGTGACAGGTTAAACTTCTTCTTTACCTAGAAATTCCCACTATGTCGAGCACATGAGTCAACATTTTTGTTGGATTCACTAAATGTTGTCTTCCAATAATTATTCCATTTCAATGAACTCACAGCACCCACCATGATACGCCATTGAGATCAAAGTTGTTTTTATATCATCCTAGATATTTTCAGCATAGGGTTCCAACAATTAATCCTATGAGAGACCGATATTGAGTTATTAGATTAAACCTATAAATATTTCTATGATGTCAAAACCACTCTCATTTTCTTATTGTTTTCATTTCATCAGGTCAGTTATTTTTATTTTTCTCAGCGTAGAGATGAATTGATAAAGGAATTAAAAATTAATGTTTTACCATCTGCAACAGATCCCGCTGGAAGGCCATTGTACAAAAAAACTTCTCCCTGTCAAAGTTAGTATAAAACACATCATCATTGTTACCTCTTATTGATATTGAGGGAACATCATTGGACCACATCTAAATAAAATGTTTCTGAGATAATATTAGAGCTTTCATACACCCTCAAAGGTAGAGAAGGTATGATTGCGCAAATTGTGTGGTGGTAGAGTGTTATATACCAACTCGGGATATGACTTCCTCTCAAGTTTGATAGGTATGTGTCACCCTTCCACGACTTCTATTCAAGTAGTCTATGACTTAATGGGGTTAAGAATATTTGGTAGTACATATATTTGAGTTAACTCTAATCTATTGGGATTTAGTGGGGGTCAATGAGGTGGCCCCACCTTTATCTAAAACTAATTCATGATTCTTCATAACATATGAGGATAATCGTTGTTAGGTAGAGGCTGCCACCACAATGGATGATTGTTTTAGAATTCCTCATTTATCTTGACTGGCTTCCAAGATCTAGTTTCAGTCTAATACTCAAATACCACTATTTTTAGAGTATCAACTCTTTCAATATGGATGAGAGGAGGAATATTTTACTCATCTTGAAGAATATATACAATGTGAATATTTCCCCAAAGTAGCTCCCCATTGAGTTTTCTAGGAGTTTTTATCTCATTCTCATATTACGATAACTGTTCCTCCATGGAATGAACCTCAATTCTTAGAGGTGGTGATTGGGATGTAGCAACACCTTTCCATTTGCCTTTGTAAGTGTTCCACTGGATAGGTGGAAACATGATATTAAGAGGATCCATATTTTGGATTATTCCTTGGTTCATGGTGCATGTAGACTCAATTTGGGAATCCAAGTTGCCCTCATATAGGGGTGGGTTTTCCTTATTGTGGCCCTTTATATGTTCAATTTGATCATCAATATTGGTTGTGTTGGTAGTGAATACATTTATAGAGGTGTATTGAGAAATGGTTTATATACCATTACCATAAATGAAAGAGGATGATTCTGTACTATCTTTATTGTGGTTATTTCTTGAACCTATATCTATATTGGGCCATTTTTTATATTGTAACCCCAGAAGGGTCTTGTTTCCATCGATTTAAACTCCTCATGTATCATCCTATGAGTAATTACCTTGAGGGAGTTTTGGGTCATGATTTCAAAATAGGCCCCAAATAGTAGAGGATTTTCATATGGTAGGAGGAATCTATGGGATTTCGACCAATAATATTTACATCCCATCAAAAACAAGATTGACTACCTCTACACAGAAGATAATGATGAAACTTCTCCCATCCCTATGGGTTGGAAGTTATTTTATTCCACAGTTGGAATTGTATGATCTTGTTCTTAAGGATCTGATGCTTCTATATAAGGAATTGATGATTCCTAGCATGGGATTCGAGGTATAAATGCCAACATCCCAGTGGGCTTGGTTAGATCTAGAATTGTCATTGATTTACTCATGACCCTCCTAGGGGATGATGAGATTGGAGATGATTCTTGAGATATAAATCCCACAGTCAGGTGGGATATGGGTTTATTGAAACTACTAATGATACATCCCCAATCATCTTGGGAATTGGTGATCCTAGAGTTGGAGTCAGTGGTAGATACTCCCCCAACCCAGTGAGCTAGTTATTATCCTAGAAACTACTACTATGACCTGTTTGATGTGGCATATATGTGCATGTGTAGAAGCTAGGTGTAATGGAATCCCATGTTGGGAATCATTATTCAAATGAAGTTTTCTAGTTGGTTGCAAGATTAGCTACTATGTTGGAAATTAATTCTAGTTGCTTTGAGAGGCTTGGCATAAATATATCCAAGCAATCCTTACTCTACTTTTGGGATTTCTAGTTCTCGTTAAAGAGGGTATAATCTATTGTAGTTACAAACTGTCTCGCATGTTTCTAGTTCATCAAATTTCCTTAGAGTCTATGACATTAAAGGACACCGTAACTGAACATTTATGTTGTTATGGGTAAATATTGTAGAGAAATGATCTATATTTCTCCCGTCCTTAGATATTAAAATCTAGTGATGTTTCAGAAATCAATCGGTGGAGGGTTTTTATGGTGTAGAGGGAAACAATGCATTGGTGTTTGCCCTGGTCCCCTATTCCTGGGTTCTGAGATATGAAAAAAGAAGCCATATTCAGCTCGAAATATAGTTTATTGATGAGTTAAAGGTGATACTCATATCCTGGATAAGGGAGATATCCATCCTTCAGTCACTAATTATTATAACACATGTTTTGGCATAGATATGGAATGCACTCTTTTTCATGCTCACATGGGACCTCAGAGTCAGAAGTGATAAGGGGCTAGAAGATAGTGGGATGTTGTTTTTGGGAAACTCTATCTATATTTCAATGTTCATTGCCTATTCATCATACTTACATGAATCTTTCTGATCAGACCATATAATATTCTTCTTAGTGTCATATGCTTAATGGAATGGAGTGTTGCTAGATGTTCATGGGTAACTATAGGCAGGCACCAGGATGGTTCAAGAATCTCTCTATATGAAGGCATCTAGGTTTCTGACACCTCTCTTTACGAAAGTAAATAGGAAAAGGGTGTATTTCCTTGTTTGTTGGAGATATCCCCTTGGGGAGTTTGACTATGGTATATTTTAAGAGTAGATTCTCTAGAATCCATCTCTCCACTACCTTGTGGAGGAATATCCTGGTAATGACCATCTTCTTCATCATTTTAGAAGTTTACATACCCATAGAGTGTTGAGAATGTTTCTCGAATAACCTCAAGGATAATGGTGTTGAGAAGATTTGTGATATGATCTTAATTCTACATCATGGATAGAAAATTTAGACCTACCATCGAGAATTTGGAACGTTTATGAACTTACTCTATGATGGTTTCTATTAATTATTTATTATTATCGAGTGTTGCAGGAGTATGAGCCTACAACTAAGAAGTTTTAGGAACATTCCAATGATAATATTCATTATTTATAGGAATATAATTGTTTTCTAGAGGCATACTAAATTTTAAATTGATTAGACATAGAAATAATAGGTGTATGATCCCAATATTGATCCATTGGAATATGTTATGTGTCTTTAATGGTGGGTATATGAGTATACCTAGAGGAATGTGCCACTCTTACAAAGTGAGATCCAATTGGAACATGAATATGATCCAAGTATGAATATGAATTATTTACCAGAATATGAAAATGGACTCCCAAAATTGGAGAAGTAACATGAGCCTCCTCTTTTATTGGCTTAGAATGATGTTGGTGTCTTTGTTCATTGGCAGAAATTATGAAGATGCACTTGGATTTTGTGATGTCCAAAAATATTCCAAGAAGATTCATTGACTAGAATATGATCCTGTCCCAAGGAATGTGTCATTCTCACATAGTTATCCTCAGTCAGAATAGGTATATGAGCGTGATCCTAGGCCTTTGGAGTATACCACTAGTCTTCATCTATATGAATATGAGAATGTCTTAAGAAATTCAGCCCTCTCCCATGGATATCCTTCCCCATAATGGGGATATGAGCCTGATTGTGGGACATTTGAATATGGAATGAGACTTTTTCTATAGGAATGTACCCCTATCCTGAAGCATGTTTCAGTCTCAACTGGTGAGCCCTAGATTAAATGGGAATATGATCTCAGTCTGATGCCTCTTACGTTACCTAAGTATGCTGATAATCCACCTAAAAGAGAGACAAAATGTGTACTTTCTCCATAACAATAACATTTTCATTTGAATAGAGTGTTGATCTTCCCTAGTTATAAAAATAAGAATGTGAACTTATCCATGTATCTTTACTAGTGATGAAATATGTTGAAGGAGTTCCTTAGCTGTTTCTAAGAAGTAATGGAATTTTGAATAAGTGTATACTGGGCTACAAGCCTACACATTTTTTATCTCCATTATTAAATGGTTGATATTTTCAATTGAAGTGGGGAAATGATCCCACTTCTTTCCTCCTTATCCCACCATAATATTTTGATGGGATTCATGCATAGGGGAATGGGTATGTTTCTCCCACTTGAAAGATGCAAGAATATACCTACATATTTATTCCCAGTGAGCAAGGATATTATCCTGCTTACTAGATACTAATAGAAAAATCCAGCTAACATCACTAGTGGGAGTGGGGATATGAGTACACTCATGGTTATCTAGATCCTTCCTCACCAATTACGTCTTTATGTTTTCCCCTGCAAGGGTATCATAGGTGGAAGTGTGTCAGGTGAAACCCACAGTAGATGACTAATGGGTACCTATGGAATGGTGCGGCAGACGACAGTTTACAGGATGCCTTCTTAGTGGCTCCAGAACCGTAATAGAGCATTATTTGACTCCCTGGTCCATCTTCATTAGATATTGAAAGTGGTTAATTTATCAATTCAGGGATAGGCACTCAAAGTAGTTGGTTGTGGAATCTAGGACCCCTGTCTTAGCTGAAAAATTCCTTGGATGATGTGGAGTTGTCAGTTTTAATACATGGATACCATCACGGTAATTTTCGAGAGTCAAGATTTTTCCATGTCGATGGTATTCCCAAACCATTTATTTTTTCACATAACATTGAAGATGTGAGTAAGGCCACATCATTTTTCATTCCACATGGGTTTCAACGATAGCATATTTTAAATAATTGTCACTCGATTAAGACGTTATCTCATATTGTGATGTTCTTAAAGAGAGAAATGTATGTAGTAATGCATATGACATGGATCAAGGTCACCTATTAGTGAAATATCTTTGGTATGATTCGTTCTCAATCATATATTCATGGGTATAGAAATTTTCTATTTATTCAGGATCAATCGATTCTGCTCACGTGGACTTTTCAAAGTGAGGGTGGACTTATTTAATGAGAATGTTAGTTATATGAGATAAAATTTATCATTTATTTTGAAATTAACATCTTCTTTTGTTATTCGAACAAAGTATAATAACACATAGAAAACTGACCATCCTGATATTTTAGGTTTTCACATGGGGATAATTATATTTTTCTATGTAGAATATACAAAGAAAAAAAAATTCATCAAGCATGATTAACAGATAATTCATTTATTTGAGTGTTGTATGGTGGGTTCCATATTTTAGTTTCAATGTAGAAGGGTAACTTGGGAACTATCACTTGAATAAAATAGATATATGATAACTAGTAATTATATCAATTTATATGTTGTGATGAGTATTTAGTTATTCAAACTGGGTTAACTATTTTTGTCTTGATGGGAAAGGTGCCGACTAAGGTGAATTTTGATTAGACCGATGTGTTATTTTGGGGATTCAATTTCATATAAAATAATTGTCTATGGGTCACTGTTAATGTTATTAGCAGAAAATCACAATATATCCCACATCCATAACTGGGTATGGACCAGGTTTCCAAAGGAATGTGGTTAGGTGGCGTTTTAGTCCCAATGACACATAGGAACTCACATTGGTCAGGATGATGGGAGTTTGGGATGATTACACCCTTTTGGGGGGATTATTTCCTACTCTAGGAGTCTCTTATAGATGTAATATATGTTTTAGAATCTATTCATAATCATTATATGAGACTCGTTACCCTAACAGAATGGTCATTTGTTAAACCAATTTATATGAAAAATATGGAGATCTGTGTAGTGAATCTCTCTGTAGGAATCTTAGGTTCCTCTTACATTTCTCTGTAATGAGTGGTTTTGTATATATTTAATTCTCATAACCATTCACTTCGGTATTTTATAACACCCAGGGAGGTAGTTATTATTCTGAGCAGGGTATTGAGCCACTATAAGGCATCCTATGTATCCTATTTATATTAGGAATCAAACCCCATGTAGTTCATAATCCCAAATAGTTTAACGTTGTTTGGAAATGAAATATATTTGGGGACTTGGAACCTGATATTATAGATCTAGCCTCAATAAAATGTCCTACATATCATAATTATGGAAGAAATCAGAGTTATCATAGTTCATTCATATCCTTGGTACTAGCCCGAAGGTAGATGGTTATATAAGAAGGTAAACATATCATGTCACCCATTGGGGATTACACACTGAGGTTTCCCTAGCTTGTAGCGATTTAGGATGTGAATGATTGGAACAGTTCACTTCCCTAATACCACATGATATTTTATTTTTGTGAGAAAAAGGGATAGAAAGTAATCATCCTCGTTGGATATGTATGTGGGACATATGTACCGGGGAAACACTTTTGAAGTTTATTATAGATACTAGTCCATAATAAGGTGTCCTACATTTCCTAGTTATATCAAGAATTAGTGTTATTGTAGTTCAGTTGGCCTCTCAATCCATTGATGGATGTGGTGGAATGATTGTCCCATGAGAATGATTATGTTTTAGTGGTTAAAATATAAGAGATATGGTGTGACCTATATTGAACTGGATCCCATTTTATTTTGGTCTTGAGCTTTAGAAATTATTATTATGTATCCATGTTAGAAAAGGAATCTGAGTCCTCATAGTTCAATGAGTTGGGGACAACACACTGATGCTACCCTTTTATGTGGTACATATTATATAATGCTTCTAATTAGGGATTACACACTGAGGTTTCCCTTATCTTAATAGAGGGTTTTTATTTGAATGATATGATCATTTAAACTTCATAATTCCACATGATATATGATTGGTGTGGGAAAAAGGGTTGGAAAATAATTAGCCTCATTTCTTGTGGGTGTGGGACTTATGTTTTGGGACTGCCCTTCGGATGTTTATAATGTATATTAGGCCTTAAGAAGTAATCCTACATATCCTTATTATGGTAAAAATCATAGTTTTTTTATTTCATTTGGTTTGGACTTACACGTTGTTGCTTCCCTTATTGGAGAAACATATCATATTATACTTTTGATCTTGGATTAAACATTGAGGTTTCCTTTTATGAATACTAGACAAGGTTATGATGTCCCGGGATGCCCGGTTGACCTTGCCTACTTGTCTGCCTAATAGGAATTGATTATCAACTCAACAAGCCCTAATATTCTACTTTACAAGTCAAAGGATGTTTGAATGAAGGGTAAAGACAATATCATCATCCTTTTCCAAGGGGTGTATCATAACCTGGATTGCATGTATGTATGTTTTTTCATGATCAAGGATATCTTTTCCAGAGGTCATCGCAAGACCTAGCTAGATGATCTTGGAAGCCATCACATGATCCCAACTAACATGAATAGAGGGAATCACATTATCCAACTAACCTTCCTTGGTATCCTCATGAAATATAGAAGACATGTTTGGAGGGAATAATGAGAGTCGATGTGACATTTCTCGGAGGGTGTCATATTTCCTCTCTAACATGTTCGGGTGTAATTGTGAAATATGACTAACATTTTCAGGGGTCATCGTAGGAGCCAACTGACATGCCCGGAGGGCATCATATGGTATGGATGGCTTTTCTGAAGGATATAGAAAGAATCAGCTGACATTCCCTAGTGTTATCGCGAGACATATCTTACATGTACTCATGTCACCAAAAGATCTGGGTGATGTGTCTAGAGGTTATTACGTGGCATTGATGGTGAGCCCAATGGGCTTCATGAGAATTGGGTCGTATCCCCAAGGAACACCATGTGACAACCTATAAGATTCCTAACTGACTTCCCATGATTTAAAAAGTATACCATAGGAGCATGGTGCACCCTTGGTGACATGTCCTAGTGTTGTCGCATGGCCCAGGTGCTTCATGTGAAGCGGATGAGGATCGGTGTATGTTTTCTTCCCATAAGTCTCTTATAGTTAAGTCTTTTTTTGAGCCGTTGGTTGCATATTAATTTTATTTTTTAGTGTTATATTTCTTTTAGTATCACATGTTTTAGAAAATATATGGGACATCCTTTGTGTATCCCTCCAGAATTCTTTTTCATGATCTATGAGTAATCGCGCAAAGTGTCAATGCATGTTTCATGATCATTCTGGTTGTTATATATATTTTACCTCATGGCGAATCTTTCTATCCATGAGATCACTTACTCTACGAAATCCACTTTGACAACTGGGTTCGCGGGTGAAAGGTTAAAAGGAAAATTCATCTTTTTCATTATAGGCTAGGGGATTAATTAGCCTTTCCACCCCAATTATTCACTACATTGTGTGGAATTAATTATAAGAATCCAGAATGGATTTGGTGGAGAGATTTTATTTCATGCATTTTTTTTGAAGTTTTCCACACGATATTTTGGGGGCAACACATGATGTTCAACGACCATGATATTGTCTTGTAAACTCCTTATTTAATGGATTATGTAATGTTTACAGGGGATTTCAGAGTCTTCTTTTTCATGTAGATTTAAATTCATATTATTCATCCCAACATATATAAGGAAATTTTGGACATTAGGATGCTTGATAAAAGTATTTCCAGTGATCTTTTATGCCTAGTTCGGGATATTCCAGGAGATAAGGTTGGATTTCTAGGGGGATTTCAAAAATCAAACCATCTTTTCAAAGGGTATTGTGAGGATGTGATGGTGTTCCACATGAGTATTATTATCATGACTAGATAACTCTTATATTATATTTTATTTTCGTGTTTATTTTACAAGGAATTTTGAGTTTAATGATTTTTATTTACTATTGTCAATGAAAATCACTCTCCCCATCTGTGATGCATCATGTAACAAATAAATAATTCATTTGGATATGGACGATAAAGTAATAGACTATTCCATATATCTTTCCTTGGAGCTACGGAGGGTGCGAAAGATTTCATAGACATGCTTATGGCCATTCTTTGACGAGGATGATAGGTTAGCGGGCTATCGTACGGTTAAGTGGACTTGTCTCCAGGCGATTGTGGTGTCTTGAAAACTAAATAGGGTGTGTCACATGATTATTTTAAATACATGAGGATCTCATATTTAGCCTTATTAATTTTTTTCTTATTTTACAATGACTGGGAATCTTGATAGGTTGTATTAGTGTTGTTCAAGAAAATCACTCTACCAATCAGTGATGTGTCGTGTGATTTTTATGGAAATAAGTGGATCCCACTTTTTGATAATTCTCTCTTATCCTCCAATGAGTTTTTTATTGTTTGTAAGCTATCCTTTAGTATAATTGTTGCCTGAACTAGCTGATTTTAATTATATTCCCCCACATGATCAATAATTTTTAGGGGTTCCTTCATAATAGTTGAAGGACTTTTCAAAGGTGATTTGTAGAATTTTCCATAGGTTGTAATTTGTGTTTGACCATCTACATTACATTATAAAGGACATGAAATCAAGTGTCTATTGGAGTATCACATGATACACATGATCATTGCCACATTATTCTTCCATTTCTGTTGGGAAAAAACAATACCCATATTCATGTATTTATTCCCATGTGATTTTTTATGCTCATTTGGTAGGTGTAAAAAATGACAAGTTCCATTATAGAATCTAAACATTCTGAATAATTTAAGGATTTGAATTATTGCTTATACTTCTATTGAAATTTTGAAGTAGGGAATTTTATAGCAGTATTCTCTTTTTTTATCATTTTATGATCTTTTACATAAGAATTAATATTATCTTCATATATTATTAGAGTAACAATCAATATATTCATTGATAGTTTTTTGAAATGATTTGATTGTCATATTGTAGTAGATATTATATTCCATTTTGAGGGTAAAATGTTTTGAGCATTTAAATATTCATCTATTTTCGGATTTTTTTCTCCTAATGTAGCAACACCATTGACTATTTCAGTCAATATTATATTTATTTTATTGCTTCATTCACCATCATACAACATGAATGTGTCAAATATCACTATAAAAGTGTTATATATTAATTGTATAACATTTATAGTACCTTAATAAGTAACTCTAATTGTTTACAACAACTAATAGGCCATATAATATTTTAACATGTGATTGAATTCATTAGGTCCAAGTCAACATATAATTTCATTCATATATTTTTAATTACTATCATATTCAGCATCTAATAAAACATCATCCTTCCCCATTTTTGAAGTAATTTCATATATTTTAACAATATTCAAATAAACATTAAAACAAATATTCCTTAAATAGATAATCATTCTTTCATTCAAACATCACTAATTTTTTCAATTGAAATATAGTGCTCTGACCATTTACATTTCTTCATTCATTTTAACCATTAGAAGCTTTTCTCATGTTGACTTTGGCTCAATCTTATAAGATCATAATAAAATTCGTCAATGATTAGTCATTTGATACCAATTTTTAGTTCATAATAAGATGAAGATACACAAGAGGGGGATTTAATTGTGATTTTTTAAATACAATTTATAAAAATCAAACTCAATCAGTTTTTTTTTATTTTTAATGATGTACAACTTACTTTTAATTATGAAAATTATGCTGTTAAAAACATAGAAGATAACACACACAAATTAATAGTGGTTTAGGGAACATTGAACCGTTGTCCCCTCCACCAATTCTCTCAGGGAGCTTGGTGAATTTAACTATGATAGGACCTCATATCCTAAGTCCTTTACAACATAATTATTGGTCGAAGTGGATATTCAATAGGGGGTGAATTAAGTTCCAATTAAAATTTCTGTTAAAAATATTTATATTAAAATCCCCCTATTTATAATCAAGTCAAATTGTACTGAATTTATGCAGATTATAAAAGTTAAATTAGTTTCTCAGAGATTTATTAGGTATCAGTTAACTTAATCAAAATATTAACTTAACTTTCGAAACTAACTTACTGGTTCACAATAAGCATAAACACTTGCTAATTTAACTATCAAAGTAACTTAAAAAAAATTATTTCAATGTAATTAGAAGCGGAATATAAAATATATATTATAATTTAGACTTAATAAATGTTGCACAATAGATATAACCAAGAAGTTCAGTCTCAATCCAAGACTTAGTCCTCTAAAACAATTTATATAAATTTGATCCACACCCTAGATCAGGGTAAACAATAGTGAAAAGACTGTACAGGTACTAAGACCTCTACCACAGTTCTTCGTGGGAAAACAAAACAATAGCACACAGGTTTTCAAGGTCATACTTGTCCTCTACCACTATCCACAGTGGGATATAAGAGTTATGGAAGGTTTGTGTAAGGATTTAGAGATCCTCCAGTTTAGCACAGGAGACATTGTGTGTAAATAACATACAGTGTACACACACTACTCGAAATGTAAATAAAAGAATCACTGAGAGAGTAGATATGAGTTTTAGAAATCTCTAGTGATTTGAAGTGCATCTTTGGACTCTTGATTAATCAGGAATGCTTCTGAGTCCTTATATGGTTTTTTTTCTGAAAAAACAGAGGGTCATTTTTTTCAAGTTCAGTTTGATCAATTTGAGTGCATGAAGAGCTTGTTTTAGTTCTTGAGTTCTCTAATATGGTGTAGCTTATGTTCTCCTCTAGAATGAATGGCTTCGTGTATATCCAATGTTCTTCGAGTGTGGATGATGCCTTCCTTATCTGTGTGTATTCACCACTTTTCAGCATAGTTTTTCACTTCTCATCACCACCTTTTACAAACTTTAGTACTTCACACCCACACACTTCACGCACCTTCTTTTTATAGCTTTCAACTCCGGTAATGGGAATGATTACCTTTTATGGGTACTAGGTACGGTTCCCTGACATGCCAATAACTATCATTAAATAAAAATTACCGCATTAAAATCATCAGATAAGAGTGTTTCTTAATAAATAACTAATATTGACATTATAGAGTTTGACTAGTCAGTCTTTCATCAGTAGCTTTTAGCCATAGATATGTAACGGTAAACTTTGTATAGTAGTGAGCTCCTATTGGTAGCTCTTTGATCTTGTACCGGTAGCTCCTTGTATCAGTAGTTGTTACTCTATGTATCAGTAGATCTTTGTATCAGTGACTCCTTTTATCGGTATCTATTGGTCTATCGGTAGCTCACTTGTCTCTCACTAGCACACTTTTCTATCAGTAGCTCACTTGTGTCAGTGACTATCTGTATCAGTAACTACACTTTTCAGAAGACTTCATATCGGTAGATTGTGCATACCGGTAGCTCCGGTCTGTACCAGTGAAGTGTATAACGGTAGACTTATGCATACCAGTAGGATTATTCTATCGGTAGCTTAGCTCCGATCTGTAGCTATCTGTATCGGTGGACATGATCTATCGGTGGCCTGTGCTTACCGGTGGACTTATACATACAGTTATATCTAAATATTGTTGACTATGTCTATCGGTAGACTAAGTACTGGTAGAGCTTTTTGTCTGTAGCTACAAGAATTTCAATGACTAACACTTATCTGTTTTATAAAAAACTTATCCGATTGAATTAGAATTACATAAAAATCCATATAAACATAGAATAAACATTGATTGACATATTTCAAAGATTATTTTAATAGTATTATTAAATATAATTCCATAGATTGAAATAATTAATATATATATATAAATAGTTAATTGGGATCATCAAAGCATGTAAAATCATAACTGGTATTATCAAAATAGGTGAGGTCAACAGTAGTGTAGGAAGTTGACACATTACAACAAATCAAGTTCTTTTATGGGGAACGTTTACAGCCACAGCTTACAGAAAAAAGTAGGCACTCCACGATAACATAGGTCATCTAGTACATAATCTAATGAAACAAATTTGGATGGTTTTTGTGATACAAATTCAGCACAAAATTTAGTAACAACTGAAAGATAATGGATATTTTTCTTTATAAGTAATGTTATTCAATAAAGAACAGCTTAAATGAGACCCTAGTTGCAAATGATCTTCTAATATATAAATAAATAAATAATAAATTTTTTATAACAATATAATTAATACTCAGAATATATTGAACATGAGTGCCTCAAAAGTGTAGTGCTAATAGAAACATCAAATAACAATAGAAAAAAAGTCTTCTAGTGTATATAGAGTTGTTACACGATGATCAAACAAAAACGGATTAGAACACATATTTTTTTAATGTGTATCTCTTTTGAGAACTAGAGATAAATTCACACTAATATTTATATTAAAATATTATATATAAGATGAATAAACCTTCATTATTAAATAAAATGATTGATTTAAATCTAGAAAAATAGATCAGGAGAATCATCCCGATAAATCATGATTATATACATTTATTCATTGCCAGATAAAATCATAACATCCCTTGGAAATAGTTAACATTTAAACATTAGGGAAAATTTGATTGATTGTTTTATTAAAATTATTTAAATAATAAAAAAAATTAATAAATCTTTGTAGAAATCACAAAAATAATCCAAAATATGAATCTCATAGATGAAGGGGTCAGATTTAGGGTTTCACCAAATACCGATAATATTCAAAAGTATGGTTGAAAGTATATTAATGATTCCAAAAGATGAGTTGGTGAGCCACATATTAAGTATGAAAATTAAGGGTACCTGAAAAGATAATGGTTATCTGATCTTAATTACACTTCAAATGTTGTGTTACAAAAGTAGTGATCCTTATAAAATAATGTTCCTTGATCCTTACATTCACTTAAAATGTAGGGTTATGAATAGTGATTCCATTGTACAATGAAAAATCCCAAATAAAAAAGAAAAAACATCATCCAAATTTAAAACTATAGTGATTAAAAAATAAAATAATTATTATAATATAAATTATATTTAAATACTATAATGAAAACATCAATAATTATTGAAATGGGGGATTTTATGAACATCAAAATCCATGAGAAATTAATGAAATTATTGGATCAACACATGTCCAACATATAAGATATTGATTAATCATCTTAATAATGATATTAATTTTATTAATATCATATTTAATAATTGGATAAATATTTATAATTCTTCTTTAGTGTTGTATATGGAAAATTAATTATATCTCTTTATGAGGACGGTAGGTCGTAAGTATGCACAAGTGATAATATCATTCCATTTATGGGTGAATGGGAAAAGAAGTTGATAATATATTAATTTTTCAGAATTAAAATCATTTCACATGTATCATATAAATTCATTATTTTCATAATTAAAAATAACCATGTGAGTGGGTGATGTAAAACAAATTTCATTGGTTTGTGAGGAAATAGTTCGTTGTACATACAAGTGATGGTTTTGTTTCCCATTTGAGGGAGATAGAGATGTATAAATTTTATTACATCAATATAATTACATATTAATATATGTTGGATAATTTTTTTGTTATATTTTATGTTTTAAAAAATAAGATTTGGGCTTAAAAGAATAAATAATAATGTAATATTTTTGTTAAGATGATTACCTTCTCTTAGAGATACCTTCTTTTGATCTCTTCTTAAAGACCCTATGGTTCGTATTTTGGGATGACCAGTACCTCTAGAATATGGATAAGGAAGTTTTGGAGGTATTTTAGTTAGTTTTCTTCAATATATGTCTTGATAGGTGTGATTAAGTCAGCAGAGGGGTTTCCTTTTACATGTTTGGAAGGGGACCTTATTGGAAATCACTTGGAAATTTCCCAAGAGAATCAAAAATGATAAATTCATTCACAAGAAAAATTATTCCAAATTAACTTATAGTCAAATTTGAGGTTAATTACAGATGAAATATGGATATAAAATTGGATATTTACAAGTTCAATTGAAAAAATCCATTATCGTTTTCTTTAATCCTCCTCCCTAGTAAACTCGTTTTAATCTTAAACAGGTAATTAATTTCTAGTGTTTTTACAATTTATTTTGACCATTAAATATGTTAAACATATAACCTAATTTTAATTATTGTTATTAAAAATTTGGAATCCATTTTATCCCCTCTAAATCACATAATTGAAATATTTTATTTTAAAACTGAACCCGTTATTCATGTCGAAATACAGTTTCTCAAGAAATTCATTTTTCAAGCATAAGATAATCTTATATTATTTATATGACTAGTAATAATAAATATATGGATTTAAATTCATATAAATATATATATAATAAATGAATATTATTTATATCATTTATCATTAAATAATATTTTAATTTCTTAAAATAGATATACATTATGCCTTTTTAAACCAATATAGTTTCATGAAAAATAAAGAGTTTTTAAGTAATATTTCTTCTTACATCCAAATGTTATTATTTTTTCTTCTATAAATTTGATATTAATGTTTATAATTCCACATATTATAATATTTTATTATAAATAATTGTATTATTAGTTAAATTATACATTTCTTTATTCAATAAATTTTATTTCTAAATGAACTATTTTTAAAAATAATATAGTCTTATTTTTCACATGTATGTTCAAAATAGATTTGTATCCCATAAAATTGATATTTTTATTCCATGAAATATTAAAAATTAAAATTGGATTATATTTTTATTAAAATATATTTTTAACTTACTATCATTAATATTGGGGTGTTATATTCTTCCCTCAAATAATAATGTTTTCCCTGAAATTATTGTGGATATTACCTTCTAAATAAATGAAAATGGTTATTATTTATAACATCATCTAGTTCCCATGTTTCTTAGTCAATTATTTTATTTCTCCAATGTACATCTACCAATTGATTTTTCCCATTCCTTAACACTTTCTCTCTTCTATAAATAATCTATATGGGATCTTCACAATATGATAGATCAGGTCTTAGTTTTATTTCTTCATATGTGATAACATTTTCTTGGTATAACATGTACTTCCTTTAAAATTATATATGGAAAACAACATCTACATTTGAAATTCTTGGTGTAATTTCCAAATGATAATCTATATCTATAATTTCAAAATGTATAATGTGCATGGGGATCAATTCTCCCTTCTTAACAAACCTTATGAAATCCTTCTTTTGGGATACATTCAAGAAAAAAATTTCACCCACTTGAAATTAAAAATATTTCTATTGATTATGAGCATAAATCATTTTCATGTAATGAGATTCATTGATATGATCTTTAATAGTTTTTAACTTTTTCATTTTATCAAAAATAAATTATGTTCTAAAATGTTTCCTTTCACCAAATTCATCTGAACCTGTTGGAGTATGACATCTCTTTTCATTTTATACTTCATACAACACTATTTGATAACTTTTATAGAAACTATTTTTATAGTAAAACTCTACCAAAGGTATATAATATTCAAAAATATCTTTAAATTAATGTTATCATGACCTCAACATGTCTTTTAGTATTTCAATATTCCTTTTGAAATATCTATCTCTTTTAAGATAGTAGGTGATGTTCAAATTAATCCCAGTATCAAAAGACTTTTTAAGAAACCTCTAAAATTTTAATGTGAATGGGGATCCCAAATAGAAACAATTGAATTATGTTTGGAATTAATTCTTAAAAAATTATTTAAATAGATCCGTGTGAGGTTATCTAGTGGTAAATAGTCTCTTATATTAAGGTAATGTGTAGACTCGGTAATCCAATCAACAATAAACCATAATTTGGCCTATCTTCTAGGAGTATTTCACATTCTAATAAAAAATTCCATAGTAATTTCATTCCATTTATTCATTGTAAAAGTAATAGGTTTCATAGATCCTCTCGGATGTTGTCTCTCCAAATTCACTAGTTGAAAAACCAAACTTTTTGACACATAATTATAAATTTCTTGCATCATGTTATCCCTCTAAAAAAGTCCCCTCAATTATCTATACATCTCAACACTATCAGGGTCTATCGAGAAATTTGAGCAATGAAAATCATCCAAAAATACCATTTTTAGCTCATGATATATGGAAAACATAATCAAATTTTAAATTTTAGAACACCATCTTTGCAAAATAAATCTATCAACTTCTCATCATTAAAATTATTAATTTTATTTATAAAATTCTCATCATCACATTAAGAACTTTTTATCTTGTCCAATAAAGTTATTTTAAAAATTATTTGAAAAAGGAGTGATGTATCCCCTTCCATAATAGTTAAAATATCTGAATTTACTACAACTATGAGCATCGTATCTCTTTTAATTCTCAACTATGTCAAAAATATATGATTGTTTCTGATAAATGAATTTATTACCTTATTTACTTTCCATTTGTGTCATTGTATTGAGAAATCAAAATACTTGAGTAGTTCAAGTCACAATACATGCCTCATGTTGATCTATTTTTGTGAACAAATATTTATTTTATGACCTTATAGTCAATTTATGTTTCACATATATCACTATAGAGGTAATGTCTCAATATATTCACAGCAAATATTATGGCTACCAACTCAATTTCTTGTGTTTGGTACTTCTGTTCATGATTTTTTAACTACCATGATATATATACAATAATGCTATCACTATTTAAGGAAACAATCAAGTCCCTTCTATGATGAATCACTGAAAATCACAAATCCCTCATTTCTTGATTATAAAGTCAAAATTTGAGCATTTATAAATCTCCCCTTCCATATTTTACATTCCATTGTTTTATGAAATTAACCACTTAATGTGTAGTATTGGATGATGTGTTAGGAAATCGGGAGAAATAATGCATGAATCAGTGATAGTGAATTGTCAACACAATGAAACTATGATCCTTAGTTTTATTTATTAGTGTAGGCTAATCATTGATTGCCTTTTTCTTTATAGGATTAACTGATATTCCATCCTTGGAGACAAAATTTACAAGAAAATAGACTTCTTGAAACCACAATTTAGACTTTATAAATTTCCCATTTTAATCTTTTATTGTAAGAGTATCAAGTATGATATGAAAGTGATTCTCTTGGTTCTTATTGATATTAAAATAAATCAATATAAGATTAATTAATACCACAATAAAATCATCAAGATATTTCTTGAATATTCTATTCGTTACATCCATAAAAACCAATGGTGTATTATTCAATCCAAATTGAATTATTTTAAAATCATAATTTTCCTGTGTTATTCAAAATATTTTTTTAGAATGACTTTATTACTTTTTAATAATTTATGATACCTAGATTTATGTTCAATCATTGAATGATATTGATCTTCTAGAATTTTACTTAATAAGTCCGCAATGTGAGGTAGGGGATACATGTTTCTTGTCATGATAGCATTGATTTCCTTATATCCAATTCATAACGTTATGGATCCCTATTTTTTATTAATGAAAAGAAAATGGGATCCCTATGGTGAAAGACTAGGGTGAATAAATCCCTTGTAACACAACTCATGTAGTTGTTTCTTCAAATACACCAACTCTATAGTTCCCATTCTATTAGGAATCTTTGATATAAATTTCAGGCCCTATCCATCACCATATTTCCAATGTATTCCTCATATATCAACTGATCAATTTAATTCATGAAAAATATCGCAAATAAAAAATATCCATATAGAGTAAAGAATATATATTTATCAATATTTCCCCAATTAATAAAATAACATTAAAAGTAAAAACCATATGTAGAAATGTTATATATTTTAAGAAATAATCATATTTATGACAATAATAATATTGAGATCATTATTATGGGAACTTATGAAAGATAAATGATATGATTCCTTAATAAAAGTAAAATCAATCCCAAAAAAGAGTGATATTGTAAAATAGATCCATACCTCTTCAGTAAGTTATTAATTGTAAACCATTGATTAAATAAAATTGAAATGATATAATTAATATTATAAATTAATTGGTATTAAAATTAAATAAATCAATGGGGAAGTATTTACACCACATTAATGAGACTTGGTTCATATTAAAAAATTTGTCTCAATGAAATGGATCTCAAGAAAAATACCTTGCAAATATCATACCATTGAATTGATGATTAATTCATGAATTAATTATATATATATAATATAAATTCACATAAATATATATAATGTAAATTCACATAAATAAGTTTAAATACAACATAAAATAATTTAAATACATTACAAACTAAATATTATAATATATAATATAATGAAGAAGTAATATAACCTAATGAAAATAAATTGAGTGATGAAATTAGTTAACACTTGGTAAATTTCAATTAAAAACTACTTGGATAAAATAATTAAAATTAAAAATATTAAATAATTGAAATAATGTTTCATTAAAAATATTAATTTTAAAATGGACAGTCTATAATCTATTTAAATAAATTAGGTGCATAGAATTAAAATATTCTTCAATGAAGGAAAATAAAGATTGAATCTCAAACATCACACATACCTTTGTAGAAAGTTGTAAAAAATTATGTATAATTGTTTCAAACATGTGATTTATTTATTAAATTACCATATTTATATTTATAATATCATATATTATCCTCTTATAAAACCTGACCACTCTTCCATTAATATTTTTTTATTTCTACTATTGTTTTGGGTGTTAATTTCCTTATTTTCTAAAATGGGTTTTGTTTTCAAAATTCTTTTTATTGTGTATAAGATAGATATTGATCATATATAGATTGGTATTAGTGTTTTAAATATAATATTTTGTAATTATATTCATATTTATAATCATTATTTAAGGTTTTACATGAAAAATGAATTGCATCGCTTCATAGCGACAGTAGGTTGTACAAACGCACAAACGACAATATCATTCCCCCTATGGGTGAAAGGGTAAATAACTGGAAGATGTGTTAATTTTAAAGAATTATTATCACGAAATATGTATCATAAATATTTATTATTTCCATAATTATTACTATACATGAAATTTGGTTATGGAAAACAAATTACATCGGTTTATGTGATAGTAGTTCATCATACACATAAGCGATAGATTTGTTTCCCATTTTATGGAGATGGAGGTGGATAAATATTATGTCATAAACATAATAAAATATAAGCATATTTTAGATACATATCTTATTATATTGCATGTTTTAAGACATAATATAATTTTTTATAAGGAGAATTAAAAATAAAGATCTTGGTGAAGACAAATACTTCTCTTAGAGAAACCTTATTTGAATCTATTTTTTAGGACCCTGAGGTTGGTCTATTGGGAAGGCCATAACATATAGAATATAGGTAGGGATGTTAGAGAGATAGTTTTTCAATTGTTTTGTATCTATATTAATGTGATTTTTGAATATGTAATGGACGTGGGTTCCCATTTATGACTGGGGAAGGGGGTCCTTTTTGGAAATCACTTGGAATTTTCGCAAAATAATCCAAAATGATAAATTCATTCCCAATAAAAATTCTTCCAAATGACCATAGATTAGCATATGGGATTTTATATGTATTATATATTTATATTCAATATTATTTTTAAATGTTTAATTGGAAACCATACCCTTATATTATGGTTTAACCCCCCCCCCCCAATACCCTCATATTAACATTAACCAAGTTATTTAATTTTAACAACTTTTACAATTAATTTCCACAAAAAATTAAATTGAAATATTTCAATAATTGTAATTATTATGATTAAAAATATTTAACCCATTTTACCAGATTAAATTGAAAAAACTGGAAAATTTTAACATATAAATAAACCTGTAATTCTAGTCAAAAATATGTTTTTTGATAAATGCATTTTTCATGACTAAGATGGATTTATATTAACTATATGACTAGTAATAATAATTATGTGGATATAAATTAATATATTTTATTATATAATATATTTATTTCATTAATATAATTTATAAATAAGTATTATTTTAATTAATTAAAATGGAAAACCATTATGAATGTTTTAAAAAAATGTTCATTGAAAAATATAAGCATCTATTAAAAATATTTATTTTTACCTCAAAACATTTTTATATTTATTTATATAAATTATATATTAAATAAATTATTAATTATTAATATTAAAAACATAATAATAAATAATAGAATTAATAATTAAATTCTATATTTTTTATTATTCCTAAAAATCTTATTTCTAATGAAAAGTTTCAAAAATTTGTTCTAGTATTCTTTTAAACATGAGAGAAAAAATATATATTAATCATATAAAATAAGAATTTTTCTTCCATGAAATATTTTTATGGTACTTGTATTATATTTTTATTAAAATATAATTGTGACTTGTGACAATTGAGGCTTGATTGTTACGTGGAGGGGTGAATTAGTGATCTCTAGTTATTTTTATGAAGGTTCTTACCTTTTTATCTTCAAACACAATGGTTAGTTAAAGCCTGAAAATGATTATCCTTATTATCTATATCTCACCTAATGTGTTGTAAATGTAACTATCATTTCATCACATAATATATACAAGGTTTATTAAAATAAATGACAATTTTTCATGTTATTTAGATTCCCCAACATAGATTATCCACTATAGAAAAAAGTAGTTACAATAGTAGTTGGTTAGACACACGAACTACAATTCTCTAACAATAGGTTAGAAGCCCCATCCACTCCTATTTATAATTTTTTATACACCCCAATTGTATTCCTACATAAATTGGTTATACACCCTCGCCATATCCCTCTTCCGTAATTTGTTAATTCCCTTACAAGAAGCTCATTAGGATTTGATCCAATGATAGAAATATCTCTATCTTGTTTTTAGTTTCTTATGAAAAATTTGATAAAATATGATATCTCCCCATTATAATACATGATTAGGTTTTCCCATGTACAATTATTTATGATCAATAACGATTACTTATATAGTTCAATTGGCCTTAAATCTCCTTCTAAATCTTGTATGTCTTAGTTCTTCTATGTCATGATTAGTACTTATAAAATTTGTGATTTCATTCATCTAAAAACTCATATTTTCAACTCCTTATCTCTCCTTGATATTTTTTAGTAAAAATATCTCTCTTATTTTATTTTTTATAGGTTATTTTGGATAGTCCCTATATTGAAGGATTCTTCTTCAATTATATATCTCTCATACATGAATATATATTCACTAAATGCTATGAATAATAATTATATATTATTTCCAAAATATTATTTTGGAGACACTAAAATACTATCTATAGGATACACCCTTTCATATTCATTATTTTGAGTAATATTTCCCATTTATATCTCTTTGAGACTCTTCCTTCAAATATCCATGTGATATTAAAGTGTCATATATTTATTTAAATTTATTATGACCTAGAATTTATTCATCATGTAACATAAAAATATCATGATCTCAATAGCCATAGAATATATGAATTTAAAATATTTAATTAAATACTTGAAGAAATAGTCAATTTTTTCTCACACGATATTAATGTTTTTACATATTTTTTCACACAAAATCCAGATTATTTTAAATATTCTTCTAAATACAAATGAATTCATGTAGAGTCATGTCATATCATGCAGCATTAAACTTCACAGTTTATCTTAGGTGGATTGAAAACTCACTATGTACATCAAAACACCCACAAATATTCACCACATATTATTCTAAGATTAATTCATAATTTTCTATAGTGTAATATCAATTTATTCTTTAGGGTGCATCGGAGATTTAGTTAAATATTCTTATGTTCCTAACTCATATATAATTATTAGAAAGTATTATGACCAATTTGAATGATTATGATATATGAACACTAAATTTTGAAATAATTTGTTTCTTAATTATATCTCCAAATCAGTATAATATAAATATTAGGGAAATCTTAATATACATTTACAAATCTTTTTACCTTTACATGGTTACCTAATTACCCTTACACAGATCTCTTATTAACTTTATCTAAAAGATGTAATTTTATAATACTGTTACATAGCACAATATATTACCAATATATGTTTATGTTGGGCTGACACTACATTTATGGACCACCCAAATATCAATATTATCATTGTGAGTGAGAAATAAATTCATATTAACATTTATATAAGTATCAAAACACCCTAAAGTATGAGTTAAAAATCATTGAATACCTTTCAAAGGTTATTATACAATTATATTACCAATATGAATCTACTGAGTTGTTTTTTTACGTTTAAATTTTAGTTCTCTATACTTACACATGCTTTATCATTCAAGATTACAATTAATTAACATTTATATATCTATCATTACGTTTACATAGCCTCAAATTTACCATATTCAAATAATATGGATTCACCTCATTAAATTCACTAAAACACATTGATTGATTGATAAAAAATCAATCGAACACTATATGAACAATACCCCCCCCCCGTTTTTTTCAATACATATAAAAAATGTAAATATGTGGGATTTTATATATCCCCGTTATTAATAAGAAACACAAATGGGTTATAGGGAATTATCATTTCATCCATCTCTATAACATTATTTTAATACATTTCTTCCCCTATTATTATATTAAAATCATACCTTATGCAACTTGATAGAGAAGTATTATATCACATGGTTATCTTTATAAAGACACATTAGTAAATATAATCTATGTATAAATGGAATAACCAGATTTAAAAAATAGATGTATAACCAATATCATTAATGTCTTCCATACAAAAATTTACATGAGAAAACAATACTTTTTAACCCTTAGGGGTTATTCAACAATAGATTTAATAATAATAAAAATATATCTTTCAGACGGATTAGCAAAAACATCAAAATGTTTTAGGTGAAAAATATAAACTCCCACTTTTCTCAAGTTATCATGAACCAGTATTCCGCCTTTGACAATCTGATTGATATATACAAAAATAATTGTTTAAATTTTTATTATGATGCTATTTTATTAATTTTTATACAATATTCTATAATTTTTAGATTACATGTATGATAGTTTCTTCATGTTTATGCAAACCCTTAAGGGATTAATTACTCATTCCTTCATCATGGAAATCAATATGTTACACTACAAGAAGTAGTTTAATTATTTCTAGTACTGGTATCCTTATTCGACTAATTAAATTCCATACATGTTAGCACCAATAAAATGATAACATGGAATAAGGATATATCTCTTTTTTACTCTAGAAGTAACACTAATTCTAGGAGATTCTTATAATACTAGGCTACATTTTTTCTCAACATAGTATTTCTTTTAATGTGGATAGAAATAATATGTTTATTTCTCATCTTATTATCATGAATTGTTTCCTTATGTGGTGTAGTTTTCTTTACACCAAATTCCAAGGAAACCCCATTTCATAATTCTGGTATATTATTCCTCAAAAATCATCTTGGGTGGGAAGGATAGTAATAAAACACTTTATATCACCTCCAACATTCTCACATACTTTACATATATTCTCATGGATTTTTAATTAACCAATAATAGATTACCCATCATGTACACCAATCTTATATTCTATTAATATATTTTTCATTTATAATTACTTGTCCCTTATCAATTTCCTTATCCTTATATAATTGGTCTTTCCATAATTGTAGGAACACCCCAAATAGCTCAATGTTTTTGGAATTCATAATTGTATTCTGAAAATAATTAATAATGCATGACACCTATTTATTTTTCTGAACATCTTCCCTTATACACCATAGGGAACTTTTCTTGGTATATTGTTTTATAAAATACATATATTTGTTTACCTTTCTAGATTAATCATATATATATTTATTCCAAGAGATAAAATATATTATGTGTGGAATGTTTTTTGTATTCCAACTCATAGCCTTTTACCTCTAAGTTCTTATCGTTGGTTTCTCACCAAAACTAACCCTTGGTACTTGGATTTTCCCTAAAAAATAAATAGCATAAAAGTTAGAAAAATATTTTTGTATACCTTCTCTAACACCAAAAAATATATTGAAATCTTGATCTTACATAATTCTTTCCATAATTATATAAGTTTACCATTATTTTATAATGAGCATTCATTTCCATATAGGGAAGTGGTTTTATATGAAAATTTCTTCCCTCTTTTAATTTGAAATATTTCTTATTATTTTTCATGTTCTAAGGAAATAGTTTTTAACAGATACACTATTAGAAAAGACATATATTTTTTCAAACAAATTAGATACATATTTATCTTATTCCCTTGTACCTTTCTCCCCAAAAATTAGAGACGATTCTCATTTGACCTTAACTGACTATATGAAATATTCTTTGACTTTTCTAAAGACATTTTGAACTTAAATACATATAGACTATATTTTAGCTATTTTTTCTTCCTTCTTGGTCAATTTTCCTTCAAGATTATCCCCTATCTTCTCTTTCTCATTAATATTCAACATGTATGTATTTATATCACTAATGTAACCATATTAATTCTTGATCAACTCATCATTAAAATCAATATTCTTATTCTCATATTCTTATAATTTTATTTTTTTCTTACTTGAAATTTATAATCTCTTTTAGGAAATAATATAACTCTCCTTTAAAATACCATTAAATATTATTCCTTTATTCTCTGTCATCAATCCAAGAGTTATCAAAGTCTCTCTCAACCTTAACTTTCATCTTGAAATCTAGATCTTTATTTATCATGAAAAATAAGAATTCTTCAATCTTCAATGTGAACCTCAAAACTAATACCTATTGAAGTTCCTGGGTCGTGATAAATTATTTAGAGGGGGTGAATCAATGATCACTTTTTATTTTTATTGATGTTAATTAATTTGTATTTTTAAACTGTCCAGATATATAAAGCATTTATCCTATCATATTTAATATCCAATCCTAAAATTGTTTGTAGTAAAAATAGAGATATTTTAAAAAATGATTTATGAGATTTTATATAAAATCATAATTCTTACTATATTTTCTAGATTCCCCAACATTTATTCCACACTGTATACATTATTTGTTAAAATAGTAGTTGGTTATAAACCCCAACTATAATCTTGCTGCTAGTAGTTATACACCCTATCCATTAATCTTATACAATTGGTTAGACACTCCAATTTCAAACCTCCAGTGACTTGTTATAAACTAAATCCATAATCCTATGTATTCATTATGTATACATCCCAACTACAGGATCTTTTAGTATTGATCTATGATGGAAATATACCTTCTTTCTTTAGGATCCCTATACCCTATATGATAAACTATCATCTCTATCTATGATCATATTATATCAGGTTTTCTCTTTTGTTATTCAATTAGATCTCTAATAATTTCCTTCTTTGTTCAGTTGTCCTTAAATCTCCATCCATATCTTTTGAGATTTTTTATTAGTCTTAATTAATTATAGATAAATTTGTGATCTACTTAGTTTAAAAACACCAATATTTAAATCCTTCTTTCTCCTATAAATTATATATATAAGTACCCAAACCTTAAAAAAATTAATATTACATTGTATTATATGAATATTCATTACATATAACTTCGATTCATTCTATAATTATAAAATATTTAGTTTATTTGGAGAATTGGATTCATTAAAAACAAGTATATAAAAGATCTGCACTATCTCCCTTAGATTTATTATAATAACCCTTCAGTGAAATCACATTTTTAAAGAATTACATTATAACTGGAGTAGAGGAAACATAAAAATAGGTGGGACTATATTATCAATAAGGGTAAAAATAATAGACATTAATCAATGATCACTTGTGAGTATAGGATAATATCTTAAGGGTACAATAACATGATCATAAAATAAAATAATCCCACCCTATATATCAAAGATCATTAATCATTAATCATTAATCATGTGATAATAATTTTTCATTATAATAGTAAAAAGTGATAAGTGTATAGAATCATTATATGTTTTTGGCATACAAATGAGAAAAGAAAATCACTTTTTAAATAATGGTTGAATTATAAGACAATCATTTTGAATAATGTTAAATAATTGAAATTCCAACCCAATTCTTTCTATCATTCTCTTAGGAGTAACTTCTATATAATTAACTCTATCATATCTTCGGACATTATTAACTCCATAATCTCTTATGAGTTTCCAAACTACATCATCTCTTATAAGTTTCTCAATTATATCATCATTAAAAAATGCAATGGAGTGTTATAATGAACCCAAAAATCATTATGATATATATATATATATATATTAATTTTCATGTAATCACATTCTATATATAAAAAAATTATACAAAATCATAAAACACTTATTAATTAAGGATATCATAATTCCTGGAAAGAAAATGGGATTTATAATAATTTCATCATCATCATAATAAACCTTACACAGGAAGAATAAAGATTCTATCATTAGATTATATCACTATTTAATCATAAAAAACATAAAATTATGTTGTTATAGATGATAGTAAATTTAAAATATCACTAGAAAATTTATTTTGGAAATTTTTATTTTCCAATTTGAAATCACATTAATAAAATATAAAAATAACAAAAATATTAAAGAAATTTGTTTAAAATTTAAATAAATATATAAAACTATAATTTATGATTAAAAAGATAGTATTAATATTGGTGGTAAAATTTTACATGATAGTATGTTAAAACAAATAGTCCTCTCCTAATTTAGGTAAAACAAATTCAATAGTTCCAAATTTAGAAAATGAAAATAACATTCCTTTTATAAATTTTTATAGAAATTAAAAAATGGGTAAAAATGAAATTAATAAATATATTTATAATAATAAAAACATTATTGAAATCATTTTTAGGACAATATCTACCTGGAAGAAAATATTCCCGATCGAAGAAAGAAATAAAGGCATTTTTTCTTAAAAACAATTATATTGGTCTCTTGAGTAAATTAATATATAAAAATGGAAGGAAAATATGTAACTACTATAAATAAACATAAGAGAATAAAATACATAATATCAAGTATATATTGTTCATATAATTTCTTCATTATAAATTTAGGTATAAAGAAACCTGGTGAAAACGAAATTGTAACATAATAGACTTACCACATTGGTAACTTCTGATTCATAACCTCTTGAAAGAAATAACTTCAAATGAAATACTAAATACCATCAGTATTATTATATTCATGATAAAACATATAAAATAATAATTATATACACCTAATAAAATAATATATGGGTATAACATAACATATCTCCAAAAGAATGGAATTTTAGATGATAAACCCTTACCACATTGATAACTTTCCAATCGAAACCCCTAGGACCAAGTAATTAGATTATAAATTTTAACTCCATGAATTATTAATAATACATGATATCACGTGTAAAAGGATCAGTATATGAACCTCAAAAATATAAATAGTTTCATAACATCAAACATGTCTCAATGAAACAAAATTGGGATGATGAACCCTTATAACTTTTATTTTCTTTGATTCAAAACCCCATGAGAGAATGAACATGGAATAAAATAATGAAAATATTGATATATTATGGAATCCTGAAAATTAATTATAATGGATATTTTTTTTAACATACAATATTAAACATCATTTATAACATAAACATCTCACCGGGAATTCAAATTTGTGATAATGAATCCCTTACCTTAGGTCCAGTGTGACTCGTAAGCTCTGTATCCTCTTGTATAATAATTTTACATATAAGAAAATTATATTCATCATAACATTTAAAAACCATTTTTATAATTATAAATTAAAACCATCATTTATGGTTATAAACTGTTTCGTTTTTCATGCATGTTTTGGTTGGATGATTTTTGTACTTAAAATTCATACAAACTTGTGATGATAAATCAATTATAACACATCATTGAGATGGTAGTCCATACATACAAACAATTGATGTTTCTGTTTTTGATGGAAGAAAAAAAGAGAAAGGTAAATGATAATTCATATTTAAAAACATTATTATCTAACAAGTATCATATATATTCATTAAATATATATTTATTAATTCTAATGTGAGTTAGAAATGAAAACAGTTCACATATCTTCGTAGATTTGTTATCCCACATGTACGCATGAGCGATGTTATAGTTTTCCAGTGGATAATATGGTAATAATTTATATGAGATATTAAAAAATACAAATATAAAAAAATATTTCAAAAATTTAATATATGTCCATTAAATACATAATAATGACCATCTATGAATGATGGTGATGGAAAATTAATCATATCACTACCTGGAGGTGGTAGTCTACATATACCCATGATTGATACTTTCATCTCCCATTTAATTGGGAAGATGTGGTAAAAAGCTATGAAATCATCATAATAATAGCTCACTATATTTATGATACTATATTTTTCTTTTTATTGTTACAAAACGTTTTGAAAAGTTAAAAGAAGGAATAAAATTGAAATAGAATAGTTAGTATTTATATATCTTCCATGAGATCCCTCGATTGTCTTAAAACTAAGGTCTAAAACCATTAGGTATTGGCTGAATTAGAAGACATAAATTTTTGAATAAATGAAGAAAATAGGTTCAATTCTCTATCTGATGGATGGGACATAAATGGAATTTCATTAAATATTTCAGTAATTTAAGGTAAATTTCATGTGAAAGAGGATACAAATTGACAAGGATTCAATGAAATTTCAATAAGTTGTATAAATTTCTTACAATAATAAGAAATATACTTTAACACCCCCCGATAAACCACTTTCAACCTTAATCATGTAAACAAAATTTTACTATTTTTTTCTATTCACTATAACCAAAAATTAATATTCCCCTATTAAATTTTAATAACTATTATGATTCCAAATAAGAAATATATATTACCATTATCAATTCATTTGTGTGAAAGAATGTTATTTTAAATAAGATTTCAAAACATAATGAAAACATGTTTTAGAAAAATTTATTTTCATGCACAAAACAGAATTCACTTCCATTCTATGACATGTAAAAAACAATTGATGAAATTTAAAACTAATAATACAATATATAATAAAAATTTTAATTAAAACTATTATGATATTTATTAATATAATTTATTATCAAAAAATGCATTCAGTGCATAAAAACATTTTTTTAGACAAATGTGCTTCAAATCGTAAAAATGAACTTATATTAAATTATTGGATAATGATGATTCCTATTTAATTTATTACATTATATATAATTAAATTATAATTATCTTAAATTAAGATAAAATTTAAAACATAATCATACTTCTTCTAGAAAATAAATGATAGTTTTATAAAAATCAGTATCATCACTATTCACTGAAAAATAAGTCTTTTTAGAAAAATCCTTAAAAATCACACTAATCTAATATTGAAATTATGAATTAAAAAGTTATATTAATTAATTAAAATAATATTTATAAAAATGGTATATATTAGTTATAATGTTCATGAAAAAAATGAAATAAAATCCAATTTTTAAAGGAAATATATTTTTTATAAAACAATATGTTTACTTAATGTTTTTTATTAATTATGCATCAATAAATACATTTTAATTACTTTAATCCTTCATATATATATTTTATAATTGATTCAATACTATTAATACCTATAAATTTAATGGTTATGTTATACTGGTCATATTTATATAATATTATTATTTATAATATATCATAGTTCTCTTAAAGCATACTTTTGCGTGTTAAGAAAGCTATCAAGTATAGATTTATTTTAAAATAAATTTTTGGGGTTTTACATTATCTCCCATGATAAATAAAAAAAATTCATTATATTTCTTTCTATATATTATCAAGATTTATATATTTGAAAATACCTTGGTTGAAAATTCACATCATACTAAGTGACAATATGAATTCCTTTGAAAATGGGGACTGGGTAATATGCAGGTCACCTCAAATAAAAAATATCATATCTCTATATAAGGAAAACATTATTGGGAATTAAAAATATGGATATATATGATAATTATGGTTTATAAATAATAATAAAGAGTAATATAAATCTTGGTCATGATGAAGTTAATTATTAAAAAACCAAAAAACAATAATGGCTGAAAATAACCATCAATTCCATATAAATAACTATAAAAAGGAAAAAATTAATTTCATTGTATTCTTTAATATATTTGAGTAATTATTTTACCATAGAATATGAGAATATATAATTACATTATTTCATCAAATCCATAAATATAATTTCATTCTTTTGTTACGATTTAATCAATTTTCAATTCTATTTCATATCTTACTCCAAAAAATAAATATTCAATATGAATTCGTAAAGCCTAAACCAATGAAATAAAAAATATTATCACATGGTATAAAATGTGTATAAATCATTATATGATTAAAAAATAAATTAATCTATAAATCATTAATATTAACTCTTAAGGTTCAACATAAACCACTCTATAAATAGTTAACCATAAGGCTTCTCCAAAATATGTCTGAAAAAATTAAAAACCTATTTTTTTATAAATGGTCATTAAATTTCATAAAAAAAGATAACTATAATCCTCAAAGAACATAATTTAGCTCTTAATATCACATACCAAACATGTAATTCCAATGATCATATACTCTCATAAAACATGTTAACTATTTACCAAACTAACCTAAATCATAATAAATCACAATGAAACATATATTTTTAAAATATTTAAATATATCTTTATTTCTTAAAAAATCAAATACTATCGAATATATTCCATAAATCAAAAAATTAAATAACCTTCATCAAGGATAAAATAAATCACTTAATTTTCGAATAGCTAATAGATTCCAAGGTTACTAATACTGTCCAATTTACATTGTCAACATCAATAACCTATATATCATTTTTAAACATTATTATCTCAATATCTAGAATGTATTAAGTGTTATGTATCCCATATTTTTTTGTTTTCTAAAAATATAACCTTTCCACTAAATCTATTTTCTAGTTTATCAGTATCATTCATTATATCATTTGAAATCGTTAAATAAAAAACATATTTAAATAATACTTTCGTTTTTCATTATTCTTATAACCATAATATCATTTAGAAAAACTTTTACAACGTAATTCCCAAATCCAAATACATAAATACTTTAATCATTCAAATTGTCTTTTAAACCGTTAAACTTACATCATCATCATATTCTTTCACACCTACTTCCTACAATATTAAATATGAAGAATTTATTATGATCCATCAACCTCAATTTAATCATTCTTTTTTACTTTAAACATTGTAAATACTTTTAAAATAAATCATACCTTTCATAAATCATTAATATTCTCCTCAGTATCTATAGTAAAACCATCATTTGTATAAAATTTTTAAACCACTTCTTAATATTTCCCCCTGAGAAATTTTTTTTAATGCCTATAAATTAAACATTTTTAACATTCAACCTTAGTTGCTACCTTATAGAAACAATTATTCCTTATCTATTTAATTAACAAAAATTTTCATTTTACATTGGATATTATATGAACTATATCCTTTCTTTACACACCTAAATCATATTTCCTTTAATCTGAAACATTTTTAGGGTGATTCTTTTCAATTTATCAATATCAAGGATGTTTGATATTCTTTACTTCATTTTCTTATTGAAACTCCAGTTTTATCATATTTTTTAAATCCATAAACTCACCTATGTTCGTGTTTTTTTCATATTTTGAGAAATATTATTAAGAAGAATTGGAAGCTTCTCATTTCATCTCATATTTAATTTTTTTTATCATGGGTATAATCATTTCATCATCCATAGTAATCAGATTTGACATGATTACTCATGGTTACAAACATTAATTAAAACCAAAAAATCATATACATAAGCCATAAGTCTTTTAGATAATTAATAATAAATTATTTTCCATGAAAAAATATATTATGCATAGAAAATATGTTAGGGAATAAACATAAGTTGACAGAAAAAACACTTCATGTGTCAAGTTTCACTCCCAAGAGTACCATAGTGGACAAATTATCATAATGGAAATGTCCACTGAGTCATTTCTAACATTCTCTTGGTAGTAACCTAAATATAATTACCTTTATCGTCCCTTATGAGTTTATTAATTTCATAGTCTATTACTAGTTTATCAAATCTATCATATTTTAGGAGTTTTTCAACTCTTTCATCATTACCCCAAATCGTTCGACATTTATAACAGACCCTCTCATAATCAAGAAATATATCAGAGACACTCTTCACATAATCATAATTCATACATATGAGTGCACGAATATAAAAAAAATCAATATTTCATAATATAATATAACACGTAAAGAAAATGGATTCCATAAACAATTATTCATTATAATCATAAAACATTTAATGAATGAATAATTATGGTAACATTTGGTCACAACATTATTAATTCATAATAAACCTAAAAGGATGTTATTATAAAGGAAGATACCTTTAAGAGACCATAGAAACATTTCTTTAGGAAAATATCCTTTTCATTTTGAAATTACATGTTTAAAATCCGATGCAATATAAAAATTTAAGAAAAATGTTATTTTTAAAGAGCCACATGAATTTTTAAAGTGTGATAAAAAGTGGGGAGTATACATGAGGATAGAAAAATTCATTCTTGTAGTGTACGTCAAAATAGATATTTATCCCACATGTTTTGTAGAAAAATTCCAAAGTACTACATTTAGAAAATGAAAAGAACATTACTTTTAACAAATTTATGTATACTAAAATATCAGTAAAAATGAAATTAATAAATATTTTGATAGATTTAAAATAATTAATGAAAATATTTTAATGAAAATATTAACATGTAAGAAAAAATTATTATTCAAAGATATAAATAGTGTCGGTTTCCATTAAAAAAGTTAGGTTATCTTGAAAACATCATGAGGGAAAAATGAAACGATAACTTTTTATAGAATCCCTCCATTTTATCACATAAACTTTCATTACATTATACAGAACTGTGGATCTTTAAGGGTTAGTTTCTTGGAAACCAGGAACTTAATACATGACAACATAAAACACATTCTTCTTAATCACTTGAAAGGCTTCTTCATTGTTCATCCTAAGTTCATTACAGCATCTCAAAACCTGGGAGCATACATAAAAGGAAAGGGTGAGAAGAAGTCCTAGTAAGGGAAACAAGGGAAACATTTTACATATGAACTTGAGATACATCAAAAAGTCATGAAAAATAACTTTAAGGCATGCAAAATAGATCATGAGGCATATCATAATAAAAATAATGTGTTTTATCACATGAGGATGTGGCTACAACATTTAACTTAGACAATCATGAAAATATCACCAAGGTAAACCCCAAGGTTTCATTTGAAATTACCAAGGTAAACCCCAAGGTATCGTTAAAATTGTAATCTCTAGTGGTTACATCATTACCCAATGCATTGGAGCGTTATCAGGGCACACCCTTAAATTTGTAATCTCTAGTGGTTACATCATTACCCAATGCATTGGGGCGCTATGAGGGAGAACCCTTAAATTTGTCTTTATTATCATGTGATCCACATATATCATCATAAAACATTTCAAAAATCACCCATATAGCATAAAAGAAATGGGTTTCCATTCATAATCATAACATTTTAAAATATTCTTTTAAGACATGGTCCTTATGTCACTTTAAACCCACAGAAGAGGAAAGAGGGTTTCATGTATGTAAATTCCAGAATTAAAAATATAAAATTTTGATATATGTATATATATGTGAATACCATTGTTGAAGAATGATCTTTGAGTATTCACTTAATAAAATAAAATAATTTGAGAAAAAGAGAAAGACATTTTGAGATGAAAATTCTACAGCATAACGGCTATATTACAGGGTTTTAAAAAACATTGAAAAGAGAAGGGAAATGGGTCACCCACTCATAAATGATCCATAAAACTATATATGGATAGAATATAAATGATATTTAAATATGGTAATGAAATTTTAAATACATACCATATGAAATGAAAATATGGAAGGAAGACAAAAATAAGATTTCACTTATGAAAATTCGGCAGCCTAACAGCGTCACATAAAACATAAAAAAATGAATTGATGAGATCAAATAGGGTCTCTCATCATATGAAAATATAATATCATTATGATAGATATAGAGATAATACCACAACATAATAAAAAGGAACATTAAATACTTTACATGAGAATAGAACTTGAAAATGAGAAGGGTGAAAGAATCCCTTAAAAATTCGGCAGCCTAACGACGTCACTTAAAACTTAAAAAAATGATCTGACAAGATCAAATAGGGTATCTCATCATATGATCATAGAAGATAAGTATGATAGATATAGATATAATACCCCCAACATAATAAAAAGTAACATTAAAGACTTGACATTAAAATAGAACATGAAAATGAGAAGGGTGAAAGAATCCCTTAAAAATTCGTTAGCCTAACGACGCCACTTCAACATTCTTAAAATGAATTGATGAGAGAAAGAGGGGGTATCTCATCATATGAACCTGAATAGTATAGTAGGATGAATATTAAAGAACATCCTCAAACATAAGAACATGGAGCATAAAAGATATGACATAAAAGAGAGTACTTGGAAAGAAAGAGAGAGGTAGGATCCCTTACCATAAAACGTAACTCTTAAAACACAAAGGTCGGGACCTTGAGGGCTTGGGGCACCTTGGGAGGACTTAATGGAAGGTAATGAGACCAGAGATTCGTTGGGGGAGAGTTTGGAGTGAAAAATAAATGAGGAAATGGTGGGTATTTATAGGGAAAGTAAGGGGACAAGGCATTAATGGCCAAGGGACACCTCATTGGTGGTATTGGAAAAACCATGGGCTTTCCCATGGTATTTTCCCATGGTATTGGACACTTGGGATACCTCATACAATAATTCACCCCCTTTATTCAGACATACCTTAAAATATCTCATGACATCATCATGATGCACTCATGATGTCATTAAACATACAGAATCCCTAAAACTGTATTTTTACTATTCACTGAAAATTCAACTTTATCAGAAGACTCCCAAAAATTTATCTTAACATAATATCAATTCTCTGATTTCAAAAATGAACTCCATTTTATAAAAATAATTTTTGAAATATTTTTAATTTAATTTTTAAATAAATACACTATTCACCGTGAATTCATTTTTTTAGAAAATTCCCCAAAAATTACCTTAACATAATATCGATTCTTTGAGTTGAAAAATAAAGTCCATTTTATAAAAATAATTTTCTAAATAATTTTAATTTAATTTTTAAATAAAAAACACTATTCACCCGAAAAAACTAATACTTGACTAATAATTTATGAAACTGTTATTTACCCATTTTATTGAATCACATTAATTAATCAAGGTGCCTAAATTATATTAATACTTTCTTTTAGTGAGATTACTAATCCAATTGGTCACATTACTAATCCTAAGCATAAAATCACTATTCATAATTTACTATTCATCAATAATTATGTTGATCTTATTAGAATCTAAATTTCTTACTGAACATAATTGTAGAAGACCATTTTTTGAAAATCATTACACATTTTTAATTATTTAAGGTTTACATAAACATTTTTTAAATATAATTTTTTAAAATTCATCAAAAATATGAATATTATATTTATCTGGACATTTGAAAAATTCACGAACATCATCATAAGAAGAAATCACAATTTTTATTTCAATTAAAGGATTACACAAGGCAATTACGGTCTCCTTACATATCCCCGTATAACTGCAGCATATGACCTAAGTGTAAGGTGTGCTAAGGTGAGAGAATCTAAGGGCGGCTCGGCCAACATCGCACGAGTAGTAATCTCTATTAGTTTGAACTTCCCGCGAAGGCGATTCCGTTCTAGCTTCACACGATGAAGTTCAGCTTGGTTTTGGTCCAGAGCAAAGCCCAATGGTGCTACCTCTTTCCCATGATCTGTTAGATGGGCTTTGATTGGCCCGAGACTACTGGATGAGGCCATCAAATCTTCTTTCTATATTAATTAACCAAGATCACTTGTATTTAAAGACAACAATTGCAATATTTAGTTTCCAACTGTTATATTGAGAAATGGTCATATAACAGTCAAAACCCAACGGTCTCATTTTAATTATACTCATGTTATCAAATGAAACAGTTTTGTTGAGCATAAAATAAAATAACACCCAAAATTATGAAACAAGATTTATTCAAAATTTCAGGTCATTACACTTTTAATCACACAAAATAAACATTAGAGAAGAAAAGTTATAATATCTTGTAGATTGAAAAAATATAATTTCATCATAAACATTTCAAGTATAAATAGTATCGTAAAAACAATTCAACCATAAAACCCTTACCACTATGGTAACTTTTGATTCACAACCCACATGAATGAAATTAAATTAAATTAAACATTAAATACTTTAAAAATAATTATATTCATGATTAAACATATAAAATGTTTAATATATACATCTCATAAAATATTATATGTGTATAAGAGGACATATTTCCCAAAGAAGCTAATTTGATAAAATAAACCCTTACCAATTTGGTAACATTTAAAAAAACAATTAGAAAATTCCATTTTAATTATAATTAAAAAATCCTGAAATTTATAAGAATAGATTATTTAACCTGTAAAATGAAATTATATACACCTTATAAACATAAATAGGTTCAGAACATCAATCATGTCTTGACAAATCAACATTGAGAAGATGAAGCCCTATATCTTTTGTAAACATTGATTCAAAAATCCCTAAGAAAATGAATATAGAATAAGACATTTAACATAAATAAATACAATGTAATCATCATAAAAAAATTATTGGGGATTTATTTTTTACATATGAAATGAAACATGGTTTATAACCTAAACATGTCATAAGGATTTTAAATTTGAGATAAATTATCCCACATTTTATGTCATATTTGATTCATTAGAACTCTAACCTCCTATATAGTAAATTTATATTTCATAACATTATATACCTGAAACATAAACGTAATTATCATATCATATATTATCCACTTAGGACATTTCAACTTCCGTTGAAAATTATTTATTAAAATCATCATTTCTAAGTGCTAACTATTTCATTTCTCTTGTATGTTTCGGTTCAAAATTCATGGTCCTTAAAAATTGATAATCGTTATATCATATGTAAGAACATAATAATTAAATATATATCATATTTAATCATCATATACACTTTTATAATCTTTCATATAATATGGTGATGAAAAATGAGTTATAATACTTTATGGAGAAAGTATTACGTATGCACGCAGGAGTGAGGTTTCTACTTTTTGATGGATGGAAAAAATAAAGGTAAATGATAATTATCCACTAAATAATCATTAATATACTATAAATATCATAATTATTTAATTAATAAATCCATTTTTCCATCCATGTAAATAAAAAATTATAAAATAATAACATCACTTTGTGGAGGTTGTATTCCATACATAAGCACAAGCACCGTTTTTTTACAATAGATCATATGGTAAGAATTAAGATGATAAGTTATAATAATAGAGGAATAATTATTTCATAACTGTCATTTATAAACATTAAATATATATCCAACCATGAATTATGGAGATGGAAAATGAATCATAGAGCTACTTTGAAGTGGTAGTCCACACGTGCACATGAGCTTCACTTTTATCTCTTATTTAATAAAGAAATGTTGGAACTAATTCTTCCATTATCACAATAAAATATAATTATATTTATAATAATTTATTAATAATTATTAAAAATTTAATGAAATATATAAATGGTGTAATAAGAAATAAAATTGTATGAATTTGGTTAAGATTTATAACTCTTCTTTGGGAGACTTGATTTGGTATACAGGTTAATCCTTGATAGACTAGCATAGGTAGAATCAAATAATATATAGGATGAATGAAAGGGGTCCATGAAGGATTTTCAGTAGATATTTTCTGAGCTATAAGGTTCATGTTGTGTGAATAAAGGAGGAGAATAGGTGTCCTTTTTTAAGTGAGGGATGAGGCACACATATGGAAGTTCATAAAGTTATCAACAATATAATGTCACTTTCACATGAAATTAGATCTAAATGGACACGTATTTAATGGTAGGATAAAATATTATTTAAATCACATTAATCAATAATAATTTGGTATATGTGGGTGTAATTACAACACATATCTATTGGTTTAACAGCCCAATAAACCTATTTTAACCATAACTATGAAAACAACGTTTTATTGTTATTACAAGTCACTATGAGAATAAATTAAGATGAACATAATATATTACATAAATTTTATAGATAAAAATTTTGGAATCTATTTTATCGCATTAAATATTTATAAATGGTATAATTTAATTTGAAATAAGGAAAAAATGTATGGAAAACCCATTTTAGAAAAATACATTTTATGCATAAAACTGAATTGACAAACATTCCTAGAAATTTAAATACAATAAAATTAATTTTAAAATATATTATTATATATATTATATATATTTCATGAAATCTATTTATAAATAGAGATAAATTTAATTTATTAATATTAAAAAAGATTGTGCGCATAAAAATAGTTTTTATAAAAATGTGTTTGAATGTAGAAATGTGATCTTATATGAAATGAAAAAAAATAATTATTTATATGTAATTAATTATATTATTTCTATTTAATGTATAAATATATTAAATTAAGATTAAATTCAAAAAAAATATAATTATTCTTCAAAAAAATGGCAGTTATAAAAAAATAAACATTTTTCACTATTAATTGGAAAATTAAAAATTTCTGAAAAATAAAAAAAGGCACCCTCTGATAATTTGGACATGATAATTTAAAAAATTATATTCACTAAATAAAAAATTATAATGATGGTATAAATAATTACAATTTCAAAGCACAAAATTTAATAAATATTTGTTTTAAGAAATGATATTTTTGAAGCACGAAATAACATTGTGGAAGGTTAAGTTATTATATATTATACATGAATAAATATATCTTCATTATTCTAAATATATATACATATTTTTATAATATGTTTATTACTAATCAAACCTTTTATTTTAACAACTAGTTATAATGGCCATATTTAAATGATATTATTTTTATATTATATCATTGTTTTTTTAATGCTGATTATTGTATGTTAATAAAACTACAAATTGTAGAATTTTCTTAAAAAAAATTTCAGAGTATTAAAATGTATTATTGGGATCTCAAATATTCTATTTTTTACATATTCTTTAGGATAGACTCATCGTAAAATGATTTTTCTTTAATTTTAAATTTTTCATACATGAATAAATATTCATATAATTTTGTGAATAATAGTTGAATATTATTTAAAAAATATTATTTTACAAACTTCATAGTAATATATCCATGGTATTCCAATTCAAATTCATTAAATTGATTCATGATTTTCATTTTTATCTCCTTTATACATGATATTTAACTCTCTATGTGATATTCAAATATCAGATCTTTATTAAAGGCCTTGAGACTTGTAATTAATTCCTAATAAGGTAAACAATTAGAATGATTTCAACATCCATAGAATATAACATTTTTAATCAACTAGTTTACTTTTTAAAGACTATTTTATCTCCTTTCTCATGTGATAATAAAATTATAGCTTCTTATTTCCATCAAAATGGACATCATTTTAGATCTTACTCTATGTCTATATAAATGTTATGGAACAAAAACATAACCCATCCCATGTAACTTCACAAATTCTCCTAGGTGGATTTCAAACACACCACAACCTTCAAAACGTCAAAGTATATTTTACTATGATATAGCCTCAACTAAATTCACAAATATCTACAATGTGGTAACTATTTCTTCGATGTGCTGCATCATATCTTTATTTATAGGTACATCAACTTCTATTTCATCTTTTATTCGTAATAAGGACCACGATCAATGTGAATGATCATGATATTTTAATACTAAATAATAGAAAATTCATCATCTAAACTATATCTATGAATGTTTAGAATGTACAAATTCAATAAATCTCAGCATAAAATTATGTATTTTCATACCATTAAGTCGGTCCTCAATTACCTTTACTTAGATCTGATCAGGCCTTTAAACAACTAAACAAAGTTCAGAATACCTTTATGTATATAATATATTTTCCTTGTACCACTAAACATAGTAAAAAATACCCTTACTCGGCACCTGGATCACATTGTTACCAATATGTTTCAGGAACTAACTCACATTTACCTATACAAACATATTTTCTCACCATTACATATCAAATACATCTCATTGAATACCCTTATATTGTTAGCGATACTAGAATAATACCATTACTCATCTACTTATTTGTATATTTCATTTAAAACCATTTATAAATATTGGATTACCATAAAATGGCCTCAAATATAAATATTCAAAATACTATAACATAAACTCATTCAATCACATAACAAATATTTTCATATTGAATTTTCATGAAATTAAACACCATAGGAACTACATAGCTTCACAAAAAAATAAAAGGTGATGGAATACCAATATAACCTAACATTAACACTCGAGACTTCATACCCTTAAGAATATTTACCTAAATCATGATTTAGAAGGAATTATAACCCATCATAGCCTAAATTCAAAACCCAAAATGAAAAATTAAGGAAACATAAGAGGTTTTGTTCCACTCTATTTGATGTTCGCTCCTTAGAATACAACAACCACGTAAGATAGTTTGAATTTTCTAATACAAATAAATTATAACACTAACTTATCATATTTTACATATCATATTAATTACTATTTTATCATCCCTTAACATAATTCAAGAATAAATTCCACATAGAATTCACATTAAAACTCAAGGAAGGGTTAATAAGGCCATCTGTTGGCTGTAGTTTTACTTTTATATCTATCTGGAGAACATAAAACCCCAAGGGGATCCTTTTATATTCCATATATTTTATGTTTTAAGAAAATTAGGAAATTCCTCCATGAAAAGGCCTCACGTAGACAAATTTGGTAGAGAGAACGTGTTTATATATTGTGGGCTTGGTAAACTCAAACAATTATTATTATGGATAGAATTGAAGCTATTATGTATAATTGATCCAAATTAAAACATCCTCATATATTGATAAGATAATTTACACAAAAAATAAATTCTATATGGTTTATAAGAAAAATAATTTGAAACCATGATAGCGATCAATCCCTAGCCAAATGAGGGGAAATAGTAAAAGTTATTCAATAATTTAAAATTGAATGGATAGTATATGAAGAATTTTTAGAGATAGAGAAATGTAGCTATGTATTTTATGGATATTTCATATAGGAAATTATGAGGTTTCATTTATCTTTATATTTTAATGACATTCATTTCATATTAGATTCATTCTAATATCAGGTTGCAGTATTCTGTTTAATATGGCAGTTTATTATAATCAAATATTATTTTTTGTCTTCAATGATTGTGAAATTTATGATTTTTAGTTATCAATATAATTCAAATCATTTTTATATTGAAAAGATATTTGGTGTTAGTTTATGGTGTAGCGAGAGCATATGTTCACACAAAAAACATGTATTTTGTTCCCAATAATGTGATAGTAGACTACAAGTTAGAGGTAAAAATGAGATTTGATCTTATACAGAGAACACATAGTAGATGATTACCATTATGGTATGAGTATTATAGGGAATGAAACACTAGAAAATTGTGTTTTAAATACATATTAGTTAGGGATAGATAAACACAAATTTTTTACATTATTTGAGAGGGAAATGGAATCTACAACACCGACAAGTAAATTCACCTAATGATCTAAAATTAGTAATGACAGGAGACCCTAAAAACACCTAAATTATATTTATGAATTTTTAAGAGTGTAATAAAGTGTATTCATGGGGGAACAATAGTGATTTCACATTTTAATAACATAACAATATGGAGTCATAGGTGAGTTTTATTGATTTATCAACCCCTTATAAGTTTTCGACTCTAGTAAAGATGAATCTCCCAGTTGTAAATTCTACATTAGGTTAACTCTATGTTATCTTCCCGTATATATTATCTCAAATTTTAATCCCACCCTTATAATTTATTTCATTTAATATCCAACTAAAGTCATTTTACATCCAACTTTTCCCACTAAATAGAAATGATGTATAACTCACAAATATTGTGCTAAAATGACCCTATGAACATGTATCAAAATGTTTAGTTAGAACTATATATTTTCAATAATCAACAATCATATAACCTCATAAATAGTTTAATTACCAAATATTGAACCAAATTTATTTTTATTGAAAATTTTATAATCTACTTACTCTCTTATATTATTTCTTTATTATTTTTATATTTTCTGTGTCAATCATTTAGGGTTGTTCGGTGAACTGCTCAAAGCTGTAGCAGTTCTTTTTGTAATAGTCAAATTTGTTATACTATATAGTAATGTGAATATGTAGATTCCTTAAAATTAAACAACATCCAATATTCCATAATCTAATAAGTGAAAAAATATATAATTTCATGAAATGGAATTTGTTATAGTATGCTTGTTTGGGGCAGTTTAATGCACAAAATGTTTTATTAATAATATTTTCACCAATGTGATATACTATCAATATAGAAACATTAAATTTATTTAAACATATTATTAATATAATTATTATACATTATCTATATTCATAAAACCCTTTATAAAGGATGGTAATATAAAAATCATCATTTTTATAGGTGTTATGAACTCACCATTATGGGAATAATTATTTTTTAAACTTATTAAAAGAGATGAAAAGTAGTATATATAGGGATTTAAAAATTATATTGGATTAGAAACATGATTCTGCTTTAATTTTATCAATATTACAACTTAATTTTGGATATGGTTAAGAAAAAAATTAAAATAAATGTGCTAGGATAAAAAAAATTTCCTTATATTTGGTGTGCCTTTTTTAGGACACCCATTAAAAGATCTGGAATTTTTTTTGGTCAAACTAGGACTTCAAGAATCTGGTATGGGAATTTCTTTTAGGTATTTTGACAATTTTCTTTGTTCAGGTATAGGTTTTATGTGAATTACTGGTATAATAGAAATTATTAGAAGAGGGGTGTATTACTATTTATAAGTGTGGGGTATTTTGGAATAAAGTATTGATTAATTTAGTATTTTTACTCAATATTATCAACGGTTTTGAATCATGTGGAATAAATAGTGTTTTATTAGAAAATAACTTTTTTCTTTTCATTTATACTCTTATAAAACCAAATTGTATCATATGTCTATTTAACAAAATGTAAAATGAAAAAATAGTATTTTTGTTAGAATAAATTACAATTTTGACTTTGGATATTAATTTATTGATTTAAAAATATTATTTTTTACTTGTAAACAAACTATATTAGTAATTAAATTCATATTTAGTATTTAAAAAATATTTATAAATTATTGGTTCATGTTGAAATCATAATAATTTAATAAAAAATATGGTATACAAAACAATTATTTTTTTACTATTGAAAAAAATGTATACTTTTTTTGAATACATAAATTTCACCCAAAGATAATTTAGAAATTTTAATTATAAAAATGATATCAATTTTATAAAAAATATATATATATAAAATATGTAAGTTATTTATTGAAATTTAACAAAAAAATTATTTTTAATAATTTCATTAAAATATACAGTATTGAAAATTTACACTTATACATGTTTTAAGTTAAAAAATTTGAGAAATAAATTTTTATTTTCTAATATTTATATTAACTTATTTTATTCATTTTAAATAGTTATATTAGATTTTTTTACTATTCCCAATGGTTTGTTTCTATTCCAATAGTTAGTCACAATTCCAACAATCATATGATACTTTTTCATCATGTTAATGCCTATTATTTAGAAAATATATAATTCCCCAAATTTTCTATTTGGGCTCCCTATGTTTCATTTACAAAATAATAATCATATTTTTAATATTTTCTTTAATGTTTTATGTTTTTTCTATGGGTGTGGTATTTTTATGAGACCATGAACCTTTGGATTTTCAAATACTAATCAATTTGTTTATTTGTTTTTTATTATCCCATTTTTATTTTTTATAGAGTGTATTTATCCTTTATAATCATTTTTCTATACAGATGAAATAAAATATTGATTGTGTCTTTATGTGGTGCATTCAATTTATTTATTTCAATTTTAGTTTAATTGAATTAATATTTACAAAATAAATATTTTTTTAATAATATCATGAAAAATAATGATGTGGTATCAATAATAGATAAATATATTTTAAAATAAAAAAAAGGTATGAATTTAAAATTTTCATATATAATTTGAATCATAATATTCATAAAATACTCTTTGAATGTTTGAGATGTTACAACCACCGATTTTGGGGCATATGAATCCCACATAAGCCTCTACTATATACTCACAGGGGCCTCAACTCAACCTCAGATTTATAAAAATTCCTCATCATATAAAATATAATTTGAGGGTGGATCCCCACTATATATGTCATCCATTATCACCTTTCAATCTGATATTGAGATATGAATCTTCACCACCATATCTAGAAGTGTTGAGGTGATTCTCAACATGGATAGTGTATCACTTCCATGATATTCAAGAACATTAAAAGATATCTTGTCGAAAAGGCTCATTAACAGAAGATACCATCTATCCTCTCACACCACTTATTCATGACTCTTCTTTTTTTTGATAATCTTCAACTACATATCATTTCCACAAAGTATATATTATCTCATAGTAATGTAACAATGGGAACTCAACCAACCTTTTTTATCTATGGTTTAGGACTTATTGAGGGAAATTTATTAAATAAAAACCTATTTGTGTTTATTTTAAACAAAATTCAGGATGGGATTTCATTCATATTTATAATGTTTTTTAATGAATCAGTGGAAGTTACTCAAGTATTTTTGTTTTCAATTTATACTCCAAATCTCTCACCAATCATATATTGGTGTCACCAATTCTATGCCTGAATGACCACTACCTACCCCAGATAATTAGTTAGATAATTCCACTCATGCAGACTTATCATACTAGGAATATAATAAATGAACTTACCATCATATATAAATATTTTACCCTGTCCAACTCCAAACACATAAAAATAAATAGTTTTCACCTCAACTAACTTAGTCATAGTTATGATCAATGTGGTTATAAATCTATCTTTCAACTCTTGGAAGACCCTAATTCTAATTTAAACACTCAATATGCATCCCCTTCATGGTTTGATCCACAAAAATGTTTATAATCATGAGAACTATGAACAATATATAATAGTATATGAACCCCAAAATTCATTAGATATCTAATATATTCTTGGTTCACTATTAGAACTGGAGAAGTTTTACCATGCACATTTTCACATGAATATATGACACTTTCCATACTCAGATAGTGATAGATGAGTTTGATTCAAAAAGTATCTCTATGACCAAATGGGAATAATATTTTATTTTCATAGGTTATATTATTTCTGAAATACAAGGGCATGAAGATTCCTCCAAAACACAACCCAATTTAGGGGTGTGGTGGTCCGAACCTCCCTCTCAATGTAGGTCATAGATTTAACAATTTATTGATCAAAGGGGTGTCAAAGCCTTAAAACCCATTTTTAAGGTTCTTTGGGGATCTTTTTCACCTCGTAATAGATTTTTCATGTTTGTATAAAATATATTTACTAGAATAGTTAACTTCATAGTCTTTAATTTGACTACTTGTTGATCTACAATAGACATATTTATCAAAAGTTATATATATTTCAATTTTATAAATTAATGATGCAAGTTTTTCTTAAAAAAACATGTTCTCCCAAGAACTATACCCGAGTCTATTTGTGAACACAAGCCTTCCATGAATAGGCCTTCATGTACACCTTATATTCAAGGGAAAGTAACACTTGTATATAACATTTTCATGTCCAAAATCCATGCTCAATACACACATGTGTGTGCCACCTTTGCGCTAAACAACCTTCCCCAAGTGTTCAATATTTACCTATAATTATGACACTTTGGGTCCTCATTTAAATAGTTTTTTAAATATAACGAGTTAAAAGAATGATCTTCCCTCCCATTTATTATTCCCATGTAATTCACCTATGTCTTTTTCCCAACTCCCTAAATCCCATTGAGTAACTTATTTAATCCAAAACTACACAAACATAACCAAGAGAGAGGTTATTTGAGTTTTTTATTGTTTTGAAATATGTAAAAGTCTTATTAAGTACCTCTTCATTCCTAGTTCATCAGTACTAGAGAAAATGACCCTTTCTAGGAAACTCAACATGGAAATATCTTTCCAAATGCATCTGTGGATACCCCATTTTCCATAGTTCTAGCATACTGGACCAGGTCCGCTAGATTTACCTCTTCTCCACTCCCTTGACTTACTTTCTAATCCCCTTATAAGTATTCAATTTTGTTATTTATCGAATTTTTAGTATTGAATTCATCATCATTTGATGCATAATTATCCATATTTTGATGATATTCATTAGAATTAAGTTCTAGATATCATCAAATTTCTATTCAACTTTCCAACTTGAGTTACCAAACTATTGATTCCATTATTAATGATGAAAACAATAATTTCAAATAAACAATGTCTCAAAATGTTACATTTAGAGAATCAAGATGAATCGGGATAAAGTTGAATTCATTCACCTGATCGAAAATAAATATCACTTCATATAGAAATATATTTAATAATATTCACAATAAGAACATCTTGTTGAGTGTTTTAGGATAATTATATATTTTTCATTGGGATGATATTAACTCTATTATAGTCTTAATTTCCTACATAGTTAAATCCATATTTCACTACAATGGAATTTTAATAACACTTAATGCCTTTCCCCCTAATTTTTCTATTCTAAATTCTCCATTCACATAGTCTTATAACCCATCAATAGATGTTCTAGATATTTATTTATGAGATAGTACTCTATCTTCAACCTCATGTATCAGAAATTATTTCCATTTAATTTTTTTCTCCAACCCTATCTTTCTTCCAACTCCATAACCTTATGATGAAATATAAATCTTACAGAATAAAAAACCTTTTGAGAAAGTGAGAATGCAACCTATGTTGTTACTCTGTACATTTCTTATTCTATGATACCTACCCTAGTAATAAAATATTAATTGTTGATAATTCAACTATAATTTCACACACCAGAAATGTGGAATTAAAAGGCCAAACTAATTGAAACATGTCACCTATAGGAACTATCAAGAATTTCATTGTACTAAAACATGGAAGAAACTATATCACCCATATCACTTCACTAAATAAAATTAAATCTCAATCCTTGTTTACTAAAACTCACATATACATTAAAGCAACATAAAAATATAATCATGTAAAAGTAACATTGGTTTTATGTGGTTCAGATTTATATTATTCCTTCATAAGAAAAGACAACACATCTATAAATTCATCCAGCATAAAATAAATAATCCCTATGACTCATAAGACATGTATATCACCATAGAAAGTTTTTTTAAAACACATATGAAAAGTGGCCCCTTACCCTTTATATAGAAGGTCCCACCTGATTATCCATGTGAACCCCCTTCTAACATTTATTTTCATCCATCCATTGCATAGTACAACAACTGGTCCCTTTTTTTCATTCCTTGTCCTAACTATAAATAATTGGTAGAAAAAAATTGTGTTTAATACCCCCCTCCTTTTTAGAAAATATTATTATAAGTAATTCAATTGTAGAGAATTCCTTCTAAAATTGGATGAAATTACTTCTTTTCCATATATCCCAAAGGCTATACATATTTTTATTATTTTTTATAATCCTAATTCAAAGGATAAGTTGGATCCCTAAATTTCTTATAGGCCGATGAGGCAAATAAATGGCCTCATACATGTCCCTAAAGGACCCAAATAACTAAAACCTCAATAGAAGTCCCACCCAACATATATATTTTTTATCAGACATCCAAACACTGAAAGGTTGTAAAACTGGCATTTCTCCATGCAGAGATTCATGGTGCATAGTCCCCATAGCGATGTCATACGCTCTCATTAATTCCAATTTGGGAATCCCAACGATGCTAGGACTTGGTTCTCTGGGCCCCATCAACATCTGGACCAATGGAGGTACTTCTTGCTTTTTTCCTTTGACGTTCCAGTGAGAGTACCTCACACTATGACCTACTAACATAGATGTATCCTTCTTCAATGTCTCGATTAAGGGCCATCACTGAGACATCATGATCTTTCTCATTTACATTATAGAGTAGAATGTCACATTTTCCCTCAATTTCTCAACATCACAAACAACTGAAAATTCATACTAAAACCTCTTTCTTATCTAATTTTGAGGATCCCACCACCATTTCCCATCCAGCAGCTCTACTGGGATGCCACAGAACCACAAAATTTACTGCCGTAGGGACTTGAACTCATGCTTTGATATAGAATTTCATGGTATCTTTCCAGTAGTATAGATCCCAAACTACTCGCAATAGCATCATGAATTACCAGTACACTAAAAAATCAAGCATCCATAGAAAGTTCACATGATTTTGGAAACCTAACTTCCACCCACCTAATGCCTACAATTGTTGTTCTAATAAGACTGATGGGTCCTCCAGAGTTTCTTTTCTGATGAACATAATCTAGTTGAATAAAATTATTCAAAATCCCAAAATATCATGCCAAAAATCCGTTATATAAATTATGTTCACAATGTTTTTGGGTATAACATATTGATTTTGGGGGAAAATATTTAATGCCTATTTAGAGTCAATTCTACCACATAATTGTATTATCATTATTGAACATTCATTTCTAGTACTCGAATACAATTAATTTTCTATTTGTTCCAAGAAAAATATGAATTTTATAATATTTAATCTAATGATTAATTGAATAATTCATTCTTTTATTTTTATTTTTTCAAGACAATCCCCTCTATTTATGTATTTATATTCATCCAAAATGAACAATTTTAATCTGAGAGCACTATTTTAATCAACAATTGAAATTGATTTAGGAATACAACCTTATCATCAAAAATTCCCTAATATTACATTAGAATACAATATTCCTTAAATTTTATAGGTTTTTTGGATAATTGATAGAGAGGGGGTGAATCTTTGAATTTTTTTTTATTTTTATGAATGTTCTTCCTTATTTACCTTCATCAATAATGGCTCATTATATCCTTTATCCTCATATCATGTTAGATTGGTTTCCCAATAGGGATTCTCAACTACAGAGGAAACTTATTACAATTGTAGTTGGATAAAAACCCTAACTACAATCATCTAACAAATAGTTAGACTCCCTGTACCCTCCACTTCAATAATTGGTTATACACCATAATTTCAAACCTCCATCGACCAGTTATGCACCCTCTATATAAGACTTTTTTTATAATTGGTTAGACACACCAGCTACAGTATCATTCAAATTTGATCTAATGATAGAAATTTCTACCCATTTCTTTAGGTTTATATTATATAAATTCATGATATGTGACCTCTCTCCATGACCATACATGGCTGCACTTACTTATGTATTGTTATTCAATATCTTCAACATTGGATTTCATAGTTCTGTTGGCCTTGAAACTCCTTCCAAATCTTTTGTGATATGGTTATTCTCATTCATCAGGAATAGATGAGAATGTTTTCATATCCTTCTTCTGAAAACACCTAATTTCAACTCCACATCTCTCCTTGGTACTATATAGTATCATGGCATCACATCATTGACTTTTTTGAGGGTTTTTAGGATAGTCTTGACATTGAATGATTCTTATTTAATTTTTTTTCTTTCTAGCATGAATATATGTTCATACAATATTTTGAATAAAAAGTATATATTACATAAAAATTATTATTTTTTAAACTATATAATAATACCTGAATGATATTGTCATTCATATTGATTAATTTGAGTATGAAGTTCCATTTTTATCTCTTTAATACTCAAACATCAACTATCAATGTGATATTTAAAGTGTCACATCATCATTTAAATTCCACAGGACATGGAATTTATTCATCATATAATATAAAAGTATCATGATATCAACATCCATAGAATATATGATATTAAATTCCTTATAAAACAACCTGAATACATGATAATTTCTTGTCTCATGTTAAATTAAAATCGACACATATTTTTTCCAAAAGAATCACATTATTTTTAAACTTTCTCTACATCTATATGATTTCATTCATGACTAAATAACAGATTGTGTTGTTAAACATAACTATTATCATAGGATGATTTAAAAGATTAAAATACCTTCAAAACAACCACTAATATTTCACCACAGCTTAGTGTCATATTAATTCAAAACTGTCTGCACAGTGATATGCATTTATTCATTATGGTGTATCTAAGATTCACTTCCAATGTATTTAGTGGTTGGATCATCTTCAATTCATGGAATGGATTATGGTCATTGTGAATGATCCTGATATTTTAATAGTGAAGATATACACAATAATCATCTAAAATATACATCCAAATCATTAGAATATACATATTTTTTAAATCTGAAAATAATTTTTTTTATGTATCACTATACCTTTACATGGGTCTTCAATCACCCTGACAAAGATATTCTATTACATTTTTAAATAATGAATTTTGAAAATACCTTTACATAGCATAGTATATTCAAATTATACCTTTATAAAGGGTTCATACTAGTTTTACACAAAACCAAAATCTCATTATTACTTTTAAATGTGAGGTAGAAAGTCACATTTAAATTTAAGTTGGTATCATTTAACCATTACATAGCCAATAAAACTCATCGAATAACCTTATGTAGGTTATGATATTATCATGATACCTTTAATCATCCACTGATTTGTCTCTTACCTTTACACTACTGGAATTTTACCCTTACACAGGTTTTCTCAATACAAATTACCATTACATAACCATCATAAATCCAAAATTATCTTTACATAGCCTAAAATTTACACTTTCCATATGATATGAAAACACCTCATCCAATAACCTAAAACATATTAATATATTGACAAAAAATTCAATGAAACAATATGGGTACATTAATCTTCCCATTTTTGTTTTTTTAACAATTATAAGAAAGTTTTTCAGCATATGATCTTCCCTTTCTCGCCCATATTGATAATAAATGAAAATGGATTGTGGGAAATATATATTTCATAAATCTATTTCACATTTATTAAATCAATACACTTCTCCACCTATTATATTAAAATAATACCTTGAGCCACTTGATAGAGATGTATTATATCACAAGATTCATTTGGAAAAGAGACTATAGTTAACATACTCTATATCTACATAGGAAAAATGATGTAAAAAAAAAGAGAGATATAATCAAGATCATCAATATTATTCTTACAAACTATTACATGTGATACATTTCTTATATACTCCAATTGGGGATATTTAGTAACATATTTTACAAGAAAAACTTTTCTACTTCCATGCACATCAGAAAACACATCAAAAAGTTTCAGTTTAAAAGAAAAAGCTCCCTCTTTTTATTACATTATCATCAACCAACACCCCCTCTTCATCGATATATTTAATATAAACAAAAATAATGGTATAATGTGTGATTGGAATTCTATTTTCTCTATTTTTTATAATGGTCTATAATTTCTAGATTCCATGCATCACTACTTATTAATAATTATTGTAACAACTGCTGGGATATATTACTCCTTCCTTAATTCTAAAAATGACTATGTTCCATAATAAGAAATAATTTTTCATTCTCTAGTAGACATATCCTCATACCATGACTTTAATTCCCTGCATGTTAGAAATGATATTCAAGAATAATAGGGGATAAGGAGGGGCCTATTTTTCTATTTAAATGTGTTTCTGATCACATACTCTGTATTTCATTTCATATGGATAAACTTAATAGTTTTATTTCTCATATTATTTTCAAAAATAGTTTCCATGTGTAGAAAAGATTTTTGTAATTCAGATGTCAAGGAAACCACTTTTTCTAATGCCAACAACTTCTTCCTCAAAAAATCTTCTTATGTAAGAAGGATATTAAGATAATTATTTATATCATATCCATCCTGGTCGCATATTTCAAAATTATTCTCTTGGATTTCAGTCACCACTTATAGATAAATACTTATGTATATCAGTTTTCTCATCTATCTACACATTATTTCATTTCTCCTTAATTTTTCTTTCTATATTTCGTTGGATTTATCCTATTTTAATTTTTATAATTTTAATCACTCCTTTGAAATCTCAACATCATTATAATTATCATCTTTATTTTGAAAATTATTAATATTTTATTATTCCTTTTCATTATATCTATAAAGTTCTTCCCTTATATGACATAAGGAACTTTTCCTAGTATATTTTCCATAAAAACGTATATCTTTGTGACATTATTGTCCACATATTCTGTATACATCTTCCAAGTCCTCAAATCTATTATTTTTTGATTGATTTATTATATTCCTACTCATAACCTACATGCTCTTAGTTTTTACCCTAATTTTCAAACCAAAACTCCAACTTGATTTTTTCTTCTACCATGGGAAAAATATATAATATCAGAAAGCTAAATCTTTTTTTTGATTTCATTAATAACATATGAAAAAACAATAAAACCATAATATTCCATTAGTTTTTCTAGAATTCTATTTGTGTTTTTTTCATTTATATTAAGAATTATTTTCCCTAGAGGGATGTTTTTTTCCTGAAAAAATTATTCCTTATTTTTATTGGAAATATTTCATATCATTTGTATTGGTCCAAAAAACTTATATTATTTTAACACTAATACTATTTGAAATAACATATATGTTTTCAAACTAATTAGGTATAAGTTTACCTTATTCCCTTATATATTCCTTCTAAACAAATAGAGAATATTATAATTTGACCTAAACTAGAAAATTAAAATATTTTATTACTTTTATGAAGTCATATTCAACTAAAATACATATGAACTATGTTTTGGACATTTTTTATTCACTAGTGATCATTTTTTCACTAAGATCACCAGCATATTATTATTATTATTATCTATCTTAATCTTTTATGCATTTATCTCACCAATATAACCTGATTCATTCTTGAAAAAATCATCATTAAATTAAATAGAATTATTCTATTATTTAATAATTATATTTTACATTTCCTAATATTTTTAATATATTTATGGAAATCATCTAACACTCATTTCAATTGTTATTTCATCTGTCTCTTTTCCTCTCCACATTCACTCCTTGGGTTGTCAAAGTCTCTCCCGACGATATATTTATTACTAAAAGTTGGTTGTTTCATCACCTTGAAAAATAATAATTATTGAATATCTAAATTGAAACATAGATTTAATAATAATTAATGTTCTTAGGTCTGGATAGATCATTTAGAGAGGAAGCGGTTAATCAGTGATCACTTTTTGTTTTTACAAAAGTTACTCAATTTTTTTCTTCAACCACACTTTCTTATTAATTGATTTATTATAAAATTTTAAATATCTAAACCTTTCCTTATATGATTTGAAAATAAATAGATTTCAACACACACGATTTACAAGGTGAATCATGGAATCCTACCGATTTGTATATTTATATAATTTCTCATAATTGATTCTTCACTATATACATAAGTGGTTACAAAAGTGGATGGTTAGAAACCCCAACTATAATAATCTAGAAATTGGTTAGAAACACCTATTACTACTCCTCTAAAATTGGTTATACATCTAAATTTCAAACCTTAAGTGACATATTGTAAACCCCAACCATGAACCTATTTATTAATTAATTAGAAAGCTCGATGAAAAGATCCTTCAATTTTGATCTATAAGAGAAAGATATACTTATTTCTTGATGTTTATTCTATTCTACATGATGAAATATGATCTATCTCTATGATTATACAGTATCATGTTTTATTGTATATAGTTTTTCAATATCATTAATAACTTCTTGCACATTTATATTATCCTCCAAAGTCCATATAGACCTTGTGTGATATTTTTCATCTCATTCATTATAAATACCCATGAAATTCTTTATCTACTTATTCTAAAAACACTTAGGTTCAAATTATTATCTCACCTAAATATTGTGTATATAGGGCCATGAAATTTACGTACATAAATATTACATATTATTTTATAAATCATCATTATATATTAATAAGATTCATGGAAGAACTGTAAAGGTTCAGTGTATTTGGAAACATCGATACATGAATAACTAGTACAAGAATGATCAAAATAATTTCCCAAAAATTTCTTTAGAAATGAACCCCTTATTAATGATATCATACTCAAAAACTATATTTATAACTTGGGGATATAAAATATAAGAAAGTGTTGGCTTAGATTCTTAGTAAGAGTAAACATAAGAGTTGTTAATCATTGATATTATGTGACCATAAGATAAGAATATTGGTATGAGAACCTAATCATGACTTACAATAATCGTACTCAACTAGTCAAAGATCATTAATTATAAATCACGGTGTAATTACTTTTGATAACAATAGACATAAGTCATAAGTGTGTGGAATCATCAATAACAAATAATAACATAAGAGAATGTGTCAAAAGCATAATAAATAAGTTTTTGGCAAACACATAAGCATATAAAATCACCTCTTTAGCCAAAGTTCACTATAAAGACTATCATCATGTATAAAGTACCATAATGGAAGTGTCAACCCAGTCATTTCCAACATTCTCTTAAGAGTAAATAACATCTAATTAACTTCTCTATATTTTTGTAGTTTATCAAATCCATCATCTCTTAAGATATTTTAAACTATCTCATAATTACATAATGCATTTGAGGTTTATAGTGGAATCACAAATCATCATGAGTTATATTATGCTCACTTGTAACATAATTATAATTCATATATACGATTTTCCCATGATCATACAACATTATTCATTTCAATATATTGTAACCCCTGGAAAAAAAGTGGGTTTCATAAAAATTTCATTTTTATAATCAGAAATCGTCTAGAGAAAAAAAAATATGGTATCATTGGATAATATTCTGAATAAATCATAAGAAACATCAAAGCATATTGTTATATATGAAAATAAATATAAATTTCACATGGACAATTCTTGAGTAAAACATTATTTTTATTTTGAAATCACTTAATTAAAATATAAAAATTCCAAATTATTAGGGAAAGGAATTATTTATAAAGAAAAATGGAGACATTTAATTGAATATTAAAATAACATAAGATTCATGATTATGGGAAACACCATTCAGGTATTATATGTTAAAATAAAGATTTTTTTTTAACATATTTGTTTGAAAAAATTTAAAAGTACAACATATATAAAATTAAAATAAGATTCATTTTAAACATTTTTATCGAATTTAAAACATGGACAAAAATTAAATTAACAAATCTTTGAATAATTGTAAACTATTCTTGAAAACATTTTAAATTAAATATGGATATGGAGAAATATTTCCCAACTAAAGAGAGATATAAATTCAATTTTATTTGAAAAAATTTGGTCAATTTAGTAATTAAATAGATGAAAATTAAATAAAACATTTAATATCAATAAATTACCATATGATAACAAAACCCTTATGATATAAGAGGGATATGTCCTACGATTTCATCTTCATAAATATATGTAGAATCGAACTCAGTAAAAATAATATTGTTAAATAAAAACCTAACCACTTTGGTAAATTAGGATTCATAAACCCAATTAAATGAATAGACTAAAATGAATATTTTAATACCATTAAAATAAGGATATTACTGATAAAAATTATTAAATTAATAGTTGATTAATCTCAAAAAAATAATATAGTTTTATAACATAACGTATGTGCCAAAAAAGGAAGTTTGAGATGATAAACCCCTATCAATTTGGTATACTTGAAATCAAAACCCCTTGGAAGAAATAATTTTAAGTATAAAATAAATTAACATAAATTAAAAATTGTAAAAGATATAACATTTCAATGTATCTTTATATTCACTTCACAAACCTAAACAGATTCATAACATCAAACATGTCTTAATGAAATCAATTGAGATAAAGAACGCTTATAACATTTATTATTATTCATTAAAACACCCATGAGAGAATTTACATGGAAGAAAACATTTAAGATAATGAAATAAAATGGAATACAGATAAAAATTGATAATTTTACTTTATTTTCACTATAAAAAGAAAACATGAAGTATAACATTAACATGTCTTAAGGAATTAAAATTTGAGACAATAAATCCCTTACCATATGTATGAGTTGATTCATAAGTGATATGAACACATATAAAATAAATTTATTACTATTAAAATTTTATAACCATACCATATACATACTTTTAATACCATTTATTTACACTTATAACATATCATCACTCTTTTATAGTAATTCTTTATTAAAATATTCATTTTCAGGTGTTAATTGTTTCATTTTTCATGCAGGTTTCAACTTTACAATTATTATATATTCACAATGATCATAGATGTATCCTATAAAAAATCATAATAATTTCATATATATAATATTTAATCATTATATACACTTTTAGAACATTTTATATAAGGTGGTGGTGAAAAGTGAATTACAAAACTTCATGGAGATTGTTGTCTGTTTGTATGCATAACTAAAGCTTCCACTTTTAAATGGATGGAATGATAGAAGATAAAAAATAATTTAACTTTTTAAAATAATTATTATATCATAAATATCATATATATATTTTAAATCTATCCTTATTAACGTTTATGTGAAGAATAGATCAATAAAATATCACATCAATTCGTAGTGGTGGTAGTCCACATGTATGCTTGAGCGACATTAATGTTTTCCAATGAATCATAAGGTAAGATGTTAAGTTAGATATTATAATTATATATTCATATTATTTTAATATATATCATATATAAACATTAAATTCATCATAATAAACCACCGTGAATTATTGTGGTGTAAAATTAATTGTATCACTTTGTGGAGATGATGGTCCACATGTACACATGAATGATACTTTCATCTCCCATTTGATGGAGAAGAGTTAGGAAATTTTTGTTTCATCATAAAAATAAAATATCATTATATTTATGATATTTTATTCATCATATTTTTTGGATACACAATGTTTATAATATATAACAACCCTTCTCTTTAATACTAATTAATTAATGATTTATTGCATAAAAGTACACTTAATACAACCCAAAATATCAATAATGATAGTGTATTTTTGAATTAGGTAAATGGAAAAACAACTTGATCTTGGGATACAAAAAGATTATTAAAACACCCCTTTATATTCTTCTAAATTTCTATGTAATTTGAAACCTCTAAGGATATCTTATGAAAAAACATAAGAAAGGGGTGAGCAATAAAGACCGATAAGGGAATAAACAGTGTATAAAATTATGAAGATGACACATTATAGATAATAGAAATATCAATGGGTTATAAAAAATTAGAAATTAGAAAAATGAACAATGATATATGAGATTTTGTGGTAATCAAAAATAAAACATGGGAAATGTGGTCACAACATAAAACATTTAATCATAAACAAAGGTTAAGGCTAAATCCACCAAGACCACATGGTAGAAAATTCCCCATAAAGGAATCAAGTTTACTACATCACTAGTGAAAAAATTGGATTTAACATTGGATTTTATTTATTTGACGTTGGTTTTTAACCGGTGCTTATAATGGAGATGTAAAAAATATTACTATCAGCATCGATTTTCCAAAAATCAATGTTGAAACCCCTCTCGTAATTATTTTTTGTGTAGGTTTTCAAAGTAACTGATGCTAAATATTGAATTTTTTTCACTTTTTTTAAAAAAAAAATTGACGTAGAAAGTTAAAAGAAAAAATTTAGAAAATAAAAAATGTTACACTTCCAAAATAATCGAAACCCATGCAATAAAAACACAATAGAAAACTATAAAACTATATATGTCATTAAATATAAATCTATAACATACATTCTTTAGTATAGTTAATCAAAAAACACTATACACATTTGTAGTATAAAGTAGAATTAAAATACACATACCTGAAATTTACAACTTGCTCGTTATTGGTTATTATTGAAGCATTAATTTGATTGTCAGTATATTCAAACACTTATTATATCTAAAGTGTTAGGTTATTGAACCAATATGTAATATTAATCATAAATATTAGAATTTACATACCTTAATTCCTAAACAAACATAACAAATAGTTTGCAAAAATAGATTGGATATGGGCAAGATCAGATTGAGAGAAAGACTGGGAATCATTGAATGCCTATAATAACATTGAATGATATGAGATAAAAAAATACAATAATATGGCAAAAAATATAAAAACATTAATACAAATAACCATGTCAAATTCAATAGGTTCTCCAATTGTGATTATCTCGTACATTAATAGTAGAATATAACAACCACAATCAACATGCCTCTTTTGATGGTGACACTATATTTATAAGAAATTAAACCGATAATAAAAATTAATATATAACAAAAACTCAGAATAATATGTGATATAAAAACTAATTACCTGTACTTCCACATATTAGATTTTGTTTAGTGTCTTTATCGACATGTATTCCTTGTTAAATGTTTTCCATGAAGTACATTTTCATATATATAAACTAATAATACATGTCCAAATAATGGTAATTATACATTATGAGAATATAAAAAACAAAAAATAGACTCGTCTAATAATGTGTAAAATCATTTACAAACATTTCCTGATAAAGAAAAAAACCAATATATGGTGCCTTAACATGGACACAATACACATAGCATCCAATGCCCCCTACAATACAAAAAAATCATAATTAATTACATTATAAAGGTACTTAGTTCATAATTATTCTTCATTTCATACTTATACAGAAATGGAAGAAACCAACACTAAATATTCATATATGATAATCTCTCTCTCTCATATATATATATATATATATATATATATCTGCAACTCTATCGGAATTCATCATATGTTGCAGTTCCATGGAAATGAATTTTGGATGAATAAAACTGTAAATGCGGGTACTTTCATTTTATAGAAGAAGCATGTCTAGATACCTAATTTAAAAATAAAATATAGTTAGTCCATTTAAAACAATTTTAATTAATGACATATAAATAAAAATTTCAATTTATATACATGGAAAACAATTCCACCACATTCAGTCTAAGCTATTCAAAATTAACTAGATTCATGATATCTAATTTGAGAAATCTCAATGGGTATTCTCTTCTACATATATCATCCATCATCTGAAACACATAAATAAAATTAAATGAAGATTAAACCTAAGATAATATTTGTATCCCAAAAGAAATATCCAAAGTATCTACAGTCAATTCTTCCTGAAAGTTTTGTTTCATTTGTTCAGTTTCTTTTTCTTTTAGATACTACTATATAAGTTAAATGTAAAAAAACATTATAAGTAATTTTTAATCATTTGAAATTAATATTTGAAAAAAATTATACCTCATATGATATGTAATGAAGAAAACATGTTGGCCAAAGTAAAAAATGATCCAAAAAATCCACATCTTTGGTGATCTCTTTAGTAGGAAATGGTAGTAGAACATTAGGATCTATAATATTTAGTATTGATACTCTAACATAACACATATACATAGGCTGGTGATGTAAAGAATCCCCCAAATAAATGCGCAAGTCCTAATGCAACAATATGAATATGTGGATCTCCGAAAAACAACTCATAGTATACGTTTTGGTCTGAACGAGCTGGCGGAGGATCCAAGTAAGATAATGGGGAAGGTTAGACTAGGTGAGAAGGCTAGGAAGGATGAAAAATGAAAAAATTACATTTTTATTTAAAATTTATAAAATAGAACAATTGATGAAAATTTAAAAATATACTTATTAGATTGAGTGAGGAGGTGGAGGATCGAAGTAGGAAGATGGGGAAAGGTAGTATATGTGAGCAGGATTGGAAGGATAAAAAATGACAAAGTTATATTACTATTTATAATTTTTTAAATGGAAAATATGAAAACAGATAAATAATATACCTTGGAAGGCTGCTCATATTAGGGAAAGTAGAAATATGGGGAAGGGTAGTCCGAGTGAGCAGGCTGGGAAGGCTGAAAATGAAAAAGTTATTTACAATTTATAATTTATTAAATGGAAAAATTGACAAAAAATAAATAATATACATAGTAAGGCTTCTCATATAAGGCAAATAAGAAATATTGGGAAGGGTAGTCCTGGTGAGCAGGCTGAGAAGGCTGAAAATGAAAAAGTTATATTAGTTTTTATAATTTATAAAATTGGAAAATTGATGAGAAATAAATAATAACCCTAGTAAGGCTTCCCATATGGTGTAGGGTAAGAATATGGGGTAGGTTAGTCCAGGTGAGTATGCTGGGAAGGATGATAAATGAAAAATTTATATTAGTGTATATAATTTATAAGATAGATAAATTGATGACAAATAAATAATATACCTGGGAAGGCTGCACATACTGTGACTATCTATACAAGTCCTCTAATAAAGCCTTATGAAATGATGCTTCAATTTGATCACCCATAGTCTATTTCATGTTTCTTAGCTCCACTTTTAATGATTCTATTGTTGGGCCTCTTGATTGCTAACTCTGACCAAAAACCATCCGAATACTAACACCTTCCTGATATCCCCTAACATATCATGGGTGTTCTGCCTTTCCTAAAGGAGTGTATGGGATATCCCTCCTACCCTCAGGGATAAAAGATCAATGTGACTATCTCTCCTGATTTTTACCCTAAGATTAAAAGGAAAAGGTTATATTATTTTTTAAAATTAATAAAATATAAAAAATTATGGTAAATAAATAATATTTACTTATAATTTTATTAGCTACTTTTTCATATTCCTCTATAATATACTGTTAATTTTTCCTTCTTCATGCTCACTTACATTTTTCATGGAAGGTGGTAGGAGTGGGAGGCCCTTGTTGAACCTCTTTTGAACCACTAATAGATTGAGCTTATATTGCTTCAAATTTTGGTTCAATCATTTTCTACTCCAAATAAGGATACCCTCAACATGATAAAGTATGAGGGAATACATTTTTCAACTGAATCTCTTGAAAAGATCTCTTGGAGTCCTATTATATAAAAAAAATACTAATTAATTAGAAAAATATATAATAAATTTTCCAACATAAAATAATTATCATACCTAAAAGGTTTCTTCATGATGATTGCCAACAAATCGATTTTATGTATCTTTATCTATAATCTGATACTTGAGTCATAGGCTGAAACTAATATTCATCATGTTTTACACCACTCTTAGTATCACCCCAATTACACAAAAAAATGGTGAAAAGAAATTTTTTATATTCAATTTCCTATATGTCTTCAAGAACTTCAAAATATGGCATTGGTGTAGAAATTGTGTTTTTATCCTTGGCACATGAAAAATTCAATGCTTTAAAAAACCATTGCACCACTATTCGGAATGATACTCGTGTCATCAAGATTTTTTGTGTAAAATTTTTACTTATTAATATCAAAACCTGGCCATGTGATCACATTATGAGACGGTCCCCCTGCTAACCACTTCAATGTTTCTGATGCAGATATATCTATAGTGACTTTCTCTTTAAACCCTAAAACAAATGTCTTCTTATGCTCAATAATTAACCAATTTTCATTTCTTTTATGATATCGAAATTTTAATTCAGCAATATGTGGGGATACATATGAATTAACCTCATTTGTGTGGTTCAAAATATATAAATGAGGCTTCATCATTCATCATGTGGAATGTACATTAAATTTAAGCGTCAACCCCCTCTACCTTCATTATCAACTATCATATGTCATGATATATGGATACAATAATGCTCCACCTCATAAAAATAATCAGTACAAAAATCAATCACCTCTTCTGATACATATTTTTTTAACAATATATGCCTCTGGTCGATAAGTGTTTTTAATATAAACCTTTAAAATTTTCATATATCATTCAAAATGATACATACATTATAAATGAATAGGCCCACATATTCTTATCTCACACACAAAATAAATCAGAAGCTAAACCATTATATCATAAAAAAGTATGTGGTAATTACATTTCATGTTGACAAAGAATAAGAGTTTCTTCTTTCTGCAACACATATAAAAAATTTGATCAATGAATTTTCTACAAATGGATTTTAAAAAATTTTATAAACTAATGATAGACTTTCTAACAGATGTCAAAAATATACTATGAACTTCTACTAGTATAATTTTTTTCATCAATACACATCCATCATGATATTTCATACCTATTAATTTACAATCTTTCAATGACACAAAATTACTCCCATTTGATGAAAATCTACTGGGTACTTTAATACCATGTACACAATGAAAAAAATTTATCCTTTTAGTATTTCTTAATGTGTGATAAGCTAGAGTAAATGTGTTCTATTTCTGTTCACATTGGGAGCTAACTCCAAATGTATTCACATTAATATCATGTCCAATATTTTAGAAAATATATCTTTTGTCTTTCCATTTATATCTGACAATGTTCTAATAAAACTATCACATATGATTCTCTAAATATGCATGACATCGATGTTATGTTTAATCTTTAAAAATCTCCAATAAGGTAGTTCAAAAAAATCGACTTCTTCTTCCAGATATGTTTTAAAGACCATAACTTATTTTCATTCAAAATGTTGAATCAATACTTTTCAAACTATAATAAAATTCTTCAACTGAAAATGGAAAAGGGGGAAGGTTGTATTCTTGTAAAGAGTTAAATGATTTTTTCAATCTACGATGAGGATGATCAATTCTCAAAAATCATCTTTGTCCTATGTACACTGTCTTTCTTTCATTCTGCAATTGATAATATGAAGTATGTTCTTCACAAATTGGACATGATTTCTGTGCCTTAGCACTATTTCCAGATAAGTTTCCATATGTACAAAAGTCAATAATAGTAAACATTATCAAATCATGAAAAAGAAAATACTCTTTCTTATATGCCTAGAAAACATTAACACCTTCCTCCAATTGCATTTTCAAATCTTTAATTAATGGTGAAATATACACATCAATACCATTTGTTAGTTTTTTTTTGTCTAGAAATCAACAATCTCATCATAACATATTTTTTCTTCATACATAGATATGGGGAAATGTTGTAAACTACTAGAAAAATAGTCCATGAACTAGGTTGGGTAATGTGGCTCCAATATGGATTCATTTAGTTAATACACAATCCCATTATGATATTTCTATCTTCACTTCCAAAATCATGAAATTTGTTATCAAAACTCTTCCACTATGGTGAATTAGTAGGGAGACATAAGTTACCATTATATATACGCTCATATGAATGCCTTCATAACCTTTTTGCGTCAATTGAATTCGAAAATAGACACTTGATACAATGAATTACTGGAAGCTACCAAATTGCTTTAGAATGAGTTTTGATTTTGTTACCTAAGAATGAAGCGCTATTGAATTATCAGAATTATATGCAAAAAACTATTGGATGATATCATTAGAAAGTTCAAAATTGAATTTTCATGAAATTATATAACAGTAATTGAGAATGATCTGGGTTGACTTTCATATCAATCTTATAGTGTGATGCCCCACATGTAGTAAAACTTGATAAATAGTCATATTATTACATATATGGTACAAAATCATTAGGGAAAGCATGTATCTTTTTTTACCCTAATACCATTGAGCATAATATTTTCTTCACCTCATAATTGGAATATGGAAACTCGTTTCCTTATGAAAGTCGCTCATTTAAAATCTCAATTAAACTGGAGGAACTTTTATCAATCCACCCATTTTTTTCTTTTAATTAACTAATCTAAAAACTATTGATAACATGTTATATTTACTACAACATGGGAATAAAGGTTTCTCGGAATATCCATAAAATCATTCAATAGTTGCGGTTTTTTATGGTTTCAACAACTAAATCAGGAATTAATTCATTAATATGATCCTCTTTCTCATTATGAATATTTTCATCAATATTGGATGTTGAATTTTCAGTTCTTTCACTATGCCAGATTCAACATGTATAATTAAGGATAAAACCGTAAAAATTGAGATGACCCTTGATTGTTCTAGAGTATAAATTTCTCATATACACACACATTACACATAGAAAAAAAACAAATCAATTTTTTAAATATGTAGTTTATAAAATTTCGATATTTCATCAGCTCCTTTTTTATATTCACCAGTAGTTCTTCATAAATGTATCCAATTATGATCCATTCAATACCTGATATCACAGTATAATTTTTGAATATATTAAAACATAAAAACATTTAAATATAAATATATTTATATACATAGATAAATTGTAAACATAAACACATTTAATAAAAACTATTGATAATCAGATAGAAAACATCATATATGAAACACATTTACAAATACTAAATTATTTATTTTCATATTATATACATGTGTTATATTTATATTATAATTTTATTATAATATCAATCTTCAAAAATTTATTAGTTCATTTTATATAGTTGTTGCATTATTTTGATGTTCCATGTTTCAAAAGTATTGAAAATTTCATTAATTTAATGGGACAAATATTACTTATTATTGGTAATATGAAATAATAATTAGAGTAAATGTACATATTATATGTGAAATAAATTATAGTACTCCCAAAATTATGAAATATGAAATTAAATACTTAACTAAATTAGTATATCTTACAACACATTTGATTTTTTTATATCCTAAAATTATTATTATTATAAAAAAAATATGAAAGAGAAAAGTTATACCAACAGAGGAAGCCCAATGAAAACATACATTCATTTATAAATAATTTTATATTAATATGAAATTCATTTCTTAGTAAAATACACCATTGAATAGATACAAATAGGTTTAATATATTTGATTAAATCTTGAATGACTCTAGAGAAATCATTAATGGATTATTTAGAAATATGTCTATTATATTTATTGATAAATATAACTAGGATGAAGGATTTTAATAAATGAAGTGATATTAGAAAACTAATGCCAGTTCAGTTTATTGAAGTACTCTAGTTCAATATTTATATTTTGAAAAGGAAATTATAAATGAGCTAGAAGGGGTTTTAATTATTATGATAATCCTTGGATTATTTTATGTTATTCTATGGTGATTTCAACATAATTAACATTACTATATAAAATTTTATGCGACCAGGGAATTTATTTTAAGAAATAAATCAATCAAAAGTTGAGGATGGAGAAATTGTTAATTAATTATTTGTTTATGAGTCATTTTGATCTACATATTAGCAATTAATCACTTTTGTGATCTATTTTCAGGAAAAATCATGACCAGTGTACGAGTTATTTCAATTTTTATATGAGTCATTTAAAATAACATTTAGGAAATTGTGAAATTTATATGAGTAATTTGGGCCCATGAATAAGTCATCTATCATTTCTTATAAGTTATATCATGTTATGAATGAGTCACATGGACTTTCATATGTTTCATACTAGACCTAAAAAAATTATCATTTTTTTATATTAAAACGATGAAGCTGCATCAGTAATAGTCCCATGAGTTGTTGCATGTTGTGAGCAGGAGCATAAAAACTATTTAGTGTTTTTTACTCTAGGAAAGACTCTACTATTTTTTAAGAGACACCCTTAGATATAATTTCAATATACATTAATGAGTTGAAGGAATATAAACAAATAAAGATGAATTGAATTGATCCAAATAAAACTAACCTGAATTAAATAAACTCAACTAGATTTGAACCAAATTAAACAATCTATGATTAAAATAAATTAAAAAAAATAAAGTAAATTAATATGGGGTGATATTTTTTAGGGATAACTATTAATAATGTTCAAAAAAATTATAATAAACTACAAACTTATAATTTATCCAAATAAGAAACATAATTATATGATAACAAATTTATCATCAAAATTAAAAAAACATAGAAAATTTGGAGTTTAACATGAAAATAGATACGAATATGAACTTTTATCTATGGAATTATTTGAAATATTAAATGCAAAAATATTAATACAAAAAATTATTGTAAAAATGAAAAATAAAGATGAACAACAAACTAAAATCACATTGTGGTTGAATGTCAACGGAAATAAGTTTGAGAAGAAAACATAACCCTTAGATGATGAAAAATGGAGAGATAATCAAGAAAATAGATCATAGGTCCTCAAAATAGAAAAAAATTGATATGAACGGTGGTTCGATATCACAAATATTCCATCGAAGTCTTCATGAGTCGAGAGGAGTCACTGCCGTTTAGCTTTCAAAGATCAAAAAACACGAGAGTTTTCTAATCCCGACTAATTTTAATAGACTTTTGGCGTTGGTTTTTACAAAAACCGATGTGGATGAGTCTGAAAATATTTTTTGTTAAAATATGGAATCTGTTGGTATAAAAACTGACGCCGAAAGATCCTGATGTTTGGATTATTAATGGCATCATTTTTTTTTAAAATCCAACGCAAAATATTTTTTTTTGGCATCAGTTATTTTGAAAACCTAACGCCATATATCATACCTTTTGATGTTTTTTCCATTATTTCTAAAAAACCCGATTCCAAAAAAAACTCTTAAAATTTTTTGGCATTGGTTTTTAGTAAAACAAGGCCAAAAATGTCTTACATATACTATTGGTGTCGGTTTAGAAAAAACCAACGTCATTACTTCGATGTTAAATCTTTTATTTCCACTACTGGATGTCCCAACTTGTCTTATCATGATACTAAACATTACCCAAATCATTATAGTATTATCTATGGTCACCCATCATATTAATTTCATTATAATGCTTAAGTGTGTCAGATAAATCAAACAACATGTGTTCATTTATCATCATGATTTATTCTATGATTATAGAGTGTAGAATACAAATAATTAGGCCTCTAATCAATAATAATATGGTTATAAATATGAATACTAAATATTGGAAAAAGGGTATGGTATTCAATACACAATTTTTTTGGTGTGGAGAATCTTGGTGAAATTTCAGCAGCATAAGGATGTTACATAAACATTTATAGAAATTGTTAATGATCGAAAACATGACCTATAATAATTTAAATAAAAGTATTAATAGTGTCATTTAAGGACATGTTCCAACATTGTTTAATTGAAATATAATGCATAAATTAATAAAGAAACATGAATAAAATTGGGAAGTTGAGTATCCCTTACAGAATTTCAGCATAGTAATGGCTTAGTTAAGGATCCAAATGAGGGAGGAAAAATGATTCCTTCTTCAAATAAAATAAAATTTATAGTATTTTAATGATTATAAATGAATGTAAATATGACCATTTAAAATTATAATAACTAATTTCAATGATGTTTCTTGAATTCTAAAGGAGGTGATGAAGGTCCCTTATAAACTTTCGGCATGGTAGTGGGTGTAAATAAAAGATAATTTAAAGAATAAATGAGAGTTAAATGGGATCAATTCAGCTATAAATCAAATGGAAAATAATTGGTATATAGAAGAAAAAATCCAAATATATGAAAAATTGAAATTAAAATACATAACATAAAAGTAGTTCTTGATAAAAGTGGAGAGTGAAAGATCCCTTAATTGAATGTGTGACACCAAATGCTACGTCAGAACATATTAAGAGATTGGGGGATCCTTAGGATGAATCTTGAGAGTTTATAGAAGAGTATGGACATTCTCTTAATAGAATTAGTAAATCGAAATGGGATCATGGGTGGGTACATATAAGTAGTGAGCGGGATTTATTTATTATTTAGGTCTTGGACACTACGTAATAAAATATCAAAAACAACAAACCATACCATGTTTTTTCCCATTTTTTCTAAAAAATAGAGTTTCATACATTATTTTATAAGAAAAATTTCCAAACATATTAAATTATTACGCTTGGTGTTGTAGAGGTTAGTCGCACTCTTAATGAAATGATTTGAAAACCTAAAAATATATCATATGTTTTGGAGGATTCAAAAAGGCATAATAAAATAAATAAAATGAAATTTAAATGAAATTATTTTAAATAAATATTTATTTAGTTGTCGGTATCAGATATATTACATATTACATCACATTTGGGTCATTATGATGTCATAAAATACAAAGTATATTTATGTGGTATTTAGTTTTTACCCGAAAGTTAATCTATCTTAAAAAATTATGAACAATTCGTCTTTCGATAATTTAAACATTATGATTCAAGAACAAAAAATTATTTTATATAAATAATTTTCTAACTATGTTGATGCCCACTTTTAAAATAATAATCTGTATTTATTGAAAATAATTAATTTTTTAAAATAAATTTTTTAAAAAACTTCTAAAAATTACATTTAACTTCATAAAAATTATATGATGATTTATATTTAATAAAAATTTCATTTATTTCAAAAATAAATTAGTTTATCAAAATAGATTTATAAATTGAATTTCAATATTAAATTAAAATACTATTTCTTTCTTATTGAATCCAAATACATTAAAATTATAAAGTCACAATAAAAGGATGTAAATATATTCTTTGTTAAATATAAAATAACATACAAACTCTTATTTATAGGGCCTTATTACATATCCCTTTAATACAATAGAAAACTCTCAAAGGGTAAGGTGTGTGATCATGGGACTTTCATCAAGCGGTTTGGAAAACCTGGTTTGGGCCATGATCTCGATGATTATAAATATCTCTTATGAATAGTTTAGCTCCAACTTAAGCTGTTGGATCTTTGCTTCATCTTGTTCAAGGTAAAATCCTAGAAATTATATCTCCCTTAAAAGCTTTGATAAATGAGCTTCACAGGGTACTCCAATAATGGTTGAGACCATCAATTCCTTTGTTTGTGTCAATTGGATGTGTTAAAAACCTATATTTATATTATCTATATGATCATTGTTCTAGGACTATATTATAAATGATAATAATACATAATGTTCATTTAAATTTAATATAACATGCTAAAAAATAAGTTCATTAGTTTTCTATGACCATATTACATTTTGAGACATTTTAATAAATAAAAAAGGTTATTTTATTTATAATAGTTCGGGTCATCAGACTCCCCCTGTAAGAAATTTCACCATAAAATTTTATTTTCTCACTCTCAAATAGTTCAGGGTAACATTGACTCATCAATACCTTCAGTTATCACATTTCATCCTCAAACTTTTGGTTTCTCCACAAATCTTTGTCATGGTGCATTGTCTTATTTAATAGAACTTTTTTGTACAATCTAAGATCTTTACTGAATTCATATCCTTCGAATAATAATTTTCCAATAGTACCACCTCTAGATTGTGTTCATTGATGGGTTTGGTATGTAATTCTTCAAGAGGGGAACATGGAATACATCCTTTATATGAGATAGGTTCAGGGGAGTTCAGGTCTATGTGCCACCATTATTATGCGTTCTAGGATCATTAAAGGGTAGGTGTACTTTGTACTATGATTTCCCTTCTTCCCAATTCTCATAACATTCTTCCATAGAGGTATCTAGAAGAATATTATGCCTCCAACGTCAAAATCTAGGTATCTTTGATGATTTTCAGTATAGATCTTTTATCATCTCTGAGAAACCATGATGTACTTATGTATGGTATTAACATATTCTATAATTTTCGTGACCATTTTAGGACCACGAAGTTTGTGATACCCTACATTATCTGAACATACAGGTGTTCTGCACCACCTCCCATAAAGTGCTTTATATGGATCCAATTGGATGCTTGAGTGAAAATTGATGTTGTAAGAGAAATAAACTAGAGGAAGATATTGGTACCATCCTCCATTTAAGTCAATTGACATTTCTATCAACATATCCTCATACGTTTTAATATTTCACTCAGATTGGTCATCAATTTGAGGGTGATAATCCATAATAAATATCAGCTAAGTGTTTAGATCATGATGGAGACTTTTCCCAAACATAAAGGTGAATCATAGATCATGATCATACATAATTTATACTGGTAATATATGGACCCTTTCCAATTATCTATTGTATATCCAATCTATTTAATCTAGTGATAAATCCTATAGATTTACAATGAAGTGTGAAGTCTTTATAAGATGATATACAATAGCGCTGACAACATTTTTTCCAATAGATGTCTTCAAAATTCTTGTTCCAAAGTCCATAGTGTTGTTTTCCCATTTCTATGTTGGTATCGGTAATGGTTACAACATCCCCTTAGAATTATACCTTTCTTCCTTCACTTTCTGAAATATTAGGCACAATAATAAATATTCATTAGTCTCATTCTTCATGAAGTCCCAAAAATAGTTCTATCGAATATCTCAATGCATATTTGAGTTTCGTGGGTGAATAGAGAAATTCGAACTGTGTGAATCATCCAATAGTTCCTTCTTTAACTAAGGATTTGATGTAACACATAGTCTTGACCCAAATCTCAAAATTCCTTCTTGATCGACATTAAACATAGTGGATTTTCCGTTCCTTATGGTTTCCAACTCCTTATTAATTCCCACCTCATTGTTTTCCATATCCTTCATCTTTTACAAATGAGATGGTAGACCAATAATTTTTTAAATGATTTAAGATGTTCCCTTTTTTATGATTCCCATGTTCATCCTTTTCGAATCTAAGAAGATCATATCCTTCTCAATTCTCATTATTTATAAAGATGTAGAAACTTTCTTACCTAGTTCATCCTCCACCTTATTTAATTTACTTGGATTGTAGTGGATTGATAATTCATATTCCCTAACAATATCTTACAATATCTATGGTCCATATTAACCTCTTTATGTGTGGATACATATTTTAGGCTCTTATGATTAGTATGTATCTCACAATTCTTCCCATAGAAATATTTTCACTATATTTTCACTACAAATATCACTTCACCAAACTCCATATCATGCATGGGGTTATTTTCCTCGTGAATTTTCATCTTATTTTAGGCATACACTATGAATTTCTCATTCTTACTTAATAAAAAACTCAATCCCTTCTTTGAAGCATTGCAGAATACTATGAAAATTTCTCCACTTATGGGTAGTATGAGTAGAGGGGTAGTGATAAACCTCATTTTTTGGTCCTTGAATATTTCTCCACATTCATCATCCTAATAAAACTTGACTCCCTTCTAACATAGCTTGGTAAGAGGGTTAGATAATCATTATAATTTTCTCAAAAATCATAGATAATAATTAGCTCACCCAAGTAAACTATAGATATCTATCATCGATGTTGGCCTTGGTCGTCCTTCAATTACATCCATCATTCCAGGGTCCATAGAGTTCTCATTACTTGTGATTATGTGTCCCAATAAAGTGACTTCATTTAAATAGAACTCATATTTGTTGTACATGGCATAATGTATCTCCTGTCATGACGTATATAGCATAGTGTTTAAATGCTCCTCATGCTCCTTAATTTTGGAGTATATTATAATATGATCTATAAATTCTACCAAAATGTTTAATAAGTAATCTCTAAAGAATCTATTCATCAAGTCCATAAATATTTATATAGACTTAGTAAGCATAAATGGAATCACTTTGAACTCATGGTGATCATAACTTGTACAAAACGTGGTCTTGGGTATATCATACTTCATAAACCATACATTTTAATATCCTAACTAAAGATCCACCTTATAGAACTGTTATTAACTGCATGGTTGGTCAAAAAATTCATCAATATATGGAATAATATACTTTTCCACTATCATGATCTTTTTGAGCTCATGATAATTAATGAAAAGGTGCATTGACCCATCCTTATTCTTAATGAAGTGAATTGTTGCACCCCATAGTGAAGTACATTGGAATAAAAATCCTTTATCTAGATTGTCTTCTTAGTTATTTCATCAACTCGTAAAATACAAAAACGTATATTTTATATGGTGTCTTGGTTAATGGATTTATAGTAGGTATAAGATCAATTTAAAATTCAACCTCTTGGCTAGGAGGAACACTAGTAAATTCCTCAGTAAACACATTAGAAAGTTCCCTCACAATAGGTTTGTCTTCTAGGATGGTAATTTCTTTAGACTCGATCATTTGAGAAAGATAATATTTATCATATGGTAATAATATCCATTCTAGAAATGATGGTGCTATATAAGATTCATCGATGTCCTTTCACTTGTACAGGTTTATGGGTTGGTTCACAATATAGGGAGTGATTTCATTCTTATTGGAAATTTTTTCTCTATATAGTTAAATTTAATCCATGCCCATATATTCATAAAATTCCACTGAAGGGAGTATGAAATTGTTATTTGGGATGTTCACCTGAAAAACATTGATAGGGGTGGGGTAATATAGTTGGGATTGAATAATTTTCTCATTTTCTGTTTTCACTGACATACCTCCTTCCATACTTTTCAGTGGGGTTTGGATAGTTCGGAAAAACATTTATGATATGAAGGAATTTGAATATTGAGAATCAAAAAGTATGTTCACTATTATTGAATTAATAACAATATTAACTTTCACCTCATTTTTGTTGGGATTCACTTCAAAGGTAGTGATAGAAAAAGATCTTTATTTCTACCTTGGAGTTTTTTGGTTGTCTCTGAAAACCATTGTCTTAGGACATTGGTTTTTAAAGTTCCATGGTTCCTTGTAGTTAAATTAATGGAAAAATCATATTGAATTCACTAAATCATTATTTTACATTTTTTCATTCATGGGTTTCCCTTCTCGTAAATTTGTTTCATGGTGTCCTTCCTCCCCCACTGGGTTGGTCATCTCATTGGTGTAGTCATCACATTTCCCTTCATATCAGTTATTAATGTGATCCCTCATATTCCAGGTCCTTATTAAGTATAAAAAGAAAATTAGGGATGAGTATCTTAAACTATTAAATACAAAATGGAAATACAATCAAAATAAGGGATAACATATAAATTACATTTATTTCCTCAACATGTGAATTTCAATCATTGAATATAAGTTAACTATGATCTATTTCCAAACATAGATTATTATAGGAATTTTTTTGTTCACTTAACAATGGTTCATAATAAGCCTATGAATTTACCAAATTTATCCCCAAGGATTTTCAATGATGTTGCATAGTAAGGCCCACATTCATGTACGAGGTTACCCTGAGTCAGGCTCGGAACTCCATGTTGGAGTTGTTAATCTTAGGTACATTTTTTCCAAACCCACATCCATTTGTATTATACAGACCTGTACTTATATCCTCGATAAACCACTTACTGTAAAATAACTATCATATAGGGATGTCTTCTTATACATAGTCTTATCCCTATGTATTTTTGTAGATTTTTCTATTCCTAATCGCAAAAAAACAAAACGTTTCTTATGATTGCAACTATGAAAACTCTTCTAATGTATTGCAAATTAATTCATGATTTATTACATAAAATTACACTTAATACAACCCAAAAGATCAAGAAGTCCAATTTCATTGTGAATTTGGTACATGGAATAACATCTTGAACATGTGATTCAATAACATTATTAAAACTTCCTTAGCATGCTTCTCAAATTCCATAGATTTTATAACTACTTAGGATTTATTGGGAAAAAACATAAGAAATCTGTGATCTATAAAGACCGTTAAGGAAATAAACAAAGTATAACATGTTAGGACTAGGATGATGATCAAGGTAATTAAGGTTTTAATTGTTTTATTTTGTTGTCAAGGTATGTTTTGATGAAAGTAAATTACTTCACATTGTTTTGTAGAAACAATTTTTTTTGGTTTTTTATGAAAATAATTAGACCCATGTTAATTTTGATGATGATTTTTTGGTTTTAATTTCATAAAAATCATGAGTTGATGTGAGAAATTATGATTCAATCTTGATAAAACAAATTTGGAGTGAAAAAGATGCTTCCAATAGAAAAATAATAGTATTTAGATTGTTTTTCAAAACAATCATAAATAAAATAAGTAGTGTATATTTTTTTTTTAAAACAATCAGAAACGAAAGCAGTGGTGCCTATTAGTTTCCAAAATAATCAAAAACAATCGTATTCAGATTGTATCAATTGTATTTAAAAACAATCGTATGCATATTTTATTGATTTTCATTAAAATAAATTGGAAACTGAGTGGAAGTTAAATGTGATGTCGAATGAATATGTAATACTGATTAAAAAGGGTGATTCCGATTGTAATGGTGATGCTGATGAAAGATGAGAAACAGATTTTTTTTTCAAAACAATCATATTCGGGTAGACGAAATGAAACGAGATGGTGTCGATTAGGAATGAATCATATTCATATTGTTTTGTATTGTATCTGGCTAGATCATCCTTATCAGATTGTATTGTATCATATATGGGTAGATCTTTTACTTTTGATTTTATTATATCATGTCTAGCAATCGTATCCAAAATAATTGTAATCAAAATGATCAAAATTAGAATGATCTTATCCAGCATGATCATAACCAGAATGATCGTATCCAGAATGGCCATAATTATAATGATCGTATCCAGTATGATCGTATCAAGAATGATCATAACCAGATTGATCATAGCCAGTAATTGTAACCCTCAATCATATTGAGAATGATTGTATTCAGGATAATAGTATTCAGAACATTTATATTAAAAAAAGTCCATGTTTCGGATGGGGTTAAAATAAAGAAGCAGGAATGAATTGAGAGACACAATACCATCCAACTAAATTCAAATGATCCTAATTCTGATCCTAAATGATTTCAAAGTCATGAATGTAGTAATGATATAAGGAAAATTTGGTAAATAAAGGGTGTTTTTTCATGTGGGTAAATTGAAAAGAAAAGAAAAAGTGACTAAATAATTAATTCTCAAAGGGGGGACTTTCATTTTAAAAGGGTGATTGTATCTCAAGTGGAGAAGTGTATTTCTTAAATCGCATTCAATTATTATGATATAAAGAATTGTTTTGAAGAAATCAGTATGAGAGAATCGGTTTTAGACCCATTTATTTATCATAATTTGTAATTGTATTGAAATTTGAAATGTGTGTCTAGAAAAGAAGTGATGAAGATTGTAGAAGATTCAAGAAGAATCACGAAGTGTTGATGAAGTCATAATTGCTCTCATATCTTAGGAGAAATTCGTATTTTGGTGAATTTAAGTGAGCGGGATAGAGGATTGGGATTTCCACCTAAACATTTATTGGGTCACCTATAAAAGGCATGAAGTACATTGTACATGTGGTATTTTCAGAAGAGAGAGAAGCTACAGGTTTCAATAGAGAATAAGAGATCAATTCCGTTCGGATTGAAAATTGTTTTGGGTGGTGCTGATTCATTCGTATTCTATTTGGCATGAAAATTGTATTCAGGAATTGAAGTGGTGCAGATTCAGCTCTATTGTTTTCTATCTAAATATCAGATTGGTAGCTTTTTATTGAAAAAATCAGAAGAGGTGATTTGTTTTGAAAGAATTGTAATGGGATCTTTGTATTGAAAATAATCATACTGGGAGCTTGGTATTAAAAGTGTCGTAAGGGGAGATTTGTATTGAAAACAAATTAGACTGGGAGCTTTGTTTTGATAGAATCATACTCAGAGAAGATAAAAATCAGTGCTTCATAATAAAGTATAGGTGGATCATACCATTTTTCTAGGTATGTAATTGTTGAATTGTTTTACAATTTTAAAATATTTGATGAATTAAATATAATACCAGGTAACATGAGTTGTTACAAAACAAATTTTATTACCCTATTGTGCTAAGAGGGTGCACACACACTGGAGGGATTGTTTCACACTACTACATGAGTGTAAGGGTATATCCTACTCATTCTAGTCTAAGGATTGTTTTTTTAGTGAATTGTATGGTATTGGATCACTTCTAAAACATACCAAGGAAATATCTATTCTTATTGAATAATGAACCATGTAAATCTATGTGTTCTTGTGGAAGTGTGTTGATATTTTTCTCAGTAGGGAATTGAAATCCTTAACAGGAGGCGAAGGTTGTTTCAATTGAAAAAAAAATGATTTTAACTGATTCACCTATCACCCTCTCGGTGATACAATAATCTGACTAGGCACTTTCAACTGGTATCAGAGTGATGGTTACATTCATTATTTTTTACTAATGGAGAACGTGAAATGTGTGAATTGTTAAGGTATTCTTGTCTTTGGTGGAAAGAACTATAATATCTGGAATGATAGAATTCTTCCATATCTTATTTTTATTTGTTATGATGTTCTTGAATCTACAACAGTTGTGTTTACTCCCATTCATGATAGTGATCCACATACACCGATTGATAAGAAGTTTTTTCATAGTGATGGAAGGGCCAAGAATGGTATATTATCATCACTTTCTGAAAGTTAATTCTAGAGAGTGAATGGTGTTTCCATATCTAAAGGTATATGGGATATGTTGAAAAACATATATGAAGGAAATAAAAAAGTGAATAAGGAAAAGTTAAAAATATGGAGATTGAAGTATTAAGATTTTAAGATGGGTGAGCATCAATCTGTTGGGGAATTATTTACAAGGGTGAATAACATTTTGGTTACTAGAAGATATTTTGGTGAAAAGTTGAAAGACTCTAAAGTTTTTGAAAAAATCATGAGATTCCTAGTTGACAAATTCGATGCAAAATTTTCTTCATTATAAGACAGAGATCCTAAAACATTGTCTCTTGATGATTACCATAGCACTATTATTACCTATGTAATGATAAGAGGGGATTTTATGAATAGTAAAATAAAGGTTGATAGAGAAATGTATTTCAATGGTATAAAGAAAGAAAAGTCAAAGAATATTGTTATTGAAGTTGAAGCGGGCGATTCAGACTCTAAAAATTAGGTATGTAAAAATATCAATGAAATCATATCCTTGTTTTCTAGCAATGTGAAGATAGGTATAGGGGAATACAAAGGGAAACATCCCTTGAAATGTTTTGAATATGGAGGGGTTTTTCACTTTTCATATAATTTTCTTTGAATAAAGAAATAAGAGGATAGTGACATTAAATACATAAATACAAGAAGATTGTCGAAGAAAAAAGAGAAAAAGAAAAAGAAAAGAAATTCTTAAAATCAAAAAGAAGAATTTTATTGACCAAAGATTATGAAGAAGAAGACATTGATGCTGAATCAAATAAATCCATTGAGTATGGTAATTAAAATACATTCATTGCAATAGTGAATGTTGAATAATATAGAATCAGTAGTTCTGAAGAAGAAGAAACTCATCTTGAAATGCATCTGAAAGAAGAGTTGAAACAATGTCTATGAAAGACATGATGTCTTGAAAATAAAAAAAAAAGATGGAAGATGAATACTCTAGAAACCAAGAAGGTTTCTCTAGTGAGAAATTAAATTCTATTAAAGATATTAATGATTTGATGAAATATATTAAAGATGAAAAGAATTGAAATGATTATTTAGAGTTAAAGTTGAATGTAAAAGAAGAATAGTTGGAACTTTTCCATCAAAAACTCTCTAAATATAAAAAGAAAAGTCTATGTTTCCAAATATTTATCACTGAAGATGGTGAATGTTATCATTATGAGAAACTTGAGAAGGTTCAACAAATTATAACTTCAAAGGGCAAGAAGAAGAATGGAAGTGTTTTTTAATTGAAGAAAGCTGATAATGTTATGTATGTGGCTAAGACCAACAAGGTTGGGAATGTTTTGAAAACTTATGAATCTATAAACGTTTCCATTACTTTTGGTTCTGATAATTCAGAAAAAAAAAGAATTAATATGATTCATAGTAGAAAGGTTTTTGAATCGGAAAAGGAAGAGAAGAAGGTCGATGAGACATACATTCACCATTCTGATGAGTATGGAGGTTTCATAGGAAAATACTCTTTCTATGGGTATTGCTAGTATTGTGGAGGATTTGGGAACACATCAAGTATGTGTTGGTTCAATCAACAAAATTAATATTATCCCATAGGTTATAAAATAAAGGGATTTAAGGGGAGTCAATCTTCTCAAAGAAAGAAAAATGAGAATGTTTGCATGAAGAAATATGAAAAGAATGAAGTGAATATTAAAAATAGGTTCCAACCCTTGGAAACTATTTGTGAAAGTTGTGAAAAACCTAGACACCTTGCCAATGGATTTCTTGTTTCGTTACCATCTCAGCCAAATATTTTCAATTCTCAAAAGCCAAAGGTGAAGAATGAGAATAATGGAGAAAAGGTGCTTGTTGTTGAAACCACATTAAAATCCATGAATTTAGAACGACCCTAGGTACATGATAGTGGGTTTTCTTCTCACATAATAGGAGAAGTGAAATTTTTGAAGGACTTGAATGATTTTAATGAAGGAATAGTGACATTTAGAAATGATGAATCATTGAAAATTAATGGTTTTGGTTCATCCATCATTGGAAAATAAAATATGAATGCTAAGAAAACATTGTATGTTGATGGTATAAAACACAATCTTCACAGAGTTTCACAAAGAGAGATTTGAGGGATGAATTTCCTCTAGTAGAGCAATCCTGGTTCGTACTCGCAGCCTACTCCTAGATAAGATTAGACATATTCCCAACTGGTGGAATACTCCCTCCCTTCACATCCTGATCACAACCTCACAGGTCATCCCTAATGCTTTTCCTCATGGCCATTGGGTTTTTTGGAATCCTCTATCCTTGGGCTTGAAACTCAAAATGAATAGCTCATACTCTTTGGGCATCATGATGGGAGGTGGGGTCCTTTGTGACTCCAGGGGCTATTTTTTGTTCACGTTCTCAGTCTTCCTTGGCAGGGGATCTTCTCTTCTTGTGGATACACTTTCCATGCTTTCTGGGCTCACCATTTTTGGACAAGGGGGAATGAATATTGAGGAAGTCGAAACCGGTTCTCTGATTCTCTTCAACTCACTACAAGGCTCTGAACGAGTCCCTTGGGCTATCTCCTACCCCATCCAGAAGTGCTGAACTATCCTCTCTAGTAACTCCTGACTAAGTCACACCTGGAGAAAGGGAAATAAGATGGTGGACCACATGGCTTCTCAAGATCCTCAAGCTAATTTTACCCCTTTCTACTACAATATTAACCATTTTAAACTGGATGGGTTAGTATTGTAAGAGGGGATTCCCTCGGGCTGCACTATTTCCGGCCTCCCTGGGCCTCCTGGTCATGTGCTTGTTTTCCCCTTGTATTTTCCTGTTTTCTTATTTAAACATAAACATGATGATGATGATGATGATAGTGTTCTAGACATTCCATATTTTCCAAGAAGTGGATATTAGTGTTGCAATATCTTTTTGAAAGGAAATATTTCAAATGTTGTGAATAGGAAAGTTGATATTTGTTCAAAACAAACCCTAGTGCTGGTTTATTTTGATATATGTGGGCATTGAGAAAAGAATAAACGGAAAAAGATAAGTACTTATTTACTTTAATTGATGATTTTAATCACATTAACTGTGTCATTTACATGAAACATAAATCTGATTCTTTGATAATATTTAAAAGTTTCAGAAGAAAAGTAGAGAAATAATGTGAGTATCTAATGAAGAATTTGAGAACTGATAATAGTGGTGAATATAGAAGTGAATAGTTTGAAGACTATCTTGAGAAGCATGGAATTTAGAATGAGTATAGCTCTCCATACACTGCCCAAAAAATGTCATTTCTGAAATAAAGAGTAGAAGCCTCATGGAAATGGGAAGAACCATTTTACTTGAGCATGGCCTTTCTTGTTACATTTGGAGGCAAGCCATGAGTACTGTTGTTTACATTCATAACTGTTGTTTCTACAGGACTCAATCCGGTATGACTACCTATGAATTGTTTTATGTAAAAAATCCAAGTATCAAGCACATTAGAGTTTTTGGGAGTCCTTATATTATAAAGAAGAATGGTGAGGATAGAATAATTCTTGGATACTCTCTAGAAGAAGAGGATAGATATTCTACAACAAAGAAACAAAAATAATTGTTGATACAGTTGATGTAATAGTGATTGAAGTTTCTAAAAAAGAGAAACATGGTCAGGCAGACAATGAAGTGGAAAAAGATGGGAAAAAAATTCTGATAAGGATATAGAAAACTTTATTCATAATCAAGATAAAGAATCGAACTCATCCATTTGTAGTGATGAGGAAGATAATCAAAAGCCTTACTCAGGGCAGAGAAAACTTATGGAAGAAATTAATATAATTGGTGATCAACATCATAAGGTTCAAAAATGATGAATAACCAAATCCATTACACATACTTCTTTGTATTCAATAGTGGAACCGAATGATGTGAAAGAAGTTTTGATTATCCAGAATGGGTTCGATCCATGAATGAATAATTGGATCATATTGAAAAGGAGAATACCTGGGAACTCGTAACCAATCTTGAAAACAAAAACATCATTAGAACAAAATGGGTTTTCTAGAACAAGATGAATGAAGAAGTTGAGGTTATAAGAAACAATGAAGGATTGGTGTGAAAATGATACTAACATTTTGAGAGTACTGATTTTGATGAAATATTTGATCCAGTGGAAAGACTTGAAACAATCTGAATATTTCTTTTTATTTCCGCACACTGAGGCTACAAGGTCATTCAAATGGATGTTAAATTTTCATGCCTAAATGGTGATCATGAAGAATAGGTTTATATTGAAGAAAAATGTGCATTTATTTTTTGTAAAAGATGGAGGTTATGTGTAAAGATTAAAAAAGGCATTGTATAGACTAAAACAAGCTCTGAGGTCAAGTAATTTCAACATGGATACATGCTTAAGAAAGATGAATTTTAACGAAGTAATAGTGGATAAAAATATTTACATCAGAAACATTCAAGAGTATTCCATCATTGTAATTTTTTATGTTGATGATATTATCATTGCTGGAAATGATGAAGGAAGTTGTGAGAGATTTGCTGAAGAAATAAATAATGTATTTGAAATGTCCATGTTGGGAGAAATGAAATACTTTCTTGGGTTACAAATCCAACAAAAGAAAGAATACATTTTCCTCTCTCAACAAAAGTATGCAAAATAACATCTCAAGATGTTTTGTAAGAAAAATTCAAATCCTATTTCTACACCCATTTCAGTGGGAACAAAACTATGTAAATATGGAGATGGCAAAGAAGTGGATCAGAATGAGTATCGAAAGCTGATTGGAAGTCTATTATATTTGACTACCTCAAGACCAGATTTTATTTATACTGGTGCCTTATGTGCAAGATTTTAGATCTCTCTAAGAGAATCATAACTTATCTTTGGAAAATTATTTCTAAGATGCATTATAGGAACAACAGAATTCAAAATCAGGTATTGCAGCTCAGATAGTATTGATTTATTTGGGTATTCTGATGTAGATTGGGAAGGAAATTTTAATGATAAAATATCTACATCTGGTGGTGTATTATTTTTGGGAAATAATTATGTTATATGGAATTAGAAGAAACAAAACTCAGTAACTCTTAGTATTGCTGAGGATGAGTACATTTTTTCTACTCAATCCACTAATCAACTTATGTGGATGAAAACCTAATTGGATGACTTACTTGTTGAAGTGAAGTTACCCTTTCTCTTGGGTTGTGACAATCAATGTAAAATTAATCTCACCAGGAATCCATTCCACCATTCCCGTTCAAAAAACATTGATATAAAATATCATTTCATTAAAGAGCATGTAGAGAAGAATGAATTGAAGATGGAGTATGTTCCATCATAGGAACAATTTTTTGATATCTTCATAAAACCATTATCAAAGGAATAATTCTCAAAAATGATGTTGAACATTGGTGTCCAACCTCCTTTTCTTCAAGGTTGGGGTATGTGTATCTATCCCCTCTCTCATCTTACCTTTCGATTGTTTTTTCAATGGGGATAATTTTTTTATTTCATAAATATATCTCCCAAAAGAAAAAGATGTGGATAAGCTATCAATTCAGCATTGTTTAGTGTGTGAACTATACTAACTATTTGTTGGAGTGGTTGTAGGAAATGAAATTGAATTGTTTTCTAGGAAGAATGAAAAAAAGAAAGAGGTGGTCATGATCACTATTTTGGATAGCATGGTTTTTTTATTAATGATTTTTGTTTCCTATAATGATTTTTCCCTCCTATGATTAGAATTATTTATATGTATTCCATTTGACGAGTTTACAAAAGTTTAGTTATTAATGAAACTTGGTTGAAAACAAAATTCAGCTGGTGGAATTGTTTGAACCAAACTAATGATCAACGTAAGGAAGGTTTCAAGTGTTGTCTTTTGTTCTCAATTTATGTTTTGAAAATGTAAATCACATCACTTTATTTTGTGGAAACAATTTTTTTCGGTTTGTTTTGAAATGAATCAAACCCATATTATTTGTGACGACGCTTTACTAGTTTGTATTTCATATAAATCAAGATTTGATGTGATAACTTGTAATGTCAGATTAATAGAATAAAGGGGGAGTGAAAGAGATGATTCCAATCAAAAAATAATTTTATTCAGATTGATTTTCCAAACAATTAGAAAATACACTAGTGGTGCCTATTGTTTTTCAAAACAATCATAAAATAAAGCAGTGGTGCCTATGGTTTTTTAAAAATATATGAAAAAAATCATATCCTGATTGTATCGATTTTATTTCTAAAGAATCTTATCCAGATTTTATTGATTGTATTTCAAAACAATTAGATATCGAGTGGAAGTGAAAAGTGATGCCAATTGAATAGGTAATGCCAATTGAAAAGGGTTATGTTGATGGCAATATGCCCACAGAAAATGGGACACTGATTCTTATTCAAAACAATTTTAATTGGGTAGAATAAAAGGAATGATATTGTGTCAATTTAGAATGAATTGTATTCATATTGTTTTGTATCTTATCAGGGTAGATCATCCATATTTGATTGTATTGTATCGTATCCGGGAAGATCTGTAACTTTAGATTGTATTTTATCATGTATAGCAATCACCACCACGAGGATCATATCCATAATGATCATAACCAGAACAATGGTAGTCAGAATGATCAAATCCATCATGATCGTAACCAGAAATATTGTATCCAGAATCATTGTAATCAGAATGATTATATCCAAGATGATATTATCCAAAATGATCGTAACCAGAATCATTGTAACCAGCCATCGTAACCATCTATAGTACCCAAAAATGATTGTGTTCAAGATAACAGTATCCATACAATTTGTGTTGAGAAAAGATAATTCTTTGGTTGATATGAAAATAAAGAAGTTAGAATGAATGGAAAGTTACAATACTTTCCAACTGAAATCAGATGATGCTAAAGCTGATCCTCAATGATTTTAAATTCATGAAGGTAGTCATGATACAAGCACATGTTGGTGAATGAAGTGTGTTTTCTCATGAAGGTAAAGAGAAAGTAAAAGATAAGGAGACTAATGGATGAATTTTCAAAGGTGTAGCCTTTCATTTCCAAAGAGTGATTGTATATCAATTGGAGAAGTGCATTTCTTCAAACACATTCTATTGGTATAGTATCAAGAATGGTTTTGAAGATATCTCTATGAGACAATCGGTTTAAGAACCATGTATTTCTTATCAATTGTAATTGTATTGAAATTTGAAATGGGAGTTTGGAAAATAATAGATGAATATTGTAGAAGAATCAAGAAGAATCAAGAAGCATTGATGAAGTCATAATTTCTCTGAGATTTCAGGAGAAATTTAGATTTGGGTGAATTTAAGTGAGTGGGAAAGTGTTTTGGTATTCCCACCATAACATGTTTTGGTTCACCTATAAAAGGCGTGAAGTAAATTATACTTGTTGTATATTCATTATAGAAAAGCTCATGGTTTCTAGACATAATAAGAGATCAATTCTGTTTGGATTGAAAATTATTTAGGTTGGTGCTGATTCATTCATATTCTATTTGGCCTGACAATTGTATTTGAAAAATGAAGTTGTGTTTATTAAACACTATTATTTTATATCAAAAATAGGATTGAGAGATTTTTATTGAAAAAATACGACTGGGAACTTTTTTTTTAAAATAATCATAATGGGATAATTTTATTGAAAAAATTACACTGGTAGGTTTTTATTAAATAATCGTAATGGAAAATTAGTATTGAAATAAATAAGACTGAGAGATTTATTTTGAAAGAATCGTACTCCATGAAGATCGAACTCATTTATTCATAACAAAGTCCAGGTGGTTCTTACCTTTGTTTTGGTTAAGGAATTGATTAATTTTATTACAATTTGAATACATTTTTTGAATTGAAAAGAAACATAGATAGCATGAGTTGTTACAAAACGAATTGTGTTACCATATTTTGCTAAGAGGGTGCACGCACACTAGAGGGATTGTTTCATAATGCTACAGGAGTGTAAGGGTATATCCTACTCTTTGTAATCTGAGAATTTTTTCTATAGTGGATTGTATGGTATTGTATCATTTCCAAACCATAATAAGGATGTATTTGTTATCAATGACTAGTGAACCTTGTAAATCTTTGTGTTCCTTTGGATGTGTGTTGATTTTTTTTCAACAGGAAATTTAAATCCTTAATAGGGGTAAAAGGATGTTTCAATTGAAAAGAAACATAAAAGAAAAAGTGTATCACTGATTCGCCCCTCCCAGTCTCAGTGATACAATACTCTGACTGGGAACTTTAATATCATGAATAAGATGATTCTTTTTAGTCAATAGGGATATCAACAAGGCATAAAAAGAGTAGTAATAACAAACCTGAACAATGGTACATGATATATCATGGTAATCATTATGGAACCATGGGAAATGTGGCAACAACTTAAAACATTACTTCATAAACATAGGTCAAGGATAAATCCTCCAAGACCTCATGGTGCAAAGAGTACCATAAAGTAATTAGTTTCACTAGCTTTCCAAATATGAATTATCAAGATACTAAAAATTTCCCAATTTTTTGAATTGCAATCTTGTCACACCCATCATATTTATTTCATTCTTATGCTTAAGTGTTCCACATATACCATAAAACATGATATCACTTATCATCATGATTTATTCCATTATTAAGGATTGTGGAATAAATATATGTATGTCTCTAATAAATAATTATATGTTCATAAATTTGAATACTCTTGATAGGAAAATTTGGTATGATATTTTCTACAAAAAAAAATTGGCATGGAAAATCATGGTGAAATTCCAGCAGCATAATGACATTACATAAATATTAAAAAAAATTGTCGATGAGGGAGAATGAGGTGCCTCATCATTTAAACATAAAATGTGTAATAATAAGGAAATGTAAGGATATGTACCCACATGTGGGAATGGAAATAGATTTCCTATGTTCAAAAAAATATTCAATAAAAAGATAAGGTAAGGATACCTTATAGAATTTTGGCACAGTAACGGATTAGGTAACGGTCCAAATTGTGGATGATAAATGATCCCCCATTAAAATAACATCACGTGGATAGAAATTAAATGATTATAAATTAATTAAAATTTTACATTTTTAAATAACAAGAACCAATTCCAAAGAAGATTCATGATTTTGAAAGAGGATAGGAATGTCCCTTACAAACTTTCAGCATGGTAACGAGTGTACATAAAGGTTTATAGGAGGGATAAATGGGAGTGAAAAGGGATCTCATAATTTATAAATAAAATTTATAGTAATGGTTATAAGGAAAAATATATCCCAACATATAAAAATTTAAATTAAAATAAATAACATAAAATGAGTTCTTGTTAAAATAAGAGATTGGAATATTCCTTACTTGAATGTGTGACTCTAAAGGCTTTAGAAGAACTTATTGAGATCTTGGGGGTTCTGTGGGAGGATTCTTAAGATTTTAGGGTAGAGTTTGGATAGGCTCCAAGGAGTTTTAGTGAAGAGAAATGGGAGATTGGGTTGGTGTATATGGGAAAGGAGGCTAATTTCTTTATTATTTAGGTTTTGGACTCTACATAATGAAATATCCAAACCCAAAAAACATACCATGGTTTTCCCATTACTTCTACCAAATAAGAGTGCTTTACAATATTATATAAGTCCTAGGGCCAACTAAATTAAAATATTTCCATGGGTTATGTGGAGTTCAGTCACACTCTTAAAGAAATGATTTTAAAACCATAAAATATATCATAAGTTTTAGAGGATTCAAAAAATCTAGATAAAATAAATCAAATAAACTTAAAATTGTATTATTTTATAACAAAGACATATATTTATTTATAGATCCCACTTATATTACTTATTACATCATATTTTGGGTCATTATGATGCCATAAAATACAAAGTACGTTTCTACGGTATTTAACTATTTATTTTAGAAAAATACTTTTCTAAATATGTGAAATTTCACTTCTCAAATAATAACTAACATTTATTTAAAATAATATTTTTTTTAAATAACATTTTCTGAACCCTTATAAAAAATAAATTTTACTTCATAAAAATTATATGATCATTTATATTTAATAAAAATTATATTATAATAATATTTTATTAAAATATTATTTATTTAAAAAATACATTAATTAATTAAAATAGAATTCTTAATTTAATTGGAATATTAATAAAAAATATTATTCTTGTTTTTTAAATAAAAATATAAAATATTTTATAATGTAACAATAATTGGATTAAAATATATTAATTATTCTATAAAAATTAATATAAACAATCATATTGGTAGGGACTTGTTACATATCTCTTTAATACATTTGAAAATACCCTAAGGGTAATGTGTGCGTTGGTGGTACTTTCATGATATGATTTAATGAACATGGTTGGGGTCATGATCTCGATGATCTTGAACCTCTCCCTTCAACATTTTCTCTCATACCTAAGTTGTCAAATATTATCTTCGGCTTGGCCAATAGAACAGCCTAGAAATGCTATCTCTCTTGGAAGCTCTGATAAATGGGCTTCATAGGGTATGATCCTACTGATTGAGGTCATCACATCTTTTTTATGTTTCAGTTGGATTTGTTAAAGCCCAGTATTTTTACTAACTATGTGACCACTATTAAATGTCTATATTATCAATGGTAATGATAACTAACAGCGGTTTAAATCCAATAAAAAACAATAAAACAAGTTAAGTGCAAGGGTGTTCTATAGCCATATTAAATGATGAGACAATTAAATAAATTAAAAAGTGGAATTTTATTTATAAAATTTTGGGTCATTACAGAAAAGGTTTATGAATAAATAATATTTAGGGAGCATAGTTAATATTTATACATCTTATTTGAGAGGCCTCATTTAGAATACACTATAGGCCTTGAACGATTGGTCTTATATGAAGAATAAAAAATAACTAGGATAAATGAAAGGAATATGAATTTTCTGTATGGTGTTTCTATGATATATGGATCAAATTGTATGAATAATAGAAAGAATAGGTGCCCCTTTATAAGTGAGGTAAGACAGACACTTTGAATTTCATATAATATTTCAGTAATATAAGGCCATGTTAATGTAAAAGTGGATCAAAATGAAAAATGTTCAAATTTAGGATAATAAAATATTTCAATTTATTCAATAATTAATTATTATATAGGTGTGGGTATCATTACTACCCTTATATCTTTGTTTAACCCACTTGGTAAACTCATATTGTCCTTACAAATGGTAATAATATTTTACTATTTTTACAATTCACTGTAACCAAAAAATTAATATGAACCTATTGAAATTGTTGAATTATTTTGATTCGAAATTTAAAATCAATTTTAATAAATTTGTTTTCTATAAGTGGATTTATTCAATTCTAAATATGTGTGAGAAATTCTATGAAAATGCATTTTAGATAAACGTAATTATTATCATAAAACTGAATTCACATACATTACATGCATTTTAAAAACCTTAAAATGATTTATAAAATGTATTATTGAATATATAATATATAAATTTCACTAAAAACTTCATTAAAAAATTATTTAAATTTATATGATTAAAACACATTCCAAGCATAAAAACTATTTTTTGATAAATGTGTTTTAAATCCCAAAAATAAACTTATATAAAATTATAATATAATGATGATGAATATTTGACTAATTATACTCTTTATATTTTATGAAGCTTTTTTTAATTTAATGAAATAATTATTGTAACGTCCCGAGTCCGGAGCCCCTCCACTGGTGCCCCGTACCCGGTTCGCCACATGACCTCAAGCGTGTTTCCCCGAATGGCAGAGGCTACCGACTAGAAGTGAGGGCCTTGGTGAGTCTATGAGGAATCTATGCCCTCTTTTGGTAAGGTTTACAAGGTAAGAAAACAACAATAAACAACGGAAGCAGTAAACGACATGCACAACAACCAAAACCAAACAACATAAGCAATGTAGATATATAACTATGATGAAAATGATTCAGCAGGTACAACTATCTAAGGAAAACAGCAAACACAAAAACGTGCTGAAATACAACTGAAACCAAGTGAAAAAGAAAAACAAATAATCTCCTCAGCATCACGAGCCACGGCTCGGTCCCATGCTCCCCAGCTCCTGATGCAATCAAGACCCTGAATTAGAAGGGCCTTTGCCCATGTCTATACCTGAAGCAACATAGTCTTCTTGGGCCCAAAAGCATGGAAAAAATAGGGTGTGAGATACAATCCCAGTAGGAAATCACCCAAATATTTGTGCCTAATAGTCAATGAATATATGGAAGTACTAAAACAAGAAGCAGTAAACAGAAAAGCACAAACAGCTACAATCCACAGTTCTAACAAGCATAGCACACAAGTATGCAGTCAGCAACAACAAGAAAACAGGTAACCCTCTGGGTAGCTCTCATAGTCTAACCCCTATGGTTCAACATCTAAGTACTAGCAACCCTCTGGGAGGCACACACAGTGTCACCCCTCTGGTTCAGCAACGTAATTAAGAAGACCCTCCGGGGAATCACTCACCGTCAATTCCCCATATCGTCTCGTATCATGCTAAAGGATCTCTCGGGAAGCACTCAACGTCAATTACCCCTGTGGCCCGTGTCTTGGATCTACAGACTCTCTAGGGAAGAACTCAATGTCAATTCCCCATATAGTCTCGCATCGTAATTAAAAGACACTCTGGATAAGCCCTTCCGTCAATTATCCCTTTGGTCTACTACTCTAGGTTCTCACAGTCCTGAGTATAACTAAACATTCTCAACGCGTGTGTATCATCCAAGTAATCCTCAAGAACTACTTGGCTATCAACTAAGGCTCAACAGCAATAATAAAACTATAGTTCCACTATCCTACGACTAGGCATGGAAACTAGAAAAACGCCAAACAGGCAGAACAAGCATGGCAAGCTAACTGAGCACAAACAAAATACTCTAATCACAAGAAATAACCTCTACTAAAGAAATCAAGAAAAGAAAGAAAGTAACAAGGGAAAAACAGGAAACACACAATACCCTGTTCAAGGGTATTGGTGGAAATTGCACAAAATATCCATCAACTTTCTATGGAAAGGCACAAACCACCAACCTCGATCCTAGGAGATCGATATACGTGAACCTCAAAGATAGATTCCTCTAAGAACGGTGTAGATCTGAGAAAACGCACAAAACGTTCATCCCACGATAACATGAAAACAATGAGTAATCAAGAAACAAGGCTCAAGAATAAGGAAGAACTCACCTCTACGATTCCAACGCAATCAAATGTGCTCGAATCGGAGAACGGACGGTGAGGTGGAAGCTCGGAGAAGATTCGGCCATACAGATGCCCCCAGATGGTCAAAAACTGAAGAAGAAGATGAATATGGGGGTTAGGTATGACCCTGGTCCATTTAATGAAAGAAAAAAACTACACGGTGTGTACTTTTAGAGTACATGGCATTTAGTTCAATTTTCCCGTAATCCGAAAAACCGGCCTCCACCTCAGCCTTACACACCATGTGTGTGGCCCAGACGCGGTCAGCACACGGCTCCGAGTTGGAACAGAGTACACAGTTTTTACTCTGAAAGTACACGACGTGTACATTGAAAATTTCCAGAAAAACCATTTTTCTTAAAAACTCCAGAAAAAAGGAAAAACATACCTAAACGAAGGTCCGGGTTCTTACAAACTTCCCCCCTTAAAGAAATTCGTCCCTGAATTTCCCTAACGAGGTGGAGAAGAAGGATCCCCGAACAGCTCCAGCCACTGCGATCGTACATCGGCCTCACTCTCCCAGGTCTCGTCCTGTACTCACCCGTGCTGTCATAGCCCTCGTAATAGAGGAACAGACCGCCCGCGAAGAACCTTAGTACTACGATCGACAATCCGGATAAGATGATCCTCGAATGATGCATCTGCTTCAAGCTCAACTTCCTCAAGCTGAATGATGTTAGATGGGTCTGAAAAGTAACGTCGGAGCTAAGAGATGTGGAAGACGTCATGCATGGCCTGATACCTCTGAGGTAGCTGCACCCAATAGGCGACTGGACCCACTCTCTCCAAAACCTCAAACGGACCGACGTACCATGCCGAAAGCTTACCCTGTCTCCGAATCCTTTTGTGTCCCAACCTCGGTGTGACACGTAGGAAAATCTAATCATCGACCTCAAACTCCAGAGGTCATCTCCACTGATCACCATAAGACTTCTGTCGAGACTGTGCTGTAGCCATTCTCTTCCGAATCAGCTCTATCTTCTCTGAAGTCTCCTGAACAAGACGAGGTCCCAGCAAAGCTTCCTCTCCTCCCTCCAGCCAACATAAGGGTGATCGACATGGCCTACCATACAAAGCCTCGTATGGTGCCATCTGTATGGTCGCCTAGAAACTTTTGTTTTAGGCAAACTCCACCAATGGAATATGCTTCTCCTAAGAACCGCCAAAGTCAAGGATTCAAGCTCGGAGCATATCCTCAAGCACCTGGATCGTGCGCTCGGACTGGCCATCAGTCTGAGGATAGAATGTTGTACTCAAAAGTACCTATGTACCCAAGGCCTTCTGAAGTCCCTTCCAGAACGGAGAGGTAAAGCGCACATCTCTGTCTGAAACATTAGAGTGCGGATCTCCATGCAGACGCACAATCTCTCTGATGTAAAGTCAACTCATATCATCGACACTAAAGGTCTCCTTGATCGGCAAGAAGTGAGCAACCTTCGTATGCCTGTCGACGACAAGCAAAACTGCATCGTTCCCTCGAGGTGATCTCGGCAACCCGGTCACGAAGTCCATCACAACATCATTCCACTTCCACTTTGGAATGGGTAACTACTGTAAGAGCCCCGCTGGTCACTGATGCTCTGCTTTCACCTGCTGACAAGGAGAACATCTCATAACAAAACCAGCAACATCCTTCTTCATACCTGGCGACCAGTACTGGCGATGAAGATCCCGATACATCTTGGGGACGCCAGGATGAACTGCCCAAACTGAGGAATGGAAATCCTACATCAGCTCCTCGCGTATGTCTGCTGGCACCCATACGCGTCCTTGGAAACACAAGATCTCATCCTCGCCCACTGTCCATCCAGGAAGAGTGTCCCCTCCTAACTCACTCTACCGCAGGACTAAGACTTTCGAGTCTGATAGCTGCCTCATCCGTACCCGATCAAGTAGCGTGGAGGTAACAGCTACAGAAGATAGAAAGGTCTGTCCTCGTCTATTGTGTACCTCCAGATGCATCTCAGAGAACAGAGCCATCAGCTGCCACTCACTACTGGCCTCCTGAACTTCCTGAATCTGAGTTCTCCTGCTCAACGCGTCTGCCACGGCGTTGCCCTTTCCCGGCGTATAGGCAAGCTCGATGTCAAAAGACTGTAGATACTCAACCTATCTGCGCTGCCTCAGATTCAGATCATACTGAGTGAAGATATACTTGAGACTCTTGTGGTCAGTGAAGACCACAAAGTGCTCTCCCAGAAGATAGTGTCTCTAACAACATAAGGCATGAACAACAGCTGCCAACTCCAGATCATGCGTAGGGTGTTTCCTCTAATGTCGCCTCAGCTGCCGAGACCCATATGCAACGACTCCATCTCCCTTCATAAGCACATCTCCTAGCCTGATACCCGAAGCATCACAGTAAACAATGTATCTCTTGTCTGGCTCTGGAAAGACTAGTATCAGTGCTGACGTCAACCTCCCTTTCAGCTTCTGAAAAGATGACACACAAGAATCTGACAATAAGAACTTCTCCTCCCTTCTTAGTCAGACCATTCAAAGGCACTACCAAATGAGAAAAGTCCTGAATGAAGCGTCTGTAGTATCCATCCAGCCCTAGGAAACTTCGTACCTCAAAGACGTTCTTCGGCTGCTCCTAGGAAACTACAGCTCTCACATTCTCTGGGTCCACTGATACTTCTGCCTCTGAGATGACATGACCCAAGAAGTGAATCTGATCCATCCAGAAGTGGCACATCGAGAGTTTAGTATAAAGCCAATGCTCTCTCAGTGTACACATAACGATCTCAAGATGTGTGGCATGACCGTGTCGAGTGTGAGAGTACACCAAGATATCATCCACGAAGACCACGACGAAGGAATACAAGTAAGGATGGAACACTCAGTTAATCAGTGCCATAAAAACTGCAGGTGCATTCGTGAGTCCTAAGGGCATGGCCATATACTCGTAAAGACCGTACCTGCTCCTGAAGGCTGTGAAAGGTATATTTGATGGTCTAACGTGCAACTGATGATAATTGGACCTCAAGTCGATCTTCGAGAACACCCAGACTCCTTCAAGCTGATCGAAAAGGTCATCAATCTGTGGAAAAGGATATCAGTTCTTGACCGTCAACTGGTTTAGCTTCTGATAATCCACACAAAGCCGAAGGGTACCATCTTCCTTCTTCGCAAACAGAACAGGAGAACCCCAAGGAGAAGTATTGGGTCAGATGAAACCCTTAGCATGTAGCTCCTCCAACTGCTTCTTGAGCTCCTGCAACTCAGGTGTGGTCATCCTGTAGGGAGGAATGGACACTGGTGCTGCTCCTAGCACGAGCTCAATAGAGAAGTCTACCTCACGCTCAGGAGGCAAACCTAAAATGTCTTCTAGAAAGACATCCCTAAAGCGATCCACCACTGGAGGAAAATCCAACTGTGGAGTCCACTAATCATCCAGATAAATACTAGAAATCTGGGCTGTCACTCCTCCTAGCCCAAGATGCTCGAGTCCTACCCGACTCACCCAAACATCCCATTCGCCTCTATGAAGGAATGATTCACCTTCTGGTGATATGAAACTGACTCTGCGACGATACCAGTCGATGACTGCCCAGAAGGGAATCAACCAGTCCATGCCAAGGATGACATCATAGCCTATCATCTCTAAGACATAGAGGCCCAAAAAGAAACGATACCCTGTAACCTCGAGAGGGCACTCTCTACACTGACGTACACTAGATGTCCGCATTCCAAAAGGTGTGTCTAGTGTCAACGAGTCGGCAGAAGAAAAGATGAAGAGTCCAAGCCTCTCCACAAAAGCAAAAGAGATAAAGCTATGCATAGAACCAATATCGAAAAGGGATGAAGATAAAACTTAGGCTACTAAAATCATACCTCGAACAGTAGAAGGGTCGGGATCCTGCTCATGATAAGTCTACTCCACGGCGAAAGACTGGCCTGCACCGCGACCCTACGCCCCTGACTGACCACTCTGAGCTGAACCTCCCTACTGGTGCTGAGGAACTGGTGGCTGACTGCCATGGCCTTGACCTCCACCTCAGCCCGAATGGCCGGAAGAAATCCAGTTCCTTGACTGGTGAGAGACTGGTGGGGCTTCTCCTGAACGAGGAGTCATTGAAGAACCCTGGTCACTAGCTGCTGGTGAGAAAACCTGGCATAAATGCTGAAGGTGACCCATCTTGCTGCAAGATCGACACTCCATGGGGTCTCACTGGCACTATGGCCTCGTGTTCCCTATCTGTCCACACTGGTATCATGCCACCTGGCTACCTGATGATGCATCTTGCTTCCTCGCATCACCGCGCGTAGGCTCCCTACGGCGATTCTTGCTGTCATCCGAAGGGAAGCTATCTCGGGAAGCATAACCACCCTGACTCGCAGCTCCAGAGTCTCTTAGATTGTGCTCCTCAATTAGTGCCTGGTTGATGATGGAAGTAATGGAAGTTAGCTGGAAGATGTTCACCTGCGAGCAGATCTCCCGCCTGAGTCCATCCTCAAACTTCCTCTCCAAGAACAACCCACTCCCATCCCGAAGTGGTGCAAAATGCTGCATCTTGGTGAAATGAGAGGAATAATCCATGACAGATAGAGTACCCTTCTCTAAGATCATGAACTCCCGGGCACGATCAGCCCTCAGGGTCTCCAGGTAGATGTAGTTGTAGAACACGCACTAGAACTCCTCCCATGTCATAGCATGTTGCTAACCCACCAGTGAGATCACGTCCCACCACCTCTTGGCGGAGTCTCGGAGCATGTAGGTGGCGAGATTGACCCGCCTCTATTGAGGCATCTCCAGATGCTCGAATATAGTCAGCATGGCTTCCAGCCATGACTCTGCAGCCTAAGGTCCTCCCTCCCCCGAGAACGTGGGAGGATGCTGGTGCTGAAAGACCCGCATCAAGTCTGCCATAGACGAGGCAGGAGGCGGTGCTCCCTGGAAGGCCTGTATCATCCTCATGAAACCCTCCCTGAACTGCGCATCGGTGCCCGCAACTGGTACAACAACCGGTGCCACGGCTGGCTCGGCTGGGGGATTGATAGGAAGTCCCTGATCAGCCCTGTCTGGCGTCTGATCACTGCCTGACAACAGACGTACGACCGGAGGATGTCTCGAAGGCATATCACTGAATGATCAAAACAACACCTTAGATCAGGAAAACAAGGACAAGGAACAAAAGATTACAAAACGATAACAGGGGAAGAAAAACACACAAGATTTCAAAACACGATGACACGGCGTGTATAAAACTACACGGTGTGTCTTCTTAAACCACTGACATTGCCGTGTATCCCTTCCCTACAAGTCGTGTACACTTCATTCTACACGGCGTGTTGACCACCACACATGGAATGTACTTGAAAAGTATTCTCCTACCTGAGTCTCCTTACACGGCTAACCCACACGGTCCGACTCAACCCATTACTACATGGCGTGTTCGAAACAAACACGGCGTGCACTAGACAAGGCTTCGGCGGTTTGTGTTGTTGAGTACACGGCAGTCTACACGGCTAGAACTTACACGGAGTGCTATGAACAAGCACGACATGCATAGGCGAAGGTGACACCGTCCTGTGTTGTTCGTGACACGACCGGGTACCTAGGCAAGACTACACGGCGTGTTCCGAAAAAACACGGTGTGTGGAAAGGAAGGTAACGTCGGCCCGTGTTGTTCATGACACGGCCGGGTACCTGGACAAGACTACACGGTGTGTTCCCTATGGAAACGGCGTGTTTTACCCAAGCTTCACTGGCCTGTGTTGTTAGTGACACAGCCAGGTACATGGCCCCGAACTCACATGGCGTGTACCACTAGTACAAGGCGTGTTCCCAATGTTACTCCCACGACACCGTGTTCTGCTCACACGGTCAGTGACATGGCCTGAAAACTACACTGCATGTATACAAAAAGTACACGTCATGTATTATGGGTTTTTCTGGCCAGTAGCTCAGAAACTGCGCAGAATTCCAGAAACATTAAATACAAGGCGAAAAAGGATCCAAATTCTGATCCGTGAGGGCCCATAACAACTGACGAACCCAAATTTTGCGTTCATTTTAAGCAAGGAACAAAAACAAATTTCTAACATAACAGCAGAGAATCTATCAAGCATCTATCACAACAGCATGCATAATCTACACAGAGCCTATCACACCAGCATGCAATCGCTAATGCACTCTAGATAGCATGGAAAGAATGCATGACATGTGATTTCTACAAGTTCCTATATGATGCATGAGATGGAATACCCTCATCTCATCAGGTTGCGATAGAAATAGAATCAAAATATCAAAACACTAACCGTACAAATCATACGAATCACTCTAGGTGAAAACATACAAACCATAAAATCTCAAAACCAGAAAACTGTAGTTAACGATGTAGTATGGATTTTACCTGTACTTGGGTCAGCTACTCCCGAGCACAGCTTAATGCCAAGTACTAGATCTGTCCTATCCCTAGCTAAGGTCTCCAAACAATAAATAAAGAGGAAATAACCCCTCTGATACCACTTTGTAATGTCCCGAGTCCGGAGCCCCTCCACTGGTGCCCCGTACCTGGTTCGCCACATGACCTCAAGCGTGTTTCCTCGAATGCCAGAGGCTGCTGACTAGCAGCGAGGGCCTTGGTGAGTCGGTGGGGAAACTATGCCCTCATTCAGTAAGGTATACAAGGTAAGAAAACAACAATAAACAATAGAAGAAGTAATCGACATGCACAACAACAGAAACCAAACAACAGAAGCAATGTAGATATATAACTATGATGAAAATGATGCAGCAGGTAGAAGTATCTAAGGAAAACAACAAACACAACAATGTGCTGAAATACAACGGAAACCAAGTGCCAAAGAAAAAAAATAATCTCCTCAGCATCGCGAGCCACAGCTCGGTCCCATGCTCCCCATCTCCTGATGCAGTCAAGACCCTGAAGTAGAAGGGCGATTTCCCTTGTCTATACCTACAGCAACATAGTCTTCTTGGGCCCAAAAGCATGGCCCAAACAGGGTGTGAGATACAATCCCAGTAGGCAATCACCCAAAGATTTGTGCCTAACAGTCAATGAATATATTGCAGTACTAAAACAAGAAGAAGTAAAGAGAAAAGCACAAACAGCTACAATCCACAGTTCTAACAAGTATAGCACACAAGTAAGCTGTCAGCAACAAGAAGACAACAGGTAACCCTCTGGGTAGATCTCACAGTTTGACCCCTATGGTTCAACCTCTAAGTAATAGCAACCCTCTAGGAGACACACACAGTCCCACCCCTCTGGTTTAGCTACTTAATTAACCAGACTCACTCGGGAAGCACTCACCGTCAATTCCCCCTATAGTCTCGTATCATGCTAAGGGCTCTCTGGGAGGCACTCAATGTCAATTCCCCCTGTTTCCCATGTCGTGGATCAACAAACTCTCTGGGGAAGCACTCAACATCAATTCCCCCTATAGTCTCGCATCATAATTAAAGGACACTCTGAAGAAGCCCTTCCGTCAATTCTCCCTTTGGTCTACTATTCTAGGTTCTCACAGTCCTGAGTATAACTAAACATGCTCAACGCGTGTGTATCGTACAAGTAAACCTCAAGAACTAATTAGCTATCAACTAAGGCTCAACAGAAATAATAAAACAACAGTTCCACTATCCTTCGACTAGGCATGGAAACTGGAAAAACGCCACACAGGCAGAACAAGCATGGAAAGAAAACTGAGAACAAACAAAATACTCTAATCACAAGAAATAACCTCTACTAAATCAATCAATCAAAGCAAGAAAGTAACAAGGGACAAACAGAAAACACGCAATACCCCGTTCAAGGGTATTGGTGGAAATTGCACAAAATATCCATCAACATTCTACGTAAAGGGACAAACCACCTACCTCAATCCTATGAGATCAATATACGTGAACCTCGACGATAGATTCCCCTTATAACGATGTAGATCTGAGAAAACTCACAAAACTTTCATCCCACGATAACATGAAATCAAGGAGGAATCAAGAAACAAGGCTCAAGGAGAAGGAATAACTCACCGCTGCGATTCCAACACAATCAACTGTTCTCGAATCGGAGAACGGACGGCAAGGCGGAAGCTCGGAGAAGATTCGGTCGTACGGACGCTCCCGGACGGTCGAAAACTAAAGAAGAAGACGAATATGGGGGTTAGGTGAGACCCCGGTCCGTTTAATGAAAAATTAAGTATACGGCGTGTACTTTTAGAGTACACGGTGTGTACTTCAATTTTTCCTTACTCAAAAAAACCGGGCTCCACCTCAGTCTTACACACTGTGTGTGTGGCCCGGACACGGCCAGCACACGGCTTCGAGCCGGAACAAAGTACACGGCGTGTACTTAGAAAGTAAACGGCATGTACATTAAAAATTTCCAGAAAAATCATTTTTCTTAAAAACTCTAGAAAAAATAAAAACATACCTGAACGAATGTCTGGGTTCTTACATTTATAACATTATGGGACTTCTTCATTAAAAGAAATGATTTTTTTTACAAAAAACGGTATTTTTACTATTCAGTAAAAGTAAATCTTTTTAAGAAAATATCCTAAAACTTAATTCTTATATAAAATTGAAATTTTGATTTGAAAAATTATATTAATTAACTAATATAATCATTATAAAATTTTAAAAATTAATTATAATTTCTTCGTAAAAAAATCAATAAAATCAATTTTATAAAATCATAAATTAACTTTTTATAAAATGGAGTTATTATTTATTATAAATCAGTAAATAAATTTTAATTAGTTTAAACCTTAATATTTATTTTTATAATGTTTTTATTACTATTAATATCTTCCAATTTAACGTCCAGTTTATAATAGTCAAATTCAATATTATTATTTTTATATAATATTTCATTTCACTTAATGTTTTGTGTTTCGTTATAAGAAAACCATAGATCATAGTATTCATTTAAACTAAATTATCAAGGAGTTACATTATCCAAAATTAAATATATTTCATTCCAAAAAAATTATCTGAATAATAATTGGTTTCGAATTTGAAAATACATTTATTTAATACTCATATAAAAAATGAGAAATTAAACTTTATTTAAAAAAGGAGAAGTGGTTAACAAAAATATAACTTGAAATAACACATAATCAGGTTTTGATATAAGGATAACATTAGAGGGAAGTGAAAATATGGATTTAAATGAGAAATATTATGTATAAATAAAAATATAAAGTTATAGATAGAATGTTAATGTGAAATTTAATGACAATAATAACATAAATTTGTGAGGGGTGAAATTTCCCATCAATTATTCAAAAACAAAAACAGAAAGGGAAAAAATTACACGGTCCTTTTTCAAATATTTTAGCTATATTTACCGTGGAATATGAGAAAATATACATACTATATTTTATAAAATCAATAAATGTAATTTCACCCTTTGGTTGTGCTTCGATCAATTTCTAATTCCATCTCATCTTTTACTACAAGAAATGAATATTGAAGATGAATTTTTCATTTTTGGAGTACTAAAACCAAAATGGTTGTCAGAAGTTTTCCAATATGTATAAATATTCATATGATAAAATAAAACATTAATACCCAAAACCTCAATAATAAAATGCAATGTTGAAATTATACAATTCTATAAATAGTTAACCATAATACTCCTCCAAAATATGTCTCACCAAATTCAAAACACAAAAAATTATAAAAATTTTCATAAAATTTTCAAAATTAACTTAAATATAGTCCCTAAATAAAAAAATTGTCTATTAATGTCACATACAAAAAATGTGACTTCTAATATCACAAATTCTATTAAAAATTGTTAATTCTTTCCCAAAATAATATAATTTACTATAAAAACTCAATGATATCATATATGAATCTAAAGATTAAATTTAGTTTTCTCTCATAAAAATCAAATACCGTCAAATATATTCCATAGATCCAAAAATGCAATAAAAGTTATTTACCCCTCAGTAATGTATTTGTTAAAAGAATATTACCCTTCATATAAATCACTTTTCTATTCTATCAGTACAATTCAACCAGTTCTTGAAAATCCCAAAATAATAACAACGATATAAAAATCATTATATGTTTCATGACTCTTATAAGCAAAATATCATTGATAAAACACATAAATAAAAAATCTAAAATCCAAATACAAAATAAATCTGATTATTCATCTTCCTTCATTCGCCATTAACCAGTCTTAAACATCATGTTCCAAAATAGATCTTTTATACAATACAAAATATTAATAATGTCTTAAGATACACCACCTCAATTTAAATATTCTTCTTACTTTTAATACAAGAAATACTATTAAAATAATTTATACCTATCACAATTTATTTATAGTATCTTCTACATAAATAGTAAAACCTTTACCTATACATAATTCTTTATACTCTTTAATAGATTTTCCCTCGGCAATTTAGTTTCATATTCCCCATACTTTACACACTGAAAACACTCAACCTTATTTATTGCCTTATGGAAACCATTATTCCCATCCATTAAGTTAACTAAAATTATTATTTTTCCTTGGTTATTACATTCTCCACATCCTTCTTTTCCATACCAAAAATATCTTCCATTTACTTTGAAACATTTCCATAGATGATTATTCCCATATTCTAAACATGTAGGAAGATGAATCTTCATTCCTCCATTGTCTTCATGAAACTCTATTTCTCTCCTATTGTTTCATACATAAACTCATTTATATTATTTTTATTAATCATATTTAGAAATATTTGGTTAGGAATAATCATAATATTTCACATAATATCTTCCAATGAATTTATTTTATCTTAGGGATAATCATTTCATCATATGTCACAATCATCCTTAACATGATTCGTCTTTGTTCCAACCATCAACAAAAACCAAAAAATCTTAGTTTTAGAAACAATAATCATAGTGAGTAATCATATAATCATCAAAAATATTTTATATGATTTATAAATAATGATACCTTATTTAAAATATATGAAACTATAGTTATAACCTTGGGCATACATGGTTAGTTTCTATTCAAAGCCTTCATAATGGTTCATAATGAGGATTTGTATTAACCCTATCATATCCCCATTTAGTTTCTATCCATGTGTAATGTATTCCCCCCACACATCATGAAATGGTGATGATCATGTTAATACCCAATCATTCTTACTCAATGTTGTTAACCCTAGGGGAATATGTTGCATAGTTTCATCTACTTTCTAGTATCCTGAAAGGGATGTATTTACCTATAAAACCATACCAATTTCTTTACCATAACATATTATATTATCCTCTATATAAGATAATCCTAAGGTTTGTCACTAAATATTTCTCATTCTCGAATCCAAAATATATAATCCCTACTTTGATTCCAAATATATTGACATGAACATTACATATATAAATATTACATCTTATTAGATGAATATTCATTATATATCAATATGATCAATGATATAACCATAGAGGTTTAATGTCTTTAGAATCCTAGATACATACACAATTGGCTCAGAAATGATCAAAGTGATTTTTTATATTTTTCTTCCTCACAATCACCCTCCTTAGACATATCATGCTTAAAAAATTTCTCCATAACCTCTAAAGAGGAAACATAAGAAAGGGTGAGCATAAATTCCCAGTAAATCAAGCATAAGAGATATCGATCAATGATCATATTTGAGTATAATATAATCATAAGGGTATGAGAACATGATCATAACTTACAACAATCATAACCAATAGGTGAAAGATCATTAATCATAAATCATGGAATAATTCCTTTTAATTATAATATACATATTTCATAAGTGTGTAGAATCATCAATAATCAATCATGAGTTAGGATAATGTATCTTATGAGTAAGAAGTACATTTGTGGAAAAAACTTTGGCATTCATAATGACTTCATTTTTCAAGGTTCACTCCTAAGGTAATCATTGTAGCCATAATAAAATAATGGAAATGACCCCCTTTTCATTTCCATCATTCCCTTAGGTGTAACTTCAATCTTGTTAACATTTGACATCTCTTATGAGTTTATTAACCCTATTATCTCTTGGGAGTTTCTCAACTCCATCATCCCTTAGACATTTCTCAACTTTGTAATCAATACCAAATGCATTGGATTCTTATAGTAGAATAACATAAAATCATAAGCTATATAAGTCTCACCCAAGACATAATCGTAATCCAAACATATGAGTTTCACAAGATAATAAAACACACATCATTTCAGTATAGCATAACCCATGTAAAGAAAATGAGTTTTATAAAAACTTCATCATCATAATCATAAACAATCCAGATAAATAAAAATATGTTAACATTGGTTCATATCCCAAGTAAATCATAGTAAATAGAAAATGGTGTTTTTATAGGGTAAAATTCCATTAAAATATCCCTATAACATGTAACACCACGAAAATATAAATTAATAACATTTTATTTGGTAGTGTGTACGACAGGAAACACCAAATGGGTCAAGGAATATAATATCTTGAAAATTTATAATATATTTAATATTTTAAATTAATTCAATATATTTTTTAACTCTAGATGTGAATGATACTGAGTTAGTGAGTAAAATACACAACAAGGAGTTTTTTGATGACGTGAGCTACATAGAAGACTGGGTTTTAACCAAACAAAAATATATTATTAAAATATTATTATTTAATATGATAAGACTTAACATATACATTAAATTTATGATTATAAATATTTCTAAACAAATTATTAAAATATTTATTTCAAAAAAATATATAATTAATTCATTGGTTATAAATTAATAAGAAATAAATATGAAACCTGGTTAAATAAAACAAGAAATATTATTATTTATATGTTCATGAAGCTATTTAACAATAATAAATTAAATTAATTATAATTAGTGAGTGATATTAAAATAAAATATATTTATTATATATTAAATTTGTTATTTTTTATAGTCATACAATTTATTTTATAGTCATAATATAAGAAAACCTCAATATTTCACAGAAAGGACTATATTTTTATGAAAGCACTTTTACCTCCTCTTAATAAAGAACCTTTTTAAAATTAAATTTCAGGAAAAATTTTATTAAATATATATATATAATCATATTTTAAAGGTAAATATAAAAATTATGTTGCAGTAAAAAAAATTATTTTCCTATGAAGTTTGAATATTTAATGAATAGTGATTAATATTGAATTTTTATTCAAAACTACATTTTCATATAATTTATTTGTAAAGTTAAATTATAAGTTTAATTGGTTTTAAAGTTTAATTATATAATAAATTTATCAATTAATCCAAATTAGGTCATTTTTATCCATTTCAATTCTAAATTTAATGAAATAATATTAACCATTTGATTGTTTTTACTTTAAAAACTTGCATTGCCTTCCCTCCTACGAGATGCATTTTAAATTAATTTCTTCCACTTCTGTGATTAGAGTTTTGAAAAATGGATTCAATATTTAGAATAATCATAAATTAAAAATTTTAATATTACTAGAATATTTGTTTACCAAATATACTAGTGAGTTTAATTAAAATTAATTACAATGATTAAGGACAAATTAAGAATAATATGGGATTAAACCTTAAAAACAAGGCCCCAAACCGCATATAAGTTGTCCAAGAACTATTTTATGGTCGTATATCGACCATATAATCTATTTTATTTAAATTATACCATTATTTTATCCACTTGAAATTTGAAAAATGTGCATGGAATTACTTTGTGAAAATATAACAAGAGTGCCACTCTTGCTCCGCTATAGAAAGGGCTCCACTCCTCCCACTTCCTCAAACCTCTCAATCAACTTTTCATCAACAAAGCTACACCAAATTATCTCATAAAAATACCTCCCCTAATTCTATAATATTATATTTTTGAATAAACCCATAAAAGGAATTATTTTTTTATAAAACAAAAGAATATATCTGATTAAGAGTTTACATCTTTCCTTGATCTATTTAATTTAATTTGTATTCTAAAATCCCTAAACACTTATTATTATATGTTGTTATAAAAAATAAATGTCATAAATATAATATTATGTTGTTATTATAAAGTTTTTACCTAAATTTACACACACATCCATCTATTGGGTAATGGACCTATTGTTTCTGTTTATATCAAACTATTGCCCCACGAAATGAGGATTCTTCATTTTTCCATTACCAACACTCATGGATTCAATTATGATGGAAACTATAATTAGATATTTTATATATTATTTTTATTATGTATTTATTATTTTGTAATTATTTTATATCATATATCCTTATATGTTCCATTTTGTATAAATGTTATAACATTGATTGTAGGAGTGTGGACTACCGCCTCCTCAAAGTGATATGATTCTTTCACACGATACATGGGAAATATAAAGGATGGTTTTAATTAAAAATGTGAACTAAAAACCCTCTATATTATATTTATGACATAATTTCCATTCTATAAATATAAAATATATCATTTTCTTTATTATATGTTCACACACTTAAAAAGTGACAACGTCGTTTGTGGGTGTGTGGACTACCGCCTCCTCGACATGATGTTATTCAATTGACATCGAAATAATTATATATATAAATATATATAATTAAGTAATATGGTATTTTTGATATAATTAACATTTCTTAAAGATATTATTCAATTCACCTTTTTCCATAATGATTATTGATAAATGAGACTGTTACTCATGCATACATACGACCTATTATCTCTATGAAAGTAATGTTTATTAATTTTTCATAACCATATTTAATTATTTATTTTAAAACTGTAATTGATGTATAAATATAATTATTATTTACTAATTATTATGTTGTACATGTTATATAATTACCCCTTTCACCATATTTGGCATACCAAAGTAGTTTTCAAAACATAATATGAATTTGGTCAAAACAACTGATGTGGACATAATTGTTTAAGTAGATCTATAAGAAATATAAATAAGTGAAATAAAATTAATGATAACCCTGAAAAATTTACTAAAAAGGTAAATAATTGACATAATTTTATTATATAGGAATCTAAAGGGTGTTCACCTGGAAAATAAACACAATGTAAGGGATTTTGCCTCAGTTTTTATTCCATTGAGACTTATTTGTTGTTATGTACCTATTTCCTTTGAAATGTTATATATAGTAACATTTTAAATGATATAACATTAATATTATTTAATATCATGATATTATAAAATTAATTTATTTTTATTCCTTTATAAGGTTTATGAATTAAAATGTTTCAAAGTGTTATGGTAGACTTTGTAATTATTAATGATTATTTTCTTAAAAAAAATATTAATAATATTTTAATGGTATTTACATTTTAGGAAATTAATTAACCATTTTTTCAATAAATCCTTTTATTGACCTCTCATCATTCATTAAAATTTTAATTTATTTGTACCATTTTCCCACTCTTTGGTACTGAAAATGTTTTAAAATGTTTTAAAGAAAACCGAATATCATTTCTATCTTTAGTCGGAGAACCTATTTTCTTATAAAAATCCTGTTATATTAAAAAAATGGTTTCATAAAGACATCTTTACCCTTTTTTGTCTTTTATCACTGTTTTAAAAGGAATATTCTTGTCACTTTCCAAACAAGTAATTTTTCTAACCCTTTTTACTTTACAAAAGGAATGTTTCTGTGTACCCTATATGACATGTATGGATTTATCTACAATCATTTCTCTAAAGATTAACTTTCACGTTTATATTTTTTAATGAATTTCTTTTGAAAATAAAAGTATTTTCAAATGGTTTTTCAAAACAAAAGGTTATTTTCCAGTAGAATGTTTTTGAAATTATTATTTTATTTCATAAATAACGACAACCCAATATTTTTGCTCCACTTGGAATATGATGTGTTGGTACCATCCTTATCCTTCCCCTAGATGATTTTTTTATTGATTTGTCCAAGGATAGTATTCACATTCACTTCCTTGACACCTTTTATTCCTCTTGAAATATTTAATTTCCTATAATAATTTGACATCAAATTTATCCTAGGTATCCATATCATTTTTCATGGATATTTCCATTACCTAAACTATATTCAATTTTTTATATGCTTTGAAAATTATTTTACCATTTTTTGAAGTATGGATAAATCAATATATTATATTTCATTTAAATATTTGATAAGGCGCATTTTTAAATTTATAATTCGATATATGATGAATGCATTGGATTGTATTACATATGTGGGGCCTTGTTATGGATATCCACTTGATGCATAGGTAGTCTCTTGGGACCAGTTAGTTGGATAGATGCTTTTTATGGGTTTTTACCTGATAGATATACAATATTGTGAATTTTCAAGACAGTAATATTTCTATGTACCTTAAAAACATGGCATCTAAAAATTAACCACTTCCCTCGTTTGGCTTCAGTTATTAATCATCAATGAGATTTTGCATCAATATATCTATGGATATATTTTATTTTCAGTTATTTAGATGGAATGGGTTTCAGTTTCTAACTTCGCTATATTTATTTTAACTTATTATTATTAGAATGGAAAGTGTTTCTAATTGTTACCATTCTATATTGTTTACGAACTTCCATCCAGTTTATTGATTACATGCCATGTGTGTTCAATTATTTACCTTTCCATATTGACTATTCTCATTGATTCATTACTTCTTTTACTCTATTTTAAATTTATTGAGTATTTGATCTCTTCATTATTATGTATCATTCCTTATGAATACAAGAAGTGTACTATAAAAGATATACAAGGATTAACTCAATGGATTAGAGATATCATCAATGTTTTTTTTTTGAAAAAATGAAAAAAAAACTTATTTAATAATTACTTTAGCAATTTTTAATAGAAGACTGATTTATGTATTTAGTTTACCAAGACTACAAAAATCTTGGTCCTTCAACATTTTATTCCTTTTAATTATTCAAATGTAATTGATAGAATACACCGGCTCTAGGATATATTGGGTTTCGTAACAATTGTTGGTATCAAATGATTATTAGTAGGAAAATTTGGAACAAGATTTATGAAAATATTTATTAGATAAGGTAACCCAAAGGGAGAATTTGAGGATAAGTGTAGAAAACCACCCTAGAATTCTGGTAAAGTATATATTATGTGGGTCTTCATAGAAATACAACAATTTCTAGATACTAAAAGTGTACATAGTTCTAGAATATATATACCTAGGATTGAAAACTCAAACAAGGTGTGTTAAGACATACATAGTGTAACCTGGTACTTGACAATGGACCTTACTGTACACCAAGTTTGACACTCCTTATGGATACACTTAAGAAAATTTACATTTTCTTTAGAAATAATTATTATTGATTTTAATAGATAATGATAATTACTGGTCTATATTAGACCCCGAGTGTTTTAGATTAATGATAATGTGTCCAGATTTATAAATCCAACTAATGATATTACATATAAAACAGAGACTGTGAAATGGCCTATGTGGAAATAAATGGATGAAGTATTTATGTATTAAGATTTCATTAAATTCCATAGTTAAAAGGATATTTACTGACTAACCTACTTTCAAGGATGTCCATAATTATTATGTTGTAAATTATATATATTTTATATTTATAGATTAATGTATAAACCATATCGACTTTAGATGATAGTTAGGGGAAAATAGTTTGATTTGTCACTCTTTTATTGGCCTTACGATCTGTGAAATGTTTATTTTAGGACTTCATGGATCAATGTTACTTTTTTTATATCCATTTATTATAGTAAGGAATGAAATATAATTTGATCAAAGCTCACCCAAAATATGTAATTTTTAGCATTAAATTAAAATTTATCAAGTAAGTAAATTTCTTTATATTGTTAGGGAGGAAAAGAATTATCTAGAACTTGGGAAATTATCTAAAAAATGTTTTCCTAATACCTTAATTTATGTTGATTTGATGGTTTCTAAATCATTAATGATCTATGGAATTGAGGCCCTCAGCTTTGTATTTATCCTTAAATTGTTTCTAAACTATAAACTCAATAAATACCTATAAATATTTACATTTTCACTCGAGGTACATATCTCTACTTTCCTATAATGTTATTCTTCTTAGAGACCGAGTCATATATTAGTCTATGTGACCTTTATACTCCCCATTATCTCATTTCTAGATAATTTTTTAGGAACCCTTATCACGATGTGGGATGTTAAACATAACAAATATAAAAAAAAATGATTTTCCATGATCAATTTTAAATTTATAGGATGAAATCTAATTAATATGGGGAGAATGTAATGCCCCTAAAATATAAATTAAGAACATTGTATCTGATAGCGTTAATGTAACATAACACTAAGCATGTAAAGGAATATAATGTCATAAGAATTATTAATATATTTACTATTAAAAATGAATTAAATATATTAAATAGATTGAAATCAACATGATACTATGTTATCATCTGACATACATCACAATGAGTTCCATTTATATATTGTGTTACATGCAAGACTGGGTTTTAACCGAACAATAATATATTATTTAAATATTATTATTTAATATAATAAGACATAACATTTCCTTTAAAATAACAGTTATAAATATGTTAAACTACCATATGAAAATCTATGGATTGTGTAAATATATAAGGAATTCGTTGGTTACAAATTAATTAGAAATGAAGATGAAAATTTATTTAATATAATGTAAAATATTAATACTTTTATTTTCATGAAGTTTTTTACCCCAAATATTATATTATATGTAATTTTTTAGTGATATTAATGTCATATATATATTATATATTATATATTCAATATAACATTATTTATATTAATTCAATTGATTTTATATGCATATGATAAGAACAAAACCAATATTTCACATAAACCCCTATATTTTAAATAAAGCATTGTTACCTTATTTTAATTGTAAACATGTTTTAAAAAAAATTAAAAAATTTTATAGTTTATATATGTCAAAATAAAATTGAACATTTAATAAATAAAAATTAAAATTAGTTTAGGGTAATTTATTGTAATTTTAGGTCAAGTTTCATTTTTTAAGGAATAGTGAAAAATACATAATTTTAATTCAAAACTACTTTTTCATATAATTTATTTATAACATAAATTTGTACTTTTAATATATTTTAAATATTAATTAGATCATTATTTTATCAATTAATCTTGTTTAGGTAATTGCGATCAATTTCACTTTGATATTGAGTTTAAAAACTTATCAAACTTCATATCATTTTTACTTTAAAAACCCTTATTATCGTCCCTCCCATTGGATGAATTTTAAATTAATCTATTCCACTTATGATATTATAATTTCTAAAAATGGAATATATATTTATAATAACAATAATTTATAATTTATAATATGACTAACTTGTTTTTTTACCAAAAATATTATTGAATTTAATTAAAATTAATTAAAATGTTTAAGGTTAAATTAATATTTTTAAGGGACTCAACCTTAATCTTAAGGACCAAATCATCCTATATAATTTTACAAGAGATATTTTATAAATATATATCGACCCTATTATATATTTTCTAAAAATGGGACCATTATTATATCCACTTGAAATGTAAAAAAACGTGCATAGAATTCCTTTGTCAAAAAAACATGCATAGAATTACTTTGGAAATAAATACTTACATATATATATAAGTGAATATATAAACATATATAGGGAATCAATCACTAAATATGGAGTAACCAAATATCGTTATAATAAACTCTATAATACATGCATGAATGTTTTATAGAAATAATTAATACATTGTCATACAATAATCTTAAACCTAGGGTAATATCCATGATAATTAAATAAAATGAAAATCACACAAAATTAAAATATTTATTATAATAATATATATTAATATATTTAGAAATAATCACATATAAATATATTCATAAAATAATATCAAACTCAAAAGATTTATCCCTTAGAAATGTTTTAAAAACTCCATATAAAATGATAAAATTTGGAATTTAAAACATCTCATTATTAAAAAAATACCCCCTCCCCCTATTACACAAAATAGAATCTACATTTCTGACATAAAAGTTATAATTTTTAAATGTAATAATTTCATTTAAATGTGATTTTTGAAAATAGACTATAAATATGATATCTCAATAAAACAATGGAATGTCTTCAAATAGAATTTTCAAGATTAATTCTTGTTGCGACTAGTGATAAAAAATAGTGAATTATTCAAAATAAAAATAATATTAAAATAAAACTAACGTAGATTTTTCAAAACGTGATCCCCCTTAAAAAATAAACATATAAATTAAAAATATGTGTTTCACTTATATAAGGGTTTTTTAAATTACAAAATTGAATGGAAATTTTCAAAAAACAAATACATTAAATAAAATCAGGATAAAATTAAGTCTTTTCTGGTAAAACATAGTTTCTAAAGAAATCACCTTCCTTAAAATGGTTTTCGTAAATATATAAATTAGAATCATTCAATCAAATTTCCATTATATAAAATGTTTTTTTAAAATAAAATATATATAGTTGAAAAATAAAATTTCCTTAAACAATATGATTGAAAATGTAATTCCCTTAAAAGGAAAATCTAAAATAGAATAATATTTTGAAATAATTTTACTTTACCTTTACCTAAGATTCTATAGTATTTTATTTTAGTACTTATCATCAATGATAGGCTTCTAGGACTCAGTATTCCTCTATAACCCCCCCCCCCCCCCCACACACACACTTCCTCTCAAACTAACTACAATGAGGGTAAGGTAAAATATAACTATTTCACAAAGAACATCTTCCAAGTAAATCAAAGGGGTTGTGTTTTTTATAGTTCGAATCATGGTGTGTTTTGACATATCAATATTATTTTTTTTTTGAATTTTATTTTATTACCTTGTAAGTCTCACTTTTAGGCTTCCAAACATATTATCCCTAATATTATGTTTTTAATACTGAATTTCTTCCAAGATTGATCTATAGGTATACTTAAATATGTAAAAACTAATATAATGCATTATAATAGTTTCATGAGGGGAAGATATCGGTTCAATAAAATTCACCATAGGGTCTCTCATATATTCCCACTAGGTTTATGTGATAATACATCACCTATCAATGAATAGAGACACCCAGAAAAATGGAGGGTCTTTGTTATGGGCATATTATCACTATGAGGTGCACTGCAAATGGTCTATGTACTTGATAACAATGGAATGCAGTGAGCTCCCTTAGTGAATATGGAGGAATGTTGCATCGATTCGGGTTCTAGTTGGTCAATGATGCATCTTGGTTTCAATTTTTCGTGTTTCTTCATGAGGTGAAAAGTGATGGTGTTTGTGGGAAAATAATTCGGTCGGTGGTGGGGTTTCTTCTTTAGCGGGAGGTTGAAGACAACCCCTCCCAAAATTTCATTTTAATTTTTTTAATATATTTCATTAATATTTTTTCTCTTTATGTAATATATATATATATCAATATATGGGAATTTATATTTTTTTAATTTGAATATGTGTATATATATTTTAACATTTAAAAATTTCAACTCAAAATATTTAAATAACAAAGTATATATATATATTAATAATTATTATACGTTATATTTGAATATATATATATATATGTGTGTGTATGTGTGTGTATCTAGACATATATATTTTTCTATGTACATAATTTTATTATTTTTATTCATGTTATACTTTTAATTAATTTAATTTAGTTATATTAAAGTTATATACCCAATAGGTTTGATAGTCTTCAGAAAACATTTTTTATATATTTTTTCAACTTTTTAAATACATATTCATATATATGCATCTTAAATTATTTTTTAGTCAACATTTTTTATTTAATTTTATTTCATAATTTATATTATATATTTAATTTTGTGAAAAAATTATATTTTTTATTAATATTTTAAATAATATCATTTTTACTAATAATTTTAAATAAATATATTTTATTTTGATATATGAATTGTTTAAATGTGTTTATATAAATATATTCTTGATAACTATTTATCAAAATTATTTCATGGAATATAAATAAATATGGTCAAAGTGGACTATAAATATATTAACTTACTCCCCAATTAGAAGTGAAATCATTTTGTGTAATATATATTACATCCAAAAATATATATCATAACCTCTTTATATTGTAATAATAATATGTTCAATGTTATCCTATAAATAATAAATTATTTTTTATAGAATTTATATTTCTCAAATAATAATTTAAATATTTTTTATTTCATAATAATTATCATTTAACAATATTAATTTATAATTGTAACTAAATATATTTATTTCTAAAATAAATTAAAATATAAATAAAGTAGTTTTAGATATATGGTTGGAATGTTTTAATTTTATTCATTCCATAATTTATAAATAAATCATAAATGTAAAATAATAAATTTATACTGAAATATCAGGGTGTTATAAAGATCACAAGAGATAATACATCTTTGGATTTCAATAGGGAAATGGAAAACATTTATGGAAAGAAAGAATATAGATATGGAATAAAAATAGTTTCTAAAGAGGATAAAAATAATAATTTAAATATTATAATTTTATTTGAAATAAATTAATCAAGGAAGAAAATGGTAGAATATATTATTAAGAGGTTCAAGAATAAATATAAGAATAGAAATGAAATGGGAATTATTAACGATTCTTACCTTACTCTTTGGAACAACACATTTGGAAATTGGATTAAACCTTTGAAGGGATATCTTTTGACAAGAGAATAAACATTAGGAAATGTATTGGAGTCTTGGAGATGGATTATGGTATATTTTATTCAATATAATAGGTTTATGGTATGATGATAAGTGTGGTGGTGTAAGATACATTTTATAAAGTAAATGGACCACAATTTCAATAAATAATCATAATTTTATATTAAAGGAATGTAGCATTAAAAGTAATTTGGATATTATAGTGTAAAATAATGGATAATAATGGATTATTGCTTAGTAAACCTCTCATACACACAAATAATGTATAAGGTTTGAGATATTTTGGTCATTTTCTGCTTAAATAGTTTACCATAATTTACTTTTACTACGGTAACTCATTTATTGACCTTGGTAACATATTTTTAGCACTAAAAATGAAATTTCCCTTATATTATAATGTTTAAAATTTAATTCCAAAACTATAATCCATATTATAATATTAAATTTCTATTAATTATCAAAATTAAATTTGGAATAGAAAATGTATAATGCATAAAAACAGTTTTACCAAATTTATAACATTAGTTCTAAAATGTCAATCATAGGTTTATAAATTGAAAATAGTATTTTAAAATGTATTATTTCACTCATTAAATACGTATTTTTCCATGAAAAATGTTTCATAAATTTTTATGTAACATTTATATCATGGTGATGACATAAAAGTTATGGTATTTGTAAAACAAAAATTGTATTATTCATCTAAAAATCAATATTTCTTGACAATTCCCAAAAATTTAACCTAAGTTAATTTTGATATGATAAATCCATAAATGATGTTTATTTTCAAAAATTAAAATTCTTAAATTTTTTAATTTAACTTTAGAATGGAAATATATAATATAATAAAATAATAATAGGAAAAGGAAACTTTTGAATACTAAATGTTCTCTATCTCGTTTCTTGTCAATTAAAAATTAAATTAGTGGTAATATATTATAAATATTATTAATAAAATTAATCATAATTTTACAATTATATATAAATATACTCTTAAAATTAAAAATAAACAACACATGAAACTACAACATTTAGTAAAATACATTTATAGGAATAGAATAAATTTATTCTTATTACATGCCTTGTAATAACTATTTGATGGATTTTAATTTATTAAACTATAAATATAATCAAAAAATTTCCTTAAAATAGTTATTGAGTCAATATTAATTAAAAATAAATAACCAAATTCAAAATTAGTTCTTTGAAAAATATTATTTTGTATCAAATGTTTTTCACCAAATATCATAAAACATAATTATTTATACTCTAAAAATTAAAATGTTACTAATACATTGAAATTAAAATTATTATTTTAATTTTATAAATAAATTATATAATAATAAAATGTGACAAATATATATATATAATATATCTTAAATAAATATTTCCCTTTTTGTTTCATTATTACATTCCCATAATACAATATTTTATCTCATTAAAATTTATCAAGGTTTATTTCAATTCAGCGATTCATGTGAAATAATATATTAAAAATATTATTTATTTAAAATAAATTTGATACTAAATCTCACAGTGCTACAATATCCTAAACTCAAAATTCATGGAAACATATACTCCTTTAATTCAATCGTAACCTTTATTCCTAAACAATATTAATCGCAAATCAAAAAATATATACCTTAATCAAGAATACTTACAATATATTAATATATTCCCAAAAAACCTAAATTTCATTAACAATAAATTACATACCATACCTAATTGATAAATATACCTCATTAATGTATTTTTTTATAAATAACCCAATAAAAATCATCAAAATATCATAAATCACATCGAATTACAATCCTATAAGACCCCAAAAGGGGTATTTCTTCCTTTAAAATTTTGAAAAAACTTATACTAATTAACCCATGATGGTATCCATAACTCTTAAATATCATCATTTTATAACATTTTGACCTCTAATATTATCTAAACAATTCTTTCAGACCAATTGTGATTCTCTTGACCTCAACTCCCCGATCTGGTGGTAAAAACATATTCCTTTCATGATGGTTTAATACCAACTATAATGAACCAAACTTAACCATCCATAATTACAATATTAATAACAAATATGTAGTAACTTTCACATACCCATGACCATTTAGTTTTAACGTTTTAACGATTTAGTGAAGACATTAACTAAAAAATCACATATCTTTCTAATAAAATGTCTCTTTTTCCCACTAAACTAAGGACTTCTTCTTTTATAATAATTCTTCCAAATCTCAAAAACCATTCATGACACATGATATCCATTAAGTATGTTTATAAATAATAATATTCTTCCTAACATGGGTAAATTTAAAAATAAGAAGGATGAGCTCAAATTCTTAGTAAGGGGTACCATACATTATAACCTATCATGTAATAAATAAGGCATGAATAATATGGTAGGAATAAATAATAATAATAATTATGTATAAATAATAATGTGATAAAATGATATATCCATTAATGACATAAAAATATAAATAATAACATGGACAATAATAACTTATTTCATAGTGATTGAATTCATAATTCGTGGTTTCATAAACATACCATCAAGGCCTCATTCTAAGACATCATATATAAATGAGTATGGATTACAATAAATATGCATGCTAGTTTGTATCATGAGACCTACTAATGCATCATGGGGATATATAATTTTTCCCCCATCCATAACTAATTAATTCAAATTAATTCATAGTATCAAGAAGTAAATAAACAATACAATACATAACCAATATTTCTTAGTAATTAATAAACATCCGTATTGAAATAACAAGTATATTGATGACAATATTTTCCTAGTTAATAAATGAAAAAAAATTATAAGTTACCATAAAAAAACATATAGATTAATCGGTTATATGGTTATTTTAATAGTATAAAACTATATATAAAAATAGTGTATAGGATATATATCATATGCATGAAACTAAATAATATAGATACAAATAAGAAAAATAAATCCAATATATGGATGAAGAAAGATATGAAATTAACACTAAAAATAAGGTGATAAATGAATTATAATTTCATAATATTATTTAGAGGCAAGTTCATGAAACATAATTCCTAGACTGATAGATATTTTAGAGTTCGAGAGGACAAAATAAAGAAAGTTTCTAAAAATAATTTTCATAATGATTTTGCAACAAGCTTGTAAAACAAACATCAAAGTTACATTCATAAATTATTTTTAATGGGTTAAACTTTATCATTTAAAAGATTATTTTTAATAGAATTATAAATATATAAAACTTAAAAATAAATAAAATCATAAATTATAAATTTGAGGTGGATGATAAAAAAATACTTTAGTGTAATGAAATCTCTATATTTATTATTTTAAAACATCAACCTTTATATTTAAAATTTAAATTTCATAGAAAATGGGAATATTATTTTCATTGTAACAACTTGGAAACATGTAATGTAATAAATATAATAAATAATAAACATAAAAGATAGAAATTTAATTCATGTGAATAACATTAAAGATAATGTTTTTTTCACAATTTAGTAAAGAAAGTCAAAAATGAGTCATGTTGAAAATGTTAAATATATTTATTTTGAAAAATTTTTAATGAAAATAAAATTCAGCATAAAATGACCTTAATCAATAATTCAAGTAGGGAGAGATTCATTTTTTTAAGAGTATAAAAAATATCGACATAGAGGAAAAATATTCCCAACCGTAAAAAAGAGATAAGTTCAAGTCCATATACAAATAGTTGTTTAGATGAATTGTGAAGCAATTGGAGGGAAAATATCAAGAATAATTTTAAAACCTTAAAAATAATGATGGAATAAAATATAATTCAATTATATGGGGGAAAAACTAAATGTGTAAACATGAAATTCAAGAATAAAGGTTATAACTTAATGAAAGTAAATTAACTTAGCAATAACTCTTACAACTTTGGTAATGAATCAATGGGAAAGGAATAGGGAGGAGAATAAATGAATTTGAAAGTCCTAATAATAAAAAATAATTAATTTATAAAAAATAAATAAGTTATTATTCACAACATATAAAATTAAATCTCTTCATAATAATAAGCATGTCTTACAGAATTTAAATTGACAGAAATAATCCTTACATTAAGACACGACTCACTTGGTTATCTCATATAACCTCCTAAATAAAGAAATTAAATTTATTAAATAATTTATTCAGAACATTTTTCTTGTATATTTAATTTTTTAATAATTATTTATCATCATATTTTATTCACTTATTGTAGTCTTTTCTCTCATCGGCCACTTGGGGTTATTCAATCAATTCCTCCAAAACATCTTTAATATTCTTACCATGGTCGAAGGTGTTATAAAAAGCTTAATTATATCAAAAAATTTATAGATATATTTTATTTATCATTAAATTAAAAAAATAAAGTTTAATAGTATTTGAGAAATATATTCAATTTTTATAAAGTGTCTCGGTATGCTTGTTTAAGGTGATTAAATTTATAATTAGCATTTATTATTAATTTTATTAATATAATTCCTAATTTATAATTAATAAAAATTAATAATATAATATATATAATATTTATTCACTAAAGTCACTTTTAAAACAATCCATTTGAGGTGGTGATTAAAAATTAAATATTTCATTCATGCAGGTGGTAGTTTGACCCTAATATGGGAGACATTTAAATTTTCAAAAGAATTTGAAGATGGTGGATAATGGTAATTACATCCATATAATAACATTTAATTATATTAATGATAATTATGTCGATATATTAGGATGGGTATAATATATTTTGAGGAGGTGTAAGAAGAATGAAACTTGAAAGGGAATGGTTAAAATAATTACCTCTTCCTTGGATATCCTCCGTTTGGACACCCCTTAATCATTATTTGATTGGAATTTTGGGGACACCATAACCTCTACGATATTAGAAATAGGTATCGTGAGATTTTTTCATATTTTTTTAAATGATTATTTCTTTTTGTGGATATATGGATATGTGTAGGGGTCCTTTTATAGCTGAGTAGTGGAATTTTTGAAAAATGTTAATTCAGTAACATAAAAAAAGAAATACTTTATTCAAGTAAAGTGGATCTAAATTGATAATTAGTTATTCAAATAGAACATATGGTCTATAAATCCCCCATCCATACATTTATAGATTATTTTTATGATATTTTGAATCTTTTCCTCTTGATTAAATATTTTTAATTTATTTTAACCATTTCTATAGTGAATAATTTTTCCCATGGTACCTAGTTTTTATAAAAAAATGATATTGAACTTATTACATAATTTGAAAATGATGATTCAAAATTTTAAATCTATTTATTTTATTCAAATTATAATAATTATAAAATTAATTTTAATGTAATAATCGATAATGCAGAAAAACAAATTTAACGAAAAATTTATTTTAATCATATAATAAATTTATTAATATTCCATGCCAAGTAAAAATCATTAAATTTGTGTAAATTTGTTATTTATATAAATTATTAATACTTTTTATTAAATTAATTACTCATAAATGATCAATTTTTTATTAAGATATATATATATATATATAATTATTCAAAATATCGGTATTTTAAACATCAATTTGTTTTATTCATAATTTTTTAAAATTGGTTAATTATTTCAAAATAACTTCCAAAAAAAAATTTTCAATAATGAATTTTAAATTTATTTTAAAATTAAATTTTAAAAAAATAAAAATAATGAAAACGTATTTTACATTAATGATTATATGCTTGTATCATGCAATCGTTTGGTTACTAAACCCCTCTAGAAGTCTACATAAGACCTACATATAAGATATGAAATGGTGGATATCATGTGTGGTGATTGATATTTCATGACCCTTATAGTGATTTCTATGAACTTGAAATTAAGCTATAGATTATTTTAATCAAGGTGAACTTGTTGAAGCCTGTCTTGGAATTACTATAGGAAAAATACTAATGATGCTACTTCCTTTGCAGGATTTGATAATCGAGGCTTATAAGGATATTTTATACTACTTGATTCCATTTCATTATATTACTACATAAATTTCATAATTCAATTTCATCTATTTATTCCATTTAATTCAACAATTATAATATGATATTCATATTTCATACTTATTTGTTAATATTTCTTGGTTTTTTATGTCAATGTTTTGTGTGTTAAAATCTATAAAATATAGTATTAAATTAAATTATAAAACGTAAAAATAATAATAGGGAGTGACATCTAGTTTATCTTTATAGTGGGTGGATTATATAGAATTTTAATGTAAGGAGTATTCTAAGGACATTATCATCCAGATGTATGTAATAGTAAAATACCATATGTTATAAGACATGTATAAAAAATGATTATGTAATTAAAAGTATAAAATTATATTAATTTATGAGGAACCTTATCTAATATTCTTCAAATTCAAATAGATCTGACTACTAATAACACATAACCCATCATCTTTCACATCATTTTCATTCTTATACTTTTGTATGGATTTTTCCAACAGGCCAACCACATTTTCGACTACAACTTCATCCCTTGGAGTAATATACCTCATGAGATGATATCCTAGACTATATTACATTCTAACTCTATAATGAATGTGACATCCAAGATAGTTATATAATATTAACATTATCATAATATACATTCTGATATTACTTAACTTGGAAAACATCCAAGAACTAGAAAAAACATTTTTTATTTATAAATTTTCTTTACCGATATCAAAAGATATAACATATTTAGTATTAATATATTTTCCTACCACTGTCATTAATGAGATTTTATTTTAAATCAAATTAATTTAACAATGATTCTATATCAAAGTCATCTGAAATAAAAATAGTTTTGTATCCCCTTGATAGTTTGCCTTCCTTCTTCTTTATATACAATGAACTTACCTCTAAAATATTATTATATATTATTAGAATTTATTTAATGTTTCCCTATATAGTTCTCTAATATTTTTTTAATGTTTTACCCTTATGATTTATTCTTAAGAAACATCAAACTTATTACATGATAAGGAATAAGTAATATATCCCATTGATGAAGCATATATATTTCTATTATCAACTTAATTTCCTCCCATGTATTAAATATATAATCATGGAGAGATTTATCCCATGTTCCTTTAGGATGTAATTTCCCCCATCAATTTATTTAACTTATTTTTTTTTCAATATATTGTTAACATATATTCTATAATGTGGTTTATGTGAACCAAATGATAGATAAATCATAGCTGATCTTATTCACTCTAACTTTGTTTAGTATATTAAGTCATTCATTGAAAAAGAATACCATCTTAGTCTAAACTAACTTATGACTATTATCTTTTTTCCTATAATTTATCATTTTATTTAACATAGAAAACCATTGAACTCCCACAAACCTCTTGTATAAAAATGAAAAAATAATGATTCTAGGATCTAATTCATTCATTAATTCATAAATATATCCATGTATCATTTATATAACAATCATTTTAGATTCAATAGTAAAAGGAATTCAAATATATTTTATCATATCTATTATTTAAAACATTTCAATGCACTCATAGCTTGGACTAACCTTTGAAAAAAACCACTTTTTAGATTTTTACATTACCATCCAAGTTCATCACTTTTGAAGAATACCTATTTGGATCTATTGGGTTTTACATTAGCTAGATATTTAACAATAATATAAACATGATTTCGGTACATGAAATGCATTTTTGAATTCAATGTTATTTTCCCTTTTAATTTTATATTATACATACTTATTTCTTTTAGGATATAAAATTATTATTTTCATTGAATAATATATCACATAACTCAATGATTATAATACCACATCACTTTTCATTTATCTTTCTTACACTGTATGTGTCTTTGGAACATTATTTCCATAAAATTTTATAGATATATTTCATTTAAAAACTACTTTTTCATTTTGAGCCTTGACTTGTATATCATTCTCTATTACCTCAATAGAGATGTAATCCCCTATAATAGAATTATATCCATTAAATTAACTGATATTTTTCATTCATATGGATAGTAATTTAACAATGAAATGGACCCCCTCAGGGGGAAAAGAACCCAGGCTCAAGAAGTAGATTATGCCTCGATTCGGAGGAGCCTTAGAAAACAAGAAGTCCACCACCATATTCCCCTCTCACCAAGTTTGAGAAATACCGGTCTTTGCGCCCAAGAGAAGGTCACATTTCCTTATGAAATAAGTGATATTCCATGGGACCTTGACCTTCTTTAGAAGAACATTATAATGGGTAAGGGAGTCTGTCCCCGCCTCTTCAAGGCCGATGCACCTTTGTTCAAATAATTCAAGCCCGATGACCATGGCCAGTGTTTCCGCCTCAAGAATGTCTCCCTAGCCAAAGCAGGCTGAGAATGCAGCAATGATGGAACCCCTCTAGTCCTGAACAACCCCTCCTCCTCGCATTGTTTTGTTAAGAATAGAGCCATCCGTGTTGAGTTTCAAACCTTCTCTTGGAGGAAGCCATCGCACCCAATGCCCCAGCCCCTACATACTCACCTAGTTGGAAAAGACTGGGGCTATCCTAAACCTCCTGATTGAAGTTGCATCCATGAAACCCTGACACAGGCTGACCATGTCCAGCAGGGTGTTCCTCTTCTTGAAAGCAATGATGGAGGGCATGTCAGGAAAGCTGAATTCGCCACCCATAACCCTTCTATTGTCTGGCCTTTCAGCCTCTTGATAATCAATAAAAATGCTTATTTTCAAGTCAGGATAGTAATTTCCTTATTAACACATGATAATTACTTTTTATTCACGGTATGGTATTCTTAGTGGACTTTTTCTTATAAAATAATCCTTAAATAACAATTTCCATCTAAATAGATATCTTTCTTACATAATGGATTACTATAATAATATAAATGATATGTTAAGAATTTTTCCTTATAGTTTTCATATGGTAATTTTTTAAATGGATATTTTCAAATCATATCTCAACGGGAATAATATAAAATTTATATGCCTTATAAGACTCATTATTGATCCCCTTGAACAAGTAGCATGATAATGATGTCTATAAGGAAATGTGAGTTTAATAATAACTTCACTCTATATTTAATTTTCAATAAATTATGGTTTATGATATTCTTATACTCACCCACTTTAACAATCTATTATATTTTAAAATAATTATTATATACTTATCATTACAATGCATAAAAATCATAAAACATCTTCATGAACTACATGAATTTACCTCTGAATTATATTTGAGATGTCTCACATATGTAATAGTTAACTATTTCTAGAATCATTATGGTTATGTCACATTTATTTGAAGAAGATTTTGGTCACTATAATTTACTATCATGTCGAATGTGAAGAGAGTGTTCTCATAAGACTATAAATACCCTACTTGATATATGATTGAAACTTAATTGTGGTTATACTTGGCAAAGTTATAACTTGGTATAATTTGGTATTTATTTGAGTCTTTATGTTTTGAATTTATCATAAATTATTTTCATAGAACATCTATAATTTATATAAATTATAATAAAATTAATTCATGTTTTACCATAACTATATTTAATTTAAAATAAAAAATATAATACAGTTGTGTGTAAAATTGACACTTTTATAATGTTTTTTGTAACATCCAAAACAAAAAAATATTTTTCAAAGAATGAGGTTCCCTATGAATGGGTGAAACAATATGTGGGGGGTTCGGGGGGGTCAATCAGCAGTGCTAATTATTTTAAAAAACATCACTTAGATGGAAACCAATATTGTTTTTAACGCACGATCTAATCAAATACTTATATAAACCATACCTGAATTTATTTAAATAATCAAGATAATGAATATTTAATTTTACAAGATTTTCCGCATATGTGAGTAAATATATCCAAACTGTGATCAATATTGTAAGAGAATGAAATTTTTTGGAATATTTGTTTTTAAATAGATTTAATATATTGATGTTTTATGTTACACACAACGAAAAGTTTAAATGAAATGTGAAATAAATTTAAAATATTATTATATAATATGATATTTATCATCTGGTCGTTTGAATGGTAGATGTGAATATGATTGAATAAATTATGAAAATATATGGTTTAAACATGTATATGAAATGATTTATTTAATGAAAAATTAATTATAAATGAAAATAAAAACTATTTAAAAATAAAATAAATATTTTTTCTGAAAAAACTATTTTCATGCACACTAAACGTGTTCTTCCACATTAAATTAAAAATCTCACTTTTGTTGAATGATTTTAATTTCATGAATATATATTATATATTCAATAAAATTTTTAATATTAAACTTATTTATAATATATTAAATAGATAATAATTGACCTAATTTTATGCTTAAGATAGTATTTTTCTAAACAACATTTTGTCGCCTTTTCTGCATATATTTTACAACTAAATTTTGATAATTTTAGAAAATGTATCTAAAAAATTAATGTTCATTTTTGAAATTAACATTCCAAAAATTTATTTTTGATATTTTTTAGAATTTTCTGAGAAGATAAATTTTTCAATGAATAGTGAAAATACATGTTTTTATTAAGAATTTTTATTTCTTCTAATGCTTTTGAAAACTCCCAAATCATTTTAAAATGGATTTAAAAGTAACATTACTTTCTTTCTCATCATATCTGCTGGATTAATTTTAAATTTACATTTTATATTTCTATGAATGGAATTTGAAAAAAATAGATCCCATATTTTGAATCAACATAACATATGTTATCTAATAAGGTAAAATAAATTGTTTACTAAAATAAATAGTTAAAAAATAAAAAATAATTAATGTGGATAAGGTATAAATGGACTAAATATGGTGTTAAACTAAAATGATAAGGGCTAAAAATGACCCAACACTTTTCTTGTTCATATTGGCTGATCATATTTCAATCTTATCATTCCCAAGTTTTAATATTTGGTCAATTTTTTGTTTTTTCTTGGAAATTACTTTCTTATTTTGGGTTCTTCTTGAGAATTTCCAAGTAGTTTCCAAGTGGGTTCCTTTCCCCCACTTAAAAAAGGCTACCACCACATTTCGCCTCTTTACACATATCAAGACTTTTGGCTCAACCAAACCCTACCAAAAACCCTCCCCAAAATTTTTTACCCATGTTCTAGAGTCATTAGTTCTCCCAAAAGACCTACATCAGGGTTCTTAAAAAGTTATCCAAAGGAGGTTCTTCTAAGTAAAGGTAATTATCTTCACTAAGATCCTTCTTTTTATTTCTTATTTTCCACTTTCAATTATGTATTATCACTTATAAAAAATATCCTACATAATGAGACGTTATTATATTAATTTAATAACTTATATCTTTATCCACTTCCATAAAATAGCAAACGAAATTGTAGATCGTGTGTACAGTGGACTAACCCCTTAGGAACTGATTTTTTTGATTTTCCATTATCTATATTCAAGGATGCGTATAATGATAAAATTAATATATTTATCTGATATTTATGACATTAATATATTTTTTGGAATTATTATATCACATACGCCTTGTTTTTTTCCATTCTATAGGAGATGTGATGTCATAGATCATGTATACAGTGGACTACCGCCTTGCAAAGTGATATGAATCATTTTCAATTACGATTTACATAAAAGATAGTAAGGAAAAATTTAATAATTGTTTTAAAATTTTGGGTCCTAAGACTCATTTATTTTTTAACGCAAATAAACGAACTTTTTTTACTGGTTAGAGGGAGACCCATTGTATATCCTAAAGGCCCAGTGGGCATTTAGCCTATTACATAGCCTGTAGGCCCAAATTGTTTGCTCGAGGCCCATTCTGTGAATAGTACTGCTATAGTACTCTGCCTACTACAACACTACATGGTATCCACCACTTCTACTGTACCCTGCCACTACTACAGTACCCATTGTTGCAATAGTTCTGCCACTGGTACAGTATGCTATAGTACTGTTACGATAACTGTGCCAAATGGGTTTTAAACCCTCATTTTTCATGTAGAATTATGAGGTGCTTCCCAATAAGAATAACCCCAACTACAGGTAAATTTTAATAAATATAAATTCTATACATGAAATAATAATTATTATATAATAGAAATGTATTCTTTACCTTTCTTTCATTCCATCCGTTGAAAAAAATGGAAACAGTGTTCATTTATGTATACGACCACCATCTCCAAGAACAACGTATTTCATCATCCATATATAGATTTTATGAATTAATATAAATAAATGTATACTGAATATATATTATATTTATATCATGGTTATAATTTTTTATGTGATTGAATCATAATCTGAATACTCAGGAAATAAATAAAAAATAAAAACATGCATGAAAAAAGGTAGTTATTGCCCGAAACGTGACATTAACATGGAAATGTAAATAAAAGGATAATAAAAGGGCATAAGTAAATCATATATGGTATTATATATATAATTATGGTACTTTAATAAATTTATAATAAAATTATATTTATTATACAATAGGATTGAAAGTGTATGATGGAACTTGAGAATTATGGTAAGGGATTTCTAGTCTCTATTTAATTTCTAAAAGACATATAAAAATAGGACACTTATTTAATTATTGTGGTGTATATACTAAACATTTGACATATTGTATCATTAATATACTTATTTTAATGATATTTAATTTTCCATTTTATTTTATTATTTACTATGGCTTATAATTTTAAATATTTATAATGTAGTAAGGGATTTTTATCTCATATTTACATCTATGAGACACATGACATATTCATCACTGGTTAATTTTATGTTTTGAATGTACTATCCATGAGTTTATATTATGATACATCTCCTGAATTTTACTTTCATATACATATCATTTTAGAAATATACCATTCATAGGTTTTATTATTCATATGTTACCAAATAAATTAGATATTTTTTCTCAATTTTTTTAGACATATGTTATATCATGAAACTAGAATATTTTATGAGGTACATATAAATAAAATTTTACATATAATATCTTGAATTTATTATCATGATATTCTATTTTTCATTTAACATTATTATTTAATGGGTTTTATGAATCAATGCAACCAAATTGGTAATGTTTTTATGTAATAATATCATTGTTTATAAGGATTTATCACCATTATGCATCCAATGATGAAATATTATGACCCATATCTCACAAAAAATATTGAATATTCCTTATCCAATTGATATTTCATGGTAAAACATTTTTTCCCTTCATTTTCTTGTATTTATATAATCAATATTTTAAAATAATTTTTTTTAATAAAAATAATCCTTATTTATCTCTTCAATTGAAACCCATTTTCCTTCCAAACCCATGTTTTCAAAAAACGTTTTCAAAAATATTTTTTAAAATTAATCAAATGAGTTATAAAATAAATTTTTACCCATTTTTGAATTTATAAAATTAATAAATGATTCTTTATGCCAATTACCAAAAAAATGCCTATTTGGATTTTACCAAAAATGTGAATGGAATATTTGTTAGAACATGAATTTAATTTCTTGCCTTTATGACCATTTTTAGTAATAAGCTGATAAGTAAGATTATCAATTTTAGGTATTTTATTTTGTTTTCATGGAAATATAAAAGAAGTAGAAATCAACTCACTTTGTTTTTTGTGATAATTAGACTCACAAATCATATTCAGATCATCAAACTCAAAATGTATAAGAAAATATATCATATTTAGAAGAAGATCTTTTTTGGAATAAAAGTCTCATCAAAATCACCTTAAGGTATAAAATGATGTTCTAAACATAATGAGGGTGAGAATAAGATTCAACATGGATCTGATATGAATCAAATTGTACTTTACTAATTTTTATTTCACAAATATCATAAGTTGTTTAGAGAACTTTTGACTAAATAATTAATATGGAAAGTGGGATAAAAGGTGATGCCAATCATATTCAGGTTTATTTGTAAATAAATATTTTTAAGGAAGATAGGGAAGTTAAAATACTTTCCTTGTTAATTGATATGATGTTGAAGCTGATTTTCAATGTTCTCAAAGTAATGAGGAAATCATGATATAAGAAAGAGTTTTTGTAATAAGAATGTTTTATGATGGAAAAACCTTTCAGTTTCAAGTTCATCGTAATGAGATCCATGTATTAATAATTGTTTGTTGTCATGATGATTTGGATAATCATATTTATAAGAATGAAGACATTTCTACTAGAATCAGTCCATCATACTCTGTGTTCCATCATTAATAGGTGTTACTCTAACCCTGATAATTCATTACATTTTTTTATCCTTATAAAATTGGAGGTAGATTGATAATAATTTTTTTTAAGAATAATTTTTTTATGAAAATTATCTTGGGTTATTTTGGGAAAATTGAATAAGAATGTTTTGTTAATTTATTAAACGAAAAAAAAATTAATATCCTTATCGAGCTGGATAATAGAAATAAAACATGAGTATTCAGTGTTACTATGATATATCCACAATTAGGTCAAGAATGATAGGGTAATTATATTTTGTTTATAAGTGGTTCAAGAAAATTAGACTGACCAAATAAATCTATTATAATGAAGGACTCGTATTCGTAAAATAGAATGAAAAATCTGAATTAGATTAACTATATGTGTGAAATACCAAAGGGATCTAATGTCAAAAAAAGACATTAAATTAAAGGATGAATAAGTCAAAGAAGGTTCCAAAATAATAGAAAGGTTTAAGAATTCAAAGAGAGATCTAAATTTCAAGGGTAATTGAATGAGTCGAATAAATATATGATATTTAAGGAAGATTGAAGATTCAATAGTTTGGGTAATTATGGAAAACCATTTCAGGATCCCACGTAAACAATTCTTGCGAGCCTATAAATATGTGGAGATTAATTTTTGTATTCTTATAATTGCATTATTTATTAAATAGGAGAGAAATGTCTATATTTTAATCCATAAAGAGTTTTTATCTTGTGTTTTCTTATAGAGGATAGAAAGATATAAGAAGGAGAAGATAGAATAAAATACTCATTGTTTCTAGATCGGAATGAGAAATAAGATTGGGATTTTCATATTGGAGAAGAAAAAGTCACTAATTGTTCATGTGGTATTCAGGCAGAGTTTTATTTCTATATTGGCCAATCAGACTTGGGAATCAGATTGGGAAATCAGACTCAGTGTCATTTTAATTTCTATAAAGTTGTTAGTATCTTCTGGGTAAGAAAGTGAATAATTGTTTTGAAGGATCATATTTGTGAAATTTGACTTATAATCACTATAACATGTTTGTTACAAAAAATTTATTACGTCATTTCGTGGTACTTGAATCACATGCCCAATTGTATTAAACGTAGTTTAATACTAGTATAAGTTAATATCTTCATCATTGAATTCCACATAAAAGAATTATTTTTCTAGTAATTTTTGTGGTATTGGATTATTTATAAACCATACCATGGACTATATTCTCATTGAATAGTGAACTCTGCAAATTATTGGGTTCTTGTGGTTGTGTGGTTGATTTTTTTCAGAGAACGAAATATTTAACAATAGGATAATATTGTTTCTAAATTAATGAAACTTAAAAACAAAAATATATCACTGATTAACCCCCTCCCCCTAGCTGTGATACTTGAACACTAGCTGGGTAATCTCAATTGGTATCATATCCAGGTTCCCTTCTCTTACTCTTTGTTGATTATTTTAAGAGAAGTTTTGATGAAGAATCTGAATTGTCTAAATAGTTACTAGATTCTAGTCTTTTATGGAAATAACTATCATATTTAGAAATATATAATGATTTGTTATCATATGTCTCTTGGGTATGATGTTCTGGAATCTACAACAAATGGACTTAGTCCTATTTATGATAAGGTTCCTCTTACGCCTATCAATAAGAAGAACTGTGATAATGATGAACAGTTTAAAAATGATTTACTATAATCACTTTCTAAATATTAGTTTTAAGAGTTAAAGGACTTTCTAGTAACAAAGTTATCTAGGACATGTTGTAAATCATTTATAGAGGAAATAAAAAAGTGAAGTAAAAGGTTCAAATATGGAGATTGAAATATGAAGATCTAAATAAGGCTGAATACAAATCTATTAGTCACTTATTTACCACAGTAAATGATATTTATCCCTATCATATGTCTTGGTGAAATGTTTTAGGATTCTATAGATTTTGAAAATATCTTAAGAATCCATCTTGATAAGTTTGATGCCAATGTTTTCTTATTAGAAGATAGAGATATTGAAACTCTATCTATGGTTGATCTTTATAGTACTCTTATTACTTATTAAATCATAAGAGAAAATTTTATAAAGGGAACGACAACAAAAGATAGAGAAATTTATTTCAAATATTTCATGAAAGAAAAGTCTCATAAGGTTCTTGAGGAAGATGATGTTGCTGAATCTGACTCCAAAAATTTGTTATGTAAAATCTGTGATGAATTATTATCCTTATTTTCAAAAACTTTAGAATATGAATAGGTAAATACAAAAGAAACTTCCCTTGAGGTGTTTTAAATGTGGACCTTTTTGGAACTTTATAGATAATTTTCCTTGAATAAATAATGAATAGGATATTAATGAAGAAGAAATAAGGATATGAATTTCATAGAAAAAATTAGGCTGATAAGGATAAATATTTTTCATACTATAAAGATAAAAATCCTTTAAATCCAAAATAATTAGTTTTTTATCTTAAGACGATGAAGAAGTATAAAGTTAATTCATTTTGAAAAATATTTTGAAAAGGCTGTAGATAATACTTTTATTGTAATAGTGAATAATAAAGAGTTAAAAAGTAGCAGTTCTAAAGAAAATAAAAAAATCTCAATTATAATTTTATATTAAATAATAATTTGAAATATTTTTTGAGAAAAATTAGATGTAAAAATAACGAAATTAAGAAGTTAAAGAATGAAAACACATCAAAAAATAATAAATAATGTTTTCCTAGTCATAAATTCAGGATGATGATAGAGAATTATGATTCTATGAAATATCTTGAGAAAAAAATGTGATTAGAATCAGGAAATATAACTCAAGGAAAAATAAAAAGAGTTGGAACCTATAAAAGAAAAATGTTCTAAATATTATTAGAGAGGTGTATGTTTTAAAAATTTTATCTATAAAGTTATTGAATGTTATCATAAGGATAATATTGAGAAGAATCAACCGAAAGTTACCATCAATGGTTGAGGATATATATGAAGTTATCCCTAATAATAATAATGTTTGAAATTTTTCTGAGAATAACAATTTTGGGAAAGTTGTATATGTTGTCAAATATAACAAAGTAAAAAAATAAAAAGTTTCTTAAACCTCTGAGTCCAAAAATACTTCTAGAAATTTAGAATGTATAAAATATATTAAAACATCTTGTTCTGATAATGCTAAAAATAATCCCGAGCAGAAAAACATTATTCTAGTTAAAAATAGAATTTTTGGTGGTCAACAATGTTCTATTAATAATATTGGTGAGAAAAAACTCAAAACACTAATCAATCATAACTTTTAAGAGGAAAATATTCTTTTTTTGTATAATGATACAATTTTTATTGATTCAAACATATAAAAAATATATATTGTTTTGAAAAACAAATTACTAATATTCTATGGGATATTTATTTCATTGTTTTACGGGGATCCAATCCTCTTAAATGAAGAAGTCTAAGAAAGAAGTTTGGAAGAAACCAGAGAAGGTTTGTGTGAAAGTGTAGAATAGGTTCCAACCCCTAAAAACTACTTGTGAAAGATATAAAAAACACCAAGACATAATGATAAGGGTTGTATCGTTTTGTTACCGACTAAACAAAATTTATAAATAATTATCATAAGCCAAAGGTGAATAATGAAAAGGGAAAATAAAAATATATTTTTTAACTACTTTGGAAGCTATAAAAAGAAGAATTTCCTTGGATTCTTTATAGTGGGTATTCTTCTCATATGATATGAGAGTTAAATTTGTTGAATACTTTTAAGTTCTTCAAATAAAGAATGGTGAAATTTGAAAATGAGTAATCTTTTATAATCAAGGGTATTGGACCAATCCTCATTGGGAAATAAAAGATAAAATCCCAAAACGATTTATATGTGGATGGATTCAAAAACAACATGATTCGTGTTTCCCAAATTTTAGATGATGTTAAAAAAGTAATCTTCATAAAATATGGTATTTTTTTAGAAAATGTGTAAGATATAAAGGTACTTACAAGATCCTATCATACAAAATTAAACTTCTTCCATGTTGGTGAAATACAAAAATCTTGTTACTTGGGTATGATAGAAGAAAGTCTATTGTGAAATAAAAGTCTAGGACAATTTTTTGAAACAATCATGATCTATTTATCAATGTGATATAGTGTTTGATATATTCCTAATATTTCATGAAGAATATATTGGTTCTTCACTATTTGTCAAAAGAGAAAAATTACAAACTAAATGCATAAGAAAGTTCAGATTTGTTCAAAAAACACCTAGAACATATTAATTCTAATATCTGTTGTCCCATGAGAACAAAATCAACTAATGGAGATAAATAGTTCACCAATTTAATTTATTACTCTACTAACATTACATTTGTTATTTGTAATATCACAAGTAAGTAATGAATAAAAGTTACTTTTATATATGTCTATTATAGAATTAGATAGTGTTTTAGACGCTTAAAATGAGAATAAATCCAATCTTAAGCATGGAATACACTAATATTTTTAAAAGATTGTTTTACTCCTTTTTGATGGAAAACCATTTTTAAATATATCTTTTGAAAATTTTATAAGATATTTTTTTCAAAATAAACTTATTATTTATGATTGGGACATTGAAATTTACATTGGATAATTTTTTGGTATTTTTATGACAATGTTCATTTTTTTATGAATAGTGAAAAAATACTGCATTTTACATCAAAAATTCTTTTTCATATAATTTAATTATATGGTTATATTATCTTTTGAATTGGTTTTGAAGGTAAAAACGAACACAGGACTGATTATTCAGAACTCAATAGAATCATATGCACGGATCGTTGTAATCTTCCTATCATTCTACACAAAAATTCTGATTTATTGGCAAAGAGGCGACGAAAGAGATTCATCATTCCATTCCAATGTTAAAATATATTTTTACCATTTAATCCAATGGTGGTCATTGGAATAAATTTCACTTTGAAATTGGACTTAAACTAGTGTCAATCTTTTGATACTTATTGTTTCATAAAAACATGCTATTTGTCATGACAGCGGCAATTAATTAATAAATTAATTAATGTGACATAAATTATTTGAATTTTGTAAAATAGACATAATTTTTGAATTTGGAATATCAAATATAGCTTACCGTGATGTTTTGGTATTTTTCTGAAAAACTTCAATTTTTGATGAATAGTGAAACGACTAAGTGGTAGTTAAAGAAACTGAATTTTTCGTTTAAATGAAACTTTGTCACTTCTGTGATTTTATTTTCAAAAATAAGACATACATGGTTTTCATTAAGAATTAAAATGTGGTTCAATGAGATTAAAATAATTTTTTTGTGAATAGTAACTTTTAAGTTCATAATCGCGATTAGAGGTAATTAGTGTAGTTTAAGGTAAAAATAATGTTTTAATAATATGAGATGAGCTTGACACATTTCCTACCCTTATTGGATGTATCATGGCCCACCAATAAAAGCCATGGGTCATCTTGAGGACCCCATGGAGCCACTTTGGTTGGGAAATGACATAAATAACGTTTTATTTAATGTTAAAGTAAAAATGACACAAACATGAGATGTTTTACTAAAACAATTCTTAAATGGTGTTATACAAGTCATATTTTTTACTATAAATAATAATTAGAAAGCTAAAAATATTTCCTACATCATGATATTTTTTTTTATAATTTTTAGACATTAAATAAATTAAATTATTTATGACATCATGATGATGTAGCGATTACCTCTTTAATAAAGGATTTAAATAAAACAAAAAGATAATGTAAAATCTATGCCCTAAACATGTCCAAAACATATTGAATGGGTGGATTTCGAACCCTTATCACCTTATCCTCTAATTATATCAATGTGGGACCTTTTGAATCCGAAAATCCTTTTAAAATAAAGTAACATTTCTTTACTTTCCAAGAGTGCCCCTCCTCTCCTCTTATAAAAGGCCCCCACCTCTACCTCCTTACCCACACTTACAAAGACTTTTGCTCGGCAAACCTCTGCTCATTTTGTCTCTCCACTTCCCTATCTTACTACTTGAAGCCTTACTTTGGGCAGAAGACTTCCCAAGGAAGCCTTTGAGCTCAAACCAAAGGGAGTTACCCGATTTTAAGGTAATGTCTTCACTTGAGTCCGTTTGTTTTATTTTGCTTCTCCAACCCCCTAAACTCTTTTTATTCATTTCTTTTCTAACTAATCCAGTATATTCAATATACTAGGATGTTTTTATAAGAAGGATTATAGCTACACCTACACACACCTACATCTAATGGTTAAAGAACATATTGTTTCCGTGGATGGAGAATTTCTGCCTCCTGAAATGATGATTGTTCAACATTCTTTTAACACCTTAAAAGGTGTCCATTATGATGAAAATATATTTATATATGATATATAATATGTTTATGTTTTCCTTAAGCTTCTTTATTTTTCATTTTGGGCATACCTTTATGGATTCCATTATGGGTAAACACGATATCTTTATTTAAGGAAGTGCGGACTACCGCCCCCTCAAAGTGATTTGATTCATTAATACCATATGTGGGACGTATAAAGGATGAATTTATGATATTATATATTATATTACACTATAATTATAATATACCTTTATATCATTATGATTCTATTCTATAAAATCCGAAATAGAAATGAAAGTAGCATTCATGCGTACGTACGGCTTACCGTCTCCATGAACGGTGCATTTCATTTCTTACCTCTAAATGATTATGTAATGTTATAAATGCATGTATGTACTAGATATATATGTAATATGTGATATCTACATCATGAATACCATTATGGATATAATGGATACATGAACAACTTGTAATTATAAAGGGTTTATTTTTGACTCAAGTACCAATGATCGTTAAAACGACCGTTATTAACTTAAATGATTACATAATGTTTTTAACATGGAAATAACTGATATAAAAGGAATAATGAACTTGAAAAAGGTTCTTAAACAAGTAGAAATTAACTCAAGTTTATTATTCAGGAGATTAAAGAACGATCAAGTCAAGTCAGACCCGAGGTATGGGACTTCGTCTCAATCTCCTTTAATTGAGGCATATTTTGTTTTATCCACAACCTTCTTTTTACAGTGTATAAACCCCTTTGACTTTTACATTTATCCAAAATGAATCTTTTTTATACGAAGCATTTTACTAAACGACAAAAGGGAATGTTTTTGGCGTACGTATGCGGCGACAAAGACTTCTCTGTCGCCGTGACCATTATTTGAGTTTCGGCTTCCTCTACAAGCCATACCTTTTTTTTAAAGAAAAATAAATACCATGTTTTACTTTTATTTTATTTTGGTATTGAAATTGGTTTTCATAATGTTTTTATATCAATGTTTTGTATTGATATCTTGTGATTGAAAGGTGGAAATGTTATGTTTCCTTTATGCATGTTTTATGTGATACGATTATGTTGAGGTTCTTGGGCATTATTATGAAGAAGGGTGGTTCTGTGATAAACTAAGGACGGGTGAGCCCGATATAGCTCTCCAATGCATTGGGTACCGCAAAGGAGTGAAACGTTAAGGTTTCTCTGAAGATATTTAGGGAATATACTGTGATGGGTATTCCAAACGTAACCAAGAGGGTTACTCCCTATGTAAGAATGTTATGAATGCATCAAGTTACCTTTATTTCTTATGATTTCTATGATTTATTCATGATTTGATGAGGTATGTTAAAGTTCCTATGTTATATGGGTAAAGTATGATTTCATTATTATGTATATATGAACTCATGTTTCCTTTCCATATTTTTATAACCCTTACTGAGCTTTTTATGCTCATCCCAAGTTTTTTTGCAATGTTTTTCACAGGACAAGGGAAAGGTACATGATATGAAGATAGTGTCAAGGAAGTGTCATGAAAAATCCATGTTTTATTATAAATATGTTTCCATTGATGGAAAAAATGAATATTATCTTTTATATAACCACTTTGTTTAAATGTGTAATTTAATGAAAGTTTTATGTTATAATTCTCTAAAACTCTAAACATGCAAAGATCCTCAAGGTGTAATCTTTTAATAACTCAAGATTAAGTAAGGTTTAAGTTCGGGGCCTTATAGTTGGAATCATAGGTCGGTTTAGATAACTTTAGGAGTTAGAGTTCTATTAAATTATTATCCAAAAATATTTTTTTAACGGTCAAATTGAAATGATATAGCATTTGAAGATTACCATGTTGCTTCATCTAAGACATGTTTGTTCAGAATGGTTTTCGGCAGAGGAAACAGGGAAGTAGTGCTAGGAAGGCATACTGAAGGAAATAACCTTCCGAATCAGCATCCTGAGATGGTCATAATTGGAACTGAATAGTTTGTTGCAGTAATGGTGCAATTTACTCAAGCGATAAATGGTGGTGGTATCCATGCACGAGATCAGCCAGATCAACCATAGAGGAACATGTCAGTGGTGGAACATTTCCTGAGGCAACATCCCCCATCATTCAGAGGATCATCTGACCCTATGTTAGCTGAAGGGTGGATTAAAGAACTGGAGAATATTTTCGATGTCATGAGGTGTTTTGACAATCAAAAGGTTAGTCTTTCTATTTACCGTATGGAGGGTGAGGCAGATCAGTGGTGGTCCATGGTTAAAAATATCAGGGATGCTGATGAGATTGATGCTCTCGACTGGGATGAATTCAAATGTATGTTTCTTGAGAAGTATTTTCCTAAGGCTCTTCGACTTAGGATGGAAAAACAATTCTTGGAATTGAGGCAAGAGGAAGACTCAGTGGCTGCCTATGAAGAGAGGTTCACTTGATTTTAAAGGTATGCTCCAAATTTAATCCGAGACCTTGATAATAAAATCAATCGTTTTTACTCAGGATTAAATCCAAAATATCGAAGGGCATTGGATTCTCGTGAGTTTAAAAGTTATGAAAATCTTGTTCAATGTGCTGAGAAGGTGGAAATGGAGTTTGTTGATGATCAAGGGTTTTATAACAACCAACAGAAGAAGAGACCGAGGTGGTAGGAGAAAAGGGAGAATTCCTCAAAAAAGTCTGATGGTAAGAAAACTAAGTTTCCAGTTTGTGATAAATGTGGTAAAAGGCATGCTGGGGAATGTCTTCTAAATTCTGGAAAGTGCTACTGATGCGGTAAGATGGGACATAAGGCTCGTGATTGCACTGAAAAAGATCAGGGTGATGGTAAGACCAAAGTTGATTTGCAGTTAGTGAAATGTTTTAAGTGCAATGAGATGGGTCACTATGGAAACGAGTTTTTGACAAAGACCTCAAGTTATGGGAAACAGTTTGACTACAAGAAGAAAGGGGTGGTGAGATCCTTTGCGACTACTTCAGCAGATGTCGGGCCATCAAATGAAGTTGTATCAGGTACTTTGTTTTTTTTTCAGATTATGCTAGTGTGTTGTTTGATTCGGGGTCCACACATTCTTTCATCTATAAAACCTTTTCTAGTAAAATGGGAATACCATCTTAAGAAATGACTCCTGAACTTGTGGTAAAAACACCTGGGTGAAATGTTGAGGCAAAAAGAATTTATAAGAATCTTCTTATCCTTATCTGTAGAAGGAACCTACTTGGAAACCTTATTGTTCTACCTCTAGTAGAGTTTGATGTTATCCTTGGTATAGATTGGATCTCTATTTACCTTGCTAAGATTGACTGTAGAGATAAATAAGTTTCTTTTCAGAAAGACTTTCAGTTTGTGTACAAGAATGAACCCTTACTGTTGATAACTTATCAAGAGGCCGAGGAACTTGTAAAAGATGGAAATGAATGTTACCTTTAACATATTGTTGAAAACAAGGGAACTATTCAGATTAATGATGTTCTAGTGGTAAATGAGTATCCTGATGTTTTTTCTGATGAGTTTCCTGGAATAATACCAGATCGGGAAGTTGAATTTACTGTTGACTTCATTCCTGATGCTAGGCCAATTTCGAAACCCCCTTCTCGAATGGCTCAAATTAAACTTTTAGAGTTGAAGGAGCAATTCCAAGATTTATTAGAGAAAGGTTTCATTCGACCTAGTACATCACCATGGGGTGCTACTGTTTTATTTGTTAAAAAGAAAGATAGTTCTATGAGACTTTTCATTGATTATAGAGCCTTGAATAAGATCACTGTTAAGAACAAATATCCGTTGCCTCATATCGATGATTTGTTTGATCAGCTCCAGGGAGATCAGTATTTTTCAAAGATTGACCTGAGATCGGGGTACCATCAGCTGAAGTTAAAGGAAGCAGATGTTCCAAAGACTGTGTTTCATACAAGATATGTCCATTATGAATTTGTAGTAATGCATTTTGGGCTAACCAATGCACTTTCTGTATTCATGGACTTAATGAATAAAATTTTCCATGAGTTCTTGGATAAGTTTGTGGTGGTCTTCGTTGATTATATTTTGGTGCTTTCTAAAAGTAAAGAGGAGCATGAAAGACATTTAAGTGTTATTTTTCAAACCTTAAAAGAAAAGAAATTGTATGGAAAATTCAGCAAGTGTGAGTTTTGGTTGCATCAAATTTCGTTCCTTGGTCACATTGTTTCTAAAGATGGGATAACTGTTGATCCTGCAAAAACAAAGGTTGTTGAAGAATGGACAAGACCCACAAATATAACAGAGATTTGTAGTTTCCTTGGTTTGGCAGGCTATTACGGAAGGATTGTTATAAATTTTTCATGGTTATCTAGTATAATGACTAGGCTAACTCGGAAGGGTGTTAAGTTTATCTGGAAAAAATAATGTGATGATTGTTTTCAGGAATTGAAAAGAAGATTGGTGAATGCTCCAGTTTTGGCACTACCTTCCAGGAATGGTGAGTTTGTTATATACAGTGATGCTTCGTTGAAAGGACTTGGTTGTTTCCTAACACGGAATGATTAGGTAATTGATTATGCTTCACATTAGTTGAAAACTCATGAGGTAAAATTACCCTACACATGATTTGGAATTAGCTGCTGTTGTTTTTGCTTTTAAAATTTGGAGGCATCATTTGTTTGGAGTAAAGTTTGAAATATATACTGATCACAAAATTTTAAAGTATATATTCACTCAGAAAGAGTTGAACATGAGACAAAGGGGATGGCTAGAATTAATCAAGTATTATGATTGTACAATTCATTACCATCCGGGAAAAGAAAATAAAGTGGCTGATGCTCTGAGTCGAAAAAGTAATGCTTCATTAGCAATGTTACATTTGGAACGTGGTCCTTTGGTTAAGGATTTAATGAACTTTGTCATAGAAGTTGTTGGTGCAGGATGTTATTCTGTTTTGTTTCAGGTATCAGTGAAATCTTCTCTATCAGACAGAATCAAGCAAGCACAGAAGCAAGACAGTGAGTTGCAGAAAAAGGTAGAGCTGGTTCAGAAAGGTAAGTTTCCTGAATTCAACACTGATAGTGACTGTGTTTTGAGATTTTGGAATAGATTTTGTGTGCCTTCTGATTCAAAGTTGAAGAGAGAGTTGTTATGTGAAGCTCATAGTTCTCCATTTTCAGTTCATCCTAGCAGTACTAAGATGTACAAAGATCTGCGGGAGTATTACTGGTGGGATGGAATGAAAAGAGATATTGCTGATTTTACTGTCAAGTGTTTGACATGTCAATAGGTTAAAGCAGAGCGGCAGTTACCAAAAGGGATACTTCAGCCTTTACCAGTGCCAGAGTGGAAAAGGGAGAATATATCCATGGACTTTGTTGTGGGATTACCAAAGACATCTCGAGGTAATAATGCAATCTGGGTTATTGTTGATCGCTTGACTAAATCTGCTCATTTCCTTGCTATACGAGATACTTTTTCCCTAGATCAACTTTCCCGTTTGTATCTTAAAGAGATAGTCAGGTTACATGGAGTTCCTCTCTCCATTGTATCTGACTGTGATCCCAGGTTCACTTCTAACTTTTGGAAAGGCCTTCAGATGTCGTTGGGTACTGAATTAAATTTTAGTACAGCTTTTCATCCTCAATCAGATGGGCAGTCAGAACGAACGATCCAGACTTTGGAGGATATGCTACGAGCTTTTTCGATGGATTATTAGGGAAGTTGGGACCAACAACTTTTTTTGGTTGAATTTTCATATAATAACGGTTTTCATTCCAGTATATAGATGGAACCATTTGAGGCGTTATATAGGAAGCGGTGTCAAACTCCAGCTTTTTGGGATGAAGTGGGTGAAACAAAGGTGATGGGACCTGAATTGGTAGAAGAGTTGGCAGAAAAAGTTCAGCTGATACAGAAACACATGAGAACAGCTCAGAGTAGGCAGAAAAGTTATGCGGACAACAGGAGGAAGGATCTTTCTTTTGAGGTAGGTGATCATGTTTTTCTCAAAGTCTCACCATGGAAAAGTGTGATGCAATTTGGTAAGAAAGGAAGGTTGAGTCCAAGGTTCATTGGACCCTATGAAATTCTGGAGAGAGTTGGATCAGTTGCATACCGGGTGGCTTTACCTCCGATTTTATCTCAAGTATATAATTTTTTTCTTGTTTTGATGCTAAGAAAGTACATGCCAGATCCATCTCATGTTTTGAGTCCAGAGGTAGTTCAGCTGGAAGAGAACCTATCTTATGAGGAACAACCGGTCCAGATTCTTGACCACAGGGGGAAAGTGTTACGGAATAAGGTGATTAATCAGGTACAGGTTTTGTGGAAAAACCACATGATTGAAGAGGCAACATGGGAATCTGAAAATGCAATGAGGGATAAATACCCCCACTTATTCGATAAGTAAATAAATTACGGGGACACAATTTTTTAAAGGGGGGAAGGATGTAACATCCGAAGTAAGTAATGAATAATAGATATTTTTATCTATGTCTACTAGTGAATTCGATAGTGTTTTAGAGGCTTAAAATGAGAATAAATCCAATCTTAAGCATTGAATACACTAATATTTTTAAAAGATTGTTTTACTGCCTTTTGATGGAAATCTATTTTTAAATCTATATTTTGACAATTTTATAAGCTGTTTTTGTCAAAAGAAACTTATTATTTATTATTGGGACATTGAAATTTACATTGGATAATTTTTTGGTATTTTTCTGAGATTGTTCATTTTTTATGAATAGTGAAAAAATACTGCATTTTACATCAAAACTGCTTTTTCATATAATTTAATTATATGGTAAGATTATCTTTTGAATTGGTTTTGAAGTTAAATTAGAATATATTTTTACCATTTAATCCAATGGTGGTCATTAGAATCAATTTCACTTTTAAATTGGACTTAAACTAGTGTCAATCTTTTGATACTTATTATTTCATAAAAACACGCTATTTGTCATGACAGCAAGAATTAATTATTAAATTAATTAATGTGACTTATATGATTTTAATTTTGTAAAATAGACATCATTTTTGAATTCGGAATATCAAATATATCTTAGAGTGAAGTTTTGGTATTTTTCTGAAAAACATCAATTTTTGATGAATAGTGAAACCACTAAGTGGTAGTTAATGAAACTGAATATTTTGTTTAAATGAAACTTTGTCACTTCTGTGATTTGATTTTCAAAAATCCAACATACATGTTTGTCATTAGGAAGTAAACTGTGGTTCAATGAGATTAAAATAATTTTTTGGTTAATAGTATCTTTTAAGTTCTTAATCACGATTAGAGGTAATTAGTGTAGTTTAAGGTAAAAATAAAGTTTTAATAATATGAGATGAGATTGACACATGTACTAACTTTATTGAATGTGTCATGGCCAACTAAGACAAGCCATGGGTCAACTTGGGGACCCCATGGAGCCACTTTGGTTTGGAAATGACATAAATAACTTTTTATTTAATGTTAAAGTAAAAATGACACAAACATGAGATGTTTTACTAAAACAATTTTTAAATGGGGATATACAAGTCATATTTTTTACTATAAATAATAATTATAAATATAATAATATTTCCTACATCATGATATTTTTTTTATAATTTTTAGACATTAAATAAATTAAATTATTTATGACATCATGATGATGCAGCGATTACCTCATTAATAAAGGATTTAAATAAAACAAAAAGATAATGTAAAATCTATGACCTAAACATGTCCAAAACCTATTGGATGGGTGGATTTCGAACCCATATCACCTTATCCTAGAATTAAATAAATGTGGGACCTTTTGAATCAGAAAATCATTTTAAAATAAAGTAACATTTCTTTACTTTCCAAGAGTTCCCCTCCTCTCCTCTTTTAAAAGGCCCCCACCTCTACCTCCTTACCCACACTTCCAAAGACATTGGCTCGGCCATCCCCTGCCCATTTTTTCTCTCCACTTCCCTATATTACTCATTTAAGCCTCACTTTGGGCAGAAGTCTTCCCAAGGAAGCCTTTGAGCTCAAACCAAAGGAAGTTACTAGATTTTAAGGTAATGTATTCACTTGAGTCAGTTTGTTTTATTTTTCTTCTCCAACCCCCTAAACTATTTTTATTCATTTATTTTGTAACAAATAAAGTATCTTCTATATACTAGGATTTTGTTATAAGAAGGATTCGAGCTACACCTACACACAACTACGTCTAATGGTTAAAGAACATACTGTTTCTGTGGATGGCGAATTTCTGCCTCCCGAAACGATGATTGTTCAACATTCTTTTAACACATTAAAAGGTGTCCATTAAGATGACACTATATTTATATATGATATATAATATTTTTATGTTTTCCTTAAGCTTCTGTATTTTTCATTTTGTTCATAACTTTATGGTTTCCATTATGGGTAAACACGATATCTTCATTTAAGGAAGTGCGGACTACCGCCCCCTCAAAGTGATTTGATTTGTTAATATCATATGTGGGATGTATAAAGGATGAAGTTATGATATTATATATGATATTACACTGGAATTATAATATACCTTTATATAATTATGATTACATTCTATAAAATACTAAATAGAAATGAAAGTAGCGTTCATGCGTACGTACGGCTTACCGTCTCCATGAACGGTGCATTTCATTTCTTACATCTAAATGATTATGTAATATTATAAATGCATGTATGTACTGGATATATATGACATATATGATATATACATCATGAATACCATTTTGGATATAATGGATACATGAAAAAATTGTAATTATAAAGGGTTTATTTTTGACTCAAGTACCAATGATCGTTAAAATGACCGTTATTAACTTAAATGATTACATAATGTTTATAACATGGAAATAAGTGATATAAAAGGAATAATGAACTTGAAAAAGGTTCTTAAACAAGTAGAAATTAACTCAAGTTTATTATTCAGGAGATTAAAGAACGATCAAGTCAAGTCGGACCCAAGGTATGGGACTTCATCTCAATCTCCTTTCACTGAGGCATATCTTGTTTTATACACAACCTTATTTTTATGGTGTATAAACTCCTTTGAATTTTAAGTTTATACAAAAGGAATCTTTTTTATACTAATAGTTTTACTAAACGACAAAAGGGAATGTTTTTGTCGTACGTATGCGGCGACAACGACTTCTCCACTGCCGTGACCATTATTTGAGTTTCAGCTTCCTCTACAAGCCATACCTTTTTTTTAAAAGAAAAATAAATACCATGTTTTACTTTTCTTTTACGTTGTTATTGAAAATGGTTTTCATAATGTTTTTATATCAATGTGTTGTATTGATATCTTGTGATTGAAAGGTGGAAATTTTATGTTTCCTTTATGCATGTTTTATGTGATACTATTATGTTGAGGTTCTTGGGCATTATTATGAATACGGGTGGTTCCGTGATAAACTAAGGGCGGGTGAGCCCGATATAGCTCTCCAATGAATTGGGTAACGTGAAGGAGTGAAACGTAAAGGTTTCTCTGAAGAGATTTAGGAAATATACTGTGATGGGTATTCCAAACGTAACCAAGAGTGTTACTCCCTACATAAAAATGTTATGAATGCCTCAAGTAACCTTTATGTCTTATGATTTCTATGATTTATTCATGATTTTATGAAGTATGTTAATGTGCCTATGTTTTATGGGGAAAGTATGATTTCATTCTTATGTATATATGAACTCATGTTTCCTTTCCATATTTTTATAACCCTTACTGAGATTTTTATGCTCATCCCAAGTTTTTTTGAAATTTTTTTCACAGGACAAGGGAAAGGTACATGATATGACGATAGTGTCAAGGATGTGTCAATAAATAATCCATGTTTTATTTTAAATATGTTTCCATTGATGGGAAAAATGAATACTATCTTTTATGTAACCACTTTGTTTAAATGTGGAATGTAATGCAAGTTTTATGTTCTAATTCTCTAAAACTCTAAACTTGAATAGATCCTAAAGGTGTAATCTTGTAATAACTCAAGATTAAGTAAGGTTTAATGTCAGGGCCTTGTATTATGGATATGAAACATAATCCAAATGATCTAAAAAGGTTAAAAAAATTTAAGAAGCAATGATGAGAAATAATGTGATTATTGAGTGAAGAAGTTAAGAATTGATAATGGAATTGAATAATTATGTTAATAATTTTAAAGTTATATTGAGAAGAATGGAATTCATCATGAATTCATTTCACCATGTATTCCTAAAGAAAATGGAGTTTCTGAAAGGATGAACATACGTTTGGTGGAAATGGGGATAATTATGTTACTCGAACAGGGTCTTACTAATTATTATTGGATGTAATCCATGAGTATTGATATGTATATCCAAAACAAATATTTCTATAGGAAATTTTTAAATATGAATCCAAATGATTGTTTTATGAAAAAACTCCTTGTTTAAAAATTTAACAGTTTTTGGAATCCAATGCATCAAAAAGAAGAATGGTGAAAACCTTGGAACTTTTGAGTAGAGAGGTGAAGATGAAATTTTTCTTGGTTATTCTCTAAAAGGAATAGGATACTTAATTTTCAACAAATAGATAGAAATAATTTTTTATATTGCTGAGGATAATTTTTTTTAAAAGGTCGTGGAAGAGAAATAGACTTATGAGGACAAGGAAGTTGAACAGGATAAGGAATGTTTTGTTGAAATTTCATAAAATGATGCCAATAGTGTTAATCATACTCAAGAATAAGAATTAGACATATTTATTTCAATTGATGAGTATGAAACTCAAATAACTCATCCATCTCTTATGAATCTAGTGGATCCTCAGAACATTATTTATGATAAACATAAGAAGGTTAAAATAACAAAAAATTCAAAAATTATTAAACATACTTATTTATATTTAAAAGTTGTCCAGAAATATGTGAATGAAGATTTTGATCATTTATAATGGGTTTGTGATATGAATGAAGATCCTAATCAGATAGAAAAAAAATAATCTTGTGATTTCATACCCAAGATGAATAGAAATAATTTTTTTGGTGAAAATGTGTTTTTTGTAATAATTTCAATGAAGAAGGTGAAGTTATAAGTAAAAAACATTAGTTTGCAAAGGTTACTCACAAATTAAAGATATTGATTTTTATGTGAATTTTTATTTGGTGAGAAAGTTAGAAATATTTAGAATATTTATTATTATTGATAAATAATAAAGTTTCACAATTTTTCAAATGGATGGGTAGTATCCATTTCTTAATAGGGATCTTGGTGAGGATGTTTACATTGAACAACCTTGTGTATTTTTTTTGGAAAGATGAAGGTTATATGAGTAAGATAAATAAATCCTCGTATGGGATAATACAAGATCTGATAGAACGATGTTCCAAATTGGATACTTTCTTGAGGAAGATAAGTTTCAATAAAGGAAGATTAAATAACAACATTTACATTAAGTAAAGTCAGAAGTTTTCCCTAATTAAAATTTTTTGTGTTGATGACATTATCATTGCTGGGAATGATGAATAATCGTTTGAAATATATCCAAAAAAAATGAAATTGTTTTGAGATTTTTATACTTGGAGAAATGAAATATTATCTTGGTTTAAAAATATTACAAAATAAGAAAGTAATTTTTATTTCTCAATAAAATATGTCAGGGAACTTCTTAATAAGTTCAACATGGAAAATCTGAAACTAGTTTCCACAAAATATTTAGTGGAAAGCATATTTAGTAATAAAGGTGAAGGAAAATAATTTAATCAGAAAGTATTTCAGAATCATATTAGAAGTTTTTTATATTTGACTTCCATAAGACCCAAAAAATTTATGGTGTTACCATATGTTAAATATTTAAAAGTTATCCTAAATAATCACATTTAATTTCTTGAAAAATAATTATCAAATATATCAAAGGAACAACCAATTTCAAAATTATGTATGATATCTAATAATATATTGACTTTTCTAGGTATTTAGATGCTGATTGTATAGAAAATGTTGATGATAGAATATCCACATATAGTTGAGTTTTCTATCTATGAAAAAGTTGTGTTAGTTGGAATACAGAGAATCAAAATTCTATAACACCTAACATGGTTGAAGTTGAGTATGTTGTTGCAACTCAAGATTTTAACCAACATATGTGGATGAAAACTAAGTTTGAAGGCTTACTTGTTTAATTAATGTTAACTTTGATCTTGAGATATGATAATCAAAGTGAAATCTACATTACAAAGAATCTAGTACAACATTCTCAATAAAAACATATTTCCATAAAGTACCACTTCATAAAAAAGAATTTCAGGCAAAATGAATTAAAACTAGAGTATGTTCCTACATTAGAAAAAGTTCTTCACATGTCTGAATACCATTACCAAAAGAACCATTTTAGTAATTGAGGCTAAATATGGGCATCCAAACTCTTTCTAATTATGGTTTAGGTATGTCTATTTTCTCCTATATCATCTTACCATTAGATCATGTTTTTTAGGTGGAGAACTGTTTCATAAATATATCCTTAAGAAATCATGCATAAAGGGGGAGTTCTAGGTAAATTGTGAATCCAGCATGTAAGTGTGTGAACTATTATATATATTTTTTGAATGGATGGAAAAAGAATTGTATTTTAGGGAAGTTCATGAATTTGAGACGAAATAAGGAATAAAGCTAAGGAATAAAGATGAGGAAGATAGTTGAGGATGAAATCTAAGGAAGAAAAGATGAGGAAGAAAGATGGGGAGGAAATATGAGGAACTTTTTGACAACATGGTTTTAGTTGTTAATAATTCTAGTTTCCTCTAATTAGTTAGCTCACATATCCTTATAACTTTTGATAAGTAATCCATTTATTTAGCATAAAAATATTCATGGATTTCTAAATCATGGTATAAAAAAATCAATAGTGGGAGATTTTTAGGAACGAGCTGATAAGGAAGATTATCATTTTCATGTATTGAGTTTTTTTTTAAGGAAGTATCAATGAATGAGAAATTACATCACATTTTATTGTGATAACCAGATGCAAAAAAAATTGTATTCAGATTATTTGGCACACAATGATAATGAAATTCTACCATATTTAGAGGAGGAAGCTTTATGGAAGAAAAGTCTCATCAGACTCACCCTTGGTTTGAAATGAGGTTCTAATCATAATGAAGATGAATATTATATTCAACATGGATACGATAAGAATATGATGATGATTTTCTGATTTGTATTTCAAAAATATCACATTGTTTTTGGAGAACATTTGATGAAATCATTATGAAATAAAGGGGGGATAAAATTTTCTTAGAACCGTATTTTAGTTTGATTGGAAAAATAATGGTAATGGAAGATATATAAGTTACAGTACTTTCCTTGGAAAGAAATAATATGGTTAATTTGGTCTTAAAGGTTTTCAAAGTCACAAGGAAGCCAAGATACAAGAAATATGTTGTGGATAAATAATTTTTGTTCCAAGAAAAACCTTTCAGTTTCAAGTTCATCAATATGATATCACTGTATTCATAATTTTTTGAAGTCTGGAAGACTTGTAGAATCATATTCATAAGAATAAAGATGTATCTACTAGAACCAATCTATTTAAATCAGTGTGCCACCAATAATAAGAGTTACTCTTACACCGATTAATCATTAAATTTGGTTGTCATCCTTATGAAACAGAGGAAGATTGATAAAAAACTTTTTTCTAGTATAGATGTTTTTATGAAGAATTTTAAAGAGATATGTTTGGAAACTTGAATAAGAAATTTTTTTCAACTAAGTCAAGTGATAAATAAAGTTTTTAAAATCTCTATCAAGTGGGTTAAGACAAAAAAAACAAGAGTATTCAGTTTTACACTGATATTTCTACCATTAGGTTAAGTATGACAAAAGAATTATATTTTGTTTACAATTGGGTTAGGAAAATTAGATTGACCAAATGCCTCTATCATAATGAATAAATCATATTTGGAAATTGCAAAGAGAAATCAGAATAATATTGAAGATTTTTGAGTAAGACTCAAGGGGAATAATTATAAGAGAACATCTGAAATTAATAGAAGGTTTAAGAATTCAATGAAATATATAAAATTCAATGAAGGTCAATGAAGTTAAAGAGGGATCCAGATTTCAAGTGTAATTGAATGATTCAAATAAATATATGATATTGAAGGAATATTGAATATTTGGGAGTTTCTTTAAATTGGGAAGACATTTTCATGGTCCCTATTAAACCATTATTGGGAGAATATAAATATGAGGATAGTACGTAGTGTATTTTGACACGTTCATTTTTTAAAAAATACGAGAGAGAATCTCCAAAATTTATGCAAGAAGAAGTTTTCAATTTTTGTTTTCTGCAAGAAGTTGGCTGGATTTCTAGAATGAAGAATATGAATTCATGAATTGTTCAGTTGGTAATATGATAGAGTATTATTTTTGTATTTAGGAATAGGACTTGGGAATCGTATTGGGAAACCATAATGAGTATCATTACAAATTCCATTAGGTATATACTAGGTTCTAGGTGTGAAAGTGAATAATTGGTTTGAAAGATCATATTTTTGAAATTTGATCATGAAGAACCGTAACATATTTTTTACAAAAAAAATCTATTACATCATTTTGTGTTACATGAAGCACATGCACTATTATATTAAACATAGTGCTACATGTGTAAGGGAATATCATACTCATTGTCTTCCAAATAAAAGGATTTTTTTCTAGTGAATTTTTTGGTATTATATTATTTACAAACAAAACCATGTACTTTCTACTCTTTTTGAGTAGTGAACCTTTTTAATTTTTTTGTTCGTATGCTTGTGTGTTTGATTTTTTTAATAGAGAAATAAATCTATAATAGGAAGTGATGGTTTTTTCTAAATTTATAAAACATTAAATAAAATGATATCACTGATTCACCCCCTCCCCTTCTTAGTGGGGTAATCTCAATTTTATTTGAATCATTATTTATTAGTTTCAAGTTTTATTTTCAAAAAAATCCAAAATAGTTTAGGAATTTTCATTTTAGTTTTTTATTTTCATTGAGAAGTTATTTTCCTCAAAAAAATGTTTTATATTATTTTTAAAAATAATTTTCTATATAATATGGCATCTATTGATGTTACTTATGACTCACTAGGGATATTATCCAAGGATACCATTATTATTCATTCTATGTGTGGTTTTTTATGATGGCTTGATGTTTATGAGTCATCTTTATATTACATGGGTTACACCATGGGGAAATTATTATAAAACCAACTTATTTTTCAAAAAGTTATACTATATTTAAATTCTAGAATGATTATGAAATTTATATGTTTTCCTTAGGTTATGGAATGATAAAAGTTCTATGAAACCCATTTTATTTCATGGTGTATTATATTATGTCTTTTGTATGATCTTTTAGAACACATAAATATGATTTTTATTATGATATGGGTGGGACCTATATCTCTGACTAATGCATTGGGTTAAGATTTAAATATCATGAGATAGATATGACTGAAATTGGGAGTGAACCTGGTTCAGTAAAAGACTTTTTTCTCAATGATGGTCTTGAGAGTGAACCTTGGCTACTATTATGGTTTGGGGAGAGAATCCATTCCACTATTATTAAATTTTTAGTGAGCCTTTAATAGTATGGAAATAACTTTCCATAATTATTTTACTACCACAATTCTATGTCTTATTCCAATTTTATGCTCTCATGGCAATATTTTCTTTGATTTCATTATGATTCATGTATTATAAAAAATAAATCTTTATACCACATCTCAATATTATTATCTTTGATATGCATGGTATGGTTTTCATATGGTATGATCATTTTCTCATACCCTTATTCTCATTTCATGATTATGTGATAATTGATATCACACTTTCTTAACCTTACTGAGCATCTTATCTAACTCATTTTTTATGTTTTATTTCCCCAGGTTATGAATAAAAGTTTTATGTTGGCTATGTTTGTGAAGAGAAAGAAAGGGGAAGATATTTTTGGGATATGTTGAAGATATTTCACCAAATTAGATGATTATGTACCTAGTCTCTAAACAAACTAAACTTTATAGTCCTAAGGAATGTTTTTTTGTATTGTATTAAATATTCATCTAAAATGATGAAATATCTATGTTTGAAAATCATGGGTTGCTATAGTTGGTATATGAAGAAGAGGAAGTAATGTAATCCTTTTGAACTCTCATGTGTGAGAATTGGATGAGGCATTACTCTCCACCCATGTGGAAATGGCTACCACTAGGGTTGGTGGTGTTTCCCACCTTGGAAGGGTATCTATGTATAGAGTTCCCTGATTGGTATCAATTACAGTCCACTGAAAATAATTCCATACCACAATGGTTGATATTGAAAGAAAGGTTTAGTTATTCTCTGGAAATAATTATATGAAAACTTTATTGATAACTCTATGTATATTTATTAGTATAAGTCTATGGACGAGTCAATGAATAGGAAAATTCCTTGGAATTTTTGTAAATGGTAGAGAGGGTGGTTTAAAAAAAATATATTCATGTCTAGATACTAAAAGTGAATGTGGATCTAGCACTGAGGTACCTTGTGGTAATAACTATGAAAATACCATATTGATCTATGCTCAATCATCACCTAGATAATGTTAATGAGACTTTATGTACATTGGGTTTGACACCCACAAGGTATATGATTTGGAAATTCACCGAATCATTATAAACCATCATAAAGGATTTAAATAATGACCATGAATAACATAGGTTAAGCCTAAGGTGTCATATAATTAAAATGTGTCAATTTTTTTGACATCTTATATGTGATTTTTCCAAATTTTGATATTATTCAATTTGATTATTCATTCTTACACTATGCTTTTTTAGTTAATGGCGGAATACATTAGGAACTAGATTAACGTTGAATGTGATAGAAAATTAATTGATAAGAAACCGAATGGTATAATGATTGTGTTTGGAATTTATTTTCGAAACAATACTATATTGAACATATTTATTTTTATGATAAAAAATACCCTTTTATGTTTTGCTAGTGACATTACTTTATGTACTTTTCAGGAACATGTTTCTCGAGAATTTTAACTTATTTACAAGATTATATTTTTTTTAATGTATTATGAACATGATTTAAATGTATTCTATAAATATTATTCATACACCAAATTTGTATATGTAATGTGTGGTTCAGAAACCAAATGTTTTAAATAAAACATATGGATCATGTACCCTATGTTGTTGAAAACTTATTTTTTATCAACCCTACGTTTGGATGGAACCCTTCATTTGAGAAAAGGTAAAGCATGGGTAAACAGCACTATGTTAGTATAAAACCCTATGTATGAGGAAACAAATGTATGGTACATCAACTATAATTATTTAACAAACCCTAAATTTACCACCCTACTGTTTGAGTTTTTCTTCACATGAAGGAACCCTGCGTTTGACTATTTGATGATAGAGTTTTAATTTATAGAATTTTTGGGGATTAATTCAACGGTATAAATGGAAGTAAATATCATTTTAATTTCATTTTATGGATGATTCAATGGATCTTATTCAATGGAGTTAATCATTCATGTTTATATATAAAATTACAAATCTATTGAATGATTTAAATTAGAATTATTACGATTTTTTAGGATATATTAATGGATCTAATCAAATGAAAGAAAACCAATTATTTTATATCTGTGGAAAGAGTATTTATTTCATTAAAATTTAATATCATCATGTATGAAAAAAAAAATTTGAATACCGAACTGCATCAAAAAAAACAATAGATCGAACCAGTCAATTATTCTAAAGAAGTTGCACAGTGAAGACATACGTATTTCAACCTTATGTTATGTAACTATTTCTATTTTTTTAGTTACTTTTTTTATTGAATATTATTCAAAACTATAATCTATTCAAAGTTATTATTTCATAAATACATTTATATTTGAATAAGAAGACCTATATTCTATCAGTTGTAGCTGGAACGGTGTAAAAGAACCTATAAATTCAATCAAATCAAAATCTTTCGATTTATTGGAGTTTTAGCTGCTCAAACGCAGTAATGGTTGATTATAATCTTCATAGACTAATTTAAGGATTTTTTGTTCTGTTTAAAATAACATTAAAGAGTTATAAGGAATTTTTGTAAATGTGTTAATAACATTCACTCAGTTGTGAGGGACTTGTTATAAGAAGACCATTCAAGTGAAAGTATACAAGCTCACAGAGAGAGCGTTGACGGAGTGTTCTAGGGGAAAATTTTACCTTGAACTTATATAAAATTTTTTGTGTTTTTATTTTTTTTATCTGGTTCCCAAACTATTTATAGAAGAGAATGTTGTTTATCTACATAAATTGAAAAGAATGCTAGAATCCACAAATCGTTGTGATTATCAAAAAAACATAATTCTCCTCTAATGTTTATCTTTAAATTATTATATCATAACAATTGGTATCAAAAGAGTTTATTTTGAATAAATTATATAATCCCTATAAATATCAAGGTTATATAAAAACTATTTCATACCTTGTTATAAAAATGTTATATGTTTCTACTATGGAATTAAAGGAAATTATTCTAAAAGATGTTTTTAGGAAAAACTAATATAAATGGAATTCATAATACTTGCATTTCTAAACACATTTATGACAAAATTAAATAATATTTTGTTAAAATAATGAATATATGGATTCCCAGATCCTTGCTTACTGACACAACTGGACCCAAGAGAAATATGGGTACAAGAAAATCTTCTTTAAATACTTTTTTAAGAAAAATACCCCATGAAAAAAAATCTTTATGGTATATGGTAAGTGGATTCTCAAGAAAATTGAGTGGTGACCATTACAATTTTAATACACTTCAAATACTAGAAATAAAATTAGTCCCTTTTGGAGACACATATAAAGGGATGATTGTGGGAGTTTGATCAGTTAGATATACAAATACAATTTCAATCAACAAATTGCTATTTGTTGAAATTCTAAAGTACAACCTGATAATTATTTCTCAACTATGGGATGATTACATTTATGTTGAATTATATAACAATTTACCCTCAATTTTAAAATTTAAATTTATTAAATTTAGATCACCAATAAATGAAAATGTTTATTCCTTGGATCCTTATTCATTGTGTAAACGAAAAGTGAATTTTTTAACTGCTAAGACAAATAACATATGGATCTATAATAGAATACATGGACACTTCAATTTACTTCAATTAAGTAAATTTTATAAGAAACACATAGTTTAGAATTTACCTAGTGTTAAATTTGATAATAATAAATTGTGTGATTCATGTAAAATTAGCGAACAACACCAATCATTTTCATATCTATTATCAAAGTTACTACATCAAAACTTCTATAACATATCCACTTGGATTTTTATGGACCAAGGGTAGTATGTTTGGATATAAAATTTTCTTTTTATGTATTAGTTGATAATTTGTCTAGATTTACATGGGTTTATTTTCTAAAACATAAAAACAAAGTGTTCACTATTTTTTGGAACCTTTTTTAAAAAATTTAAAAAGAAAAATGTTTTTAAAATAATTTCATCAACAATTAAACATGGTGGAGAATTTGAGAATCAATAATTTAATTATTGTTTTCTCAAACCTAGGTATTAAACATACTTTCTCTACAACAATAACACCTCAATAGAATGGGATTATTGAAAGAAGAAATAAAATTGTTCATGAAATAGAATGGATTATGATAAATGAATATTTCCTTCATAAAAAATTGTATAAATAAGTAGTAAATAAAAATTTCTATATCATAAATATTTTTTTAATAAGACCTCTTACTAAGAAATAACCCTATGCACGTTGGAAGATTATAAAACAGAAATTTATGTACTTTAAAGTATTTGGATGCAAGTTTTAGATCCTGAATACTAATTAAAGCCTTGGTAAATTCCATACAAATGCTAATAAAGAAGTATTTCGAGGATATTGTGCTATTTAGAATTTATATAGTTTGTATAATAAAAATTCAAGGATTGATGAAGAATTAGTTCATGGGATGTTTGATAAAAGTGATACTTTTCTTAAAAGGAATGATCAAAGAGTGTATTTTTTAAATATTTTAAGAACATGAGGCTTGAATAACCTATGACTAATTTTGAAACTAAAATTAATGAAATTTAGTCTTATCTAGGAGAACATGAATCAGATAAACCTAAAACTGCCTTACTCAAAAAATATTATTACATAAATACCATCATTTATAAATTGTTATAGGAAATCTAGATATAGAGGTATAAACTATAAGGAATGTAGGAAACTCAGCTGGATTTTTATTCTTTCTATCATAAAAAGAACCTAAGACTATATAATAATATTTGAAATTTCAAAAAAAATATTGGATGTATAGGAAGAACATAATCAATTTAGTAGAAATAAATTTTGGTAATTATTTGATAGACAAACCAATTATCCAGTAATAAGAACCAAATGGGTTTTTGAAAATAAACAAGTTTGTTAAAGGGATCATTACTAGAAATAAATAATTATTAGTAGAAAAAGGATAAAATCATTAAGAATGGATACGCTATAATGAATCCTTTTCACTTTTTTCTAGATTAGAAGAAACTAAGATCATTTAAGATTATATATATCATAAGAATTTTAAATTATATCTGATGGATGTAAAATCAAATTTTTAAAATAGATATTTAATGGAAGATGATTATTTTAAACAACCACAATTTTTTAAAACCCCATATCAGTAAAACTAGGCTTTTAAACTCCCTAAATATCTTAATGGACTTAAACAAGCACCTAGGGCTTCATATAAAATATCACTTTTCTTTTTATTGGAAGATGGGTTTTCTTTAGGGTTAAAAGATCCTACATTTTTAATAAACCCATTTTTTTAATATAATATTTGAATAAATTTTTGTAGTTGATGTTATTTTAAAGTCAACAATTAAATACATTTGTAATGATTTTTCAAATCATTTGAAAAAATAAGTGAAATGAGTATTATGGAAGAATTAACTTTCTTTCTGGTATTTCAGATTTCTGAAAATGATTATGGAAATCTTATAAATCAATGTAGATACATTATTGATTTGTTGAAAAACTTTTTTCTTAAAAATAGTAAGAACTAAAAAATCCCATGTGTATTAATGTAAATCTTTATTTGGATGAATATGGAAAACTATTTGATAACAAGTTATATAGAGGTATGATTGGTAGTTTATTATATCTTACTACAAGAAAAACCAAACATCATGTTTTTTTATGTTTATGTGCTCGATTTTAGTCAATCCTAAAATAATCCCATATTGCTATTGTTAAAATAATTTTTAGATATTTAAAAAAAACTATTTTTCAATCTCTATTTTATACAAAACATTGGATTTTAATTTAATTTCATATTCATATGTAGATTTTGGAGGATTTAGATTATATAGAAAAAGAAAATTATGAACCTATCACATTTTATGAAAAATATTAGTTTCATGGTCGAGTGAGAAATAACGTTTAGTTTCTCTATCAACAACTAAAGAATAATATATATCTTCTAGAAGTTTTTATGAACAAGTGTTTTGGATGAAACACCCCTTATTGGAATTTGGAAATTATTTTAATAATAAGCCTATTTTATGGGATAATAGAAGTAAAATTCATATTTTAAAAAAACCAATATTTCAAAAAATAACCATAAAAGTTGATATAATACATTGTTTTCTAAGATATCATTTTCTTAAAAAGGATATATATTTAGAATTTTTCAATATTTAATATCAACTTACTGATATTTTTAATAAACCACTTCCCACTGCAGGTTATTATTTTTTTAATGTGGACTTAGGTGTATATAATTTTAAAAAAAATAATTTTTCTCATTATTTTTTGTATTGATAGTATTTTATTCCCTGTAACTATTTAGTTAAAAATTATTTTAATAAAACAAGACTTTATATTTTCTAAAAGATCATCTTTTCAAAATAACAACTAATAATTATTATAGTGAGTAATTAGATCAGGAAACTAGAACTGTATCACCAAAACCGTCAAAAAATCTTTTCTCTATCTCTTTATTTCTCTTCCTTAACCTTAGATTTCATACCTTTAGGACTTCAGATCTCTCTTATTAAGTTTGAAACACTAGAATCTGACCTTTCTGTATTTAGATTCTCAAAAATGTTGAATATGAAGAAGAAATATAAAGGTTAACCAAATGTCCTGAAATGACAGAACATGTCATTCAAAAACATCCTTCAAGGAAAAATTGTTCATTTTGAATGGTTTTATCAGATAAATATTTTATTAAATAAAGCCCCCACCTTTCAAGGATTGGAATTTTTTAAGGAATAAAACACCTAATTTCTATATGAACTAGAATTAAAGGAGTTTTATATAAATATTCACTTCATTTTTGGGGAAATATATGATTTCATCACTTCATGGGTAAATGATATGGAATTTTCCATTTCCTTTGTATAAATTTCCAAGATATTTAAATTTACTCAAAATTGAGTGTTTAATTTTAATATTTGATCTATAAGAAATATAGAACAAAAATATGAAGATATTATTTCATTTATCTTTGGTTCGACTTTGATTCGTAAAATGATTGTTAAGGATCTTAATGCAAGCTATAAGGTGATGGTCATGTTCACCCAGTGAGCAATACTCACATAAATTATAGTTTTAGAGAAGATTATTTATCCTAATATGTATGAAATATCCTTAATGATCAGTGATATCAAGTTATAATTCCCCATATATATTCTCTGATATCTTAAAAATTTCATTTAGTGAGAGTCTAGAATCTCTTTCTCTCTATATAGAAGAGTTATTTCTCTTATTATTTATAGAAAGAATAAAATATTCTATATAGATAATTATATGAATTTTCATCATAGTAAAATTCATAATTCTATAACTTTAAGGATGTTTGTTTTATTCTGGAGTATAGTAAAAGGAAAAACATTTACTTGTCAGTGCTGATATCAATCAAAAATAGGGTCTTACTACTCATGGGGGTAATAAAATATGAAATCAAAAGGATTTTATCACCTATGTAATGATAAATTTGGAGAATCTAAAGTAGAAGATGTTATTCAACCAAAAAAACAAAGATTTAGATAAAATACTTCTGATTAATTTTATGTATTTCCCAAAGAATTCAATAATGGGGTCCTTACTACACATTCAATATAGAGAGAAGAACATGGGAATAGAAAACCTAGATTTTAAAGCTATTTCACCAACAGAGGTTAGTCCATCAGTGTTTTTAGGAGTCTCATCCTCTCCTAAGGAACAACAAACGGGCATTCAACAAAAAAATGAAATTGTTTCTCCTAAAAAACATGTTCAGGAAATTGCACAAGGATATAAGGAATTAAAAATATATATAGTTGACATCTATGGTATAATTGAGGATTAAATACTCTCTATTATTGAAAAATCTCTCAGCAGAACAACTTTTACATCTAGATAGAAAACAGAAGTTCTTGACAACGATTGTTTATCCTCTAGTGAGAAGAATAAAGGAAAGTACTTAGTAATAATAAAAGGAGACCATACATTAATATAAAAAGAATAGTACTCTTATGATTATATAACTAATAAAATTGAATATTTATCCATCAGATTTAACAGATGAAAGATGAAAATTCCAGTTTACAACATGGCCTAGAATCTATATGAAAATATTTAGAATATTAGAGAAATTAAATTGTTCCCAAAGTGGAATTAAATTCTGTTTATTAATATCTACACAATATCAATGAAATTTATGTTTTTAGAAGATATATTGATGCATTCCAAAGATATATGTTTGATAATTTTGGGAAAAGTAAAGTAGAATCAGTCTCAAATACAAATTTTAGATACCTAAAGTTGTATTTAGACAGTCGTTTTGAATCTTCAAATGCAGTTCTAATCAAGCCAAAGAATAATCATCTATACCTCAAACATCACCATAATTAATCATCTATTTTCAATAATTTACTATTATGATTTGTGATATAAATTATGGGATTCATTCATATCAATATAATAGTAAACCACTGAATATGCTGCTAAATAATCGATGAGAACTTTTTGCAAAGTTAACTTCAAGTGAACCCAAATTTATAATACATCTCAATTAGTTAAGTAAAAAGATTACAATTTTTATTCTGAAAAAGTAACATTTTCAAAAAAATTATAAATCATTTCTAGTTGAATATTAAAATATAGGTTGTGGTTTGATGAGTTTTATGCAACAGTTGGCTGACAGTCTTACTAAAATTTTACAATGACATATGGAAGAACTAATAAAAGTTCTTTGAGTTTTTTGAGATTTGTCAGAGATTAAAAACTCTTATTAACTATCGCTTTCACTTTCATCCATCCCTAATATTTAAACATCTCTTATCCAAAATGTTTTTTTAATTCATAAAATATATTTTAATGAAATCCTTTTTTTATATTTTCTTGTTTTTTATTATTTATGTACATTTCTACCACCATAACACATGTATCATTTATATCTAAGGTAGATTGTTGCATTCATTTAAATTTATTTTCGACATTGAATATGTTTTAATACATTTTTATCTAATTTATTTTTTATATCACAAAATGGGGGAGATGATTTGGAAAACACAACATTCTTGATTATATTACCATTTTATATTATAAATTCAAAGGAATGGATTTTTGGTGTAAATTATTTTTAAAATAACTATAATCCTGGTTTATTTTTAAATATATTATTTCATTTGTGTATAAAATTATTAAATTTTCTATAATTTAAGTTAATTTTTTAAGCATAAAAAGGGGCTATTATTGGTAATTTATCGTCTCAACAATACTCTATAAAGATTAATTATTTTTATTCTCATAAATACCCTTGTTTTTTTAATAATGAATTTATATTAAGTATTTTTCAAAAATATATTTCAAGATAATATTATCTTATTTACAAGATTAAATATTTGTTAATGTATTATGAATGAGTTTTAAACATATTCTTGAAACTTTATTCATATCTTATGTCTATAATCATAACATATGGTTTTGAAACTCAAGGATTGAAATAACACATATGGATCATGAACATTATGTTGTTAGAGAAGTATTTCTCATCAACCCTACATTTGGGTAGAAACCTATATTTGAGAAAAGGTAAGTTATGGATAAACAACCCTACATGCGTAAGTATCCCTATGTTTGAAGGAAAAACGTATGGTACATTGACCTTACATTGGTAATCAACCGTATGTTTTCTACCCTACATTTGAAATTTTTTCATCATATAAAGGAACCCTACATTTCATTATTCAATGATGGAGTTTTAATTTAGATATATTCTCCATCATTACTATAATGGTCTCAATAGAGGTAAATACTATTTTAAATATGTTTTCTAACTAATTCAAAGGATCACATTTGACAAAGTCAATAATTCTTATTTATAAAGAAATTTATAACTCTCTTGATTTATTTAAATTTTATTCATTACGATTTGTTAGGATACATTCTTAGATCTACTCAAATAAAATAAATCCTTGTTTTTAATATATATGGAAATAGAATTTTGTCTTTCAAAATACATGTCAATGTGTTCGTTCAATATTTTTTTTAAAACAATTACTAAAGAAAAAATATATCAAACAAATATTTTATTCTGAAAAATCTATATAGTAAAGATATACATATTTCAACCATGTTCTATGAAACTATTTCCATTTTGTAAGTTGCTACATTTATTGAATATTATTCACAACTTGGATCTCTTATAACCTATTATTTCTTGAATATATTTATCTTTGAATAAGAATATTTATATTCTATTAGTTTTTATTGTAAATATATACAAGAACCTTTCAATTCAATCTTATCAAACTCTTTTCATTTATTGGAGTTTAGGATAATCGAACTCATTGATGGTAGAGTATTAGCTTCTTGGACTATGTTGTGGGTTTTTTCCATGTAAAAGTACCAGGAAGATCATTAAGACTATTGAAAAGGTGTCAACATTATGCACTCAGTTGTGAAGGTCTTGTGATAAGAGGACCTCTCTAGTGAAATTCACAATGCTAAAAGAGATATAATTGGTGGAGTGTAAAAGGGTATATTTGTACCCTTAACTAATAATAAATTATTGTGTTTATCTATACTATTTATCCACTAAAAAAACTACATACATAAGAGAATATTGAATATTCACATAAAATGAAAATAAAGAAAAAAGATAGAAACCCTCATGATTATTGAATTACACAATTCACCCCCCACTTATGTATCACTATATTATTATAACATAACTTATTAGAGTGAAGGAGATTATGATTATCCATAATCAGTTAACATGATATATGATTAACATATTTTACATTAACCAAAACTTAGAATCGCAAAATTAGAGAATAATATAGTTCGTTGAGAGTTTGGGTAGTGGATACCATGGATGAAAGATATTGTTTTCCTATATTTCGATATTGTGGGAAGATGCACACAATTCGTTGTATTTGAGGAATGAAATTCTATTTTGAGTCTGAAAAAGAATGACACAAATCACGTAATTTCATAGGAAAAGTTAAAATCGTTTTTAGTATAATAAATGATAATAATGGACTCCATAATATATAATTGTGGTTGAATGTCTCAAAATTCGAATGTATGGTAATTATAAAAATCGTTGTCCTATAGGGAGAGCTAATGAAGATAATCATAAAGTTTATATGAGAAATGGTAATAGTGGTGATGATGAAGAGACTATAAATGACATAATAAAGGAAAGAGTTGTTAAAAAATAAGATGAAGAGTCCTAGTGAATGTTGTATAAAAAGTGGAGTGATTGATAAGTTTATGTTTCGGAATTCAAGAATCATGAAATATATAAGGATTTTTTTGTATAAGTTTTTCATTAAAGATTTATAAGAATTTTATAAATGGTATTGATGAAATATAAAATTAATTTAATGACAACGTGATATTTTTATTGAGGGAAGATAACCCATAATATGTTCTTGATGATATGGAAATTATTTTCAGTTTGGCTTAAGAGATGATTGATACGAATAAAGTAAATTGGATAGTATTGATGACTTAAAAACCAATAAATAATTTTTGGATAAAGTGGTTTATGTTATCAATGATGATATTTACATCATTATAGGATTTGTGGAATATATTGCATAATTTTCAGTTTTATTCAAGGAATTAGGAAGTATGTATGTTTTCATTATGGTTTTATGGAAATTATAATTATTACAAGATTTAAATAAAATATATGACTAAGGTATTCACTTATTTTGTATATAGAAATCAAGAACAACTTTAAGTTATTTTTTGGATTAATGTTAAGTTAATTGTTGAGAAATTAAGTTACCTTATTTATAAATTTTGGATTTATAAAGGGTTATAATGTTAAACATTTATGGAATGTTTTAACATGAATATTCGATGAACATTTAGAGATTAATGTATTAATTCACCATATATATATTTATTCATTTTTGAAAACTTTTTATAACCGTTTTTTATGATGATAACTAGAGATGGAATGAATGACTTATCATTCCATTATGGATCTGGTGACATATTAGTTCTTCATGCATGAAAAAAAATCATCTTCATTTATTAGAGTACAAGATGAAGTGTAAATTAATTGAAGTATAACCAAAGGATAAAATTTTATTCTTGATACAAATTAAAAGACAATCCCTATGTATATTAGGCCCATTGAAATTTTTGATCTTATTGGGGAAGTATCCTATCAAATGGCACATCCACCATACCTCCCTCAAGTCATTGATGTGTTCCATGTAACTTTCCTAAGAAGTACATACCTAATCCTTCACATGAACTATACTCAAATATCATACAATTGAAGAATGATCTTTATTATAAGGAACAGTCAGTTGATATTATGGATCTTAATAAGAAAGTATTATGAAACAATACCACACAACATATAAATTTTTTTGTGGGGAAAGCACCCGGTTTAGTATATTATGTGTGAACCTATGGATGTAATAAGATAGATGTATCCTCAGTTACTGGTACCAAAGTGTTTAATTTCAAGGGAGAAATTTATTTTAATCAGGGTATAATGAAACCCCATGAGACTTTGTGAAATATATTTTTCAAAAAAAATTAATATTTTCAATATTTTACGTTACACACAGTACCTAGTTCAAACGAAACATGACATACTATTAAAATATTTTTATCTAATGTGATATTTATCACCTAACCATGGGAATGTATTGAATAAATAGGATTGAATAAATTATGATTATATATGGTTTACACAAGTACATAAATTTTTTTATTTGATTAAAAATTGACTAGAAATAAAAATAAAACTATTTAAAAATAAAGAATTCATTTTCCGAAAAAAAGACTTTTTTTATACAAAAAATGTATTTTAACTAAAAAAATATACACATCAATTTTGTTAAATTATTTTAATGAAATTTATATATATTATATATTCAATAAAATTTTTAATATTAATAATTTTTTTTCGAGACAAGAGATAAGTATAAATTGAATTTTATATTATGCACTTCTCCTGTTATTGTGTCCTACCTGCATCGTTCAATATTTCTTCACAGTTGAAATGCTGTCTATTCTGTGCTATTTTAAGCTCTATTTAGCCAGATTGATCAAATTCTGTTTTGGTTATTGCTGCTGGTCTTCCCTTGCAACTGTTTGGCTTTGATTTGCTGAGATGTTGTGCTGTTTCATGGACAAGTGTCGTTCCTGTAATGGTTTTGAAGTCCCAGAATCTACAGACATGGTGGGGCTGATCAGGTCGATCTTCTTATGGTTTTTTCTTGAAGTTTCTTACCTGGTTTTTAATGTTGTATCTTTGTTGGTTTTTTTCATTGTTTATGATGGTGTATGTCCTTTACACCTCGGGATTTTCTTGTAGCCTTTCTGTTTAATAAATTCCTTTTGGCATGGATTGGGTAACCAATCCATGTCGACTCTTTAAAAAAAATTGAATTTTATACTTAAAAATTATATTTCTCTAAAAACTAGTTTTTTCATATTTTTCGCTCTTATTTTAAAACCAATTTTTTCAAATTTTAGATTTTTTTCAAAAAATAAATATATTTATTGTAATTAGAATCTGAAAATTTTCTTAGAGTAATTTATATAATTTGATTGGAATATAAAATTTTTTATGACTAGTGAAAAATACCAGTTTTTATTAATTATAATTTATTATAAACCTTTTAAAAACATCAAAATTGTCTTAAATTGGGTTTAAAAGTAAAATTTATCAAATTATATATTAATTAATATATTTTATTTGATTGGAATCATTTCTATATTTAATTTTTATATAAAATGTTTTTATAATTTGTAACATTTTCTTTTTTAAAACCTATTTCTCATTAATTACATGAGATAAATGTTAAAATAATTTTTTTCACGTATATCAATGGAATATGGAAAAATTGATTCAATATTTTCAATACAAATTAATTATATTGTCTAATAATTACAACTTAATATTTTACCAAAATTAATAGTGAAAATAAAAAATAATAATTAGTGTGGTTATGGTAAAAAAATGGGGTTATTGAGGGGTTAAACTAAAAAGACCAAGGGTTAAAAACAATCCAAAACATGAATAATTCATATTTTATAACCACATTTCAATATTAAACTTACCAATTTATAATATTTTTCATTTCAAGAATTTTTCTTAGGGTGAATTTATTATTTCAGATTCTTTTGGGAAATTTCCATGTAGTTTCCCAGGGGGTTTCTTTCCCCCATTTAAGAACCCAGACCTTCTTTTCAGGTATGTTTTTCCTTTTCTGGTCATTTTTTATAAAAAGAGGAAATTATGGAATTTTTCTAAGTAAACGTTGTGTACTTTATGAGTACACACCATGTACTCCCTTGCCGTAGTAGTCCGTGTGTTGGTCGGGTGGTAGCCACACACACGGCTGTGTGGGAGGGACTTGGAGGCTGCCTAATGCGGGGTACAAAAATATAAATTACATGTTGTGTACTCCAAAAGTACACACCATGTATTTTGTTTTCTTTTATTAAACGCACTGGGGTTGCGTCTGACGGATATAGCACCCTCCTTCTAGGTCTCATTTGTTCGAGAGAGTCCGTACGGCTGCGAATCATTGATGACCCTCGAGCCTTTATCATTCCTACAAATCGAACACCGTTGGTTGCGTTGGAATCGCATCAGTGAGTTCTCTCTTCTGCTAGAACCTTGATTAATGATTTCTTTTCTTTTTCATGTTATCATAGGTTGAATGTTTTAGATTTTTTCTTAGATCTATGGCGTTATAAGAAGATTCAAGCTTCAAGGTTCACTTATAGAGATCTCTTAACCCTGAAGTGAGTGTTTTGTGCCTTTCCATTCGATGTCTTTGAGTATTATGTGCAAATTCCACCAATACCTTGAACGTAGTATTGTGTGTTTACCGTTTTACCCTTGTTTATTGTCTTCCATTCTTGTATTCATATTTAGAGGTAATTTGGATATGAATATGGATGATTTCTGTGCTTTGGATGTATTGCGCTTACATGTTCTGTTTACGGCCATTTGGTCATGTTTAGCCAGTTTGGATGCCTTGTCTATTTTCCATGCCAATTACTGTAGGATGAAGAGTTTGTATTCTGACATGCTTGTTATGCTTTAGACTGTTATCCAAGTATTTCTATAGGTTTACTTTTTCCATATTACACTTCTATGCTCGTTGACCTACATAGGATCGTGAGAACCTGGTGTAGTAGACTATAAGGGGAATTGACTAAGTGAGATTCTTCAGAGAGTCTTTGATCACTTAGTCTATAAGGGGGATTGACCGAGTGAGCATCCTCAGAGATCCTAGAACCAATTGAGGCTATAATGGGAATTGACCGAGTGAGCTTCCTCGGAGAGTCATTGATTGCTTTAGACTATAAGGGGGTTGACCGAGTGAGCTTCGTCGGATAATATTTGATTTTAAATCCTGGATTGTTTAGACTATAAGAGGAATTGACGGTGAGTGCTTCCTCAGAGAGTCTATGAACAACCTAGGCTATATGTGGAATTGATCATCTGAGCTTCCTCAGAGAGTTCATGACTACCATAGACTATGAGGGTAATTTACTGTGAGTGCTTCATCAGAGAGTCTTAATATACTGAACTTGAGGGGTTAGTCCTAGTGCACTACCCATAGGGTTGCTTGTACTTTTTAGGCAGGAATAGAGGGTATGGCTGGGAGTACTTCCTAGAGGTTTACTTAGTTGTGATTAGCTGTTTGATTAGCTGTTTCTTGATTTGAAACTATAGATTGTTTACTGCTTAGCACTTTCTTGTTTACTGTTTTCTGTACTTTTACATGCCATATATTCACTGAATATTATCCACAAATCATAGGGTGTTTGACTACAGTTATTTAGTCTCACACCCTATTTGGGTCATGCTTTTGGGCCCAAATAGATTTTATTGTTGCAGGTATAGATAAGGGCAAGCTCCCTTCTACTTCAGGTACTTGGCTTGTTGTGGAGCTCGAGAGCATGGGACCAAGCTATGGCTTGCGATGATGGGGAGATGTTTATCTTTCTTTTTTTACTTTGGTTTAGCACTGTTTGTATTTATAGCATTGTAAATTGTTTGGTTGCTTTCCTATACATATGTATCATGAATCATTTCATATATGTATGTGCTTTAGTTTTTTAATATTTCAGTCTTCCATTGTTTACTGTTGTTGTATATTTACTGCTTCCACTATTGTATGCATTGTTTACTTCCGATGTGCACTCTGTTAATTGGGGTATAGTTTCCCCACTATCACTCCCAAGGCCCTTTCTTCTAGTCAGCAGCCTCTGGAATTCAGGGAAATGCGCTTGAGTCCATGTGACAAACCGGGTACGGGGCTCCTCTGGGTGGCTTCTAGAATTGGTACATTACAAAGTGGTATCAAAGGAATTATTTTCTCTTGATTTATTGTTTGGAGCCTTTGTCCCGGGATAGGAAGAAATAGGTACTTTGTAATAAGTTGTACCCAGGAGTAGCTAACCCATGTATAGGGAAAATCCAATCTACCTCATAAATTTCAATTTTTCTGGTTTTGCAATTATTACAGTTGATTTGATTTCACCTTGAGTGATTCACATGATTTGTGATGTTGTTGTTGATATTATTTAGTTTCTATTTCTGTTTCAACCCGATGATATGAGGGTATTCCATCTCATGTATCATATAGGAACTTTTTAGAAATCACATGTCATTCATTTTTTCCATGCCAACTAGGATGAATTAGTGATTTCGTGTTGTTGTGATAGATGTTATGTAAAATATGCATGTTGTTGTGATAGTTTCCTTGATAAAAATACATGTTGTTTGATAGCGTATTGTTTTGTGTAATGATTTTCTTGATTGGATGTCAAACTTTGGTTCTTGAGGTTTTATGGGCCCTCATGGATAGAAATTTGGTGGGTCATTTCCTTATTTTCCATGTTATAATGTGTATAAGATGTCAAACTTTGATTCGTAGGGAGTATGGGCCCTCACGGATCATAATTTGGCACTTTTAATGCTCATTTCAGTGTTTTCTGGGTTCCAGAGTAGTTTTTGGATTCGCAGGGTGTATGGTCCAAACATTGATGCCAAATTATTTTTCTTTTGTACACATTGTGTACTTTATGTACATGTCGTGTAGTCTCTAACTGTGTCGTAGGCTGTGTGGGTAGAGACATGGGATGGGGAAAACCCTTGAGTGAACACGTTGTGTATCATCCATACATGTCGTGTAGTGTCGACCCCATGCCCACCTGTGTCACAAACAACACAGGTTGGTCAAGTTGTGTCTAATACACGTTGTGTGCCTTCTAAACACACCGTGTAGTCTAAAATAGGTACCCGGTCGTGTCACGAACAACATGGGTTGGTGTTACCCTTTCACGTACATGCCGTTTCTGCCGTGAACGCACCGTGTAGTCGGACCCAGGTACTCGGCCGTATCACGAACAACACAGGTCAATGTTATCCCTTATCATATACGTCGTGCCCATCTAGAACATGATTTTTAGTTTAATCCACGTGTTAGGCTGTGTCACTAACAACACGGGCCAAGTGAAGCTTGTCTAGTACACGCCGTGTAAGAATTGTACACGCTGTGAACTCTTGCCTTAGGAGAGCTGTGTGGATTAACCGTATAGAATGACTCAGGGCAGGGAAATAGGATTCAAGTACATGTCGCGTGTTAAGACAACACATTGTGTGTTTTGGATGTTACACGGCCAGTTTAGGCAGGAGTGCAGGCCTATGTAAATGACTTCAGGGAACACACTGTGTCGGAAATGTACATGCCATGTAGTAATGTTTGTAAACCTTGAATGTTTTATTTCTCTTGTTCTCTTCTTACACTCCTTGATTTCATTCCTTGATAATCTTTATATAAGTTGTGCGCTTGACCTTGTAGATTCATGCGACCAATACATTGTCTTGTTGTACGCCAGTTGTTAGGAAGTGATCAGACATCGGATATGGATGTACTGAGGCTTTCCATAGCTTTATATATGTTGTTGTCGGGGAGATCCTTGGGCTTTGCATCGTTTATTCTTCTAATATCTCGATGCTAGACACTCCATTGGGGACTAGAATGGTTAGTATACGTTAGTACAGAGAGTTCCCTCTATAGGTTGGTGGGTGTCATTTCTTATGGGACCTATATGTCCTAGAGATGACATGCTATGATGTCATTCTTAGGATGGACTGGTTAGTTCCATTCCAGGAATTCATTGACTGTTATCGCCGTAGGGTGAGTTTCATATCACCAGAGGGTGGATCTTTTCATCATAGGTGTGAATATGATGTCCAGGCGAGCAGAGTGGGTCCAGAGCACCATGGGTTGAGAAGAGTTATACCCCAAATTGCTAGTCTTTATCTGGATGACCAGGGGACTACACAGTTAGACATTCCTCCAGTGGTGGATCTTTTATGATATGTATTTCCAGAGGACTTTTCAGGTTTTCCTCCTGAGTGTGAGGAAGACTTCTCGATTGAGCTTGTTCCAAGAGCGGCACTGGTGTCCATTCCTCTTTATAGGATGGCTACACCTGAGTTACAGGAGCTAAAGAAGTAGTTGGAGGAGTTGCAGGAAGAGGTTTTCATCTGACCCAGTACTTCTCCTTGGGGTTTTCCTGTCCTGTTTGTGAAGATGGAAGACACCTCCCTCAGGATTTTTGTGGACTATAGGATGTTGAACATGTTGATGGTCAAGAACTGATATCCCTCGCCAAGGATTGATGATATCTTTGATTAGCTTCATGGAGCACAGTTGTTCTTGAAGATTGACTTGGGGTCCTGTTATCATCAGTTGCACATTAGACCATCAGATATACCTCTTACAGCCTTCAAGAGTAGGTATGGTCTATACGAGTATTTGGTTATGTCGTTCGGTCTCACAAACGCACCTACAATTTTCATTGAACTGATGAACCGATTCTTCCATCCATACTTGGATTCCTTCATGGTGGTCTTCGTGGATGATATCTTGGTGTACTCTCACACTCGACACGACCATGCTACCCATCTTGAAATCGTTCTGAGTACATTGAGGGAGCATAAATTATATTCTAATCTCTCAAAGTGACACTTTTGGATGGATCAGATTCACTTCTTGGGTCATGTTATCTCAGAGGAAAAAGTATCATTAGACCCAGATAAAGTGAGAGATATAGTTTCCTGAGATCATCTGAAGAACGTATTTTAGGTGTTGAGTTTTCTAGGGATGTCTGGATACTACAGACGTTTCATACAAGACTTTTCATGCTTAGAGCACCGCTAAAAGGCCTAACTAAGAAGGGGTCGATGTTCTTATGGTCAGATTCTTGTGATTCATCCTTTCAGGAGCTAAAACGGATGTTGACTTCAGCACCAATACTAGTCTTGCCAGATCTAGAAAAGAGATATACTATTTACTGTGATGCATTGGGTATCATGCTATGAGCTATTCTTATGCAGGGAGATGGAGTTGTTGCATACGGGTCTTAGCAGTTGAGGCCACATGATAGGAATTACTCAACACACGATCTGGAGTTGGCAGCTATTGTTCATGCCCTACACTGTTGGAGACATTATCTTGTGGGAGATCATTTTTTGGTTTTCACCAACCAGAAAAGTCTCAAGTACATCTTCACTCAGTGTGATCTAAATTTGAGACATCTTAGGTGGGTTGAGTACCTACCGTCATTTGACATTGAGCTTTCCTATATGCATGGGAAAGGCAACCCAGTGGCCAATGCATTGAGCAGGAGGACTTAGATACAGGCAGTTCAGGAGGCCACCAGTGAGTGGTAGCTTATGGATCTATTCTCTGAGATTCATTTGGAGGTGAGCAACAGTCAGGGGAAGACATTTCTTTCTTTTGTATTTGTTTCCTCTACTCTTCTGGTTCGAGTTCGAATGAGGCAGCTATCAGATTCTGAAGACCAAGTCCTAAGGGAAAGCGTGTCAGGAGAGGACCCCATTCATGGATGGACCGTAGGCAAGGATGAGATCTTGTGTTTCCAGCGACGTGTATGGGTGCCATAAGATATACGTGAGGAGCTGATGCAGGGTTTTCATGCCTCAGTTTGGGGAGTTTATCCTGGCGTCACCAAGATGTATCGTAATCTACACCATAACTATTGGTGGCCAGGTATGAAGAGGTACGTTGTTGGTTTCATGTTGAGGTGTTCTACATGTCAACGGGTGAATGCGGGGCATCAACTACCAGTAGGGATTTTGCAGCAATTACCCATTCCAGAGTGGAATTGGGATGATTTCGCGAAGGATTTTGTGACCGGTTTTCCGAGGTCACCTCGAGGGAACGACGTTGTTTGGGTTGTCATTGACAGACTCACGGAGGTTGCTCACTTCTTGTCGATCAAGGAGACCTTCAACATTGATGAGATGGTATGATTGTACATCCATGAGATTGTACGTATTCATGGAGTTCCAAACTCCATTGTTTCAGACAGGGATGCAAATTTTACATCTCGGGTCTGGCAGGGGCTTCAAAAGGCTTTGCGTACATAGGTAATTTTGAGTACAGATTACCAACCCCAGATAGATGGACAGTCCGAGTGTACAATTCAATATCTTGAGTACATGCTCCAAGAATGAATTCTGGATTTTGGATGTTCTTGGGAGAAGCATATACCTCTTGTGGAGTTTTCATACAACAACAGTTTTCAAGAAACTATTCATATGGAACCTTATGAGGATTTGTACGGTAGGCCATTCCGATCACCCTTATGTTGGATAGAGGTAGGAGAGGCAGCTTTGTTGGGACTTATACTTGTTTAGGAGACCACAGAGTAGATAGAGTTGATTTAGAAGAGGATGGCTATTTCATAGTCTTGACAGAAATCTTATGCTAATCAGTAGATATGACATCTAGAGTTTGAGGTCGGGGATCAGGTTTTCCTACTTTTCATACCGAGGTTGGGACACAAGAGGATTAGTAGATAGGTTAATCTTTCACTGAGGTATGTTGGTCCATTTTCGGTGTTGGAGAGAGTTGGGTCGGTTTCCTACCAGTTGCAGTTACCTCAGAGGTACCGAGCTATGCATGATGTCTTCCACGTTTCTCAGCATCGATGTTACATCTCAGACTTGTCTCATGTCTTTAAACCTAAGGAGGTTGAGCTCAAAGTAGATTCATCATTTGACGAGCATCCTATCCGGATTTTGGATCACAGTGCAATGGTTCTTTTTGGTCGGTCTGTTCTTCTGGTACGAGTGTTGTGGCAGCATGGGTGGGTGCAGGATTTGACTTGGGAGAGGGAGGCCGATGTAGGAGCACAATGGATGGAACTATTCAGGGTTTCTTCTTCTACGTCGCGCTAGGAAAATTTGGGGATGAATTTCTTTAAGGGGGAACGTTTTTAAGAACTGGGGACTTCTTTTCAGGTATTTTTTTCCATTAATAGTCTTTTTTGAGAAAAAGAATAAATTCTGGAAATTTTTTATGTAGAAGTCGTGTACTTTATGAGTACACGTCGTGTACTTCCTTGTCGCAGCAGGCCGTGTGCTGGCCATGTGGTATCCACACACACGGCCATGTGGGAGTGACTTGGAGTCCGCCTAATAAGAAGTACGAAAATAGAAATTACATGCCGTGTACTCCAAAAGTACACGTTGTGTATTTTGTTTTTTTCGTTAAACGCACTGGGGTCGCATCTGACGGACAGAGCACCCCCCTTCTAGGTCATGTTCATTCGAGAGAGTCTGTACGGCCGCTGATCTTCGACGATCCCCTGAGCCTCCATCCATCCTCCAAATCGAACACTGTTGGTTTCATTGGAATTTCATCAGTGATTTCTCTCTTATACCGGAACCTCATTTCATGATTTCTCTTCTTTTCTAAGTTATCATGGGTTGAACATTTTAGATTTTTTCTTAGATCTACGGCATTCTATGGAGATTCAAGCTTCGAGGTTCACTAAGAGCAACCTCATAACCCTGTGGTAGGTGTTTTGTGCCTTTCCGTTCAACGTCTTTGTGTATTATGTGAAAATTACACTAATACCATTGAATGGGGTATTGCGTGTTTACAGTTTTACCCCTGTTTATTGTTTCCCATGATTGTATGCATATGTAGAGGTAATTTGGATATGAATACGGATGATTGCTATTATTCGGATGTATTTCCCTAGAATGTTCTGTTTACAACCATTTATTCATGTTTAGCCAGTTTGGATGCCTTGTCTGACTTACATGCCTGTTACTGCAGGATGGAGAGTTTGTATTTTTTTCATGCTTGTTGTGCTATAGACTATTATCCAAGTAGTTCTATAGGTTTACGTTTTCCATATTACACTGCTATTCTTGTTGACCTACACAGGACCATGAGAACCTGGTGTAGTAGACTATAAGGGGAATTGATCGAGTGAGCTTCCATGGAGAATCTTTGAGCACTTAGGCTATAAGGGGGATTGGCCAAGTGAGCATCCTCAGAGAGTCTAGAACCACTTGGGGATATAAGGTGAATTAACCAAGTGAGCTTCCTCACATGGTCCTTGATTGCTTTAGATTATAATGGGGTTGACCAAGTGATCTTACTCAGATATTCATTGATTTTAAATCCTAAACTATTTAAACTATAGGGAGAATTGATGGTGACTGCTTCCTTAGAGATTCTAGGAACGACCTGGGCTATAAGTGGAATTGACAGTGAGTGCTTCCTCAAATATTCTATGAATGACCTGGGATATAAATGGAATTGACCATGTGAGCTTCCTCAGAGAGTGCTAGACCTTGGGGCTATAAGGGGAATTGACCGTGTGAGCTTCCTTAGTGAGTTCCTGACTACCTTAGACTATAAGTGGAATTGACTGTGAGTGCTTCCTCAAAGAGCCTTATTATAATGAACCAGAAGTGTTTGGCCGAGTGCACTACCTAGAGGGTTCCTTGTACTTGTTAGGTAGGATCATATGGGATAGCTATGAGTACTTACCATAGGGTTACCTCTTTGTGATTATCTGTTTGATTAGCTGTTGCTTGATTTGAAACTATGGATTGTTTACTTATTAGCACTTTCTTATTTACTGTTTTTTGTACTTTTACCTTCCATATATTCACTGGCTGTTAAGAAACTATCTTTGGGTGGTTTATTACTGGTATTTAGTCTCATACCCTATTTGGGTCATGCTTTTGGGCCGAAACAGATTATATTATTGCAGGTATAGATAAGGGAAAGCTCCTTTCTTCTTCAAGTACTTGACTTTATGTGGAGCTGGAGAGCATGTGACCAATCTATGGCTTGCGATGCTGAGGAGCTGTTTATTTTTCTTTTTGTACATTAGTTTATAATTTTTTGTACTTCCAACATTGTGACTTGTTTGGATACTTTCCTAGACATATGTATCATGCATCATTTCATATATATAAATGTTCTCTAGATGTTTATTATTCAAGTCTTCTGTTGTTTATTGTAGTTGGATATTTACTGCTTCTGCTATTGTATGGGTTGTTTACTTCTGCTGTGTACTCTGCCAATAAGGGAATAGTTTCCCCACTATCACACCCAAGTCCCTCACTATTAGTCAGAAGCCTCTAGAATTTGGGGAAATGCTCTTGAGGCCATGTGACCAACCGGGTATGGGGCACCTCTGGGTGGATTCCGGAACCGGGATGTTACACCCCACATATATGTGGTAACCACCATTGTTCACTTATTCGCACCTATAAAATCCATTTCTATTACCAAACCATAAAACATTATCCACCCAACTTTCTTATACATGTTATAGATCTTCGTTTGTCCAAATATTCCAACACTTGTGTCCTAAATAAGAGATCCAAAGGGGGTCCTTCTAAGAGAAGGTAATTTTATTCACAAAGCTCCATTTTTTTATTTATAATTTTTTCACATTAAATTATGTATTATAAATTAAAATATAATTGTAAAAGTATATAATATATACTATGATTTTATAACATTAATTTAATAACCTATATCCATCTCCACTTCTATAAAATAGAAAATGTAACCATCAATCATGTGAATGATGAAATACCGCCTTGCAAACTAAGGTAGTTTTCTTCCTTGGCCACATTTAAAGTATTGATATAATGATGGTTTTAACGTATGAATATTATATTTAAGAATTTAATATACATATAGAATTATGATATCACTTTTATCTTCTTTATTTATATTCTATGGGGGGGTATGATATATTCGCTCATGTGTACGGTGGACTACTGCCTCACGAAGCGATGTGATTCATTTTCAAATTTTATTTACATGAAATGTATTAAGGATAATTTACCAGAAAATAAATTATATATATTAAATTTTAATTATTCTATAATGTTAATATTTGATTTACCTTTTTTCATTTCATCAATTAAATAAAATGGAAACATTGTTCATGCGTATGTACGATTTTCTCCATGAATGGTGTTTTTTATTTTCTATCACTAACTTTTATGGATTACTGTAAATGTATATATATTGAATATATGATTTATTTATATCATGTTTAAAATTTTTTATATGATGGAAATATGATCAATCTAATAAAACAAAACATAAAAAATCAAAACATATACGAAAAAAAAGTAGTTATTTCTTGAAATTTGACTTCAACATGGAATTGTTAATAATTGGGTAATAAAAGGTAATATATAAATAATTTATGGTATGATATATATAATAATCGTTCTATAATATATTTATTATGAACTTATATTCATTATATATGATTTTTTAACGTTTATAAAGGATGTTAAGACTTATAGTAAAGGATATCTAGGATCACATTTATTTATAGGAGATATATAAAAATTCACCACCCTTTTCTTTTATGTGGTGTATATATTGACCCTTGTAATTTATATATCTTGAATATAATTATTTTAATGATATATAAAGTTTCATTTTATGTTATTATTTAGTGGTTATTATGATTCAAAAGATTATTAATGTAGTAAGGGATTTCTATCTCACATTTTACTTCTATAAGACATATATCATATTGACCACTTATCTATTTTATGTGGTGAATATAATACCATTGAATTTATTTTATGATTATTATCCTAAAATTTATTTGGATTAATATATGAATTTTAGTATCTCTCTTTAATGGGGTTTGTAGTTTAAAAGTTACCAAAATAGTAATGGATTTTTGTCTCAATTTTCCTTCTTTAATACATATATTTTAATATGAACCTATCTTCTTTTTTGTGGTGTATATACATACCCATTGTTATTTAATAAATAGTATTTATTCTAATTATATTTTAATTCTTATTTAACATTATTCTTTCATAGGGATTATGATTCAATCTTACAAAAGTGATAAGGGTATTATGTTATAATCACATTATTTCTCAGGATCGCTCAAGATTATAGTTCCAAAGATGACATATTTAGATCCATATCTCAAGAAACACATGAATTATATAACCCTCTAGTTACTTAAATAGAATACCTATTTTCTATTCATTTTTTTCTCATTATGTACTGATGACATTAAAACTATTTTAAATTAAAAATCAGCTTCATTTCTCTCTTTAGTCAAAAACCCTTTTTCTTCCAAAACTATATTTTTTAAAAATATTTGAAATATTGTATTTAAAATTATTCATATAATTTTTCAATAAATTTCTTACCCATTTTTGGCTTTTTACAAAAATGTTTTAATAAAAAAAATTATCTCATTTTCAAAGCAATTCCCATTTCGATTTTACTATAAATGTGAATGGAATATTTGTTTTAATGTGAATGGAATGAACAAACTTTTCCAAAATAATTACCATTATTATCTTTGAATATTCATTTATAATTTTCAATGTTTATTTTCAAATAAAAGGATTACAAAATGATTTATGAATTTTTAGTTTTAAAATATTATGGTCAAAGAAAAGTTATTTTCCCCAAAAATGTTTTAAATGGTCATTAAAATTCATTTTACAATAAATATGACATATTTTGATGTTACCAAAGACTTACTAGGGATATATATTCAAGGATTCCATTTTTATTCCTTCTTTGAGTGGTTTCTGTTTATTATATCATGATGTTTATGAAACATGATTCTCTCTCTAGGGTTAATCCTTGATGAAATCCTATGAAACTCATTTCCTTTTCCACTGGTTATGATATAATGAGATAATTAAATGATTAAGAAGCCTATATCTTTTACATAGATTATGATATGATGAAATTTTTATGAAACCCATTTCATTTCATGGGTTATGATGTGTTGAATATTTTATGATCTTATGGAACACATAAATATGGTTTTCATTATGAGATTGGTCAGACTTATATCTCCCTTAAATGAATTTGGTAACATTTTTTTATCTCATGAGATAGATAGGACTGGAATGGGAAGTGATCCTGATTTAGTAAGATAATTTTTCTGTTATGATGGTCTTGTATGTGAACCTTGATTACTATGATGTTTTTGGGAGTGAACACATTCTACAATGATAGCCTTGGTAGCGATATTTGACTACTATGGAAATTATTTTCAATTATTATATGTATTCCACAATTCTATGTGTTATGATAATGTTATTCTCTAATGTAATTATATTCTATGATTTTATTAGGATTCATGTCTTATGAACATCGAAGACTTATGACATGTATCAAGACCATAATATTTCATCTGAAGGGTATGATTTTCAAAGATTAATATCATGTTCTTAAATCTATGTGCTCATGTAAAGTTTATGTGATCATTGATATCTCACTTTATTACACTTATTGAGAATCTTAGATCAACCATTTTTATGTTTCCTTTCTCTGGGTTATGAAGAATTTTTTTAAGTAGGTTATGTTTGTGAATTGTACAAAAGGGGAAGATCTTTATGGGAGATATTGAAGATCTTTCACCAAATTAATAGATTGTGAACCTAGTCTCTGAATATACTAAACTATTATGGTCCTCATTAATTTGTTAGTGTAATGTATCAAATATTCATCTAAAAAAGAAATATCTATGTATGAAAACCCAAGGCCACTATTGATACTAGCATATTCATAAATTTTATACTAGAATTTTTTTATCAATTTCATGTAGATATTTGATGGTATAATCTTATAACCCATTTCTTTGTATCCCATACATAATATCCAAATAATTATAAAAAACCCCTATAGGTAAAAATAATTCCAAAAAAATATTAAATATAAATTTATAAATCTTTACTACTTTAAAAATTGATGGTATAGATCTCCCCCTTTGAGGATCCAATTTGATCGGATTAGATTATGCTCACATATTCAAGAACTGTGACTATAATGAAGCTCTATTCTAATTTGATTAGTCTACCATACTAATGTATTCCAAAAAATCAGTGATCTTCTTCTCAAAAAATTACCCAATATATTTTCACTGAACATTTAGGAACATTTAATTTTTTCTACTGCTAATTTAACTCTCAATTTGGGATTTATTTTCTCAATTTTTTCAAAACTAAATAATATTTTTATCAATATAGACTCTCTCTCATACTACTCTTCATTTCACTATTTCTAAGAAAATTTAAAATTAATTTAAATTATTAAATCATTTATAGCTTAGTATTATTGATAAATTATATAACAAAATGTTATAATAGGGTCCCAAATTAATTTCCTTAGTAAATAATACAAATGTGTGTCTTCCCATAATCTAATAAAGTTCCATTATTCATTTAACAACTTATTCCAAAAAAATTCCATAAATAACCTTTATTCATTATAGATGAAAAATAAAAATTCATGGGTAATTCATTAATATTTGATCAATATTCATAATAACTCACAAATATATGTATTTAACAAATCTAGAAGTACCCTCTTGTAATCTCTTCTACTTTCCAATAGATCATCCTTGGTTCTCATATTATTTTTCATTCTCATTGTGTAAAGACTCTCATTATGGAGAAACAACACATGACTACTCAATTTATAGATAGTTATCACTCTTAATATTTTTGATTAAATCATAACATTATATTCATGGGATTAATGAATTTATGATTAGCGCAACAACATAGAATTTGATGCTCAGAATCATCTTCTCAAGTTTCACATTTAATAGAATCAGTTTCGGAATTGAAATATTTAAATTTCTTCAAAATATTAAATTCTATATTATTATATTTTTAACCTTTATAAATATCAACATTTCATAAAGGGTCTGACTCTAATAAATTCACTACTTACAGTTTCAAACTTTAATGTTAATATTTTGATATACTATTTGGCTCCTTTGAATTCCAAAATGCTCCTTTAATGTTTAAGTGATACTACTAATAATTTCAAATTAATCTTATGATGTACTACTTCACTCTTATGAATTCCTTAATGTGGGTTCAAAAAAAACTTTTATAACAATGTTTTGTAAATCACAATATACTTTACTTTTTATTTGATTTAAGAATAGGTTTTTTAGTTACTTATGTTGTACAAGAGGAAAATATGGTAAAAATAAATTTGGGAGATTTGTGTTTGAGCTATGTTTTGAAACATTAATAACTTATAGTTCTTATAAAATTAGATTTGATGGATGTTAAATCACTATAGTGGTGCTTTTTCACTTCATTGAAGGATGTGGATCTATTCTAAGTTCATTAAAAGATGAAGGATAAGCTTTTAATTTCATTTTAACTAATTATAAAGAATTTAAAATTTGTATATTTATGTTATTTATAATTTATTTTATAAATTGGACCTCATACTTGAATATTAATAAAACATACTTTAGGAATTAAAAATAAATAGCTTTAGTTGATGATTTTGATGTTTTGAAACTTCAGGTTGTTGTGTTCTTTTGATAAATATATTTTTTCTTTCTAAGTGTTTTTCTAAGATTTTATCTTGTAATGATTTCCTTGACATTATTTTAACATTTTTTGTTCTATTATTTATTTCTAGTCATATGTGGTTGAGGGATTTTTGGTGCAATATATATCTTGTTCTGTTCACTAAGATCATAAGATTCGGTTGTGAATAAGTTGGGTGTTCTCGATCAATTTTGATCAAAGGATTTCAGGGGTGGACGACTGAGGTAACTTCATATAGGATAAAGTGATGCTATTACATAGATAAAAATACAGAATACCTACTGAAGAGTTTATAGTCAAGGAAGTTATAATTAGTACAAGAGGGATACCTTAGATCAGGTTATTGATCATTCTTTCACTTTGGATTTAAATTATTGCTTTAGTAATAATATAACTTTGGAGTTTTTGAATTATAATCCTTACGTTGTGTATTCCATTAAACTTTTTTTTATATTTTATTTCCTATATACTATTTATTTTATCAAAAGTTTTTTAAATCCTAACAGATTTAATTTGTATTGTTTTCCTATTATATTACTCTTATTTTTTTCTTGATAAAAAATTCATGATTTTCTTATTTAATATTTTTATAGATGAAAAATTTTAGTTAGTTTATAAATGAAAATTAAAACCACTATTTTATTTTACCTACCTATTATTGTTAAAAAAGATTTGGTTTTAGAGTCAAACTCTACATAGGTCATGAGTTTATTCAGATTTTTTCTGATACAAATATTCGTTATCAAATCAAATATCTACACTTAAGGCTGATCTAGATCTTACTTCTTTTAATTTATATTATTATATTATAATCTACTTAGTTTCAATATATTAACTACTATTTATAGAAAATATATTTTTTATTTTTAAAATAGAAGTTATTATGTACATTGAATGTTTGGATACTCTCAATCAAATATGACCACCAGTTTTTAGGGAAATTTCTCGGAGTATTGGAATGATCACATGGAAGCATCATCTATTAATATTTATATTGAAAACATTATTATTCTTATAGTAAGTTATAATATTCCAAAGAAATAATTCACTAATTTTTCTCATGATGAGAGGAATTATTTTCACTTTAATTTACTTATAAAGAAGACTTTATTATGTTGAATTTATTAGAATGTCGATAAGAAACTGTATTCTTGTAAAACTATAATTTGTATCTTAGAAAACTATAAATTTACACACTTAATATCTTTGAAATTGATGGATACTAAGTAAAACATGAGTAGTAATAATCATCAATGTTCTAAAATTATGTCAAGAGATTATATTTCCTCGATAAATTAGTTGTTTATGAAAATTGTAAACATTTTAAAATCTCTTTGTGAGAATGAATTATTATTTTATCAAATTTTTGGTAAGGATATAGAAATATTATCAATGGGAATTTAAATGGACTATTATTGAAAATAAAAAACATATTAAAAAACTTTTCTTGCATGATCATATTGTAACTCTAATATAGTATGATAATATATTAAATGGAGACCCATAAAAGGAGAAAATCCAAAATGGAGTAGTTTTTTTAAACATTCAGAGATTTTATAGCTAATAAATCCATTTATAAGAATAATGCATCTTAAATAAGTCTGAGAATGAATTTAAATTATAATTATTGTGAGCCTATAGACGGTGAACATGAGAATATAGAAAGGATAATGTTTGAAACTAATAATTTATAAAGAAACTATTAAAATGATTAAAATAATCAGAAGGTTGGGAATGAAAGGAATGGTTCTTGAAAAAAAATGATGAAAACCAAAACATATAATACTAGTTTTTATAAGTCTGAAAAATAATAATATATATGGGAAATATATGAAAAGGGATAGGAATAATTTTAAAGAAACAAATGAAACTTGAGTTATTATAAGGATCCATTATCTTCTCATAATATCATTTATTTGTAAAGTGTTGATTATGGAAAGATTGTTTGTTTTTATTTAAAATTTACTCAAAATAATTTTTCCTTTATGAGAATGATATATCTTGACACCCCGATAGAGTTATACTTTGATCCTAAATTTACATTCTTATGAAATGATGAATCTTATTTTGAAGATGAGGAAGAAGTCCCAAAAACCTACGATGAGTTGGAAATATATATTGGAGAATGAAAATATATATATCTAATTCCTTAGAAATATATAAGAAATATATGGTATAAATGATTCAGAAAACATTATTACCTTTATAATAAATTCTATTTTTACTAAAATGATAAATAAAAACACTAAACACAATTTATAGTTAGAAAAGTAAAAAAAGTAAGATTCAAAAGCTAAATTCAAAGAAGAAAGGAAAATATATTTATCTTACAAAAGATAATGAGGTCTCAAAATCAAAATTAATTAGATCTATGTAATATAATAATTATAAGTTTATGTTTAATTTAGATATATAAAGGCTGAAGATGTTCTTGAATATCTTTATAATAGGAATATTTTTTTTGAAAATCTGTATAAATGACTCGGACCAAGGTGAATAGCTGTTATACATGGAAGTGAAAAAATTAAATGGTTTTTATATTTTAATTTAAATTAATTTATTCATATAAGATCTACCATTTTTAATGAGTTCTATAAACATAGACACTTGTTTAATCATTTTTCATTGAATAGAGTAAAATCTCTATAAATGCATTAATATTATTTTCCTAATAAAGTTTTTACACTTGATCATCAAAGATAATTGTGGGTGTTTAAGGTGATTTTCATTAATTCAACTAGAAATAATAAATTTATATCTTCCATGAACTTAATTCCAATGACATGAAGTAACTACATACCGACAACTAAATACTTATATCCATGACATGGTAACACATTAATTTGATTTAGTAAAATATTCTTTATGGTTTATTATTTATAGTATTTCTTCATATTTTTCCTTAATTATTCTATTTTAGGCATATTATTTTTTATTATCTTCCAAATTTTTTAGTCGATAAGATTTAAAATACCATAAATTTAATATTTTTTTAATATATAATATATATAGAACTGTCTTCTTACGGAACAAGACTATGTTGACTTATCTAAAGATAACATTCAAAATGATATATATTTTTGTTTTAATAATATTTATTTTAAAGGTATATTATTTTATTGGTGTTTTTTGGATTCTTTTATCTTTATCAAAATATAATATTTGTATTCATGAAAATTAAAAATAAATTTCCAATTTTTTTGATTGATGATTGAAGTAACTATTTATTTGTTAAAAGTATTAAGGATTTTTGATACATACCTCTAACATATATGTAAATAATTGACCACTTATATGAACTTATGAAACCATATTACTTTCATAAATAATATCATGGTGTTCAAATATATCTTCTATTTGGATATATTTGTTTTCAAAATAAATGTAATTATATATTTTATATAGTAGAGTACTAATTGAACTTTTTGACTAAAACCTTGAGAAATGATGCTTTTTTAAAAGTAGAATTATTTTTCAGAGGAATACATAGAACATTATTGGATATTTGAATCTTTGGAAGGTAAATAAAAATAAATACTTGAAAATAATTATATCTATTTAACTTAAAATAATTTTAAACATAAAATTTATAACACTTGTAATCATTTTAACTAATATTAGTTTTAATCTAATCATAATTTTGAATGTCTTCTTAAGGTGTTATAATTATTTTACACACTAAAACTACAAAAATAGCATATTTGTTGGTTTAAAACCATGGAAATAGCAATAAACCCATGTATTTAACACATTTCAATGGTTTATATAAACTTTGGGCCCTATTTTCATTGTAATAGGGTCCAACCTATATCAATGGTTTCAAATTGTGTCTATAGCTATTATATTTCAACAGTCCACATGGACTGTGGATATATGTTATGCCAACAGTGACTATTATCACGATTTAATAAAATGCGAAAATAGTATCTGTATAGCCATGGCCCATGTGGAACATGGAAATTGGATAAAACAATATACCTATGTCCATGGTTTGGTAAACCGTGGTAATATGATTTCATAAAATAATTGATGTCGGCTAGATATGACCATGCGACATCTCTCATTTTACATCGTGATCTTTTCCCCTAGACTACACAATTCTTTATATATATATATATATATATATATATATATATATATATTCATATATGCATATATATTGATAAAATTATATGGTTTGATACTATAATGTGCACTGTAGGTTTTTGATCACATGACCTCTTCCTTTATATGTGGATCACTTTACGAGTGCCCTATATGCCACTTTGTAAATATACACACATAGATTTTTATATGTGAATATATATTGATATTTATAGATATGTATTTATAATTTTTCATATTTTAAAAAATAAAAAACATATATAATTTGAAGGTCAAGGGCCATGGTTTTAAAAATTATGGTGCTAGATGATTCAATGTTTCCCAATTTCCACGGTTTGTAAAAATTGTGGTTGTATGTGAATCCACCATGGACTTTTACCACGATTCTATCTAACCATGGAAATAGCTGACAATATGCCCATGTTTTCTCTAATCCATGTCCATGTGTATTTATAGGAACAATTATTTCCATATTTCTATTTAAACATTTCTATATTTGGACTCACTGCAATAGACTTTTCAAACTGCCGATATATCTCTATGTATATAAAGAAAAATTTTAAACCATAAAAATAGGTTTTATCACTAATTTCTTATGAAAAAATGTTAGTTTTATAAACTTTTTTATGTTCCCCTGCTGAAATGGTTTTAGAAAACTGTGGTTGTAAGAATACATATAGCAATGGTTTAATAAAACATTGGTTATAGCCAATCCCAAAGAAGCATATAACCACATCTTTCTTATAAACATGGTAGTATACCCCCTATAGCCATGGTTTTAAAAAACATGTCTATTTATATATGGAAATTGGTATATATTTAGGTTGTGTTTGTTTTTTTATCTTATTTTATAATGTATGATTTTTTTTAAATTATGAATAATATTAAATGTGAATGATTTTCAAAGAATAATTAATTCAATGAAATTATTCTTGTAATTCACATCTCAATGGGGATATTTTTCTTATCTTATTCTAATTCATTCTATTATCTTTAAAAAATTCCTAAAAATATTAGAATTATTTATGAAAATAGTAACAAGGGAAGAGTATTAAAATAATAATTTAATTCTTAGTGATTTTTATAATGCTTCCAAAACATAATTCTTTCAAAAAAAACTAGAAAATGAGAAGAAATGTGTATTGTTGTTTTTGGGAATTGTGATCTTTTATTTCATCAAATTCAAGTATTTTTTATTGAAAATTATCATTCATTATGTTTTTTCCTTTTCATTAAAGATGATATTTCTGGATCAAAAACAAATTTCATATCCTTGTTTGAAAAATCAGAATACACATTAAATTTTATTTTATATAACGTTAACTTTGTTTAAGTTTATTTTTAAGGATGAAAATATGATAAATAAAAATTAGAATCATTGAAGTATGTGATAAATTAAGAAAATACTATTAACTAATAATACATGATTGATTGAAATATTCTAAAGATTAAGAAATATAGCAGTGTTATTAGACCTCCACAAATGATTAAGATCAATGATAACTTGTTTAAAAGATTATTGGGAAGCTTATAATGCTATAAAAACTACTACCAAGGAATTGGGAAATATAATGTTGATTTTAGATTCAATATCATCAATAAATTGGATCATAACTATGAGGATTGATTGATCAAACTTTTTTATTAGAATGAATGTCCTTTGTTAGATTGTCTTGATGTTATACAACTACTTATTTTTATTATCACTTTATTTAAAAGTGTTTGTACATTTTTATTATTTTATAAGAGTTTATTATTTTATGTATTTCATTTAATTCTATTATAATTTACCATTTTATTCATCAATTTTGAGCGATCATGATCGAGGTATTTTATGGGGACTATAAAGAAGGTTCTGATCGTTAAGATGGTGATCTTCCGGTGTATTGATGCTAGTTGTTGAGGATAATTTTAGATTCAGGAAATCCTAGTGTGGTCGTAAAGTATTCCCTATGTCAATTCAAATTCATGGGATATTGGGGAAGGAAATAATAAATCAAAAGTAATGGTTTTATAGTAGAGGATTTTTTAGGGACTATAACTCGGAAACCATGGATCAAGTTATTGATCCTCCTTTCACTTTGGATTAATAGTGTATATTTTTTAATAATATCCCATTGATATTTTAGAATTATAATCCATAATATATTAATTATTTTTTACTTTTTTTGTTTCATTTTATTTTTTTATGTTATTTTTTTTATTGGAATTTGTTCAAATTCTAACATATTTAACTTATATTGAATTTTTATTCTATTACTCGAATTTGAAGGTTTCTCATTAGTTTTTGATTCCAACCATTTTAAACATGACATGAATAAACAATTATAAATATTTTATAAACCATAATTAACCATTATCTTATAGTTTACCTTCATATTATATCCATGAAAAAAACTCATTACTCTTATAAGGTCCGAGGGTTACTCTTCTGAACATCAGATTTCACTTAAATTTTTTGAATCTTAAGAAGTAATCACTAATCTACCAAAATGTGAGCATTACTCATGAAAACTAATTCCTTTTTCAAAAAATAAATATTAACTACACTGGGAGGGATCTCTATCAGTGATGCATGATGCTCATGATTCTCTGGCTGGTGCTGATCAGCATCATCAAGTGCAGAAGTCTCCAGGTCATGTCAATGAAGGGATGAAACAGGATGATCCTCCCTCTATGTATGTCCCTTCTGGACCGGGTAACAGACATTCATGGGTATCTATGAATAATATTTCTCTAGAAAAGTCATGGACTTCTGTTGCAGCACTTTTTGATCAGTTATGGAATGATCTGGGTCTTAGGTCTTTGTCTGGTGAACCAGAGTCAATGGTGTAGGTGTATGATGGTGTTGCAGTGCAGAGTAATCACTCTATTAATGCTGATGACGCGTGTAAACATCATCAATTCATGGGATGTGGACTTGAGATATTAGGAGGTTCAAAGGCTTCTGATTCATTTATAGTAAATTTTGGATCATATTTTTGCTCTATGAATCAATTTGCAGTTCTGGAAGGAGCAGAAGAACATAAATTTGGAGCAGGAGATGTGGAAGGTGCTCGGTCTGACCCACTACAGATAGATTCTGGGCCGGGTAGGATGGTCGGAAAATTGATGGAGGATGATTCAACCCACATGGAATCAGATAACCTGATTCCTATGGAGGTTGCAGTGGATGAGGAAGTAAAATCGGAAGGGAGAAAAATGAAAAATCAGTGTTTGACCCCAATTGACATCAATAGGAAATCATTAATGGCTGCAACATTAAAGGATGGAGGAAATGACTACTCCTAGGGATCGATGGAAACTCCTAGAAACTAGGGAAAATGTCTCCATTGGAGGTAAAGAAAATGATGTGGATGTCCGTCAAGTCTCTTATAGTGACATTGTTTGAGGGGAAAATAAAGGAACCTCTGAAGGTGAGGTTGACAATATGCATGGGAAAATGGGAATGTAAGCATTGGGGCACTAACTTCTCCAAATAAAAATAATCCAAGGAGAGACTACTCTAACATGATGAAGACTATATCTACTAGGTCCTCTGCCAAAAAAGAAAAAGGGAAAGAAATAAATGTATAGAAGAGACAGAGTAAGTCGATGACCAGGAACTCTTTGTATGAAAGAGATTTATATCTTAGGGATAAATATCTCAATATGATTAGTCACTATGCTTCACATTCTGAGTGGGATTCGGTGGATACAGAAGTCTCGGAGGATGGTGATGCTGGAGATTTTGACATCTTTTGATTGACTGTGTTGTTGGGGGTAATTTCATTTTCATAGCTTTGTACTTTGTATTGCATATTTTTCTTTAATAATTTTTACGGGACTGGGCATTCAGCATGGGCCTACACCTTTTAGGTTAAAAAATACTATTCTTCAAAAATTTCATGTGTCACTTTAATTCCCCTTATATTTTTTTCAACTTATATCAAGTCATTAAAATAAACTCAAATCTGTTCAAAATTCATCAAATCTTATTTGAACCATAAAATCTCAAACATTCTCATATCTAAAGATTTGTTACACTGTAAATCCAGATAACATAACTATTTTTAGATTATTTATTCACTCGAGGATATCAAAATGTGTCCATGTGACATAGATACTCTCCCCTTAATTTACATTAACACTTCTCCCACATTTAGCAATTACTATATCATTAGATTAGAAAATATATAAGGAAACACCACAAACCCACCTTAAGAAAGAAGAGTTCTATAAAATTTTCATAAGATTTTTGCACTAATTTTCTCCCACATTTATAAAATAATACAAACCATTGGGGGGTTAGTATCCACACATCATTAAGTTATAATGAATGGATGATAATTAACATTTAATCTCATTTTATAAAACTTTTCTCTTGGAATTGACTTTATAAAAATAACTATAATTTGATATTTAGTGAAAATTTATCCTAGTTTCACATCATCATTTTCCATTGTATTCATAATGAAATGAAATATGATGCCAATGTGATTTAATCTTGAGTGTTATACAATATTCATTGATAGATCAGTAAAAAAGTTATTATGTAAATAATTTTTTAGTGAATTTACAACTTTAAATTTCCAATCTGTTAGATGAAAATGCATCCATATTATCTAGTACAAGTATGTGTGGTTAAAATATACGATGTATTTGCACTATTATGGGAAATTGGTTCATGTATCTATCTATTAAAAATCGTATATCTATCTTTAATAAATAATTATCCATGATATGTGGACTTACATTCAATATAATTTCCTACCCAGTAAATATATTTTCAACCCTCCAAATGAAAATCTAATATATTTTTATTAATCGGACACAGTTTATGGTTTAATTTATGTATCTTAGTATTATATTAAATTCGTGTATAAGAGACTCTTTAGTGTAACCTTTATATATTTCACATATAGTCATAATTGTTTTCAATTGATGTACTTTGATAGCGAAGGCTACCAATGATTCTTCTAAAATCAATCACATTCACACTAAATCCAACTTCATATTTTATCATATTGGTACCAAATAAAATTGGTGTAGATATTTTATTTTAATCTCCCTTATAAAATTTCATCATTAATTCTCCAACATATTTCTCTTGGGATAAGAAAATAAATTCATCCACTTATGTAGTCATATTTCCTATGCATTTCATATCACCTGACACATAAGTATTAAAATTATCTTTCATATTCTATATAAAATCATAAAAAAGGTTCACTTTGATTATATTATATACAATTTCATCAACATATACAATGATAATTAGAGTTCTCATGGACAACTCATTCACATATAGGTTGTTATCAACCTTTCACTTTGAAAATTCAATATATCTCAAACAATAATATAAATTTGAATATCGTGATCTATTTGACTACTTCAATAAATAAAATGATTACTTTAAATTTCATATCATACTACCATATTTATATAATAAAAAATATTTAGGTTTCGCAATGAAAACTTTTTCTTTCGTATCTTTATTTAAACATGGAGATTTCACTTCCATTTCAAAAAATTATAATTTTTGTATGGTCCCACTGATATTAAGATTATAATATATTCTAGTCTTTCCACTAGTGAAATTTTTTCTTCAACATTTATTCCTTATATTTGGGATTGTACTTTGAAAATTAATCTTTCTTTGTTTATTAACACTTCAGCATTCTCATTAGATTTTTTTCAAAACCCACTGGGTGCCTGTAACATTATTATCTTCATACGATGGCATAAGATCCCAGGTGGGTTTCTTCTTAGTCTAATAAATCTCTTCATTCATATCATTTTTCCATTATTCATGCTCAACTTCCTCGAAAAAAATTTGAGGTTTAACTTGAAAAATAAAAGAGGTTCAGTTTTAAAGACTTAACTTTATTCTTATTTGGATGGTTACACTTGATTTATAATAATATATTCTGAATCTATATTCCTTTTCAATATATAATGCTTAAAATCTAATTTCCCCCAGTCTCATCTTCATCACTGATTTGGTATGAGTCAATGTTAACAATATTCCACTCATTTATAGTCCTGTCTTTTATTTTTTTCAGAAATATTCATGCTTCAATTTTTAACAGTTTCATCATATTATTAAAATGTAACTTCTATATTTCATTATTTTTAATAATTTTTTCAGTGTAATAATTAGAAATATTACAAATCCTTTTATTACATCACTTATAACCAATGTCATTAAATAGGTATCCCATGAATATTCCTATTTATGTATTTCATCAAAATTTACTATATTAGTTTTTTTATCATTATGTAACAAGGGGTTCCAAATATTTAAAATTACGTAGTATTAGAATTTATTTTGAACCAAATTTCATATAGTATATTATTTTTCTCAGAGAAATAAATAACCTCTAGAATATATATATCTCATAGAAGCACAAATATTTTTATGAACTAACTCCAATGGTCTAGTGGACTAAATATACACAAGTTTATACATTATTTGAACTATATTACACTTCTATAATGTTTCAAATATAGATTCTCATAACATAATGTTTAGGATATGTCTCTCACAAAATGATTCATTTATATTTTTCTCATATTTCTCAAACCAAGGAGGCTAAGTATCCTATTTCAAATATTATTACCTTATTTTTCACAAAAGTATCCAAAATTTGTTAGATAACCAATTTGAAATATATTCTCACTTGTTCTCAAAATATTTTATGTTGAAACATATATCTACTAAATTATTTATAATGTTTTGTAACACACCTAGATTTTATTATATATTTAACTTTAAATAAATTTTAGGTTTTTAATAGTTTCATTTACTTGAAACACTAAAATAATGTGAATAATGTATATACATTATAAAATAAATCAAATTATATGGTATTTAAAAAAAATTAATTATCCAAAATAATTTATAATTCACTTAGTAAATACTATTGATCCCAAATAATTATTTTAAAATATTTTTTTCATGGGAATTGTTTTATCATATATTTTTTAACTAATGGATATTTTATTTTATTTAAAAATAATTTAAAATATTAAACTAATAAAATATATTTTTTCCATGTGTATAAAATCCATTCATTGGACATTAATTAGTTATAACTGAAAATGAAATGATTCAAATGAAAAAATATATATTTTATGAAAAATGGTTTGTTTGTTTGCAATATGCTTTTATCTTAATAAATTAAATTAATTTTTGTTTGTAAATGAAGTTAATTAATTTTCTATATTATTTATTCAAAAATATGTTTTACAATTTATCTAATTTTTTTACAAGGTATGGAATGAGAATAAATTCAAGTTTATGCTTAAAAATTCATTTAAAAAAAAGGTTTTTATTGTGTTTTGCACAATTAGTATAATATTAATTTTTTAAACTTATATAAATTGAATTTTATAAAATGGTTTCATTATTTGGAATCACAATTTCCAAATTTTTTATATTGTTCTGTTTCATTTATTTAATAAATAATAGCTAAAATAGTAAAAAAAATGGGTTTCAATGGTTAGGGTTAAAATGAGTTCATAGGGGGTTAAAATAATGGATGAGGGTAAAAATGCCACCTAAAATTGAAGAAATATTATTATTTAAAGATATTTGGACTTTATATTATCTTATATAAAAATTATTTTCTCTTTTTCCCCCTTTTTTAAGAATGTGGCTTTATATTATTTAAATCTTTTAAGTAATTCAATGTGTGTCCCTCCCATCACTTTTATAAGGGAACCTCCTCTCCTCCATTATTCACACACTTTTTGAACTATATATCATTAAAGTCCTACCAATAAAATTCATATATTACTTCCATTATTTATTTATCTTATATTATAACCTTAAAACCATCCTAATAAAGCTTAATCTATAAGCTAAAGGAGGTCTCTCAGTGAAGTGGTAATTGTCTTACATGACACTTTCATAGTTTATTTCTTCTTATACACAAAATAAATCTATTTTATATGATACTAAAATAATTAGAATAGTAGCATAAATATAAATATTTTTTCTTACAGTAGAACAGTTTTTAACTCCTTTCTCATCTAAATGGAAATAAAAGCATCGCTTGTGTGTATATATGAACTACCATCTCCACGAAGAGATGTATTTTATTTTCCAAAAACACATTTAACGGTTGGTTATTATGATGAATATGATTTTTATATAAAATATTATAACATGATAATTATTATAGAATTTTAATATCTTATAGACATTCTTACCAACCAATTCGTTGAAAAATGGTAATGTCGTCCATATGTACGTATGGAATGACGCTTCCAATAAGTGATGTGATTTGTTTTTCATTTTTTCTTCCAATGGTTGTATTAAGGATAGATTTAATTAATATAAATGATATTTTTGATATTATATTTTATCTTTAAACGTCAATTATTGTTTACATTTATTTCATTCTATCCATTAAAAATTGGAAACATCACCCATGCATGCGTACATACTACCATCTCAATTAAGTGATGTAATTAACTATTCACTAACACTTTATATGAATAGTTATAATATGTATAAAATGAATAAATATGATATTTATTTTGATTTTTAGGTAATATATATTATGAAATAATGAACAAGGTGCAAGAACTGAAACCACCAAATAGAAACATGCATGGAAAATAGAACCATTTTCGCCTGAATAAGGATTTTGATGAAGAATTATTAATGAAAAGGGTAATTGGAAGTTATTAGGGTAATACATACAATAATATATATATATATATATGAATATGTTTTTGGTATAAATTTATAATGAAACAATATTTCTTATATAGTAGGTTTTACCATATATGAAGTAGTACGAGACTTGAGGTAAGGAAATTATAATACAATCTCATTTCTATTCATGATTGTCTATGTTAAACACACATTGAGGTAAATTATATTTTACATATCCTTTAAAAACCATATATTATTTTAAAATATGGTTATTTTTATTATTTTCATGTTTATATTTCATTCACCTCTCTTTTAACCATAAAATCACAAAGAGTGTTTTCTATGAAAAGTCGACATTATTTCCTCTTTGTTCGACGCACTATTTTATCTATGTTCATGTTCATTGAAATGGCTTCAATAATGATCACTTTTATGGTAAAATTATTATTTAAATTAAATTTCTGTATCTTTTTTATTTCTTTTAAATGCTTTAAAAATAACCCTCCCATTGTTTTCTGAATGAGGTACTTTTGGACTTTTTACCAAAAGTGTCAAAGGAATATTTTTTTAACATTTACTGAATAAATAGATTTACAAACATTATGACTATTATTATATTTGAATATTTATTTAATGCTTTCTAGGGTTATTTTCAGATAAATTCTTTTTTCTCAATATTCTATAAATTTTTAGTTTTAATGATTCCTAAAGAAAATGATATTTCCAAATATTTTTAGAGAAATGTTCAAATACCATGTTAAAATTATTTTTCCTCAAAAACAACATCCTTTGATATTTATTGCACTTCACTGAGGATATAATGTAACAATACAATCCTTTATCTTTCTCTATATATATTATTATTACCTGATGAGAAAATTTTTAAGACACTCATTTCTTTTCTAGGTGTTATTCTTTGATGAAATGATAAATGTTTTATGATCTTTTAAAACACATATAGAGGATTTTAATTTTGTGATTAGTGGTCCTATTAAATCCATAGAATGAATTTAGTAATTTTATATATATTTTTCTTTAGATTATTATGATAAGAGTGGTCATGTTTTTTAATAGTTATGTAAAAGTTTTAATTTTTGATAATGATTACATCTAGTAATGCTCACAAGATTATGTTTGGACTTTATTGTGAATAGTTATTTTTTTAAAAGTATTATTCCCTATTATTATGATGCCACATACCAATGTTTTGAATATTGAATGTTGATTTCCTATTTGATATCCTTTTTAATCATGTCTCTAGATATTACATGATTTACAATTTTTTGTCTAATATTTTTCTAGAAAAATCATTTACATTGATAACATGCACTTAATTATGTTATCATACAATTATTATCTTATAATGTTCGTTTATGATTACTTTCTAGCATTTTTACCCTTTAAAATAACAAGTTCCCACCCTATATTATGTTTTCATTCCCCATATTTTTATGGAAGGTGATAAGTATGATATGTCTAGAAGGGGTACTAATATATAGAATTTTAATAGGGGATGTTGAATATTGTTCATAAATAAGTTGATTATGTATATATTCTCTAAGATACTAAACCTTTATGGTTATAGGGTCTGTATATTTGTGATATATAATAAATATTTATCTAAAGTGATTTATTATTTATAAATGTTATTTTTAGGTCACCTTATATGGTATCAGAGTAGGGTCTAGTAATTTTTTGAGATTATTTCTAGAAAAATTTAGTGAGAAACTGGTTTACATGACTAAGTATAGGATATCAACCTAAGTTATAGAAAATAAAATTGTGTGTTTCTCTATGAAAATACATCTATTTCAAGATATTGGTAAGTTGGTATGGGTATGGAACATATTCACCTAGGGGAAACAACTCTAAATGAATTAAATTGGGTAATAACTTGATCATCACAAGTGGATGATGAGTAGAACTAATACTGTACACCTGATTGGATACTCCTAGTGGATATACTTTGGTTGATTCATGTTCAATTTATGAACGATTATTAAGATTTCATGGATATAATCTATGATAACCTTTCAAAATAAATAGTTATATGGTATGATCATAAATTTTCATAGTTTGATTAGAATGTTTCCTAAATTAGGGCATCTCTATAATGAGAATCTTAAAATGAATTACACTATTTATTTTTGTTTAATAATTTTATTATTTTTTTAGTAAATAGATGGAACCATAATGAATCACTCTAAAAAGGAATGTAATGGGAAATAAAATGACTATCCACATGATAAACTAAATGGATTTTTAAATAAGATACAATATCTTGTGGCTATGCTCACTCAAATCTCTCTGTATATGCGAAATAATTTGAACCATGTTGAGCATATGAATTCACTAATGAGGGATTAACATGACTTTTTCTTCTCGAAATGGGGATTACCTTGTTTGTTTGAGGTTCAAACTTTACAATAGGTTTATAATAATATTATTTGTAGAACCGGAAACATCCAATGATTCTATATCCATTTGGACCTACTTTCCAAAGCTAGATGCTCATTAGTTGTGCACTGATGACGCGTAAGAATTTTCATTGGTTGAGAGGATGGGAGGTCAGACTCATCACACCTTTTTGGGGGGAATTATTGTCTACTCCAAGACTCTCTTATATATTTAATTTATGTTCAAGAATCCTTTTTAATTTACCAAGCATGAAAACGAGTTTTTTTAGACTTTTCAATCTATGATGAATATGTATGGTATTTAGAGAACATTTTATAAGTATTTCAGGTTCTTCATCAATAAGGAATCATATATATGAATTAGGGATTCTTATTCAATGGTAGCATTCAATACATTATATAGAAATATCTTGGTCATTATGATAACCATACTAGTTTTAAAACCACTCAGTGGGGCACTGGATGTTTATTGGCGTTCATAAAGACAAGGATTCTTTTAGAGTTGGGATTATACACGCAGATGGGAAACCTATGTATCCTTTTTAGAAAAGGAATCATAACCCACATAGTTAAAGGAATAAATATGAGGTTTAAGCATGATTAATGGCTCAAAGAGAGATGACATAATTACTTTTATACTCTATACTCACGTGAGTCATGCTCGGTGTGTGAAATAAAGGGTATTAGTAAACACTGACGATTGTTCCACGAATTATGAAATCCTAAGAAAGGATGTGGAGATTAGGTATGTATGACTTACTAAGTAAATGAAGACATATAATTTTAGAAAATAATCCCTAGAGAAGGGCCTATAAATGTGTTTTTACTTTATGGAGATTTGGGATTTTAACCTGGGACTTACTCCTGAAAAGGAAGCCAAATTTAAGAGGGACTTATTATTAGGGCTTATTCCTAAGAAGGAGTCCCAACATTAAAGGAATTATGACTAGGGATTACTCCTGAGAAAGAGACCCAGGTTAAAGGAAATTATGACTGGGGCTTACTCTTGGGAAGGAGGCCCAGGTTAGAGGAAATTATGACTGGGGATTACTCTTGAAAAGGAGGCCCAGGTTAAGGGGAATTATGAATGGGGCTTACTCTTGAAAAGGATGCCCAGGTTAATCAAAGTTATGACTAGGGATTACTCCGGAAAAGGAGGCCCAGGTTAAGCGAACATATGACTGGGGCTTACTCTTGAAAAGGAGGCCCAGGTTAAGGGAAATTTTTATTGGGGATTACTTCTGAAAAGGAGGCCTATGTTAAGGGGACTTGAGAATTGGGGCTAACTCATGAGAAAGAGGCCCAAATCAAAATAACTTCTCATAATTCCTTTTAGATAAGGAATCCAACAATGGAAAAATTCCTCAAATGGCTTTGAAGAAGGTTTTGATGGTAAATCTTGAAGAGGGGAGGTTAATTTGAGTAAAGGAAGTGAATTGGAAGGAGGCGCACAAGTATTTGTATGGCGCGCAAGCCCAGGTCGCGCAAGTATACTTGTGTGACATGATTTCACTTGGGTGACGAAGAACTTGTGAAGTGATACCCTGGGCTACATTGAATTGGAGCCCATATTATCATCCCTATAGGCTTTCAGATCAGTGGTGGCAAGTTTCCTTGAGAGGGAAAGGAAGCGCGCAAGTATCATCACTTCCCATAAAGGGATGGATACTTAGGCGCACAAGTATTGATGATTTCTAATAATTAGGACTTTTTCTACCTCTTTATAGATTCTATTATAGGTAAAGAATTACCTTATAAGTGTTTGGAAGACTTTAGACATAGACTTGGGAGACCAGATCTTGAATTTGAGTGTTGGATTTTTTTCGTCCTCAAAATGCAGGGTCCACAGGGGGTATTAATAGTCCACTGAGCACCATGAGAGAAAATTAAGGTTGGACGTCCAAGTGACATGTGCGCCGTATATTTGGCGTGTAAGTGACTTGTGCGCCCAAAGTCTGACGCGCAAGTGACTTGCGCGCCTTAGTCCAAAAAGGATATGGGACTTGACATTGTCAAATTTTTTAAATTTCTTCAAAGGATGAACCCTTTTTTGCTTACGGTATTTCCATTTGGCATTCTTTGACCTCTGTGACAGAACGGAGCATAAAAAACATTCCCCCCTCCGAGTTGGATCTGAAAAAAAAAAAGAAGATTTGACTTTGAGGTAAAGGAGAAAACCAAGGATTTTGGGCGTGTAGGTTTTGAGCGCGCAGGTAGCGGCGTGAAGGTTATGGCACATAGGGGCACGGGATAGCCTATACATATGGGTGCCACAATCGCGCAAAGCATCCAAATTTAGAACTCTTCTCGCTCTCGCCGCACAGGAGTCATGGCTTTTCACTCGTCCGCACTTCTGTTTGTTTCGTCGTGCTTCCCCAGTCTGTTTCTAACTTGTGTACCATTACTAGCATGGTAAAACTTGTGCGACCGGCTTGGACTTGAACACCAAAATTAGACTTGTGTGCCTTAATACCTTATCCGTATTTTCGATTTCTTCACAAATTTTATGAAAAAGAAACTTACTTAAAAGTTAATTATTTGATATTTGTGCAGATTCAATGGCTCCCAAAAGAATTGGATCGGCTGATGAGTTAGATAGAAAGCGGATTAGTGATATGATGAACATCATTGGCCATGATTACTATGATATCTGCGATATCACTCTCCCAGATTTGGCCAAGTACTTGAAGAAATATCATGTCACTTTCCCAAAAAGTATTTAATTTCCTTTATATGGCCATGGTCACGTGCAAGGAGTCTACATTCTAGAGCCAAAGAACTAACAATATCTGAAAAGAGTACTCTCTCCAAATGGATCTTTAATTACAATGCTCCATTCTCAAATCCATGTATACACCTTCCAATTCTCTTGCAGAGAAACAAAGTCATTGTTTTATCAGCAGAAAATTTTCTCAAACTGCACTCAAGAACATTCTTTTACAATTGTTCCAAGAAGAGCCAGTATCACTGCATCTCTTGTTGTATCTAGGTTAATGAATGAATTCTAGTTGCTTCCTGATGAAGCTCGGAATTTCATAAATAAAATGAAGAGTTATGTTGAAAGCCTCTTGTAATTCTTGAAAAAGATAAAAGAATCCAACATTTGGATGTCCTTCAAACTCTTGTGCATTAATGAAAAACACTTTCATCTTCAATCATTTTTCCCTGCATTCTCTTTCTACTTGCTTTAATTATTTTTACCTAAGACAATGGGCCTAGTAAGCATAGTTTGATTTTTTCTATGGTGATACAAACAACCCCCACATACTTTGCATCTTTTGATTGCTCAATTTTACCTAATTCATTCAAAATGTATGTTTAGTGAGTTGGGACTCGACTTTTGTTTAGAGTTCCCTTGTCTTTTGTTGGCAATTTAAAGTCATGCATGTCGGACACAAAGAGGATAATGTTTAAGGGTTGAATAGCATTGACTAAATGGATTAAAATTGACTGAATTCCTTGATAATTTGTTGGAAAACATATTACCACATTCAAGTATGGGGGGGAAGTTGTAAAATATGAATTAAGAAATTCTGAATCTGATGAATGACATGGGAAAGGGATAAAAGGCATTAGAGAAATTATTTCCTAAGAATGAAGTTACCACTAGTTAACAAACCCATTAGGGGTTGAATTATGCAGGGCCACATAAGGGAATTATCTGCATAGTCAAATAATAGCATCTTTTGGATGAAAGGTATGTTTTGTAGACTACTAATGCAAGGCCACCAAGGGGAACGTGTTGTATAGTCAAACAAAGAAATCTCAGAAATTTTACTTTTCTATTGCTAAAAACCAATGGAAGTTTATGGAGATTCAAATTTCCCAAAGCATAGTGTATGTTGTATGGAGAGAGGTACTTGAATATAGAGAGGATATTCCCAATCAATATTGTCAAAGAATTGGATGAATGTCACTCATGCGAAGGTCTGACCCAAACGTAGGGAAGGGAAATATAAACCATAGAATTGAATACTTTCATATCATGAAAAAAGAGTATGGGACAAATATGTTAAGGATGACTATTTTTGTGGATCCCTACATATTTTCATTAAGACCAATATGAACAAAAAAAATTCTCCCCAAGAATGAAGTTAGCACTATTGAACAAACCCATTAGGGGGTTTGAATTATGTAGGGACACTTAAGGGCATTGGTTGCATAGTCAAATAATAGCATCTTTTGGTTAACATGACCATTATGTAGACTACTTATGCAAGGCCACCTAAGGGCACGTGCTGTATGGTCAGGAAAAATAATATCCCAGGTCTTAGACATTTTGTGACTAGAAGTCAAGAAAAGGGTTATGGAGATCTAGACGTATTTAAGGTTAGGAGTATGACACATAAAAATGTGTATTGTCTAATGCATGAAAGAGATACATAGACCAATGCAGACCATAATCATGTTGTGGCTGGGTCCTGAATTGAGATGCTGGACTTCACTACATATCTCATTAGGATGACAATCAAGCCATATGTAGTTCTTGAAATATAGTTTAACGACATGTGGGATGAGAGCGTATGTGATCTCAGTTTTATGGTCATAGAGTTCAGACCATAATGATGAAGACACATTGTGTGTTTGTTATAAACCTGATGTGAATAAGGACTCGGTTTCTCATACCACATTCATGTGCTCACAGGGGGAACTTTTCAGCCAAGGGATTGAAAGTGGAATTTGGGGAAAGGACCAAATACTTGGGGCTAGATTCAAGGGATGCTCGAACGTTCCTAGGTATCCCATAAGGATGGGAATCAAGCCATACATAGTTCTTGAAATACCCTCTGTACAGATTTGGTTCGTACATGTGAAGGGTGAAAGAGGACTTTAGTGCAATGACGGTTCGACCCAAGATTTAAGGTTCGGGCATTACCATGTATGCACGTAGTCTTTGAAATATGATATGATTTGAGATAAATGTCAATGATGATTCCCTCTCAGGTGAGGGACAATAGGGGACTGTATATTTTAGCGTCGTATAGCAAGGACGATGGTGTTTCACAGTTTAGTGTCATTTAGAAGGTACAAAAGGGACGTACACAGTTTAACAAAATGTGGGACGAAGGTGAACCAACATGAAGAGATTGGTTTTGGGCTACTTTACGGATCAAATTAATATGAGACGGAGGTGAACCAATGTGAAGAGAATGTTTTTGGGCTACTTCATGGATCAACATCGTATGAGACGGAGGTGAACCGATGTGAAGAGATTGGTTTTGGGCGGCTTCACGGATCAACATCGTATGAGACGGCGGTGAACTGACGTGAAGAGATTGGTTTTGGGCTTGAAACTCAAGAGGTAGCCTACGTAACCAGCCTAGAAGGCTAGGATAAAAGTTTGCGTAGTTCGATTAAGAATGAATTGGTGATAAATTTGTATTTGAGGACAAACCAAAGATGATTTTGGGACTTATGCATGGTTAGCAGCCAAGAGAGGGTGTTATGGTTGAAAATCACTCAAATCTCATGTGAGTTATGCCCGATGTGACAAACAAGAGGTAGGAACAACCCTAACGATGCACAGTTTAATGTCATGGGGGACAAAGGGTGTTGTACAGTTTAGTGTCATGTAGCTAGGATGTATTGTTGTGCATTTTAACATCTTGAAAGACATGTGCATAGTTTAATGTCATGTAGGATGTATTTAGGGACTTTTTCATAGTTTAAACATCATGTAGGATGTATATGTACAGTTTAACATCGTGTAGGATGTATAAGGGATTGTTTACAGTTTAACGTCATGCAGGACGAAAAGGGGGACATAGTTTAACATCATGTTGGACGATAGAGAGACCATGCAGTTTAAATTCATTTAGTAAGGGCTATGGGGACTATGCAGTTTAAAGTCTTGCAGCACAGACTAAAGGTATTTAAGGTCATATGCATGGACCAGTGTTGTATAGTTTAACGTCATGTAGCTAGAACGAGTTCTGAAATTGTGTTACACAAAATAATTCTTCAAGAACCTTGCATTGGTTAGAGTTGTAATGAGTTCTCCATCCATTGAGACTAAAGAATAAGCTCCATTGGAGTAGACCTTATGTATTGAGTAAGGTCCTTCCTAATATGACTCAAGCTTTAGAGGTTTCTTTACCGGTATCATTGGAGTTATGAGGACCAATACCAATTCTCCTTGAATGAATGAATGAAGACGAACTTCTTTGTTGAAAACTCATGCTATCCGATTCTGATAGACTTCCAAGTGGGGCAGGGTGCACAATCTTTTTTCATCTAATCGTTCCAATTCACCCAATAGATTTTGAGATTATTCATTTGTAGATGAATGATCACAAATGGCTACTCTGAGTGAAGGTAATTGAACCTCATTGGGAAAGACTGCTTCTATTCCATATACCAATGAATATGGAGTTGACCATGTAGTAGTGCAGGTGGTGGTCCGATAAGCCCACAAAGCATGAAAAAGTTTATCAGGCCATGATTTCTTATCTTTACCCACCATCTTTTGCATTATTTTTGAAAGAGTCTTATTGAAGGCCTATATTTAGTCATTAGCCACTGCATGATACCGAGATGAATGGTTGGATTTGATGTTAAATTCTTGATACAACTTCCTTACCTCGGATGAACAGAAGTTGGTGCCATTGTCCATCAAAATAGTATGAGGGACACCAAATCTGGTAATGATGTTAGACTTGATGAAGATAACAACTCTTTTAGAACTATCTTCTTAGAGAGGTACTGCCTCTGCCCATATGGAAAAGAATTAAGTAGCAGTATGAATATACTTCAAATGCTTGGATATAGCGGGAGGATAAAGTCCTACTACATCCATTCCCCATGTGGAAAATGGCCATGAGTATTTAGCTGTATAGAGCAACTTTTGTGGTTGATGAATGAAATTGGCATGTACTTGGCATGAATGAAACTTATTAGTAAAATCAACACAATCTTGTATCACTGAAGGCCAGAAGTATCCAAGCCTTCAAATTTTACCAGAAAGTCTATTTCCAGAATGGTGGGCACCACAAACTCTTACATGTACTTCTTTCATGACAGCCATTGTCTCTTCACCATCAATACATCTAGAGAGAATTCCATCAAAACCTCACTTGTATAGAATTTTTTGGTGATCTGGGCTATCATAAAGAGTAAAATTGACCACACTTCACCGGACTTGTTCTTTCCTGGATCTATCAGGTGGGAGTGTTCCATTTTGAAGGTATTCCCTGATAGCTATCATTCATCCTGTAGTATTACCATATGGTTCTGAAATGGGACTAATTTCACTGATTTCCTCTGTTATGATTTGAATATAAGGTGAAAAGACACAACGGTGGGCAATAATGATGATTGTTTCATCCCGGTTTGGATCTGCAAGGGTTGTGGATACATTATCCAGTGCACCAGCTTGACAATTTTGTGATCGCGGGACATAAGAAAATGTCGGTTCCAAGGGAAATTCATCCATTAACTCTCTGACGTGATCACACAAAGGAATTAACTATTCTTTTCTGATGGCATAGTCCCCATTGAATTGTTTGATTACCAAATCTATATCACCTTTTAACCTAAAGTGATTCACCAATGCCTGAAGCTCCAATTCCAAGCCTGCGATGAGAGCTTGATATTCTGCTTCATTATTTGTACCACCTCCGAACTATAAGAAGGAATAGGGTAGTATTGCCTTTTCTTTGGAAATAAGTACAATTCCTAACCCAACATTGTTGAATTTAGGATCTTCCATTTTATTCCCTGTTGGACTTTTGGAAGCACCGTCAAAGTACATTTCCCATGTTTGAAGATTATCTTGAATAGAGAAGACTTCCTCATCAGGATGTTCAGTATCTAAAGATGTATCTTCTGCTGAAGGGTGTTCAGCAAAGAAATAAGTCAGTTCTTGGCCCTTTATTTCCTTTTGAGACACATACTGGATATCAAACTGCTGCAAAATAACTTCCCACCTTGTTAGATGTCCTATAAGAATTGGACGACTAAGGATAAATTTTATCGGGTTATTGCGAGATACCAATTGGACCTCATGATGTTGAAGGTAGTGTCTCAATTTCTGAACTGAAAAGATTATCACTAGGAAACACTTTTCAATACTTGAATATCAAGTTTTTGCTTCAAGCATAGTCCAACAGAGATAATAAAGGTTGTTTTCATTCCCAGCATCATTCTTTTGGGCAAGGAAGGAATCCAATGATCGCTCTAAATATGTTACATAAAGAATAAGTGTTCATCCTTCAACAAGTGGCATTAATACCGGTGGACTTAAAAGATATTTCTTGATAATATTGAATGCTTCTTGAAATTCTTCATTCCACTGGTAGGTGACTCCCTTCTTCATTAATTTTTTGAAGGGTACACACTTGCCTGCCAAATTGGAAATGAAACACTGAATATAGGCCAAGTTTCCTTGAATTCCTCTCAATTATTTAAAATTTTGAGGAGGTGACATACCAAGGATTTATTTTTTCTTCTTAGGATCAACTTCGATACCATGATTGCATACAACAAAGCCAAGAAATTTTCTTGAGGTTGCCCCAAAAGCACATTTTAAGGGGTTCGTCTTCAAATTCTGTTATCGATGTTTGTGAAATATGATTTACAAATTATCCAAGTGATTAGAACGTTGTCTAGATTTAACCACCAAATCGTCCACATAACATTCAACAAATTTCCCTAAAATGGGTTTGAAGATACGGTGCCTGGAACGTTGATATGTTTCACCTACATTCTTCAAGACAAAGGGAATTACCAGATAGAAAAACACACCTTGAGGGGCTCTGAAGGATATAGATTCTTCATCTTCTAGAGACATTTAGATTTTATTATACCCAGAATATCCATCCATGAAAGAAAGTGCTTCAAAGCTAGCTGTTTCATCAATTAAGAGTTCTGTGATCAGAACTGGAAAATCATCCTTGGGACAATGCCGGTTAAGATCTCTGAAATCAATGAAAGCTCTAATTTGACCATTCATATTTTTCATAAGGAAAACATTATCCAGACATTTGGGATATTGAAATTTTTTGACGAAGTTAGTTTTGATAATCTTATCCACTTCAGCTTCAATTTTGGAGGCATAATTTGGGTGTGTTCTTCTTGCGGCTTACTTGATTCCTCGATGTTCTTCTAGAAAACCAAGATGATGAGTAGCAACATTAGGATCAAGTCCTGGAATTTCTATATAATTCCAAGAAAATACATCTTTATTTTTCTTTTAAAATTAAATATACATTTCTTACCCTTCAAGAGTCATGGCCACACTAATTAAAGTGGGGCGTGGATCTTCTTTTTTACCCAGATTTATTTCTCTGAGTTCATCCACAGTTGATAGAGATAACTTCTCCAAATACTAGAGGAGCATCCCTGAGATCTTCCTCTTCTTCTTCAATATGTGTTACTTATTTTGTTTCTACTTACATAGTAAATTATGAAGCATAATTTCCATGATCATGAGAGAAGTTAAAATTTGAACATCTTGAAGAAGAGGCTTCCATTTCTGACACTATTGATGATGAAGGGTCTTCCTTGGGTAATAAATAAGAGATGATGGATTGAGAATCGACATCATCGTTCATATCTGACATTGATATAACTTCTTCTAGCCAGTTTGATGAAGTATATAATTGTTGGATTTCAGCAGATGAAATAAAGACATCTCCATTTGAGCTTTCATCATTTCCTGATGAATCAACAATTTCTACCATGATCTCTAGCTTGGTCTCCATAATTTACTTTATGGAAGTTTCCATAAGAGTATTTGGATTTGGGTCTATCCTATCAATTTGACAGATAGGCAACACATAATCTATACTCACATGTATGAATGAGTTTACTGGAATCTTTTCCAAACCATATGAAGCATTAATTTTGGTAACCTCCTTTGTCGTGGATATCTCATTTCCCTCCATGTGATAGAATTCTGCCTCAATGTATTGATATTCACATGTTTTGAATGGGGATTTATCATAATACAATGTCTCAATTTGACCATTGAAACAATATGTGAGACATCGATGGTATGATGACGGTATAGCCGCATTTTGATGTAGCCAAGGTCTTCCAAGAAAAATGTTGAAGGTTGTGTCATGACGAACAACCATGAAATATGAATTGGATACAAGGTCTCCAAACTGATTTCTGAGTGTAATCTTGCCCAGAGGTTCTTGTTAATTTTAATCATATCCTTGCAACATCAAAGTAGAAGTAGATAAATTAGATTCGGTGAGGCCCAATCGATGAAGTGTAAGAATAGGGATGAGGTTGAATCTTGAACCATTATCAATGGAATCTCATCAGATGTCTACATCATTGACCTTTCCAGATAAATACAAAGGTCTAATATGTCCATGCACAACATCATATTCATATTCATTTGTAAAATATATCACTGTATGGCATTCTTCCGAATCATTCTCTATAAGGTAGACTTTAGCTGCATCAATTTCCGTTTCGAATTACTAAGGACATGACAAAGCCTCAATGAGTGCCTCCTGAAGATCCTTTGATAGATTCAAAGAATCCAGAACAGATAACTTGTCTGGTACATGGGCCAAATGTTTCAAGACAGCATACTTCTGGTCCAAAGGTCTTCATTTCCTAATAGGAACATGTGGTTTTGCAGGTGCCTTAGAAGATGATGCTTTGGAAGTAGATGTATCTTGTATCAGGGTAGGAGTTGGAAATACTCCTGGCTATGGAAGATTAGACTGACTAGGTCTATTTATTTTCTGAGAGGAAGAATGTGTAACCTCTAACTGATCTTCCAAAATAACTGTACCAGGACTGAATCTGTCATTCATGGAAGAAATTTCTTGTCCTTGTTGAGCCCACTGAAGGGCTTTGCCACAAGTTTCTGGTACATATACAGTTCTAGCAGGGGTAGGATTGAAATAGTGTCTTCTACAATATCCACATCTTCCCCTTTATCCTAGAACTCTAGAACATCCTCTAATTCCTCTCTTTGATATAGGGAACTTAGGCTAATCGAGATCGAAATTGTGACTGGCATAAGGATCTGTTAAATTAATCATATTAACAGAACCAATGATCAACTCTTCATCTGATGAAGATTCTACCTGATTAGCCAATTTAGGCTATGCCGTTTGGTGGGGTGGTGCCCATGATTTTGAAGTATATGGCATAAAATCTGCAAGAGTCAAAGATAATTTAGGATTTGACATGAACTCATCTTCTTTTGAATGCTCTTCTTTCTTTGAATTATGTATTTTTTTGAATATTTTTCTTCTGGTGAAGGGGGTTTTGTTGTGGCATTCATATCAGAAGACAGAATTGGTTGTTTGAATTATGTTTGTAAAATGGCATGAGTTCGGTTGATCATTTTCCTGACTATCCAATCATCATATTTCTGCGCATTTTGGCTTTTGAATTCATGCCACTCACATTCCTACTCTACATCAGTAGCAATAACACATGCTACCTGGGCTGAAGAACCTTTCAGTTTTACCTATACTGAGTCCACCATCTTTTATAGAAGGTCTTTGAAGACCAAACACTCCTGAATGGAATTCCGCAACATCTAATGAAATGGGAAATAGTTGGGAAGGTCTTCATCCCCTTCCTTGTTCGGCCTTTCGGGCCTTGGAAACTAAACCAGATTGTTTTCCAGAGCCGAGATGAAGTATCCAGGAACTTGCTCATTCTAGAAAGAATAAATGTTGTTCCTCAAATCTTCAAACTATTTCTATCTTTGATCTATTTGATCATCTTGAATAGGCAGTTGTTGTTGTTGACACTCAGGAGGTAGAGCCCTTCGATATGATGAAGGTTTTGAAGTTGAAGTAGGTACATGATCTTGTTTAAGTATAACTTTTGCAGTCTCTACATTCCCCATTCTTCTTCCTAGAGCTGATTGAATTAAACGAGTTTTAGCCATAGTATTTGTAAGAGAGTCTTCTATCTTCAGAGATATTGAAGTAAGGTCTCGAAACCCTCCCATGTATTTCATAGGGATCAACGGTGTGCATAATTCATCACACAAATTTGTCACATAGATTGGCAACAATTCTTCTTGATGGAGTACTAAACATAAGGAATATTTTAATCCATTCCAACGAGAAATGAAATCTGAAACACTTTCATTTTCCAATTTCTTACAATTGGTAAGATCGAAAACTGACGTCTATGGAAATGCTGAGCTGAATTGAAGGAGAAATATTTGATGGAGATCTTCCCACCAAGTAATTGACCAGGAATGCAAGCTTGTATATCAGAAAAAAGCAGGTCCTTGGAATGACTGTACAAAACACCTGAGCTTAACTGCTTCTTGTTATTGAGGAGTTCTCATCATGGGATCACAATGAGAAACAAAATTTGTTAAGTGTTGTTATGGATCTCTCGAACCATTAAAAATTGTAAATGTGGTACTCGCAAAATATGAGGGGGGAAGAATTGTATCCACCAATTCAGGGTAAGATCTCTTTTCTGGTTGAATTTGTGCACGCTTTCCTTCTGTAGCTTCCAACCGAGCTTTTAATGACTCAATGGTAGTCATTAATTTTTGAGAAACATCGGGCTGATCTTTGACCTGAGTAGGTGTAATAACTGGAGTTTGGACAGGTGTGGTGACTGGTACTACAACTCATGGTAGCACTATCGGTTTTTGTTGTGCATAACCCATAGGATTGGACCTATGAGGGTGTCCATGTAAAGGAGGATATTCTTCATCCATCCCATTAATTGCAACAAATTCCCTTGACTGACTGACTCCATCATGCTTAGAAGGAACACTACCTTGAAGTAGTTCTGCATTCAACCTCTTTAACTCCTTCATTTTTTCCTATTGTTGTGAGAAACTTTCCTCTAATGAGATTGATTGACCTTCTACAAAGGTAGGTTGTAATGTAACTTGAATTTTACACTTTTACTTGGCATGTGCCTTTATGGATTATGGAAGGGCCTTTCCCAATGAAATATCTTGCCTCTGGGCAGCCCTCTGTCTTCTGGTATGCACACCTTCTTCATTTATTTCTGTGTGTACAGCTTCTTGAATGGGAACTTCGTCATCTGATTCCTCTGAGTGAGCCTCATTTTATGGGTGATCAGTGACAATGGAATTGATGACATTTATCGATGCATAACGCATTTCATCCCTTCTATCGGCATTTCTGCGATAATTTTTTCTTCCATGTATTTTATGAGACATTTCCTTTTGTTCAGTTGATCCCTCAGGAACTTCTTGATGAACCGTAATTTGGGGGAATCTCTTGATAATTCAGATTTTCATTCCTCCTGTGGCTTCTTACCTAATCGATAGAAGACTTTCTTTCACTATGTAAGAGATTGAGGATTTGAAAAAGTCCCCAGTCAGGTGGACTGGGGTTGTTTCTTCTTTCCCTGATAAACTCCTTGAATCCCGTTTATTGATCCCAAGGGTTGAGTTAAAAGAGTCCCCATCTTGAAAATCTGAGGTGGCTCTTGAGCTGCTACTTCTGAGACTTTCTTAAAATCTATCCTTATTTTGGGGACTTTAGTCAGGAAATTGGTCGGATGCATCAACCTACATCCACTCAAATCACATGGATCAAATGATTGTTGTATGATTTCTGACACTTCTATCACTTGATGATGAGTCTTCTCTAAGGGAGAAGTATGTTCAATATTCTCATCTGCTTGATGCAAGAGTAATTCGACAACTTTTTCTTTGTATGCCTGATTTTGGGAAGAACTAGTTGAGGCGTGTTCTTGTAAAAGACTTCGATTACATACAAAACCTATTGGTTGTGGCTAGCCATGGGCAATAACAATGCCTGAGACCACTTTTGGTGGGCTTTGTTGACTGGAGAGCACAGTAAAATTCAATGCTCCATGAACACCCCATCCCCTGATATGAATACCAGATGGGGCATTGGTAATTAATTGGCACAGCCTTTTCAACGCGCCAAGGCATGAACGCTGAAGGGCTCTCTGCTGCTTTTCAGCCATTGGATGTCCGAAAACTGAGAGAGATGCCGAGTCAATTTTGCATTGAAAAACGTCTATTATCTTAACATGATTTTCATATTCATAATAAGATAATATTTTCTCTTTTATGTGACAAAGAGTTTTCCACCTGTTGAGATGAATATCGTGAATACAATGTTCTATCAACATTTCTAGAATATCATACTGAGAGTCAGCCAAAACCCAAAATATGACTGTTATTTCACCTTTCGCCAGTTGTTTTCTTATATTCAACACTTCCTCCTTAACATTCGATGACGATTCTTCTACCTAATTAGACCAAAGATGGTGATTCTTTGTTGCTTTATCAGATTTAACAAGATTGGTAGAGAATTCCTTTATCAAATTAGAATATGAATGGACATGGGGTGGTTTGGAGAAATTCCTACACCCCGGGCTATCTTTTGATTGATAAATTATTTCACCTGGTAGCGGTAAAGCATCAGACATGAATGGCTTCACATTTCCATGTGCCTCAAGAAAAGAGGGTTTTCTCATTACTACATTGTCCATTGAAGAATTTTCTAGGAAATGAGAATTACTTCTGTGGAGAGGACTTTCACAGGTAAATTCATCATCATGGGGAGGACCACCATGGTGGGTTACAGCAAAATATGAAACTTCTTGATCCTTGGTCTTCTGGCCACACAGAGGGTTCTCGTGAGTCTCATCTGAAGATGATACTTCGAGATTGACCGAATTTTCATGAAGCAAGCCTTCATGAGGAAGTGTCTGATGAAGACCTTCAGAATTATTATTATTACTTCGAGAATTTGGAAATGAGAGATTATAATCTTCAGTTGCAACAGACAATTGTCTGAGGACTTCAAGAACTCCAGAATTGATCAAGGCCTTATTACATATTGACTCTTGATTTATCGAATGTACTGGACGGGTATTTTTCATAGATGCCTTCTTACTCACTTTGGAAACCACTTGTTGATAAAATTGGTTATTATGGGACGGTGTATGTGCCTGCTCAGGAGAAGTATTCTAGTTAGGCTGATTATCTCTCTTCAAATAGGGTGTATGTGCCAGACTTGATTATCTGTATAACATGGGGGAGTATGCCCCATGACCCTCTTGGACTGGAACAGAGGTGTGTATCTGCTCCGAAGTGACATGTTGATGAGTCACTCCACTTATAGGGATAGATTTATGATTCCTTCCATGTGATTCTGTTGAAGTTGTTATAATATTCTGATAGGCATCCAGAATATGTGTAGGGATTTGCATATTCTATTTCACCATTTTCAGAATGTGCTTGGTGACTTCAGCTGCTATAATGGGAATATTCGTTCATTCCATGTCTGGAGTAGGTGTATGTGAATTCTCCTGTCCTCCTTTTCCTGTCAGTTAATTTTGACAGTACTCATGTGTGGGGGTAGAGAATTGTGTCTACCTCCTTCTTGTCATTGGAGCTTTCCAATTGACATTTCCCAGTGCTACCAAACGAGACTGTTGGTTAGCCTGATGAACTACAGGTGTATGCACCTACTAATTGTTCCCCACCACATTTGATTTGCGTGTTTCTTTGGTTTCAATCAAACAAGCCTATTGACTAGCTGATTAATTATAAACAGGTGTATATATCTACCTATAATACTCCACCAGAATTTCCTAGTAGGATTGGCGTGTTACTTCTAGATGAGTCTGCTGGGTAGTAACATCAGGACGGATGGGTGTATATTCCCACTCATTGTTTTCCATCAAGTTGGCTTGAAGGACTTCTCCGGAGGGGGCAGAAGTAAGAACCTTCTCCCTATTGACCGGATTTCACCTCTGACGGTTCTTCTTGCATGCTTGGGTCTAAGGAACCTGATTTGAACCCCTAAAGGTGATACCCTCATCAGGTTGAGGGTGCACTACCGCACGAGTCTGGTGGCGATTGTTGATGGGATCCCTCGGGAAGGACTCTTGTCTTCTTGAATTAGGTCCTTGAGTGACCTTCTCATTCACCTACCCATAATATGGGAGGGACTAGTGATTGCGTTCCAGGGATAATGACCTGAAACGGTTGGAAACAGTGGTTGGAACCAACTGCTTTTTGACCACTAGTCGTCGCTATCTGAACAATCATGGTGAATTTTTAACTTGGAGGGCTTGTTGAGCAGCCTCCAGAGTCAAAATGGTACCATGATGACGGTATTCCTTATCCAATGCATTTGAGACCCAACATTGAAGACGCTAAGCAGGTGATGTCGTCCTCAGAGTGGATGAGGATCCAGTAGGAGTAGTGTCCAAAGCATTAACAAGTGTGAATTTTAAAGAAGCCATTCTGTGTTTGCAGAGAGATCTTGGAAAAGAGTGCATGTTTGATCTAGCATACATAATCAAGATAAGTATGGCCAGACTATATCTTTTGGATGAGTGCTTATGTTATTGAATACTTTGTTGGCCCTCATATTGAGTTTAATAGGGGCCTACCAAATAATTTAAACATCACTTTAACTTGGTTAAGGATTCTTGTCGGGTTCACCATCTTTTCTTCTTCTAGAAATGTGGATGACCTTGTTTTCTTAAGGTTCAAACTTTCCAATAATTTTCTAATGGGTTTATTCGTAGAACCAGAAACATCCAATGAATCTATATCCATTTGAACCTACATTCCAAAGCTAGGTTCTCATTAGTTGTGGAATGATGAGGCTTAAGAATTTGCATTGGTCAAGAGGATGGGAGGTCAGACTCATCACACCTTTTTGGGGGGAATTATTGTCTACTCCGGGACTCTCTGATAGATTTAAGTTACGTTCATGAATCCTTATTAATTTACCAAGCATGAAAATGAGTTTTTCCTTTAGACTTTGCAATCAATGATTGATATGTATGGTATTTAGAGAATCTTTTATATTTATTTGAGGTTCTTCATCAATAGAGAATCATCTATATGAATTAGAGATTCTTGGTCACTGGTATCCTTCAATACATTATATATAAATCTCTTGGTCATTATGATAACCATACTGGTTTTAAAGCCACTCAGTGGGGTTCTTAAAGTTTATTGTAATTCAGAAATATAGGGATTATTTTAGAGTTAGGATCGTACCCACAGATGGGCTACCTACGTATCCTTGTTAGAAAAGGAATCAGAATGCATGTAGTTCGAGGAAGAAATATGAGGTTTATGCATGATTAATTTCTCAAAGAGATATGTTATAATTACTTTTACACTCTAAGCTCACGTGAGTCATTCTCAGTGGGAGAAACAAGTGGTATTAGTAAAACCTGACGATTGTGCCACGAAATTTGAAATCATAAGAAAGGATGTGGGGCTTACGTATGTATGACTACCCAGGTAAATTAAGATAAAGAAATTTTGAAAAGAATCCCAAGAGCAGTGTCTATAAAGGTGTTTGTTCTTTATGAAGATTTGGGATTTTAACCCGGGACATACACCTGAAAAAGAAGAAAATTTTAAGAGGGACTTATGATTGGGGATTATTCCTAAGAAGGAGGCCCAAAATTAATGGAATTATGATTGGGGCTTACTCTGGAGAAGGAGACCCTGGTTAAAGGAAAATATGACGGGGGCTTACTCCTGAGAAGGAGGTTGAGGTTAAAGGAAATTATGACTGGGGCTTACTCCTGAGAAGGAGGCCCAGGTTAAAGGAAATTATGACTGGGGCTTACAACTGAAAAGGAGGCCCAGGTTAAGTGAAATTACGATTGTGTATTACTCCGGAAAAGAAGGCCCAGGTTAAGGGAAATTATGACTGGAGCTTACTCCTAAAAAGGAGGCACAGGTTAAGGGAAATTATGACTGGGGCTTACTGCTGAAAATGAGGCCCAGGATAAGGGGACTTGAGACTTGGATCTTACTCCTGAGAAGGAGTCCCAAATAAAAATAACATATCAGAATTCCTTTTAGATAAGGAAGCCAACAAAATAACCAATCCACATATGGATTTGAAGAAGGTTTTGATGGCTAAATCTTGAAGAGGATAGGTGAATTTGAGGAAAGGAAGAAAATTGGATGGAGGCGTGCAAGTATTGGTCTGGAGTGCTAGTCATGGCCGTGAAAGTATACTTTCACAACATGAGTTCACTTGGGTGATGAAGAAAATATGAAGTGATACTTGGGAGACTTTGAATTGGAGCCCTTAGTATCATCCCTAGAGGCTTTCAGATGGGTGGCATGAAAGTTTCCTTGAGAGGGAAAGGCAGCGCGCAAGTATCATCACCTCCCTTAAAGGGTTGGATACTTAGAAGCGCAAGTATTGATGAGTTCTAATACTTAGTCCTTATTCTTCCTCTTTAGAGCTTCCATTATAGGTAAAGAATTACCTTAGAAGTGTTCGAAAGACTTCAGACATAGACTTGGGTGACCAGATCTTGAATCTAAGTTTTGGATTTTTTTCGTCCTCAAAATTGGGGCCCACAGGGGGATATTTATTGGCCACTGATCACCTTGGGTGAAAATTAAGGATGGGCATGCAAGTGACCTGCGCGCCGCATATTTGGCGTCTAGGTGACTTGCGCGCCCAAAGTCTGGGGCGCAAGTGACTTGCGTGACTTATTCAAAAATGGCTATGGGACTTGAGTTTTTCAAATTTTTGACATTTCTTCAAAGGGTGACACTTTTTTTGCTTAAGGTATTTCCCTTTCGAATTCATTGAACTCTGTGATGGAACGGAGTGTCAAAAATGCCATTGATCATTTTATTTGACAATATCCACAATACTTTTGTGGTCTTCTGAACTAGTAGTCTCTGATAAATGGATCAATGTGATGGAAAACATATTTTTAGTTCAGCATTGCTCGAACCATGAGAAAGTTATCCAAGTAATTTATCACTTGGAAGGAATATCTAATCAATGGTGGACTCTTATCAATATCCTGAGGTATTAAGAGTAAATAAACATCATATAATTAGAGTTTTATATAGTATTTATCAACAAATATATTCCTCTAACTCTTTATAATAAGTTGGAATGTGATTTTATGATTATGAAATAGATGTATGATGAAACCACTGGTACCTATGAATAAAACGTTATATGAATTTCAAGATATGCTTCGGGATTTATAATTTATCAATCGGAAAAAATGATTAGTTCTTTAGCAGGATGAAACCAAGCCTTAGAAGTGTGCTATACATAAGAGACTATAATAATTATGAATAAATTATTCAATATTGTCTATTGGTATAAATATTGAGTGGTAACTTCAATTAGCCTTTTGGTTTTTGTGAAAATAAGAGAAAAATGGAGGTTTGTGGAAACATGAATGTTAAATACCGTATAGGAAATAAATTATGGCTAAATACATGCCAAAAATGTTGGAGAAAGAACTTAGGAAATTGTATAAAATGTAATGAGAAATGTTTTATGTTTGGAAAGGTTTTCATCAAGACAATGATTATTTATTAGGGATGAAAAAGTTAGGAAATGAAACATAGGATAAGAAGGATTCAACTAATGAATTTTAATGTTTCAGATATAAGGAGATTGATCATTATGAGAATAAATTCCCTAATATAATAGCTAATTATGATGGTATGCCACAACAACCCCCTAAGAAAAAGGATATTGGGAACGATTGTTGAAATGTATACTAACCATCCACTCTATAATTGAAAGTTTCTTATTTAATCCTTGAACTACCACTCTTTTATATCTGAATATTTTTTTAATGGTATCACATCACAACCTAAATGATTATATAATGATTTGAAAATAAAATATCATAATGGAATAAGGATCACATCTCATGTTTATAGCTCCTATCTTGTACCAGTTTGTGTGAATTTAATTATGTAATTTATTTTTACTCTGCCTATATTTAAATTTTATGTTTTTTGGTCATGGATTGGAATTATTTGTATAGTTCCCGTATAAATTCCTAGTTAAGGGATGTCAAATTTGATATTCAGAATCAATCTATAATTGTTTTTTAGTGTGAGGATGAATATGAACTTAAAAAGAAAAATAATTCCATTATATGTGTTTTACTACCTATTCATGAGAGATATTTAATGAAAATGGTTTGGGAGAAATATATCATTGAATATATGCCTATTGTTTGGGAATATTATGATGTTTATCCTATTGAATTTCCTAGTCTTCCCCTGAATCATGAATTTGAGTTTCAAATAGAACCCATATATGGTTTGATTCAAATTTCAAATACTCTATAGAATGATCCCAATTGAGTAATGAAAATTGAATAAGAAACTCAAAGAAAATATAGAAAAGGGGTTCACATACCCAAATGAATCACCGAGGGGTGTGTGTATTTTTTTGTTAAAATATATTTTGAAAATGTTTCCTTGTATTTATTATTGATAAAAATAAAAAATCCTCGTCAATAACAAGTATTTGTTACCCCAAATTGATGACTTCTTTGATCAACTTCACTAACCTCAATACTTATTAGAGATTAATCATTTTTGATGTCTTTAATTGAGGTTTAAGAAGGGGATATACAAAATATATCCTTCAAAAAGAGGTATATTATTTATTAATTTATATCATTTCCATTTACATTTAAAAATTACAATGTTATCTTTGTAGATCAAATTAATAGTCTTTATAGATTACCTCAATCATCATGTAATACTCATTATAAATGATATTATTCTATATTCAAGAGGAATGAAGAGAACGAATATTATTTTAAGAAAATCTGTAAGACACTGAGGAAGGAGAAATCAGATGCCAAATTTACCAAGTGTAAATTATGGCTACAAGATCCATCATTCATGGGTTATATAATTTCAATTCAGGGTATCTTAATTGGCCATTAAATGATAGAAGTTATTTATAAATGGCACAGACCAACCATGGAAACTGAGATTTGTTATTTTATCACGTTGGATAGATATTATCAATGATTTGGAATGGATTTATAGTGATTATATGTTCCACTACACATGTTTACATGGAAGGTATCCAATTTATATTGGATGGATGAATGTGATGAAAATTTCCAGGAGATAAAAAATAATATTGGTCCACACACATGTTCTTACACTACCCTATAGTGGAGAAGGGTTTGTGATCTATTGTGATGAATTAAATAAGTTACTATATTTGATCTTATTTATAAAGATATTATGACAGCTTATACATAATTCTAATTGAAATTCATGAGAAAATTTACATGTCCCGTAATTTATAGTATACATCGGTAATATTTAAATTAAAAATATAAAGACATTATCTTTATCATGAATGGTATATACCGACCATAAAATATTGAAGTATATATTCACATTGAAATGATTGGATATATCCTAAAGTATATGGTTGGATTTGGATAAATATTATGACTACTCAATACACTACCACTGTGGGAGAGAAAACAAGGTTAATGATGCTCTAATTCAGAAAGACCATTTTATTTTTTTCATGATGAGGACCGAAAGTGATCTAATACCTATGGATTTATATAATAGGGATATTTAAATATTGAGTAAAAGTTAAAAATCATATCTTTCTTGTATTAATATTCAACCATCCATCCATGCGAGGATTAAATAGGAACAAAAGGAGGATGTGGAACTACAGAAAAAGGTGAGAAATGTTCTTGAGTTTAACCATGACTATTATTGAATGATAAGATTTAGGAACAGAGTATGTGTCCCATAAATAGAATACTTGATGAAGGATTTGATGATTGAGGTTCATTATTCATCATTATTTGTTCATATTATAAGTATAATGATGTATATAAATCTAAGATAGTATTTATAGTGGGATAACATAAAAATGGGTATTGTAGAGTATGTATCTCGATGTATCATATGTCAATAAGTTAAGGATGATAGAAAAAAGTCCAAGGAGATGTTATAACCATTACCCAAACCAGAATTTAAATCATAAAACACTACCATGGATTTTTTCATTAGAATATCCAATATATAAAAAGGGAATAATGACATTTGGGTTATAATCAACCACCTTATGAAATTAGAACATTTTATTTATATTATATTAGATTTCAATCTTCATCTGATTTCTAAGATATACATCAAAGATGTTTTAATATTGTATGGAGTACCACATTCAATTATATCTGATCAAGATCTAAGGTCTGTCTTGATTTTTTGGTGAAATATTCAATCTTCCTTATATATGGAGTTGAACATTAGTACTTGATATTATCCTTAGATAGATGGTCAATCTGAGAAGACTATTAAAACCCTAGAAGATATGGTGAGACTGTTTTCTATGGATTTCAAATGTAGTTTGGAACAATACCTTTCTATAGTCAATTATTCTTACAAAAATTTCATTTTCTATTGAATTTAGATTTTTTTAAGAAGCCCTATATGTTTGGAAGTCTAGAATTCCAATGTACTGGGATGAAGATAGAGAAATAAATCTATTAGGACCAAAGCAATACGAGGAAATAGAATTGAAGGTTAGAACCATTCATTTATATATTAGGGAATCTCAGACTCAATAGAAACATCATACTGACAACCAACGATGATATTTAGAGTTAAAAGTTTGTGATAAGGTGTTCCTACATATATCCCCATGGAATAAGGATATTATGATTGGAAATATGGGTTATTTGAGTCATACATATATTGGCCCTTTAAGGACCCTTGATCAGATCCATACAATTTCTTCTTCCATAGGGCTTTCATAAAATTTCATGAATGTTAATGAAGGGTTTCATGTATCACTATTGAAGAAGTTCATACCCAATCCTTTACATGTGATGAGCTCAAACATTGTGCCATAAGAGAATGATGTTTATTATGAGGAACAACTGGTGGAGATTCTAGATCATAGAGAGAATGTGTTGTGAAGTAAGACTACTCAACTAATCAATGTTTTGTAGTGAAACCAAAAAATTGAGGAAGGTATGTGGAAACGTGATAATATGATGAGGAATATGTATCCATGGTTATTTTTTTTGGATTCATGGATTTTTTTAGGGTGAAATTCTAATTAGGGGATAGAATGTTACTCCTTGAGATTTTATGATATGGTTCCCTCTAAATAAATAATAATTGTCTGATGTATTTATTTAAATGAAATACATAACTTATGTGAATAATTTGTATACATTATAAAATAATGTGAATTATATGGTATGTAAATGAAATATATTATCAAAAATAATATCTAATTAACTTAGGAAATATTATTGATCATTAAGAACTATTTTGAAATATTTTTTATGAGCATTATTTTATCATTTATGGTTTATTTAAAGGATATTTTATTTTATTTAAACATTAATTTAGAACATTAAGATTATAAGAAATATTTATTAAGATTTTATAAATTAAATCACTCGTTATTAATTTGATATAAATGAAAATAAAACCATTTGGAGGTAAAAACAAATTTTTTTAAAAAAACAATTTTTATAAGCGCAATGTGATTTTTATTAATAAATTAAATTAATCACTATTAATGAATGATTTTATAAGTTATTAATTTGTTAAATTGTTCAATTTAATTTTTGGTTATAATGAATATTAAAAACATTAAAAATTTGTGACCAAATTTAGGGTTAAAATAGGTTTATCGGGGGTCAAACTAAGAGATGCGAGTAAAAAGGAAATTTAAACTTGTCTAAATATTATTGGATAAAGATATTTAAACCTTATTTAATCTTAAATTTAAAATCCTGGACATTTATTAAACTTTAAAAATAAATTGAATTTATGTTATTTATATCTTTTAAGTAATTCCATGTGTGTCCCGTCCCTCACATATAATAGGGCACCTATTTTATTAAATTGTTGGGGACGAAGCCTCAATTTATTATTTAAAGAAATGACCTCTTTAGACTAGGTATAGGGTGACCCATTATATAGCCCGAAGTCCCAAGGCCAAGTGGCCTGAATACAAGTCTTGAAAGCCCATTTTTTGTCCCAAAGGACCCCTTAGTGAACTGTACCGCTACAGTATCTGCGCTTCTATAGCTCATGCTACAGTATCGCCACCGCTACAATACCTGCTATAGTCCCTCTGCTGCTATAGTGTCACCGCTGCTACAGTTCTCGGAAATTCACCCCTGCCCGGATTTGATCCTGGGTCTTTTGGATGCCAAGCAAGAGCTTGTACAACTAGGGTACAGGATCGTTGGAAATATTACAGGGCACCTATTATTCCACCTTATTCATAATATTTTAGAACTATATATTATTCAATACATTCCCAAAAACATTCCGAAATTAATTTTTTTTTATATTTATTTCTTAACCAATAAAAATCCTAAGAATGATTAATTTTTAATTCAAAGGAGGACTCTCAAAGAAGATGTAAACTTCTTACTCGACTCTTTCATGTTCTATTTCTTCTTATACTTCTTATAAATCTATTTAACACACATTGAATTAAATTATACATTATAAAAAATATAATCATTTTTTATTATGTTTATGGGACCACCATTTTTCATCTCCTTTCTCAACTAATGATAAATGAAAGCATCACTTGTACGTATGTACGGACTACCCTCTCCCTGAAGCGATCTATTTCATTTTCTATCACTACCTTTAGTGATTAGATATTATGATGGATTTAATGCTTATATATGATATTTATAAAATAATAATATGTTTATAATTATAATATCATATCGATCTTTTTACCTTACCATATGTTGGAAAACAATAATGTCGCTCGTGCATACGTGTGGACTACCACCTCCATGAAGTAATGTGATTCATTTTTCATTTAGGAATTATATTTTTTGTAATATGGATAGATTTAATGAATTTTAATTATATTTAGGAAAATAAAAATTATTCCTTAAATTTTAATAATTATTTACCTTTCTTTCCTTTCATCCATCAAAAAATGACAAAATCACTCAGGCATACATACACACCACCATCTCCAAGAAGTGATGTGATTCATTTTTTCATTAAGACTTTTTATTAGTCATAAAAGATTATAAAATGAAAAAAAAATCATATTTATTGAATTTTTAAGATTCTAGTAATGATGAAACCTTCAGAAAGGTGCAATAACTGGAACATCGAACTAAAAAATGCATGGAATATGGAACTGTATTCACCTAAATATTGATTTTGATGAAAATTATTAACAAAAAGGGTAATTAGAAATTAAAAGGAAATGATATATATATATATATCTGTGTGTGTGTGTGTTAATATATTTCTAGTATATATATATAATAAATATATGTTTATTATGTAGGATCTTTGGATGCATATGAGGAATGATGAGACTTAATGTAAGGGAATTATGATATAATGTAATTCTTTTTTGATATTTTCTATGTTAAATTTCCACTGAGGGAGACTATATTATCCTTATCCTTTAAAATCAATATATTTTATTGTACAATGATTTTTCTAGTTATTTCATCTTTACATTTCATTATCCACTAATTTTTGTAGAAAACTACTGAGAATTGATTTATGAAAAGTCATTTTTATTTCCTCTTTAGTTGGTAAACTTTTTCTTCCATGTCCATGTTTTTAAAAAAAATCAAGAAGATTATTTTCTATATTCAAATGATTATTTAAATTAATTTTCAAGACTATTTTTTTATTTTAAATTCTTTAAAAAGGTTCATTCTTTTCATTTTCTAGGTGAGGTACTTGTAGATATTTTACAAAAAATTGTTAAAGGAAACTTTTTTTAACATTTACCGCACATATTGATTTTATTTTCATCATAATCATTATTTTATTTGAATATTACATTACATGTTTAAATTTTTATTTCAGAGAAATTATTTTTTCTAATATTCAAGAAATTTTTAGTTTTAATGATATTAAAGTTAATGTATATTTTCCCTTATTTTCAAATAAATATTCAAATACACTTTTAAATGTATTTGTTATCTATTTCAGAAAACTTTAATGTTTCTTATGATTCACTGTGGGTAAAATATAACGATACCATATATATTATTTCAATGGTTGCATTATTGTTCTATGATTATTAAATGTTTATGAAACCTATTTCTTCTCTACATGTTATGTTATGCTGAAATTATGAATGCTTTATGATCTTGTGCCACATATATATAATATTTTCAAAATATGATTATTTTGTATATTAAATACTTCAAATGAATTAGTTATTATCGAATAGGTGTATTAGTATATCATAAGGATAAACATAGAAATTATTACAAATATATATGATAACATTTTGACATTTGATTATGATTTCATCTTATTATACAATCAAGAATAAGCGTAGACATGATTGTGACTAACTATGTTTATAATATTATGATTTCAAAATTTTATGATGACACATGCCCATGTTATGCATCTTGAATGATTATTTCTAATTTGACACCCTTATTAATCATGCATCATAATATGATGTGATTTTTTGATTTTATTACCGATTTTTTTTTGGGTAGGAAAATCATACATTGAGATCATGCATTTGATTATGCTATCAAGCCCTTATTATCATCTTATGTGAATTTATGATTTATATCTCCCACGTTTACCCTTACTTAGAATGTGAGATTACCCTTTCTTATTTTCTCATTCCCTGGGTTTTTATAGAAGGTTATAATTATTATATATCTTCAAGGGATAGTAATATAATGAATTTTTATGGGAGATGTTTAAGATTTTTCATGAATAATTTAATTATGTATATAATCTCCAAGAAACTAAACCTTTATGGTTATAGGGAAAGTATATTTTTTATGTGTATTGAATATTAATAAAATATGATGTAATATTTATCTATATTATTCGTGGGACACATCATGATTTATTTTTCTTGAACACAACATCATTTTCATCATCGCACAATTGGCTCACACTGAAAAGGTTGTATTTATGCCCTTCCATATGAAGAAAGTATCTTCATTTTAGCTTCTTTTCTTCAATATGAGTTTTTATAATACCTATAATTATTCTAGAACTATAATTTAAAATTTTCACTACCCCTAAATAATTTCAATATATTTTTTAAAAAAATTTGTCTCCCCAGACAGGTGTGAGGATAACCCACCATCAAGAATCCAAGTCTTTCCTTTCTTAGATGATCTAAAGGTCATATAAAAAATAATATTACATTCTATATAATTTAGATTTTTAATTGACATACCCTTCACATTATATGGAATTTTTCTTGGAATTTATTCATGAAATACTTTTTAATGTGAAGTTGTTGGTCAAATCATCCACCTATTTTAGCTAATCATTCAAATTTATTTTTTTATAGATAGATTTCATATATTCCTACTCATAAAATTATTCATTTGTAATTAAATTATAATATTCTCATAATTTCTCCCATATTATTCATTACTTAACCCTAGAGAATACATATTATACATGTCTGAGTAAGATGTTTGTGCCATTATTCCACTACACCAGCAATATCCACTGAATTTTGGTCTTCCTTAATTATAGAAAATCTTTCTTAATTTTTTCAATGGGGTAACCATTTGTTGTTCCTAATTCTAACTTGGGAGAGTTTACTTTAAAGTAATTTTATTCTCATAATTAGATTTAGAATATGATTCTCAATACCCTTATTGATCCAAAATGACCATGTTTATAATATTAACCGACATTAATAGTTAAAACGGACTAATTTTGAGACTTAGTTTGTAATGATTGAAACTTTCCTTTGATCTGAATTTCTCAGATGATTTATATAATCATCCCTAATTTTATTCAACGTCTTTTAATATTTAAAACATTTGGATAGATTATTTTTAATCTCTTCTTCTTTCATCCTGAGTTTCTCTTCAAGATCTTTCACAATATTATAATTTTCTCAAACATATGTATCTTCTTTATTAATATGATCATATCTATATTTTTTCCATAATCCTTATTAAAAATATGATTTATTTTATATGATTTATGTTCTACTCAATATATTCATTGAATTTATTTTTGATGTGTTCCATGTATGTTATCTCCCCTTATTCGTCCTCATTGCTTAAGGATTCATCGTGTTTCTCAACATGTTACGTGATGTTTTCCAACATTTCATGAATTATATCCCCTATTTGGGTACTTAATGAAGAGTTTTTATTTTCTTCATGAATCATAAGACTTTACCTATTCATTCATAGAAAACTATTTCCACCTTCACCAATTGTGTCTACATTTTTGTATTTTTACCACAATACTTCCTTTGAGTTTTACCAATTTTTTCATTTATTTCATATTTACTAATCTTTCGGTTTAAAAATTTTATTTTAATGTGTCCAATGATTCCATATTTGAATCATTTGAGTGTAATTTTTCCTTTTTTACTTTCCTTTTCCTTTTCTAACATTGTCTGAGATAAGAGACACAATTCTCTTATAAGTCTTATAATTTTATTCTTCACATTTAGAATCACAAGATTGGTTAACTTTTTATTCTGTGATTTTTATCATTCTCATGGCTTCAAAATCCATAACCAATTTATTTTTCATCCTAAATGCTGGTATCATTATAATTTTATAATTAATTAGGATGTTATACAATTAGTCAAGTAAGATATCCTCTAGTCTTCAAGGTTAGATATATTAGGATCAAATCTATATCACCCTTCATAATCTTACCATATACTAAGATATTATTTATTATTTCATTAACTCTTGTAAAATAGTCATCATTTTTTTAATCTTACCTTATTTTTTTCCTCAATCATACTTCTCCAAAATGGTAGTTTTACTACATTGACTTTACATTCCCTTCTTAGTTTCATTCCAAATTTTCAAATATTATTTTTTCAATTTGAAGTCTCATCACATTAATAAATACATATTTTTATAAAGATATAAGAATAAAATTCTACTATTTTCATCAGTTTTCATATTATTCTTATTTATAATCTAAATTTGATCACTTCATTAAATAAATTGAAATACTATAGTTATAGCATCAAAAACCTCTAAGACTATAGATAATAGGTAGGGTTACATCATATTCATCTAGCTAGGTTAGTGTCTTCCATTGAATGTTGGAACAGAAATACTATTTATATAGTTAAGATCATCCATACTAATATGATTTTGAACTAATAGAGTGAACTTTAATTCTCTAATTCCAATTAATTTGACCAAATAATGGGTGAACAATTAAGAAGGGGGGATTTGTAAGTGGTGCTAATATTTTTAAAATTTATTTCAATTCAAAGAAAACCTATACTAATAGTAAATACATGATGTACTCTATTATTTTTCTTTTATTTAATTTAATTTAATAAAATATAAAGAAAGACAATATATAATTATTTTACAAGATTCTCCCTAGAAGTAGGCGACTACATCCTTATTGTTATTAGTAACATCTGATTCATATAGCATCCTCTATAATTTAGTTGTCAATTATAAGTGGTTAGGGACAAGTATCATTTTTAACGTAGTACTTCCCAATATATACACAACATCCTACTAATTATATTATCTCTTAATAATTATAAATAAGTTCTAATATAATGAGAGAGTTCAAAAAATGAATTTTTTCTTCTTCAGAAACTGATGATATAGATCTTCCTCTCAGATCCTCCAAAATGACTTGATCAGAGCATGCTCACCTATTCAAGAACATTGACTATAAAGAATAACTACTGTAAAATTATTGGTTTTCCTAGTTTATCTCTTGTAAAAACTCATTAATCTACTTTTAACCCTTATTTTATATCTTAGTTCATTGAAGGCTTAGGCCCTTGTATGTTTTTCTTTTATTTTTTGAACTCTGGATTAAAGTACTATTTTTTAATTGTTTTTTAAAACTCATTAATATTTTATATGTTACATACTCTTTCTTGGAGTACTACCCTTATTCATGCATTCTAAAAAATTCATGAATTAATTTAATATCTGAAATTGTTTATATTTGGAATTATAAAAAAATCACACAATAGAATGGTATAATAGGATCCTTTGTTAATTTCATCAATAAATTATTTACAAGGTTTTACTCCCTTAATCAATGAATATTTACTTCTTCATTTAATAATCTTCTTCAATGTAATTCTAAAAATACCCTTATTTCATTTCATCTAAAAACTAAAAATAATTTGGAAATTCATTCAAAATATATCATCATTATATATATATATATATATTATAATTATATAAATTCCATGTATTCAACTTATATTTTTTTCATCAGATCATCCTTGGTTCTCCTCTTCTTCAACTTGATCACAGTGTAATGTATCGTTTTATATTGCAACACCACTTGATAACTTAACTTTGGGATAATTATAACTCTTGATGTCATATCTTAAATTGAATCATTATTTTCATGTCATTAAGGAATTTATTATCAATATAGAATCATCACATTTGAAATTTTCAATCATATTTTGATGTTTTTCCTTTAACAAAAAAAGTTTTCGTTGATTATTTTTCATTCAATTGTTCTCAAATATTGATATTTGTCTTCGTGAAATTTTGTTAAAAACTATTCATTTTTATTATATCATAATCTTTAGTATATTATTTTAATAACTAAATATTATATTTGAAATAAACCAATTTAATTTCCTAATAATATTTAATTTTGGTGTCTTGAATTTTTCAACCTTTAGATATCTCAAAATTTTACAAAGTAAATTACTCTTACAAAGTCAGTAATTACACTTTTTAACATGGAATTTACTCATCCAAAGTAATATTTAACTCATAAGAAGTCCTAAATACTATTCTAAAGTATAGAATTTTCTTTTAAAAACTTTAAATTACTCATAAGTGTTAAAATTTTATATTTACAATGTCTATAGTGCAATTGCAATGTTTGAGGTTTAATATCAAAAATGTATGATTACTCTTAAAAAGTACCATTTGACTCTTAAAAAGTCTTCACTACTCTTTTGAAATATGATTTTTACTCTTCCAAACTCATTAATATTTCAAAAACATGAGATCAAGGGAACTAGGAAACTCTTATGAATCTAGTTTTGACTATTATGAGGAAACATTTAGCTTTAAAATCTAGAATTATAGAATATTACTAATAATCACAAAATCACATGAAATCATTCTTGAAAATCTCAAATAATCCCAAATACATTTTAAATAGGTTAAAAACATAATACTAGCCTCCAATTATTCTCAATCATGGTTGAAAACAAATACAACCCTTTAAAATTTTATGGGAAACTTTTAATACAAGAGTCCATTAACTTGATAATTTTTATGTTATAGTATTCTTTAGCATATATAAGAGTCAGTCTCCCTCAGCAACATGAAAATTTACTTAATTATGCTAATTTATATAAACTTCTTTATGTTTTTTTATTTATAAAAAATTTTGTGATTCAAAAATTGTATCTAAAACATATAAAGTAAAGTCGAATTATTATATGTTATGATCGATATAACTTAAGTATAATATTATTATTTATTCTTCATTCTGGTATCCTTTATTTCTATATATGAATAAAATATCCTCTTATCTGATGTTATCTTTTATTTCTTTTCTTTTTTGTAAGGATTTTTTTAAGTTCCCTTAAGTTGTATACTTACACATAGGCTTTTCAACTTATCATTATTCTTATTTTACATAGTAATTTAATATTTATCTTTATTTATGTTCATATCTACTTTATAAACCATATACCAAATTCCATGAAGTGGGTTCTTCATATTTTTTTATTTTAAAATTCTCAAAAAAAATAAGAGTAACTCAACAATAAGGATGGTAAAAATATATTTATTGAAAGATAATTATTTAAATTGATTCTAAACTCTTCTAATTGATTAACATACACTATAATATTGAGCACATGAAGACTATTCTAGAGTCTATCCCCTAACTTTCACATGTTTAGTGTAACTGTATTTTTTTTTGCTTCAATTTATCCTCATAATATTCTTCTAAATTATAAAAATATCAAAGGCATACATATTATCATGCTAGTTATAATACTAACAGAACATTGATTATGGAATTATGATGTGAACATAAAATGAAATATCTATATATAATTTATACTATTAGTTTTTATATTCACCTATTTCCTTTGGTGGATCATAAATTATTGGTGACTCTATCATATATAATTTCCTTTTATTCCATTGTACTATGTGTAAGTTCCTATACCAGTCTTCAAAATTTGACCCAGGGATGAATTTTCTATTTTCCATTATTGATTGTAGTGATTTGGTGATATTACATTTGTTTTCTATTTTTTTGTCTTGTTTTTTTTTAATTTAATAAAACAATTTATTTACTAATTTTGGATACATATGGAGGATAAATCTTCTTTGAATAATAACTCTATGGTGTGATACTTGAGGTTGTGTCTAAGTATAAAGTTGGTTGATGTTTTACACGTCGTAATTAGACACTATCTCACAGACCATTAGATTTAAATGAATCTGTTACACTATAGAGTAGTGGGATACATCATAATGGTCATATATATTAGAACTCATGTAAGGATAATAATAATACCTTTATCTATATGAAAGTATGACCAAGTCTCCATAATGGTATATTGAACTACTTATGGGTCATCTTATGGAAAAGGCGTTTATGTAAAGTTAACTCAAAAACCTCAACCCTTTATAGGGGTTTTTTTCTAGCTCATGTGAGACTAGATTATATATCATTTAAGGGTAACCCTACTCACATACTTGTAATGGAGTTTAAAACTACACCTTGGAGAGTAATATATTTTGTAGTCATGTTGAAAATAATATTTCCATTCCATATAAATTCACTATGACGTGGAGGGTTTGTTTGGATAGTTAAGATTTATTGTGTTTCTCCAGAACTATATGAGATTATATCATGGTGGATGGGGTTAAATTGTATCTAGTCTAGTGATTAGAGAGTGTTTTGGAGGATTATTTCATGTGTATTATTGTGTAATGGGGAAGTTAAAATATTACTCTAACTATGGATCTTGTTAAATAGATGAGGATGTGTTGTAAGAAATAATCCAAAATAAATTTTTTTATTAATCTCTCATTTTACATTATATTGTAATTTGTTACAAAATAGTAAAGGGACTAAATAATAGGTCTATTACATAGAATAAAAGGTCATGTCATATAAAAGGAGTTATATTAAAACCATGATTTTTATTGGGAGTTATGACTCAAAAAGTAATGGGCGTATAGTGATTTATATATGGATTAACCTCCACATTTAAGAGTTGATAACACGTGGATCAATATCAGGAAGAGAAAGGAATGAGTCTTGATACCAAAACATTGATCAAGATAATGTTATTATATCATCTAAAACTACACATTTTAGTTCAATACATTACAGAGACATAAAGAAAAAGATTCTCAAGAGAGAATATGGCACAATGAAAATAACTAAAGGAATTCTAGGAATTTTAGGAAGAGAATAGTGTTATATAAGGAATACATTATAGGAGCTCTATATCACTAGAAAATCATCATATACATATAGAATATCATATCAAGTGTCATATATTATCATTAATCTATGGATAAGAATGACATCACAGTAGGAGATGTAAAAACCTATCTGTAGAGGAGGAGAATTGAGTTCCTCATTAATGGACAATGAGACAAGTAAGGTTTAAATTATTTTTAAGAGGAAAGTGAGTTTAGAGAGTTTATTTGGATTATCAATTTTTTAAAAACAAAAAAAATTAGTTATGATTAAGTTTCTTAGATAAATAAGTACATTTTTAGTCATGATCCTTTGATTATCCAATTTTGGTTAACCAAGTAAAATGCATAACTACATTATTTTCTACATTATTCACTCAACATAATTTAAAATGGAGAGAAATAAATGATCCTTTAAAATATTGTTAAATATAAAGATCAAGGAAATTATTTTAATTTTAAATACCATGATTCAACCCCCTCTCATGCTATATCTTTTTATAGGGTCTAATAAGTAGTATTGGAACCTTGCTTTTTTGGGTGAAATATTCTCTCTCACTAAATCATGATGATTATAGTAGTAGTGAATCATAATTTTTTTCCTATTTTCAAACCAAGAATTTTCTAATTATAGAATAATATTATGAAACATTAATTTAGGTATTTTGGAATGGAATTATAAAAAGAATATATTCACGGTATCACAGTGAACAAGGAAAGTTGGGATATATTATAAATGGTCCATAATGAATTGAATGCAGATGCTAAGGAAATGAGTGCTTTAGGGGGGTCTATGGAAAACCATATATATACTATGTTAATGACTTGAAAAAATTTCCTAAAATATGGGAAAAACATTTGAATCTTCATAAGGTTGATTTTAATGTTTAATAGTCAATTCAACAGGTTTTGAGGAATAAATATAACGATTTAAAAATTATCATGAAAACAATATTTGATATATTATTTGATCATATAAAAAATATTATAGAATATATTCATTCTCTTGAATAGAATATTGGAGATTTAAAATTCATTAAAATAATCTTGAGAAGAATACCTATGCCTTTCAATGAGAAGGTATCCATTATTGTATATAAGGATTAGAGGATGTTTCTCTCGATAACATGAATAGAAATCTTGTCTCTAAGGAAATGATAAATAAAGGAAATGAGTCCCAATAAAAGGAGAAATCATATGTGGTTTTCTTAATATATATAAAGAAACATTCTTTAAAATAATATATCAATTAATAATAGTTTAATGTGGTTATGTACATCCTCTACTCTAACCTTAAGAGGGGGAAAGGAAAATTTAAATCAATGCTTCCACTCACTTGATTTAGGTGTGGTAATGTTGGCCACCATATGTCATGATGTCCCTATATAAATCTATAAAATAATTCATATGACAACAATTCTATGAATGTATAAAAAGAAATAATGGATATAAAATATCACAGGGAATATTATTCAAAAGAAGGAATTTTAATTATCAAGAAGATAACATTTCTGAAGAAAACATAGTTGATGAGTTTGAAGACTATATGGGCCTCAGTGATGATGATTTTATATCTATTTTAACATTCCATAGCCCAATGATAATTATAATGAAAATTATGACTTTTAGCATAGAGTTGATATTTATATTGAATTCCATGTATCCCTTTAATATATTTACATATTGAGGGTAAAAAAATTAATTAGTTCATTACTTTAAGAATTTATTCAACTACATGAGAAATATAAGTCAGAACTAAAAGTAGGGATTTAAAGACTTATAACTATAAATTCCATCAAACTGGATAAATAGGTATAGTAAAAGTTCATTGTTTATGAGTAGAATCAGATAATTTATTCCCTATCTAAATCGATAAAATATTGAGTTAAAATAATTAAAGAGATCGAAGGATATTTCATAATGTAGAAATGAATGTGTGAATACTAAGAAATAATCCCCTCTCAAAACATGACATGAATATGTTTGAGAGCATAAAAAACAATGAAAATTCATGAGGTATCCACTAAAGATATTATTCTTATCCTCAAGTGAAATGTTCAAAAATAGATAAAGTTATTTTGGAGAATGATCACAAGGATAATACCACAATGGTTTGTGTTAAAAAACAATAATCAATACCCAAAAGGAAAGTACATTTAAAATGATCTTAAAGGGATAATGGTCAAGAAAAAATGGTTAAATTAAGACACCAAAAATAATTTTTTATGTATGTGAGATGTTATGTCACATTAAATAGGTTTTTTCTATTGATAATAGGTTTTTCAAAGAGAAATAACAAGAAAAGTAGTAAATGTTTTTTCAATGTTTTATTATTAATTTAAACTGTAATATTTTTTCTATGAATGATTTAGGGTAAATATATTGTGTCATGCTTCAAATTGAAAAAAATAATGTGTTTTTAGAGACTCTAAGAAGAAAAAAACGTATACATAAGTAACCCCAAGCTATCTTGGAACTAAAAATATATTTTGAATTTTACATAATGAGGTCGAGACCTTGTATTTAGAGGGAAAAATATTATCTCTCATCAAGAGAAGTTAGGGAACAGTTATTTCTAATGAAAATAAGATATTTGAAGTAAAATAAAGATGATATTTATTTGAGAGGAATAAAAATAGTTTGTTATTAGGTATTATATAGTGTTTATACCTCACACATGATTGGAAGAGAATATTGTATCACTATAAAAAATTTATAAAAATTTAAGGGCTCAATTTGGAAATAATAAAGGACTGATAATTTTTTGATTTAGGAAAGAAAAGTTTTATGGAAATGATCTCCAAAAAATAGATGTGCTCTTGGTTGAATGTATTAGCCAAAATATTATAATTCTAACCTAGTTTAATGATTTGGGAAATGAATTGGAATTTACAAAAAAATAGTTGAAATATTAAATATGGATATGGGTTACTTGTTTTAAAAAGAACATGAAAAAAGAAAATATTTACCTTATTTGTGATGAAAAATAGTACATGTTGTAAAAGAAGGATTAAAACCATTTATGAAATAAGTAATATGGCCATTTGATCCAAAAAAACTTGGAAAATCTTGTGAATAATGATTCATGTCAAGATATCCCCAATATCACTTGTAAAAACAACCATACATGTGACTCTTATCATAAGGGTAACCTTTTTTAGGATCCTTATTATAATAATAAAGGGAAAAAATCCAAATTACTAGAGTTATTTCATGTGTTTTTTATAGGACAATGAATCCTACATCTTTAGAAGAAAAAATGTATTATGTTTATTTTATTGATGATTTGAACAAGATAACATAGTTAATGGTGATTACTCACAAGTACATAGTATTCAAGTATATCACTCAATAATAAAGAGTGGCTGAAAAGATGCTTAGTGTAAAAACTCAAATGTTTCAAACTAATAATGGTATGAAATTTAGAAATTCCCAAGTAGAATAGTATTGGGAAAATGGAATTCCGCATCCAGTCTCAATAGTGAGAAATCATTGGAAGAACATGGTTGTTAAAAGGTGTAATAATATAATCAAAAACATGGTTCAAACTATGCATATTGAAAATTTAAAATTAAATAACTATTGTAAAGTATAATTTTTTATAGGGGTATATATCTCAAATAGAACATTGTTCTGTCCAAGTGATGAAAATACTTCATATGAAATATGGTACAGAAAGAATCTAGAAATAAAGTACATATATGAGTTTGGAAGTAAGTGTTTTATATGAAATAAATATATAATGTAAAGTTTAAAGAATATACATATAAATAACAGTTTATTATATATTCATCCAGGAGTAAGTAATATAGGTGCTACAACAAACTACTAGGTAAAATTGATGAAGTGAATGATCTCCATAATTGTTTTAATGGGGATTCACTTCTCTTCACCTATAATTTGGTGATTCAAAATACCATGATGTTTTAATTGAGATGGATAGACTACGCTTTATTTTTGTCTATTTTCCCTGTGAAATTACATGTTTAATATTGGAATGGACCTGATATAGTTTTACTAGTGTAAATTATGTATTTTAAATGTAAATTCATTCTTAGTTGGGTTAATATGGGATACAATAATAGAGTTATGATGGGAAATCTTATATTGAAATCCTTGTGGTGATACTAGTGTTTTAGTGATATAAGGGTTGTTTGAGGGTCACCTTCATGTCAGATTGGGTTAGGTTTAAACTGATAAGGGTTTAATGGATTTTTATCTATTCAAACCATTACAAGAAGTTTTGTTTTTTATTTTTTTCTTCTATTTTTCTTGGTTTTGGAACTACTACATTGTCTCAACTAATGTTCATAACTGGCTTGCCTTCTTTATTTATCTTATTTGATATAGCTGGTAATTTTGATATGGTTCAATTTTTATTGGTTCTATTATTCATATATAATTTGAGGAATTAATTTTCTAGTATATTATCAATTATTTATGAATTATTTTAACCATTTTGGATTTTTAACATTTTCATGTTTTATTTTTTGGTTTTTTTGGTTTGTTTGTGTGTTCTTTTTGTGATTCATGTTGTGGTCCCTGGTGTATTTGTGTTTATATAATGAAGTTGTTTTTTTTCTTATATGGATTATTCATGAGTGATGAGTGTTTTTCTATGGTTTTTAGCCTTTGTAATTTCCAATTATTAGGAGGAAGATGATATTATTACCTAGATGACACTATTATTTTCAGGTTAAAATTTATTGATGATGGTGGATTTTATTCGTCATGGTGGTAGCATAGAGAATCTCTCAGTTGGTCTATGGTGTCACAGACAAATTAGTGGTGATTTGAAATTTTCTATCACTATGTCCAATCAGTTCACTTGTGTCGGGGTTGTCCTTTATTGGTCCAACTTGTTTCATTTTTTTGTTGTTGTTTTCTTGTCCGGATGGTGGTGTGGTTTAGATCATTAGTTTCATTACCCATTTTCAAAGAATTGGTTTGGAAATTTTTATATCTTATTATAATCATAGTTGATGTGGTTATATTTCTTTTGGTTTTCCAAATTTGGTGAAATTAGGAATGTTGGGAACCATTTTTCCGGTTTTGGGTTTGGGAGTTTATTTTCATTTTTTCTCTTATACGTGGTTCAATATTTTATATTGGAAAATTGAATATAAATTATCAATTTTTACAAAAAAAAATGAATGGATTTTAAATACATGCTAGTGGAATTCAATATAACAAGATAAAATTTAACATTGAATCAATCCAGTTCTAATGTATGAGAGTAATGAAGATGAGTCAATATTAGGGGGAGTTCAAAGGGGTGTAGTAAACTATGTTGATAACACTTATAATGAGAGAAACTCAATAAGTATATAAATTTTAGTAAAATAATACAACATGGAAGAAATCATAGAAAAGATTTTCATTGGTGATCACACTATATAAGTTCAAACAAGAAGGATGAAAGCACAAAAACAAACTTATTTTCGATCTAATTTAGAACAAATATTCATTGAAGAAGCTACCTAGTATAAATTTCAGTCAAGTCCATGCATGAATATATTTATCAAATTCAAAGGAAATGTTCTTGTTAAACTATTCCAAGACTAGAGAAAAAAATTAATAAAAAAATGGGTTTTCTGAAATAAGTTTAATGATAATGGAAATATGACATGTAAAAGGAAAATCCGATGTGAAAAGGTTATTCTCAAATTGATAGAATTATGTTTGATTATACTTTTTCACTGATGGCATGAATTGAAACAAATTTATTATGGTTAGTTATAGTTGTGCGAAATTGTTTGAAAGTTTATCAAATATATATCAAATATTTATTCCTTAATATATTCCCTGGAGAGGGAGTATATATTGAATAACTAGATTGTTTTCTCATTGATAAACATGAAGGAAATGTGTTCCAATTAATGATGGATTTTAATGACCTAAAAAAAGTTCCAATGGCCTAGTAATCATTGATTTATTATTACCTTTAGATTGTTTTTTTCATGAATGAGGTGTTGATAACTACCTCTATACCAACAAGGATAAATACAATGGATATTGGTTCTTATTTATGTTGATGAGATCGTCTTTGGAGTCTCACATGATACCCAATGAAATTAATTTTTATATCTCATGAAGTGTGGATTTGATATGTCTCTAATTGATGAATTATCATTTTTCCTTGGCTTATTTTTCATTCAAATATAGGATATAACATTTATTTCCCAAACTAGATATTCTATAGAGGTGACGAAAAAGTTTCAAATAGATGATTCTAAACCAATGGATACATCAGTGGATATTTTATCAAAATTATCAAAATATTATGAGGTATGAAGGTTGATGTGACCATTTATAGGAAAATAATTATTATTCTATTCTACATGATATCAAATCAACTGGATATTTTTCTTACAACATTTCAAAATGGTTATTATAAAATATGTCAAAAATAAATTCACATGAAGGATGTGAGAATAATTCTTTGATATATTAACAAATGATTGTTTTTTGTTGTTTAATTGTAGAAACTCACAAAAATAACTTTTTGGGTATTTAGATACAGATAGGGTGAGATCATTAGATAATATAAACTCAACTTCTAGATGTATATTCTATATTTTTTTCCCTATTAACTCATGGATTATTAAAAATAATGATTTTATCTACTTAATCCTGGTGAATTATGAATATTTAGTAGCCACTCAAGAATGTACCTAGTTTAAATGTATGTGAAAAAATCTTGAAGACATTAGAATGGAAGTGGAATCTAATATTCTAATCAATTGTGATAACTCAAGTTCCACAAATCTTAGAAAAATGAACATTCATCATTTTAGGAACAATGAAAAATAAATTAAATATGATTTCATAAAGGATAATTTGAGAAATAGTGCCTTAAATTAGAGTATATGTTTACTAAAGATTAATTTCATGATACCATGACCAATTCATTTCCTAAGGTGGATTTTTAATAGCCTCGATTGGATCTAGAATTCTAATTGAACCTATATATTAATATGGTTTTAAAAAGGAAGACCATCACTTCCTTATATGATTTTATTATTAATCATGGTATTATTTCTCTTCAAAATTCAATTATATTATTTTTAACTGTCTTTTAGGAAACATCAATGCATATATCTTTAGGTTTTTAAAAAAAATTACAGAATTTTATCATATTTCTTAAAGGGAGAAATATGTGTACTCAGGGGAGAGTGTCTGTTGTAATTTTGGGGTAGTAGTTTGGAATTGTAGTTTCAAATAATTATGCTATCTAAGGTGTTATAATGTGGATTATTTATGAAGTTGTATTTATAGAAGAAACACTCTCTACAAAAAATCACCTTCCAAGGTGGATTGACCTCACAGACGGTCGCATTGCAAACCCTACATCGTCGAATATTAGTGATGAATGTATTTTGGACTGAAAGATATGAATCCTCATGGAATCCTTTGATCATGATTGGGAATGATCCTTCGATCGAACCGCACAAATTTTACTGGAGGAAAATCTCTCCCCAAATATGAAATTTGAGCTTCACATCAAACAGTCAAAGAGATATACTTCATAGAAGCTCTTAAGGGCCCAGATCTTCCAAAGGATTCATCATAAATGACCCTAATTTTTAATAAATAGAGTGATGGAGGCTTTATGATCGACATTGATCCTAAATCAATTTAAAAGGTTAGAAAATGTGTATTTTCTCTATCCATTAAAGAATTTCTTATCTTAAAGGGGGAAACAGTGTCCATGGCCTAAGCTCAAACCTAGAATCACACATTTCTGGGGAAAAACCAATTACAAACATGACCCAATGGGAAAATCTACTTCCCATAATCCTTCACTCTCAAGAATACATTGATCATTGCTGGAAATTTGGAAGCTTTCAAATGAAACCTAGTTTACTTCACCTGTCTACATGGGACTTTTCCTCCAACCCATCCACCCATAGAAACTCTACGACTCAACATTATGTTTGACAACATGGAATTAATTTTTTTTTGAACCTAAAATTTTTTAATGATATCACCTCTTTCATATGATTCCCTTTTAAGATTAATCAAATAAACATGAATGGATATTTGGGTCTATATGAAAGAGTTATGGTTGAAGTGAATCTGGAAGAAAAACTACCTCATGTCCTCATATTCAATGCTAAAGATTACATAACTGAGGCCAATATAGAATTTGAGCATCGACCAACATTTTTTGATAATTATATGATTATTAGACACTCCATTATCAATTATAGAGTGATGAAACAAAAACTCAATCCACCCATTGATAAGGATTGTACTGAATTCAAGAAGAAGAATATGGATAAAATACCTGCTTTGGAGAATCTTAATTCCTACATGAAAAGAAATGAAAAATTGGTAAAAAAACTAGTGACCCATCTACCTCAATGGCCCCCCTAGATAATAATGGTATTACGTCAATGAAAATAACAAGCTTGATAATTAAGAACAAGGTATAACAGAGAAAATTGCTTCCCTTGTTGTGGATAATATACAATAGTGTAAACATGCAAATGATATTGAAGTAGCTAAGCCTGAAATATAGTCTAATTAAGAAGTAATGAATAATTTTCAAGGTTTTCACATGGTAATATCTTTTTAAAAAAAAGATATTTTGAATATTACCTCTTTGAGTGTTGAAATCCCGAAAAGAAAAACCTAAGAATCTGCTTACCTCAATAGAGCATACATGCAAGGAATCTACCTCATGGGATGACAATGAATCTGTTTATCCTTATATTACTAAGGGGGTCAATCACTCATCACCATAAGGTCATGATTCTCAATAGCCTACTGATGTATTCAGGTCTATTGAGCATGACCCTTCCCAAGAACACCAGTCTCCTTCAGTTGGGTATAACAACTCTGTTGGTGACAAAAACACACACCAGGAGAATTCACCACTTCCTATGATTATTCATCACACACCATCATATTTGGAAAATAATCTTATACATATCACACTTGAACAAATAATGATGAAAGGAAAAACATCTAATGAAAATGTAATACCTTTATCGTCTTAAAAATCCTTAATGTTGTTAGTAGCATTCATATGGTAGAGGGAATGTGTTCAAAATATGATTAGATATAGGATGAAGATAGAAAACTTGAATGTCAACCAGTCAGTGTAAATAAATAAAAAACCCGGAAAGGGGACCAGACAGGTATGTGGGATAATATTATGTCTCATAACCCTTCCATGACAATGCAGGTTAAGAACTCATCAATGATAAAGGAGAAATATGTCAATCCCCTTTGAAAATCAACACGGGGAGGGGAACTCTAAAGGTAAAAAAAGGGGGGGCCAAACCCAAATGTAGGTCCAATTGAATATATTCTACTAGAATTGTCACTGTATTTTTAACCCTAACACCATCATAACATTAAAAAAAGATTTTTATTCACTCATAACAAATCATTTTTTCTATCTCTGAACCTGAAATTAATTTTTCTTCAAGATTTAACGGTTAAGGTAAATTCAGTTATAATCTTATTGGTGCTACTTCTAATAATAGATCAGTAGACACTCTTTGGATATTTCATCATTCCTCTTTAGGTAATGTTCATATTTATAACATTGATACTTAGGCTTTTACATGTGATCTAGATTTTGATAAATCACACCTATTGTGCACCTTTTTTATGAAAATAATAGATAAAAAGATAGAATATATCTTCAGAAAAACCTATTCACTCTAAAAAACACTATTCAAGCCCCCTATATCATCTCTAGAGACTTAAATTCTATTCTTAGACCTATTCAAAATATGGTCCCCCATACACGAACATTTTATCAATGGAATTTGAAACTTTTATTAAAGACAAAAACATCTTTGAGATAAATATAGTTGGTGATAAATATAATTAGTATATAAGGAAAAATAATAGAATCGTGTATAGTAAACTGGATAGAGATTTCACAAACTACAAAGCCCTAGGTAAGTGGAATAACATTTACATTATCACACTACCTTGACTAAATTCATATCATCCCCATATTTTAGTGATTCTCAACACTAGATATTCCAAAACTATCCTTCCATTTATATTTAATCATTCATGGACCTTGGTTATTGATTTTGATAAGATTTTAAAGGACACCTAGAATTCAATGAACTCTAACAATGATTCTTTTACCTGTATTATGAAATTAAAACTTCTAACGTAAAAGTTAAAATCATGGTGAAAAAATAGAATTAATCAAACTGATAATGAAATGGATTCCTTGGAAAATTCTCTCAACTAAATTTAGGTTGACTCAAAAAAAATAACTTTGCTAAAGATCTGACTCAAGAAATTTATCTTTTCACTATGCTTAATTATATTCTTACATTAATAGATAATCTTCAAAAAAAATTAAAAACTAACTCGCTTAAAGATGGTGACAGAAAATCTAAATTTTACAATGCCCTACAAAGAACTAGGAAATATAGAAGACATATTAACTCCCTTAAATATGAGGATAGCATCATTGATAACGAGGGAGATTTGGTCAGTCATGTTTTCTCCTACATTAGTAATATATTTAATTGGTCTGGTCTTAGTAAGGATATAAAGATGGATATCATTCCTAACATAGTGGGAGATAATACTAATACTATCTTTACTAGTGTTCATATATATAATGATATTAAAGAAGTTTTCTTCAGCTTAAAAATTGATAGTTCCCCTAGTCCTGATGGTTTCACAAATGTTTTTTTCATAACTATTGGGATACTATCCAAAATTATATTTTTAACCTAGTAAAATCCTGTTTTTCTAATGGATACCTTCTTTATGGAATTAATGTTCTATTTCCCTCTCTAATTCCCAAAGTGTATAATGATTTAGAAACTCATCTCTTAAGACCAATTTCTATTATTAACACTATATATAAAATTATTTCTAAATTTTTAGATAATAGGCTTACCCCCATTGTAAATAAAATTTCCTTTTAGAACCAATTTGGATTACTCAATGGAACAAATATTCAAGATTGCTTCTACCTTTCCCCAAAAAGTAAAAAAAACAATTAAATAAAAATCAAATATGGGGACGCATTACCATTAATATTGACATGAGAAAGGCTTTTTACACCATAGACTAGTTCTTTATATTCAATGTTCTCAATAATTTTGGATTTAGTGACACCTTTGTGAAAAAAATTAAAACCATGTTTAGCTCACCTCACATTTCTGTTTTGATTAATGGTACCCCAAATGGATATTTCAATTTGTCCAAAGGTGTCAGACAGGGAGACCCCCACTCTACCATCCTTTTTCTTATTAATGAGGACTAACTTATCAGACTTATCACCACTTCAATTAATTAGGGTACAATTAAGCCCATCATTTCCTATAGAAATAATAATTTTCCATATAACATTTTTTATACAAATCATATTATTTTCATCCATCAAGAATAAAAAATGAATAGACAAAATCATAAAACTTCCCTCTCTCACTATGAAGAAGTGTCTGTTCAATACTTGAACTGGAAAAAATATTTAATTTTTTTTAGAAAACATTTCCCCACATCTAGGAAAGCTTGTTTATAAATGAATTTGGTATAAAAGAAGGATAATTCACTTTTATTTACCTTAGAGATCCCATATTCTAGGAGAAGCTAAAAAGAATTTATTTTTCCAATATTGTTGACGAGATTAATAATCAACAATCCACATGGAAAGGCAAAACTTTATCGATAGTAGGATGACATTTTCATGTAAAATACACGATTTTTTATAAAATGGATTACTCTATGATGGTCTATAAATCACATTTTTATCAGATTAAAAATATTAATATCATGATTACAAAAAAATTAGGAGTGGAAGCACTCTCGAAAAGAAACATGTTGTGGTACCTTAGAACAATTATTGCACACCACTTGAAAATGGTTGTCTCATTATTAAGAACCTTTTCCTCTTTAAGGAATCCATTCAAGAAAAACACACATGGAATATTATAAACAATAACTCCTCGACCGTTGATTTACATAGAGTTAGATTTTATAAAAATATAAGAAAACCTAATTTTTTATACATGGAATCTTCTATCTGTCCCTCTATCAAACATACTTTTTTCTAAAATTATGTCTCTCTCTAGATGGATTGTTAATAAGGAATGTTTTTTGAAATTTATATTTCATAATTGGAATGGTTACCCTATTTTCTCTTTGACTAACCCTATTCATCTAACTGATGATATTAATATATCCTTAAATTACTACATGTGCTCTATGAATTTGGATTTACTTGATGAGATCAATAGTTTTATTAACAAATACCATTTTTTCAACACTGATGATTTTTTAGTTTTGGAACTAGCTCATAAAGGTATTATTAACTCTAAATTTTACTATATCATGATTTCACTAATACCATGTAGTATTTATCTTGGTTAAATAGATTTAACAAACAATAGGTTAGACCCTCCATATTCACCATGGTTTTGAGAATTTCTAAAAATAGAGTCCCACTTATTACAATCTTCAATTATTTGGTATTCAACATTGTTCTAAATGTCGTATGTGTAATCAACACAGAGAGTATGCTGATAACTTATTCCTAACTTGTGTTACTACTACTAAATTATGGAAATATATATTTGACTTTTTTATCTCAGATGGACAGGTTTGGAATCCATTCATCTACATATTCAAAGATGCACTACTATAGACTCCTCTCCTCAAATTGAAGAGACCTTCATTACTGTTATGGCCAAACTAATTTGTGTCATCTGGTATATAATATATTATATCATTCACAACAATAACAATTTCAATCATTGTGTAGCTCAGGTAAAGGTCTTTATTACAATCATGGAATATGGAATGATGCATACATGTACCTACCACAATTTCGCCAGGGATCTTATTATTCTTCATCAGATCGGAATCAATGGAAGATACAGTCATCCAAAAGGTTTATTATAAGTATTCTGGAAAACCACACCCCCCCACATACTTTTTTGGATCAAAATAAATGTGGACGCACCATCAAAAGTAAACCCAAGCCCTACGGCTTATGGAATCATGTGCAGAAATCAGAATGGTCATATTCTAGGATGCTGCTATGGTATGTTTGGTTTTGCCTCCTCTTTAGAATTAGATATGTACAATGTCACTATTATCATTGGCCTCACTAGGAAAAAGGATAGAATAATGGTAGGATTGATAGTGACTTCACTACCATCAAACATGCCCTTCGACATGGAGTGGTTCACCTAGTGTGTCCTCTAATAGATAGATGGATAGTTTTCCTCCAACGACTATAATAAAATAATCACATAATAACTCATTCTTATCATGATGAGAAAAGTTTGGATAATGGTATATCCAATAAAAGAGTTAACAACAAAAATATATGGATTTAGAACCTTCCAACTGATCTCATCCTATTACATGAAAAGGATTTTAATAAATTTCTTTCCTACATACTTTTGCAACTTGAATTTGTATCTTTATATATTTTAGTGCTTTGGGATTTTGACCAAGGAATCATCGTTTAAAAAATAATGAGGATTATTTCATCTATCTCTTGTTTGTCATGTATATTAAGTCTCACTTGAGATTAATTTTTTTTATTTATGAATTATTTGTGAACTCCTAGAAGGAAAAAGCATCAACAAGTGATAAACAGAATAAATTTGTTCTTGTAAGACCTAATTCGTATTGTTTACAAATTTTATAGGAAAACAATAGTTTTATGTTTTTTTATAATCTTCCATGGACCCAAAGGGGATCTTTTTGTTAAATAAACACCTACGGTGTTTTTTATGGATAGTTTTTTGTTTAAAATTTATAGTAAAGGTTCTTGTAACAAGTTCATATTGTACTGGAAAAACATATTTCTGAAAGGACTCCACACTATGATGCTTGAGTTTGTGTTTTATGATGATTTTAGTTGAAGTTTTACCTACTTTAGCAAGACACCACATCGAAACTGATTATATTTAGAAGAATCTATTAGTCCATAGTGAAATGGGGTATTCCATATGGTTTATACATGAGGGTTTTTATATACGAGTAATGGTAGTCCCTTAATATTCATGAAACTCATACCAAGACTATGTAAATGTGGATTGAGCTATATAAGGGTAATATCTTGTAAATGGAATTTATGAAAAGGTAGATCTAAAATCCTTAATCCAACATAGGGTTAGCTTCTAGATCATGTGAGAGAATATTATATCTCATGTAAATGTATCCCTTATCATTTAAGGGTAATCCAATTTACACTTATGTTGTGGAGAACATGCTACATAATAATCATATTTATAGAATTTTTATACACCACAAAAACTCATTATGATGTGGAGGATGTGTTTTTTGAAGAGTGGATGACTTTTGTTTCTCTAAGAATATAAGAGATTATTCTACAGTGGAAAGAGATAAACTTTACCTAGTTATTTGATTTAATAGAGTTTAAGGTGATCATGTCATGATCATCGGAGAGTAATGAAGAATATAAAATATATGATAATATTGGATCTTTTCAACTACCTTAGGCTATATCGTAAGTAAATAGTCTACATTGTAATTTTTTATGGATATCTTATTTTTCATTGTGGGGTATGGTTTTATACCATAGTAATGAAATGAAATAATATGGATTTTCTATATTAGAAAATGTTACTCTATTGTCCAGAATTTATACACAACCTAAAATATCTAAATTGAGTTATGGATATCTCATTAATGGAAATAGAATAAATTAAATATACCTTAACCACCTTATTTATGTGTGGATAACACATGGATAATTCTCAAGATGAGAGAGAAAAAATATTTGATCTCAACCCATATATCCATATAAGTTGGTTGGATTATATATAACTACATTTATTTTTTTGAGAGTTCTTAGTAAACATATAGAAAAAGATTATTGAGAGAGAATATAGGATCTAGGAATAAAAAATAAGAAAATAATTCTATGAATTATAGAAAGAAAAAATTGTTAAGGAAGGATGACAATCTGGAATATATATCTTGAAGGAAACTAATCATATTTTTTTATAATTGTAACACCATTTCATGTGTGATATATCATAATTCATATGTATAGAATAATGAAATAATAGTATGAGAAGTTAAATCCAATATATAGAGGAAGAGTTGTGAGTTACCTGTTGTTATAAAAGGAGTGAAGTGAGGTTTTCTTTATTTGTGTGTGTATAGTGAGTTTAGTGGGACAGTACAGTTACTCTATTATTTAAAAACCATGAAATTCATTTTTCTTTTGCGTCATATTTGTATATGAACATTTCCACTCATAATCCTTATACAGGACCATTCAGGAGAACCAAGTAAAACACTTGTGTTCATTATTTACTACTTTTTCCCTCAACAAATTTTTTAATGGAGAGAAAAAAATCCCCTCTAAAGGAAAGAATAATATCATGATCAATGAAAAAAATTTAATTTTAAATACTCTAATTCACCCACCACCTAGGGTATATTACTTGATAATGACCAACACGCATTCCATTTTTTACAAAAGAATAAATATAGATTTATTTCTTTATCTTGATAACCAATTTGAAAAAATGGATTTATTGAATTGTTATATCTCTATCTATTAAATCAAATACCAATAGCCTTCAACATTGGATTTAGAATATCCAATCATAATTATATTGCAGTGTAATGGACTTATATCTCTTTTCCCATAACCTATAATATTGATTTTATAAATAATTCGAAGTAATTTCTAGATATATTTACTCTTATATACTATATTTACATGAAAATACTTGATCTATTGAGAGAAATACCCAATACATAGATCCATATGTTAGCTTTACTCATCAATTTTATCATAATTTTATTAAGAATATTATGGACACTACTCTTAATAACAATATGGTTTTGTAAACCATTTATCTTTATTATGAAATAATGATAATTGAGAGTGCACTAGATTATGGCTACACTGACACATCAAACCATTCTCTCATCCTAACTATGATAAAAAAAGATATAAATGAATTAAAATATCATTTGAAGGATTTTTAAACTTATATATCAATATCATTATTTTATTATTGACATTATTTTTAAAAATTATTTTGAAACAAACATAAATAAATAACCACGTATGATAAAATATTTTTTGAATTTTTTTATATTTAACCATTGAAATAAAACTCTATTTTTCACCTTGTTTTAATGTCATCAGATTCACAACTATAACATGAAAAATAAAAAACATTCATCATTTATTTATTTATTTTATGAATATATTCTTGTTAACTTATTCGGTGTTATCATGTATATGAATACATTCAAAAAATAATTAACCATACATCAAAAATGAATAAAATATTACATAGTCAAATGATTTTATCTTCTAGTTGATCCATCAACTCGATGATTGATCAATTGGTACCCTAAGGTAATTTCTTGATTTATGTAATGACTCAAATTGTATCACCCAGTCATCATACCATGCATTTATCTTAGTTGGTTCCATTTCATGTCATATCTGGAATCACGTAATCATGTAGTCCTTTATAACATATGTATACCCACACACAAGTGAGGGAAACATGGGATGTGGGTATAATATTTAATTATAATAAAATGTGGACGTGTATTCTCTTGTACATATTTACGAGGAAATATAGATTCTCATGTCACTTTTTTAAATAATTGATAAATAATTATTACAAAATTAAACCCATTAAATAATTAATTTAATCAAATAATAATCCAAAAATATAAGATTTCATGTCAACTCATTATTAGTAAACCTACAACAATATTACATATTGAAAAATAATTATGCTAAAATTAATCTGGAGGGGATTTTTATTAATTTGAAGTATAATGAAATAATTCTAAATAATTAATTCACGTCTCATTTATCATTTAAATGTTTTATTATATTCTTGAAAATTAGAGTTAATTTTTTTTGGGTAATTATTTTGATTCAAACAACTCTTTCTTAATTTTTTTGCTGCTTATCTGATGAATCATTATTATGTAAATAACACTATGAATGAGGTTTCCAATAAAAAAATAAACATGATCATACTTAATGATTTATTAAGATAATATTACCCTTAATAATTTCAAATAAAAATTTGTTAAGAATAAATCAGATTGAAGCTATAGTGTCATCATTTTACGAAATAGAAATATATGAATTTTGAAGATTTTTTCCAAGTCTATTTGATTTAGAAATAGGCCCCTTAGGTGCACCGATAGAGATCACGTATGAACCGAACAACCTAATTGTGGATGGGGTGACACTTAAATGGAGAAAACAAAAAAAAATATTTTTTTATCTAACTATTGCCCATATAACATGGGAATTTGTTACCCCAATGTTGGTCCACTAGATCAATATGTGTGGGGAGCATATGGTTCACCACATGTTTCATAATTTTAATTTTTTAAACTATTTTTAAAATAAAATGTTCTTATATAATTGATAAAATACCCCCTCCACATTATTAGTTATGGTAAATATTAATATTATTTTATACTAATCAAACCAAATTATTTTAATAGTAATAATAAAATCACCTAAAAGTATTTTGATATTTGGATGGACATAGGATGGAAATAGATCCTATGATTGATGTTATGATAGTATTGTTGGGTCCATATCAATGCCTAGTTCAATATTATAGGAAATTTAACTTAATATTTTACTTGATATATTACATACACAATCTGATGCCAATGGAAAGGTCTAGACCACAGTGGATGTGTGCATTTATTATTTCCCAATATTAAAGTTATCCATAAAGGTAAGACATAAGAAGATGGAATTCGTAAGCTTTCTGTTTCACTCCCGGAATTCAAAATGGTGTCATCATTATAGAATCTCAATTTATTGGCTTTTTGTGTCAACAATTGTCCCTCAATGGATTCCTCAATGGTGTTTTTTAATGTAGGTTTTTTTTGAAATTAAAATCATTAGGATTCTTAATTCGTTTCATTTTGAGATATTTTTTTCATATGAAGAAGACTAAATCTCATCGTTTCCATGTTATCCATGTGCATTTTATAGATTTTAATTCTCTATTTTTTTATGTTCATTTGAATGTCACCTTAAATGTTCCCTTCCTATCACAATAGTTTGGATTTCCCTTCCTAGTATTCCTCTTCTATTTCTAAATATATCATTTCTTAGGTTGATTAGAAGTATGGTTTACTACATCCTTGGTGTTGAAAATTATACCAGAGAATGCAGTTATCCCATCTCTCATTTTATCTACCTTCAAGTTGATGTCTCTAAAGAACCAATGGATTTTTTTTGCATTGATATTGAATTGGAGCTATGATGGAACGAAAAAAATTTTATCTGAATCTTGGGTCAAATTATGTTCTTCATTTAGTCGTATGGTAATTGATTATTCTTCATACTGACATGGGGCATCTGTTGATCGTGTAGACCTCTTAGATGGTAAGTCGGAGTAGGTGGGAACTGGTAATATTGATTCACATTGGATGGTGTCAAGGATTATTCTTCCATATCCAAGGGTTGAATAGTTTTTTTCTGGTATGAAATGTCACTTTGAATGAGATAAGTCGAGAATGAATACCATGGAAGAGGTTAGACCAAGTTTATATGATATTGTTACTACTAATTCTAATTCAGTGTCTTATGATGTTTTCAAGGATATCAAAGAGGGAAATAGGAAGGTGTTCGATGTGGGTTTTGGTTTGTGTGATGCCTTGGGAACCAAGGAATATTCTAGCCTATATCATTGATATTAATTATCTTGAATGATACTAATGCTTTAGTGAAGGAGTCTTCTAGACTGCAGGTTCCCTCATGTTCAATCTAGCTAAAAAACTATTTCAATTCTCTAAATGGGAATGGAGAGATGGATGCAAACACTAAAGGATCACTGGGAGTTATTGAATGTCAGTCCGAGCTTGAAGAATGGGATGCAATGAAATTATAATTCTATGAATTTTCTAGTAAATAAAGGTAAAATTATAAGGAAACATAAGGACTAATCATACTTTCCAAATCTCATGGTCCCTCGATTAGTGATAAAACTAATGAAACCGAGGTAGATGTAAGGATGGTTATCGTAAAACCTGATAAAGGTGTTACCCATGATCATGTTAAAGAGGGATATTTCCGTAAAACTCCTTATATTGGAATCATGGAGGATCAAGATAGTAGGATGGTGGACCCAATATAGTTACTTAGAAGCAGTTAATTTGATGGTGACTGAGAGGATGGTGGAAAGGAGGCAGTTGATAGAGAAAATTAATTGTTTCTTCTCCTGTACTCTAAAGAATATATGTTGTAGGAGTCTTTCAACATTAATGGACCAATTGATGATGTAGATAAAATATTTTATAGGAGGCTCCAAGTTTATCTAAATGATGAAAAGTAATTTTTTATTGGAAAACATGATCAGATATTGGCTCATGGAATTGATGAGGGTGAAACTAACCTAAAGGAATATATTCAGACTTGGGATAAGATGACATGTCACTTAAAAAATCTCACCAAGGATGATCTAGACATGGTGGTGACATATATCAATTAGAGTTTATATCTGGTAAAGGACTCATTATCTTTCAAATGTTTCTAGAATTTCATGGTGGTTTCTTATATGGTTGATTTTGGGGCATGTTGATTTTGTTTTGGTTCACACTCCCCCCTAAAAAGTGTTTTTTGAAATAAAAATAAATAAATTGTCATAAATCCAATTAAATGGTTACCAAATTATCCCATGAATCACATGTATTTAATTAAATCACAATGAAAAATAATTCAAATGTTATATCATTCAATTCACGTAACCATCAAATTTACCCATTTATGTTAGTGTCTGGGATCTGATCTTGATCATGTGGTGTTAGTGTTATCCTTAAGAGAGTCTATATGAGAACTTATCTATATTAATTCCCACCTGAACCATGAATCTCATAAATGTTTGATCAAAAATTTTGTGCTATCATAAATAAATAATCACATATGATGTACCTTGATCATATGTGGAGGATCTATTTGTTATTATAGATGAGAGTAATTAAGCAATATATCTATTATCAAGGTCCTAAGAGAATAAGATATTTTCTTTCTAGCTATATGTATAGAATCATAAATTAAAAAGATCTATAGAAGAATTAACATGATAGTGGTATTTATAATTATGTTAAAATAAAATTATTTTCACATAATTCCATTTAATTTTATTTAATAAAACATAAATACCCTTCTCATACCTTCAAAATAATAATAATAACTATATTTTAACTGAAATTTATTATGTTAAATATTATTATAAAAATTAAAGAATAATTTTTTATTTGGATAAGATTATTTGATTAACTAAATGATTATAATTTATTTGATTCCTACTATAAATAATAACAAAACCTTCAATAAAAAATGTTCATTAAAGAGAAGAAATAATACATTTACATGGATTATGAATACCATTTATTAATAAATATCAACAATTAAACATAAATAATAAATAATTTGATACCAAAAATATATTTTTATTAATGATATTATAGATACATTTAGGGTTTGACCCTCAGGGTTCTTTTATCAATGGTAGTAGGTCCAACCCACAAACCAAGAGAGATATCATTCAACTCATCAAGGACCCCATGAAGAAAATTAATATTTGAAGTGATAATAATGATAACCTTTCTATAAATACTCACTCTGTAGAGTAATCCAACTAATATCCCATAAAAAAGGATGTGTATATGTATAATCATCATTATTTCTTGATCTATGTTTCTTTCAAATCCGAAAATAAAAAAACTTATCTATAAACTAACATGGTAAGGGATTTATACCAAACACTTTCATTTTAATCCAATGTACATTGATATCTTCTTCTTTAATTTAAATGGAATAAATCCTATCATTTCCATTGAATCAATGACATACTAAACATGATGTAATGGGAAAAATAAAATTCACCATTGGTAAATTCACCATGGTTTTTATCATGAATCAGTGTACATGAGTCTTGAAACACATTAATAAAGGTATAATGTCCATGGACACGTACACATACACGCAGAAAATAATAACCAATGAAACATATGATATATTTTTTTCTATAGGATGGTAAATCCTCACGAGCCCCATTCTTATAGATCTCCAAATGAGAACATTATGAGAATAAATATAAATTATTATAATCCCCCATCAGCGGATAGTCAAAAATCCATTGTACAGTATTTATATAATGTATCTGTACCATAAGAGATATCATTAATAATATCACCATGGATTCTATAGGTTTCCATTATGGTTGAAAACTAATATAACCGATTAACATTACATGTAATATAAGAACATTTTCACATAGAGGTATGCAAAAGTACAATCTAAAATATGATAATAAATGTATAAATGAAATACATGTTCAAGTAATTAAAATTAAAAAAAAATTAGTTAGTTTTTTGACACCAACTCAACTATTTTTTCTTGATGGTTTGGATATCTATGGGATCAAATTTGACCAATTTTCCTATAACAAGAATAATTTACTTGAAATATATACCGATAAAACATTTATAAAAAATTAAAACCCATTTTATAGTTGGTCAAGGAATTTTTTTATTACATGTTATTATAAATAATGTAATTAATGTAGGAAAAAGAAAGAAAATATTATTTCTTCTATTCCATACCCATCTTGTGTTAAGCATATCAGATCATTTATTTGACATGAAATGTTTTACTGTAGATTCATTAATGATTTTATTTATATACCCTTTCTATTATCTTGATTACTATAAAAAGAAAATAATTCTTTATGGATATTATATAGATAATTCTAATGATCCAATGAGAATTATAACAACCACTTCAAAAATAAAACCATAATTATGGGATCCTATTTTTTAAGTTAATTTGTATTTAATCAAATAGTATTCAAGAAGTTGCATAATCCTAGATTATTATTGAAAATACCTATGTTATGCATTTAGGATATTGGATACTACTAATGTTTTTTACATATTGATATAAGAAAGAGTTTCTAAATATATTTTTTCACTTAAAATATTTAAAACCTAATTTTTAATAATAAAAGTAATTATGTATTTTAACCATACAATAGTGAGGTACTTATTATTAAAGATAGATGAAAATCATATACTATTTAGATTTTTGTAATTACTACAAGAGTTTTATGTGAAAATTAATGACAAGATTGAGACATAGAACCTAGTAGTTGATCATATGAGCATAATTTAACAAATAATTGTGGTATAAATTCTATAATTTGTACCCTTTAATGAATATTTATTTTTTGAATTCCATTTTTTAGTTTATATCATATCTGCATGGTATGTTGATTGGGTGAATTATATTTTCACCTAATAAATCCCTTACAATTTTAATAAACATAAAACTTTGAAACTAAAAAATATATATATATATATATATATATTAAGATAAACCATGTCTCTTATAAATTTTTAATGAAACATAATTTGAAATTGGTTTATAGAAATTAATTTTTTTTAATAGTTTACATACTTAATCATGTAGGGTCACTAGGGACATGAAATTAAATCCAAAAATATTTTAAAATTAGAATTTTATTCACCCCCATTATTTATGGATTCATATTAATTTTTTGAAACTTTTAAGATATGATAGTTTTCTAGTAACTTTTTGAAAAGATACCAAATTCCCTAACAAGAATTAAATTTCTATGAAATTTTTAATTAGAAATTAATATATTTCTTATGTCTATTTCCTATATATTTTCTATTTTTCATAATTTTATTATTGGATTATGTTTCGATGTTATTGGAGGAAAAACCCACACATACATATAATTACATGTCATTATAGATTATTTAGGCATAATATTCTATTTAGTTTTTGAATATGAGGAGAAATTATATGTGACCAGGGGAACCATTAATATAAAAAATGTAAGGAAGAACTGAAATTCAAGTATGAGATGATTTATAAAAACTTTACACCAAAATATCCTCAAACCAATGTTTAAGAAGAATCCCCTATAAAATAATCTAAGAACATCAAAAATAAGACCATTAATTAGAATAGAAAGTTCCAATTAAAAATATTAGAATTTACATTACCGGATTATAGGGATACCTCCAAGTATATAATTTGAATGTCACACTATAAAATGATATTGATAACTAGATATAACTTATCACATGGAATTTTAGGATAAAAAGTTATTTTATATGGAATTGATTAATATTGAAAATAGAGAGTTTAGCATTAATCTATTAGAGGAAATCAAGATAGAATTATAGGAAAATTTCATTCACTATAAAGAAAAATCAAGATCAAATCATCATAAAATCATTCAAAAGAAGGAAGTCAAACCTAGATAAAAATCGCTACTAAAAAACTAAAGAATGAAAATTATATGAGGCAAGCTATGTTTTCAATATGATGGATTATTTATAGTTAATTTTTTTAATTTATAGTTCTAATTGCGGGAAAATCATGGAAATAATTATTAAAAATATAAAATGGATTTATTAAAAAATGAGAATAAATAATATTGTTTTTAGAGACCTTCCCAAGAAATCGATATAGGATTTTACAATCCTCTATATTGAGTAAAAATGTTCCATAATATTTTATCTTTTTATCATCCATGTATTATTACAATATAATTATAAATTTTTTAAAATTAATATAAATTTAAATTGAGTAGCATTTAGTACATTGTAATAAGTAATTATGGAGGTGAGAGTAACAAAAATTAGGGTTTTTGTGGTTTATTTTTCAATTTTGTCTGTGTATTCTTTTGTTTTAAGTATATTTTGTTTTATTTTCAGTTTTTGTGATTTTTTTTAAGTTAGTTCATTACCAAATCCTAAATGATTCATCTAATAATTGGGGATTGATTAATTATTTTAAATATTCAATATTTACTTGATTCCTAATGTTTTTTTAAAATTGTAGTTTCAATTTTTTAATATATTCACATGGATTGGGGATAATTATGGAAAATCATGTGCATGAATACTTTATAATAGGACCAAAGGGTTTAGTTAATTCCCCACGAGTCTATGAAAAAATAATTTATAAAAACTCGTTCTATGATTCAAAATTAATTGAAATTAGTATAGAAATAGGTTTAGATTATACTAGAGATCTGGATAAATTAGAGTTATCAGGTTTTTAAAAAGTTTGAATTTTATTATTTTTAAGAAATAGGTGAGAAATTTTGGGTTTTATTTGGTTTTCGAAAAAGAAAAAGATGAAGTCAAATCAGATAGATTTTCCTGTGATCAGATTTGGAAAGTGTGCCAGGGTTTTGTAATATCAGTGTTTAGGTGAAACTGTATTTTAGAGAATATGTTGATTAAGTATTGGTGTCAAATTTGAGATGAGGAAGATCCAATGGTCATGGTATCGCCTCCTTGATACGACAAACCCATTTCCCTTGGTTGGATAATTTAGGGTGTTATCAATTGAGGTTTGTCTTAATACCATATTTAAAACTGATTCCCCCTAAACTTGAAAATGGTCATTCCTTCTTTATTATAATTTCACAATTTTATGATTTTTTTTATTTAATTATCAATGGTCATGATAGAAGAAAAAAATGGATTGGAAGATGAAGAATAAATTGAACAAACAAAATACATGAATAATTAAGATAAATCAATCCAATAGACCTTCCCCATTCTATTACATTACCCTAGAACATGGAGGGTTTACCCACTCATCTTATGGATGAAACAAATAGAGTGAAAGATAAAATAAAATAGAATCATATAGAACGGAGATAATAACATGAAAAGGGTCGTGAAGCTTCTCAATCCATGTTTTTTCTTTGGGATATCCAATTACCCCAACATCAGTAGGCTAGATCACTATTTATAAGCTTCATATGGTTCATAAAACATTTAAAATCAATCATGAATTGTACAAGGGTGGTCTTGGGTGTGTTCCATGTCATAGATTTGGTGAAAATTTGAATATACATAGAATCTGGACTTTGAAATACCACCCCATTAATTTATACGATGTGTAATGTGTTTACATTATATGTAACCTTTTAATTTCTAGGTGTCTTTAATCTCATCGTATCTCTTCCAAAAAACTTATCTCAAAAAAAATTATATTGTGTAATTGGCATAAAAGACGTTTAATTGTCTTTCACATCATGTAACGGTGTCACAACTTGCATTTGGTGGCAGAAACTTATTTTTAGAACACATTTCATGTAATGATAATAGACTATCTTTAAATGGTATTTGTATAGTTTTCTAGATTTCTCCATCTTCAAAAATCTGGTATCACTCCACTTCACTTCACTCGTGATGAAAAGTGTATTTTATCTCGAATATTTTCCTCTTTTCACTGCTTTTACAAAGATTCATTATTTCCTTCTATAAAATAGAAAACAAGTATAAATGTCCAAAATTTGGAAATAATAATCATTTATATAAAAAAATTATTAAAATACAATAAAATGTATCCATGAAATACCCATATCACTGTAAAATACTTATCTTATAGTATAGAGAGGTACTTTCTACCTTTTACATATTATTACAATTTTCCCTCTTCATTAGAGTCTGCATGCATTCGTTGTATGATAGTAAATGTTGTAAATTTACATTGAAACCATTAATGTTACTATTTTATATCAAATTGATTAATGAAACTATCATCAAATTCCCCTTATGATCCATTGGAAGAAAATTGGCGTCTTAACAACATTTTAAACCCTTATAATCCATGAAAAAAATTATTGGGATCCACATTACAAGAAAATATTTCTTTATTACCCTACAAATAGGTATATTAAATTTCTATAATTAAATATATTTTTCGGGGAATTATTACTTTGGGAGTGGGGGTAGTGGAAGGGGTTCCCAATATTATTATAATGAGGTAATGGGAAGAATCATTTTTGATTCATTTATCATCATCATAGATCTTCCACATGTTCCTCATATTAACATAGGTCCTAATCTAAAAAAATTCTTCAGTGGTAATACACTTATATATATATTTCATGATGAATTCAATAAAGTGTTTGAATTCCATGAGTTCACTTTTATTACAAATTTTTCTACGTATTTCCTTCCTATTAAAATATTTAAAAGGATTATTGATTTAATATGGGATTTTTTTTAGCTATCAATTATTGGCCTATTGTATCATAAATTTTTATTTTTTCATCTTCAATGCAATGAATATTTTCATTATATTATTCAATGGATGGTAATATATTCAGAACCATCATTTTCACCATGCATGGTGGATGAATTATTTTACTAAATTTCATGAATTTTAGTTCATATCAATGTGGTTTTATCTCATATTTTTTATTATATATTTCCAAAACCAATTGTTTCTTTAATATACTATGAATCATATGAGTATATTCTTAAGAGAAGATAAATGTATTATAAAGATGAAACACCCTATTAATTTTCATATTTTCACTACGATGGGCTTATTAATCCATTTTCTTGATGAATAAAAAATTGTTATTAGAATGCATGATATAGTGTATAAACATATTTTTTATGAAACAAAGATTGGTTTTTGGTTGATATTTAAGTTACATGGACACTATTTTTTATCTATAATAAATATTTTGATCATTATATGAGGACTAATATTTTCATAATAGGCAAATTGTTTTGGTTTCCATTGATCAGAAAATAACCATGTGAAACCTCAAATATGATAGAATATATTCTTTATCAAAACAATTTTGAATGAAACTCTACTATCTAGGTTTTTTGTGTGGAAATTCTGGCTTTCTAGGTTAAATTAAATATAAATTATAAATAAGTAAAGTCCCAAAATTCATATCCATAAAAGGTGAATATTGAGGGGAAAGATAATTTGGCTCAAGTTCAGGTGAATTGTCTACAATCTGATGGGGTTGATAGCCAAATCCATCAATAGAGGTGGTTTTGGTGGAAGGTATTTTAACACATGATGATGGGGTAAAAATATTCATTAGATCCTTATTTGAAACCATTACATGTTTTAATGGTCCCCCACTACTGGTTGTGATAAAATATAATGAGAAACCTTTGAGAGATGTTGAAGGTATAGATACTCATTATATGGGGGTACATATATACATGGAATTCCTACTAGGAGTGTCATTCATGAAAAGTATGATAGATATGTCATTAGATGTAATATCACACCAATGGTGACATTTAAAAAAAACTTTATTTATTTATTTAATAATCCACCCTTCATTTCAAGATATTTTTATTTGTAATTTTACATTTTTTAGAAAAAACTTTTTCGGTTTCATAGATTTTAGTAACCATGAGGTCACCATATTTCATTGGTCTATAATTTTAATAGTTCTATTTCACATAGATGTCACATGATTTATCAAATCATACAAACCAATCATGAAAGTACCTAGGTGAGCTAGTGTGACATTAGAAAACCACACATCCTTCCAAGAAACATAACAAATTTGGAATTTTTCCTTACTTCAATTATCCAAATTAAATCCTCACACCACCCATTTTTCCTCACTCAATCTCTAGATCCTTACCATTTAAGAGTTTTACTAAACTCTCATATTTAATACCCAATATGATATTTTTTCATCAATTTTATTCAGAAAAATCACTTTGGTAAGTAATCTTCTTCATTACACTTGGTTATTTCCTCTTTTTCTCTGGGTTTTCCTTATTCCCTATGGTCTTATTAACATAGGTATAGGTTTGGATGAATTTTATGGTCACATTTTTAATTTTTATCGTTCATTATTGTCTCTCTACTATCTCATTGGACGTTCTAGTTGGGTTTTCTCCAAAGATGTTTGGTTTACCTTGGGGAAAGGTAGGTGGTTCCATGTCAAACTCATGTTTTATAAATCAATCCTTCTTTTCATGTTTTATAAAATATTTTATATATTAATTGAAGCTATATATGATAAATTTTATAGACCATTATATAAGATATTAATGTTTACAGTATTTCTTGTAGGATAGAAAGGTAAAATGGATTAAAATAGATTTTGGATATGTTGTAAGGAAATGGATTATGGATTTTTTACTGAAATCCATTTGAAAAAAATGTGATATGTTTTAATTGACTAGGAACATAGGAACCAAATTTTTTAAGGGAAGAATAATATTAATTATACTTTTTTAAATGAAACCACTTCCTGTATAAATTAATTTTAGAAGAAGGTAATGGTGCCATTCATTTGAGGAATATCACCACTAGGATATGGTATGTACTCTTTAGTGATTGATTGTATATAGCATTTTTTAATGGGTGCAACCATACTTCTAGGAGGTCATTCATTCCACATTGGTTTATTTGAACACTTGGATTTACCTTTAGTTCACTAGATGATATAAGTACCTAGGGTTCCCATAAACTTAATTGACCCAGGACTTTCCCATAGTGAATATTTTATAGAATGTTAAATTTTATTGGTTTGGTTTCCTTATTTTATCATGTTACTTGATTTCTTACATATCAAAGATAAATTTTTACTTTCATATTCTTTATTTCAATAAAGAATACTTTTTTATATAACATGGGTTATAAATGGATCACTTAGTGATATAGTATTAGGCTAGTGTATATCACACCCAACAAATGCCCAATAGGTGTATGTGGACCTTGTTTTGATAGGTTCAAATAAATTAATGGAATTGTTTGTAGATCAAGGTTAATATATTTAGTGGTGAATGGGGTTGTGGTAGTGACATTATGGATATTGAAACTCATTTCACATGATTATTAGGTACATTTCACAAACCAACACAATTTCACCCTTAAATAGGCACCTGCTCTGTCCCGCAACAAGGCCTAAAAAGAATTAACAATCCTAATAAGTTGGAAACTAGTTTCACACATCAAGAAAAACTAATTGTGGAATGATCTATCCTAATAAATAGTAGAACAAAAAATATAAATAATATAATAAAATAAAAACTATTTAAAAAATAAAATAAAACTAAACAACTTGACATACCTCCATGTAACCACATTGGTCACCACCAACCACATAAAAACACTCACTCTATGAGTGATCTAGAGCTACATAGAACGTGAAAAAAAATCATAATGTAGGCCTAAGCATAGATATTATCAGTAGGGATTCCCAAGGAGAAACCATGCGATATTCCTTACATTAAAATAGAAATATATTTCATGCTTGTTTGAAACTATAACATATGAAAGTAGAATTTTCTATGAATTTTAAGACAAGTAACAAGAAGATGTTTCATAAAGAATTTTTTACCTTTTTTGTTGAAAAATATTTCTATAAAATGATTCCACTTATGAAATCCCATTATATAAATGCTCATATGATAAATAATCATTTTAGTAGGATTCATAATAGGGTAAAACATTTTATAAAAGTGATGAAAGCCTTGTAATATAGTTCGTACATTAAACTAGAGTCATGGGATCTTAGGAGTTAATCTATACGGGATTGGATAGAACCATATACATTCACACAATCAATCTCCACCAGAATTAGATATCTATTATCAACTCACCCTAACACCTGACATCACCCTCACTAGTCTTTTTTAAAGGGAATGTCCCATAAATATAGCGAGTAAAACTCAATTCCACTACTAAGTGCTTGAAAATAATATAGAATATCATGTGAACCTAGATATCCCTCATAACCACCCATGGTTTCCCATGATGTTCAAGTAAAGGTTGTTTTTCAACAATCTATCTTATAAAAAAATATAACATTCCTTTTAAAAAATAACCCACTCAATTTCTCACCCTCAAACTCCCTTCATAAGCACAACCCATTTTCCAACTACATAACCATAACATAATCCCATTACTAGGATTAAATCACATTTCACACATTTATCAAACACCACATTTCCATTTCAAGGGGAATTTTGTACGAGGGGTATTTATTTCTATAAAATATTTAAAAGTTACAATTAGGTTGTATCATTTCATAAATAAATCAATTTCCTTTTTGAAAGCCACATTGCAATAAAGCGTTAAATTTTCAAAACCACACATTACACTTAAAGACATATACACCTTGATATATATATATACTGCCCAACTAAATTTTTATGTTCCCATTTCCATGACTGAATATTTATAATAATTGAACCTATCTATAAATATATATGTGTGAGTGTGAGTGTGTTTATATATGTATATTTATATAAGTCACATTTAACACTTTCTAATAAGCTTAAAAACATAATTTAATAAAAATAAACATGTAAAAGATTATAGGAAAACATAAAATACAATGTAAAACCCAATTCCAAGAATCAAAACCATTTTATATAACATAATTACTTTGTGATATAATAAAAAAACCTAATAAAATAAAGAATAAAAAATATTTTTAAAATTAAAGGCTCACACATATGATAACCAACCACAAACAGAAGAACTAACTACTTTGAATAAGGTGGCTCTAATCCACCTCAAGGTTGTTCGAGGTTATCTAGAAAAATACAAGAAACACAAAAGTCATAAAATCACTAATTAAAATTCGTCTAATGAATAAGAACGCAATAAAACCCTCCCAAAATTGATGGAGAATCCCTTACCTTAAACAGTCATGTCTAGAAGAGTCCCCAATAGAAACCCATGAACCCTATGAACCAAAAACCTACAAAAACTACCTCATATTTGGTTAAGGGTCATCCATGGAAGATGTCCCATGGGGGTAGAAGAGACGGTGCATTTAAAATATAATAAGTGAGTGAATAATGAGAAACACTTACCAAGTATGATCACACGAAGAATCATAAAGGAAATTATCCAAAATTAGAGTAGGACGGAGGACACACGTACAAGGGATCCCTCTAGGTTCGGTGTCAAATAAAAATGGTATAGGGAGATTCCTCTGGCTTATTTTTAGAAAATAGAGGGGAAATTCAGTAAAATATTATTTTTTAAGGATATGGGAATTACACATGGTTTAGCCACACGGCTGTCCAAACTATGCGCCCATACTTGAACTCTTGGACCCTCGCATGGGAAGGGTTAATGGTTAAGGAAATTGTGTTTTAGATGTGAGGTAAGCTCTAAAAAACATACATACATGCTTGCACGGTTTGTACATGGTTTCAACTAACCATGCACTAACCCTGTGTCTATGGTGGAATGACCAAATTTTACAATTTAAAACTGGTTTGGCCCAAAATTTAAAAATAATGCTAAAATAAAATGAATAATTTAAAACATTATAACTCATGGTTAAGGTGTGACATTTATTAATATGATGAAACTTTATACCCTAATAAATTCCCAAGAGATTTTTTTGATCAAGACAAAGTTAAACTAATATTTAAGATAAGACCTTCAAAAATCGAAGACTGAATAACCAACACTCACTTTAAAATTAAAACCTAAAACTCTAAAGTTCCTAAAGAGGATAATAAATCATACACAAGAATTAATAAAAACATTCAAGGAATATCATATCCAAATGAAAATTCAAAACAAATAACACCCCAACCACTAACATAGAAATAACCAGAGAAATGTTTCTTGGTTTATTCAGGATCTATATGAGTATCTGTCGCATAAACCAAGGTCTAGGCCATCCAAAATACTATTTTGGGGTTTGATGTGGTAGATAAAAAGAGTTTCCCCATCAAGGAATCTTTGTAACTTGTTTAACCATGAGCTCCTTATATTGAAGCATCCCTACTATATTATGAATCTGGTTGAACAATGACTTCCCAACTAGGATGGGGAACCCTTTAAATTAGTGGATCCAGTTAAACATAGCGTCATAGATATTACCTAGAAAAATAATTGAAAATGACCCAAACATCCATAGGTATTGGAAGTATCTAGTGCTTCATGGAATGAAGTCTTGTTGTTCCCAAACATCCCACATTTTTGGAACACCAAGAGCTTACTCTCAGACTAATTTGGTAAGAAGAAACAGAATAGTTTTTTCATACCACTTACCAATAGGCTAGAAATATCTTTCTTCCTTTTATCATTAATATAACCACCACCACTACTCCTAGGAATATGTGAGACATAAAATTCCATTTTATATCTAGCTAAACTAGATCATCCCAGACAGTATAACTGACAACTTCTTTATAATTTTCACAGAATGAAGAAACATCCTTCTAATGTTCTCATTGGATGAACTTTCCAAATAATTGATCATTTAAGGATTAATCCTCATAATGTTCTGGGAGATATGGATCCAATTAGGTGAAAATATTTGAATTCTCAAATACCATAGAATCACCATGATCAGTAACATACAATTACATATCATTAAGTATCTTCACGGATTTGGAGAAATACTATTGAATAAACAATGAATTAAAGTGTTCCTATAAGTGTAATTTTTTGGGGTTTTCTGAAAATTATACTTCCACCACTTCTGTCCGAATAATTTTAACATAAATTTCACAAAATTGAGCCAAATAAACTCAAGGATGTAATGTTAAACAAATATCTACATAGTGATTCAAAATAATTCTTTTTTTTTCTCTTTCTATGAGTTCCTGAATAAATGCAGAGGGTTAAACTCTCAAAACTTCTCAATAAATTTCTAATATTGAGTAGTTGGTTTAGAATCACTAGGATTTATATCCACAAAAGATGATCCAAATTACTATATAGATAATTAGTCAACCAGAATATACATCTTTAAATAAACCCCTATATGTCCGCTTAAAAAATCCTTGTAGCTTATTAGGGAATACTATAAAAATTAAGAAGAAGAAAATGGAACCAAAATAAATCACAAAACAAAACTCCACATCTTGATCATAAATAAAAAACCAAAACACAAAATATCATTTCAACCACACCCCCAAAATAACATAACCAAAATTCCAAAAATTAAATCCCAATACACAAGAGGGAAACACTCAAGAGTACTCACTCATCAAAATGTTGACATTCCATTTTTTTTAATACCACTTTGAAAAACAAATCAAACATTTGAAATAAAACACTCACCAATGGTATCCTATGAAATTTTTCATATGTGTCTATACCCATATCGACTCTAAACATCCACGCATGCATAAAAGCATGCACTTCCCACACACATGCCCACATATGTGAATATTACTAAATAATATTAAGGTTTAAGTAAGGATAAATATATCTCAAACCATTTCTTAAATAATCCAAAAAAATTTTAAAGACACTATTTTTTTTTGAAACAATATATTCATAAATCCAGAACATTTTTCCTTAGAAAATTCATGAATACTTTCAAAATAAAAAATAATTTCTTTTTTATTTTCAAACAACACAGATAATTAATTTTGGAAAAAAACTGGGATAATCCCAACATCATATTAACACCCATGGAAATAATCCCAGAAAACCCCAAATCAATAATAATAATTAATATAATAAAGCCAACACTCAGGGAATCGTGAATCCCAAAAATGCAAGGAAGTGTCTGATGTTCATCGTTGGGCTGCACAATTTAGCAAACCATGCTCCAACTATGTGATCACACTAGAGATAAATAAAGGAAGATTCCCAATTTGTACAAAATTTTCCAAACCATTCACCCAATATGTAACACACCAAGCATCTACGGTATATTTCCCTTTGAATAATGTAGTATCTTGCGTTGTATTCAACTTGGAGTTTAAACACAGCACGCCCAATCAAAATAGCCATTGTGAATAGTAATACCCACTTTTAAATTTTTTTTTTAAATTTATTATTCAAAATGGACTTCATTTTTGGATTCGGAATATCAAAATTAGCTTAGGGTGATTTTTTTGTATTTTTCGGAAAACATTCAATTTTTGATGAATAGTGAAAAACACTGCATTATTGTTTAAAACCGACTTTTTATTTAAATAATTAGTTATTTATTTTACATTATTTTACATAAAAATTGATACATATTACCTATATATGTTCATAGTAATTCATTGGAGTCATTTTATTATATGTTTACATATATAAAATTTTGTCGAACTTTTTACCATCTTTTACCCATCATCTAAGAGCATTTACAAATTTGCATAAAAATTAATTTTACAGCTTCCATGAGTTGAATTTAAAAAATCCGAGTGACGCGGTTTACATCATTAAGTAAAATGTGGTTCAATAAGATGAAAATAATTTTTGGTGAATAGTAACTTTTTACTTTTATTTACCACGGTTAAAAGTAAATAGGGTAATTAAGGGTAAAAATGATATTATAATTACCCTACTACATGTCCTAATTCTATTGGATAAGTGTAATTCGACCAAAAACAACCTTATGAATAAAATATGCTCCCCTTTGTTCCACTTGGATTAGATTAGGACATTTATTTTTATTTTATTTAAAGAAGAGTTAAAAGTGTTAAAATTCAAAGTTTAATAAATAAACCCTTTTTAATATAGGTTTATACACAATGTAAATTCGGATATAAATATTCATTAGAAAGATAATAATAATTAATAGATGATTTTATTTTATTTATAATTTTTAGACATTAAATAATTTAATTTATTTATGACACAATGATGATGAAATAATTACCTTATTAATAAAATATTAAAATAATTGATATTATAAATATCCAAATAAATGTTAATTGAGACTTTTGATGAATTGAATTAATTTTATAGGTTAACATGACATTTTAGGGTCTACTGAATAAATTATAGTCGAAGTAATAAACTTTTTATGGATTTCAAAAAAATCAAATACTAAATAGTGTTAAAATTGACCTAATTGAGTTTTGAAAACATATACTATATTATTAATTAATATAATATTTCAAAAAATCTAAGGTTTGGAAAAAGGTCTTAGATAATGTTATATATATTAATAATGAACCACTTGGGGTTCTCTTGGCTTGTTATATTATGCTTATGAACCATATAATATAAAAATACAAAGAGACATGGTAAATGTCAAAATATTAAACAAACAGTTAAATATAAAAGATAAGGTTAATACGGTGACCTAAACATGTATAAAACCAATTGGTTGAGTTTTTTTTGACCCATAACAACCTTATACTCAAACAAAATTATTTTTGAGCAATTATAAACCGAAAATGATTTTATTATAAAATAATATTTCAAACTTTTCCTAGAGTGACCCTCACCTATCTTATAAAAGGGTACTTCCACTCCTCTTAATTTCACACCTCCTAATCCATTTGGCTCAGCCAAAACCTACCCAAATACCTTCCCAACTATCCAAAATTCAACCAAGGGGCCTTAATTTGATAATAATTCCAACCTAATGATCCCTTTCGATCAACTCAAAAGGAAACACCCGAAGAAGAGGTAATAATTTCACCACCCTCTTTCAAATTATTTTCTTCTTCCACATCCTCTTTATTTGTTGTTTCCATACCAAAATAATAAATCCAGTACCTTCTACATACTTTGATGTTATTATAAATATGGTAAAACAATATTTGTTATTCTATCCATCCTATATATCATAGTCATCATACGTGCGTACGTACGGCATACCATCTCCACGTCGTGGTATAGTTTGTTATTCAAACACTTCATTATTTTCATGGATATAATAATGAGAATAACTGATGTAAATAATAAATATGACATGTTAATGATTATGTATATATGATATACCATCCAATTAATTATGATTCCACCATCAATACAATGATATTGTTGCTCGTGTGTATGTACAGATTACCGTCTCCACAAACACGGTGAGATTCATTCCCCATCGTAATCATTCAAGAATAATTTTCATTTTATGATTAAAAATAATTTTTAAGGACATAATATCATTATAGATATGAATATAATACATCATATTCATAACAAACATGGCTTATGTAACCAAGCATATAAATGAAAATGAATCAGTTAACACCCAAAACGATGATACTACTAAAATATTATTAACAATGCAATATTAAAAGATCATATATGATATCATATTATGTATATGATTCTTGTATAATTTAATAACAATGATTTAACTATTATATAGGAGTTTAATGTACCCTTGACCTTGGAAAAGTACAAGGTAAGGGTTAATTCTACAATCTCTATACTTATCTGAGGATGTTAATATATAAGTATCTACTGAGATCTCTTTATCATCCACATCCATGTATTCTAAAAAATGTAAATAAAAACATTTTTACTATTTACTAGACTGTGGGTTAATGTTATTTATACCCTTATTTTAAAATATATGTTTTTAAAGTAATATTTTCGTCATTTTCCAAACAAGGTACTTTATGACCTTTTCTACAAAATTAAGGTAAGAATGTATTTTTTTAACTTATACAGCGGGTGCGGCTATTTTCCACCATTATAACATCGTCGAAGCTTCCCATACAATCTTATAAAAATATTATCAAAATCAATTTTTTATAATTATATAACTTTTAAATGATTTCAAAATAGAGAGACATATTTCCCTAAAAAAGTTTTGATTTCATCTATGTCAACATCCTTTGATTAATTTTAAGCTTGTTTCAAGTTGATTTATTATGATAAAAATCTTCCATATTGTATTGGGGGTTTTGTGATATGTTTGAATGTGGATGTGTTATTTTTACACCATTCTTGGTTTATTTATAAAGTATTGACATTTCATCTGCTAGTTTTAATATGAATGTTTATGTTATGTTTAAACCTTTTCATATGAGGAATGCATTGGACTTAGTAAGTGACGGGTGGAGCCAACTATAGCTCCCTGATGCATTGGTAGGTCTAATGAGAAAAACTAGTGTCTTAGAAAAATTCCTTGACAAAATATTATTTGTAGTCTTGGCACCAGGTCTTGACTATGTAGTTATAAAGTATGGAATTATGCATTCCATCATTATGAAATTGGATATTGATATTGTATGTGATTATTCTACTAGTAGAATATCCATGTGAATATGTAAATGGAATTATTTTATTTATATTCTCCATATTATATAGAATTTTATGTTTAAAAGGCTTAGGTTTTAGTCTTATACATTTCCTTATATGCTTTTGCTTATTTATGAAAGTTTTCATTATATTGTTATCCTTACTGAGCATCTAAGCTCACCCCTGTATATTTTTTATTTTTACCAAGATGAGAAGAATTATATTATAACTAAACTTCAAGGATAGTCTAAGGGATATGAATGAGGTCAATGGAGACAATGTTGTTGTTGTTTTTCATTTTTTAATGTAATGTAAAACTTATGAATGTATCTAGTACTTCTAATGCTACTGAACTGATCTATCATTCGGGATTTGATCCATTGTGATCAAGCCACTGTAAGATAATAATGCACCGACTCTAGGTAACTAGGGTCGGGGGATTGTAGTTGGTATCATAGGAAGTTTAGTACAATCCTTGGAAACTAGAATTAGATAAACTCTGATTAGATCACATTACCCTAAGATAGTCTTTGATGATTAGTGTAGAAGAAATTTTTAGAATTTTGGTAATTTAGATATTTTGTGTATTTTCCAAGAAATACATCCCTTTTGGATACGATTAGGTACAGGCAGCTTTGGCATAGATGTTCCTAGGAGTGAAAACTCCAACAAGGATTTTCGGGCATGACCGAGGGTATCCTGGTACCCAACAATGGGCCTTGCTGCACTCTTGGTTAGGACACTCTCAGGGGATATGCTTAAGATAATTAACATTTTCATTACAAACCATTATGAAGGATTTATCATTATATACCTCCTCAAAGAAATGTTTTTATGATTATGGATTATATCCATAAACTACTCAATTTATGTTAAGTGTTTTACACATTTGTAATTATGTATTGTGATTCATAAACTAATCTAGTGTATGAAATTTTTTAGAAATGGAACCTAGTGTATAGGATAGGAACAGTATCAACACATGTAATCTGTGTAGGGATTTCCCTCCTACTCAAGATAATTATATTGGAGCTGGTGATTCAACTGGTGCTGATCAGCTTATCACCATACTAGGACAACTCCATTAGGTTATGAATAATAACCTTACCCGTTTGGAGCACCCTGATCTACGATGCGGAGGATCAATGTTAGACTGCTTCATGAGGAAACAACCACAAAAATTCAATGGGAGTACAAATCCATTGGTAGCTGATAAATGGATAAGTTCCTTAGAGAAAATATTACATGCTTTGGGGAGTAGCGAAAGAGAAAAAGTTTTCATGGTAGTTTATCACCTCACAGGAGATGCAGATCAATGGTGGTCAATAATCCAAAACACAAAGGAAGAGGAAGAAGTATCAAATATGTAATGGAGGGAGTTTAAAGAGATTTTCATCGAAAAATAATTTCCTCGTGACCATTGAGCGGATATGGAAAGACAATTTCTGAGTCTGAGGCAAAAGGAGGATGAGAATGTCACCAAGTATGAGGTTAACTTTACAAAGTTACCAAGCCATGTAGCAGATTATATACGTAACCCAAGGAGTAAGATTGATCGATTCTTTGATGGGTTAAACCCATTTCTCTATCGAGCATTAGTCTCACAATATTTCTGATCATTCAAAGATATTTTCTCATGTGCTATCAAGATAGAAAAACGAATTCTATAAGTCTTAATACTTTAAAGAAAAAAAAGAGAAGAAGAGATCTGTTGAACACTATGGAAATGTAAATAAGGGGAAAAGGGGGAAAGTTGAATATCCATCCTGCAGGAAATATGGGAAGAAACACTTTGGTACTTTCCTGGAGGGAATGGGAGTCTATTAAAAGTGTGGTGAAAAGGGCCACGAAGCTCATGATTGTAAGGGAAGAAATGAGGTTTTCAATGTTGAATGCTAAAATTGTAGAGAAAATGGGAATTATTCAAATGAATGTTCTAAACTCCAGGGAAACGTACCTCAGAAAAGGCCATGGGAGAAAGGCAAAGCTTATGTGATCACTACTGCCGAGTTTGAAGCTCTAAAAGACATGGTGGAAGGTAATTTAATGGTTTCCTCAAGATTAGACAATGCTTTATTTGATTCTGGATTGTCGCATTGTTTCATATCTTCCATGTTTTCTAATAAAATTAGATATTTTCAATTTGAATTAACAAGGGATTTGTCAGTCAAAAATCCTAAGGGAAGTATCATCACAATAATGTTTTGTGAATCAGTTCCCATTAGGGAATATAAATGTTCATTATCTGATGATATCATCATTATACCCATGATTTTATTTAATATAATCCCCATAATGGATTGGATTTCGGACCATGATGTGAAATTTTATTATAAGAAGAATGAGGTTACAATTTTCAATGATGATAAGGAGTACCTTATCTTTAGAGAAAAAAGGTCACCACTTGATTCTTATCTAGATCCACCCCCTATAGCTCTACTAAACACAATTATTGGGGAGGAAGAAAATGAAATAATTATGGATGAGGAAAATAATGTTCGAATAGTGGACGTACCTATTGTGCAATAATATGTTAATGTGTTTCTATAGGATTTACCTGGACATCCTCCAGAACGAGAAATTGATTTTTCCATTGATTTAATTCATGGATCAAGGCCCACATTGAAGACCCCTTATAGAGTGGCCACTGTGGAATTAGTGGAACTAAATAAACAACTAGAGTAATTGAGTAATAATGGATTTATTCTCCCTAGTGTTTCTCCATGGGGAGCCCCTATCCTTTTTGTTAACAAGAAAGATGGATCTATGAGGTTTTGTATTGACTACAGGGAGATCAATGCTATAACAATAAAGAATAAGTATTCCCAACCTCGCATTGATGATTTATTCGACCAAATTCATAGAGATCAATATTTTTCAAATATTCACCTTCGATTGGGATATCATCCGTCGTGTGTGAATAAGGAACACATTCTGAAAATAGAATTTAGAACTAGGTATGGGCATTACGAGTTTACAGTAATTCCTTTTGGATTGACTAATGCACCCTCTATCTTCATGGAACTAATGAATGGAGTTTTTATTTAATATCTTGATGAATTTTTATTGGTATTTATTGATTATATATTGGTATACTCAAAAATATATGAAGATCATGAAATTCACTTGCACATTATTCTAAAGACTCTTAGAAGAAATGAATTATATGGGATGTTTAGCAAGTGTGAATTTTGGCTTCATGGGATTTCTTTTTCTGGACCTATTGTCCCAAAGGATGGAATCTCTCAAAGACCAAGGAAATCCAAGAATGGCCAGCACATATGAGTATAACTGAGGTACACAGATTAATTGGTTTAGTAAGTTAATATCGACATTTCGTCCAGAATTTTGTCCGATTGGCTAACCCAATAACCAAGCTCCCACGTAAAGGGGTAAAATTTGTTTAGACAAAAGAATTTGAAGAATTTTTTGAGTAACTGAAGAGAATATTAGTCAATGATCCTACTCTACCATCAGGGAACGATGGGTTTGTTATTTATAGTGATGATTCAAAGAAAGGAATTGGTTGTGTCATTATGCAAAATGATAAGGTTATTGCTTATGCATCACGATAGCTAAACATTCATGAGAAAAACTATACCACTCATGATCTTGAGTTAGAATCTATAATATTTTCTCTGAAGATATGGATACATTGCCTCTATGGTGAAAAATGTGAGATTTATACAGATCACAAGAGTTTAAAGTATATTTTCTCACAAAAAGAACTCAACATGAGGCAAATCAAATGGCTTGAACTACTCAAGGATTATGATTGCATAATACACTACCACCTGGGGTTGGAAGATAAGGTGGAAGATTCTTTGAACAGAAAGGATCATGGAGTTTCGAACAAGATGAGAGTTGAAATGGATCTTATATTCATGGATCTAGTAAATATGGATATGGGAATAACCATGGAAGGTGAAACATCAATGATTTATCAAATTATTTCCAAACCATCTTTACTAGAAGGGATAAAAGGTTTTCAGACTAAAGAAGAGGATTTTCAGAAGAAGAATAATGCTTTGAATGATGGAAGATTGAGTGACTACATATATAAAGATAGAATTTTGAAATTTGGGAAGAGACTTTGGGTTCCTATCTTACCTGATCTAAAAAAGGAATTGTTGGATGATGCTCACAACTCCAATTTATTTATAAACCCTGGGAGCACCAAGATGTATATAGATTTGAAGGAATATTTTTTGTGGGACAACATGAAGAGGGAGATTGCAGATATTATGTCAAGATGTATGGTTTTTCAACAAATGAATGTTGGAAAGAAACAGCCTAGAGGAGTCAGGAAACCTCTCCCCATACCTGAGTGGAAATGGGATAATATTATGATGGAATTTTTCATAGGGATACCAAAGACTCCAATAAGGAATGATGTAATATGGGTCATTGTTGATCGTCTTACCAACTCAGCACATTTTCTTGATATAAGAGAAGATTTACCACTTGAGCATCTAGCAAGACTATATATTAATGAAGTTGTAAGAATTCATATAGTACCTTTATTTATTGTTTCTAATCGTGAACTCTATTTTACATCAAGATTCTAGAAAAGTGTTCAGAAGGCCATGGATAATGAACTTTGTTTGAGCACTACCTACCACCCTCAAACCGATAGACAATTCAAACGGACTATTCAAACCTTAGAAGACATGTTGAGATATTTCTCACTTGACTTTAAAGGTATGTGGGATCAATATTTACCTCTGGTAGAGTTTTCCTATAATAATAGCATTCATTCAAGTATTCAGATGGCACCATATGAATCGTTATATGGAATGAGATGTTGCACACCATCTTTTTGGGATGATGTTGGTGAAAGAAAACTCGTAGGCCCAGAATTTGTTGAGTAAATAGTGGAAAAGGTGAAGATTATCTAAACCCACATCAAAGTAGCCCAAAGTTGGCAAAAGAGCTATGTTGATAATCAAAGGAAGGATTTGGAATTTCAAGTAGAAGATCCTATTTTATTGATTGTATCTCCATGGGAGGGTGTTATATAATTTGGTAAGAATGGTAAATTGAGTCCTAGGTATATTGGACCTTTAGAAATTATAGAACTAATTGGAGTTGTGGATTATCTTTTGGCAATGCCTCCACATCTCTCCAAAGTTAATGATGTGTTCCACGTATAACTGTTGAGAAAATACATTTCTGACCCAATGCATGTACTCACCTATGAGTAAATTGAAATGGAACCTAATCTATCTTATTATGAAGATCTTATCAAGATTCTTAATACCAGAGAACAAGTGTTGAGAAACCGAATTACTTGTCTAGTAAAATTTTTTTGGAGAAACCATAAGATGGAAGAGGCAATGTGGGAACCTGAGGAACTTATGATGAAAAACCACCTGAATGTTTTTATACAGTAATATTCTATAAATTTCTAGGATGAAATTATTTTAAGGAGGGGATAATGTAACACCTCAAGCTTCCACGGTACATTTCCCTTTGAATAATTTAGTATCTTGTGTTGTACGCAACTTTGAGTTTTAACACACCACGACAAATCAAACTAGCCGTTATGAATAGTAATACCCACTCTTTGAAATTTTATAAATTTTATTTTTCAAAATGGAATTCATTTTTTGATTCGGGATATCAAAATTAGCTTAGGGTGAATTGTTTGTACTTTTCTGACAACATTCAATTTTTGATGAATAGTGGAAAACACTACGAAATTGTTTAAAACCGGATTTTTATTTAAGTAATTAGTTATTTTATTTTAATTTATTTTATGTCAAAATAGATACATAATACCAATATATGTTCAATGTAATTCATTGGATTCATTTTATGATAATTTTAGATATAAAAAATTTTGTCAAACTTTTTACCGTCTTTTACCCACCTTCTAAGAACATTTGCGAGTTTGCATAAAACATAATTATACTGCTTCTATAAGTTGAATTTCAAAAATTCAAGAGACACAGTTAACATCACTAAGTAAAATGTGGTTCAAAAATATGAATATAATTTTTGGTGAAGAGTAAATTTTTACTTTTATTTACCACGGTTAAAAGTAAATACGGTAATTAAGGGTAAAAATGATATTATAATTACCCTAAAAATTGTCTTAATTCTATTGGATAAGTGTGATTTAACCAAAAAAACCATAGGAGTAAAAAAGGATACCCTTTTTTCCACTTGGATTAGATTAGGACATTTATTATTATTTTATTTAAAGAATAGTTAAAAGTGTTAAAATTCAAATTTTAATAACTAAACCCTTTTTAATATAGGGTTATACATAATATAAATTCGACTAAAAATATTCATTAGAAATATAAAAATATTTCCTACATAATTTTATTTTACTTATAATTTTTATACGTTAAATAATTTAATTTATTGAAGACACAATGATGATGCAGTAATTACCTTGTTAATAAAATATTAAAATAATTGATATTATAAATATCCAAATAAAAGTAAATTTAGACTTTTTATGAATTGAAATAATTTTATAAGTTAATATAACATGTCAGGGTTTATTAAATAAATTTTATTTGAATTAATAATGTTTTTATGACTTTCAAAAAAATCAAATACTAAATAGTGTCAAAATTGACCTAATTGAGTTTTTATAACAAATATTATATTATTAATTGAGATAATATTTATAAAAATCTAAGGTTCAACCAAAGGACTCATATAAGGTTTTATATATTAATAATGAACCGCTTGGGGTTCTATTTTCTTGTTATAGTAAGTTTATTAACCATATAATATAAAAATACAAAGAGACATGGTAAATGTTAAACTATTTAACTAAGAGTTAAATCTGAAATATAAGGTCAATATGGTTCCCTAAACCTTTTTAAACACTATTATTTGAGATTTTGTTGACCCATCACAACCTTATCCTCTAAATATATTATTTTTGAGCCATTATAACCGAAAATTATTTTATTATAAAATAATATTTCAAGCTTTTTCTAAAGTGACCCTCACCTCTCTTATAAAAGGGTACTTCCCCTTCTCTTAATTTCACACCTCCAAAGCCATTTGGTTCAGCCAAACCCTACCCAAATACCATTCCAATTATCCTCCCTTAAACATAGAAGCCTTAATTTTTACATGAATCCATCTTAAGAATCCCTTTTGATCACCTCAAAATGAAACACCCGAAGAAGAGGAAATAATTTCGCCACCCTCTTTCAAGTTCTTTTCTTCTTCCACTTCCTATTTATTTGTTGTTTCCAATACAAAATAATAATTACATTACCTTATACATACTTTGATGTTATTATGAATATGGTACTACCATATTTATTATTCTATCCATCCTATAAATGATAAATTCATCATACGTGTGTATGTACGGCTTACCGTCTCCACTTCGTGGTGTAGTTTGTTATTCAAACACTTCATTATTTGGATGGGTATAATAATGAGTATAAATATTGTAAATAATAAATATAACCTTTTAATTATTATTTATATATAATATACCGTCCAATTACATATGGTTTCACCATCAATATAATTATATTGTCGCTCGTGCGTACGTACGGATTACCGTCTCCACGAATGTGATGAGATTGATTCCCCATCATAATAATTCAAGAATAATTTTTATTTTATGATTAAAAATAATTTTTAGGAACATAATATAATTCTGTATATGAATTAAATAAATCCTATTTGTAACAAACATGGATTACGTAACCAAGTATATAAAGTAAAATTAATCAGTTAACACCCAAAACGATGATACAACTAAAATATTATTAACAAACCAATATTAGAAGATCATATATTATATCATATTATGTATATGATTATTGTATAATTTAATAACAGTGATTTAACTATTATATAGGAGTTTATCATACCCTAAACTAAGGAAAATTACAAGTTAAGGGTTAATTCTACAATATCTTTACTTATCTGAGGTTGTTAATACGTAAGTATCGATTGGGATCTCTTTATCATCCACATCCTTGTTTTATTAAAAATGTAATTCAAAAAATTTTAAATATTTACTAGACTATGGGTTAAAGTCATTTATACCATTATTTTACCATATATGTTTTTAAAGGAATCTTTCTGTCATTTTCCATACAAGGAACATTATGACCTTTTTGATAAAATTAAGGTAAGAATATCTTTTTTAACTTATATGGTGGGTGAGGCTATTTTACACCACTATAACATTTTCTAATCTTCCCATACAAGGTTATAATAATATTTTCAAAATAAAAGTTTTATTTTATAATTATATGACTTTTAAATGATTTAAAAATATAAAGATATATTTCTCTAAAAAAAATTGACTTCATCTATGGAAACATCCTTTGATGGATTTTAAGCTTGTTTAAAGTTGATTTATTATGATAAAAATATTTCATATTCTATTCAACGTTTTTTGATATATTTGACTATGGATGGGTTATTTTTACACCATTCATGGTTTATGTATAAATTATTGATATTTCATATGCTGTTTTTAATATGAATGTTTATGTTATATTTAAACCTTTTCATATAAGGAATGCATTAGACTTAGTATGTGACGAGTAGAGCCCACTATAGCTCCTCAATGCATCGTTAGGTATCATGAGACAAAATAGTGTCTTGTAAAAAGGCATTAACAAAATCTTATGTGTAGTCTTGGCACAAAGTATGGACTATGTGGTTATTAAGTCTGGCATTAGGCATTCCATCATTATGAAGTTGGATATTGATATTTCATGTGATTATTCGACTTGTAGAATATACATGTGAATAATTAAATGGAATTATTGGATTTATATTTGAAATATTATGTAGTATTTTATGTTTATAAGTCTTATGTTTTAGTCATATATGGTTTCTTAAATTGTTTTGCTTATTTATGAAAGTTTCCGCTATATTTTTATCCTTACTCAGTATCTTATTTCACCCCTTTCTATGTTTTATTATTCCCAGGATGAAATGAAGTACACTATGAATGACCTGCAAGGATGGTGTAAGGGATATGAGTGCTTTAAATGGATACAATGTTGTTGTTGTTTTTCATTTTTTAATGTAATGTAAAAATCAGGAATGTATCTAGTACTTCCAAGGATACTAAACTGACTGGTGTTTTGGGATTTGATCACCGGTGATCATGTCAATGTTATGTAATAATGCACTGACTCTGGGTAACTGGGTTTGGGAAGTTACACAATAAATCTTATAAGAGCTCAGTCCAAGAATTTTTGTTTCTCATGAAAACCCATAAAGTCTCAAATCTAATCATAAACACCCAAAAATTCAAAAAACCTCAAAAACATATGATTACCAAGTTTATATTAAAGACACAAACATCCAAAACAACCCTGGAAAGTCAAGAATCCTTCCGAATAGGTGGTGATTAAGGACCAATCTGTGAATAACCACTTCAATTCCAGAAATACCAAATTAAAAGACCCAACCTACTATGATACCATTTTTTCAGCAACCAACTTTGGTTGACCCTAAATCGGGCACCCAAATCGACCCACAATAAGGCCCAAGAGGCATCCTTGACCCTCTGAAGCTAGAAACTAGGGTCAGGAATCAAGCATAACTCAATTCAAAATGATTTACCCCATGAAATAGTAGATAAATAAATATAAATAGAATAATAAGATAAACAATAGTTTCAGAAAATAATGAAATCTAGAAAACCTAACATAGCTCCACGTAACCACAAGGATAACCACCAACCATAGAACCACACTCACTCTATAAGTGATTTATATCGGTGTAGAATATAAAAATAAAAATTATAATATAGGAATAAACATCAAGATTCTTAGTAGGGATGTCCAATGAGAAACCATGCCCTATGACTTACTATTAAATTTAAATCTATTTCATTATAATCTATAAATATTAAATATGAATGTAGGGTTTTCAATGCATTTTAAAATAATTAACAAACATATTCCCCTTCAAGGACATTTTCCCTATTCAATTGAAAAACATTTCAAATAAATTTCATAACATTAGAAAAATCATTATATGAAATATAAAATGATGAAATAATTATTTTAGTAGTATGAAAAACAATGTAAAACATTCCATAAAAGTTGTGAAAAACAAAGTAAATTAGTGCATACATCAAATGGGTGTTAAGGGATCTTATGAGCTAGTTGAGACAACCTAGGATATATCCATATAAATTAACATAATCAATATATATCAGTACCAGATATCCATAATCAAATCACCCTAACTTCCAACTTCCCCCTCACTAATCCCAACCAAGGGAACGTCCAACAAGAAATGTGAGTCTCTCTCAGGGCCACTAGTCAATGAGTGATAAAAATCAGTGCATCATGTGTACCTAGAGCTCCTTCATAAAAACCCAAGGCTTCCAATAATGATCAAATAGAGTTGATTTTTTATCATTCTATCATATACATACATATCACATTAATTTCAAAAAATAACCCATTTTCTTTCTCTACCCCAAACTCCCTTCTTATGTGAAGCTTCTATCCCAACTACATGACCAAATCATAAACCATAATTGGGATTACATCACATTTCACACATTTAGAACACATCACATTTTCATTTCATGGAGAATTAATTAGGATGGGTCTTAATTTATACAAAACATTTCAAAGTGACAACTGAGTGTTATCATTTTAGAAAGAGAAAAGTTTTCTTTTGAAAACCCACATTTTCCCAATGATTTAAAGTTGCAAAGCCACACTTCACAATTAAACACATATACATAATCATATATATATATATAACCCTTATATCAATGTAAGTATTCCCATATTTATTAATTAATATTTAAAACTAGGAATCCTATATATATTTCTATATATGTATATCTGTATAAGTCACATTTAACACTTTGGAACAAGCTAGAAAACATTCATTAATAAAAATACACAAGTCAATGGTTAGATAAAAACATAGAAAACAATTAGAAAAAAATCGAAGAATCACAACTATTTTATAAATATATTTACTTCATAATATAATGAATCCACCCAATAAAACTACCAAGAAATAATAGTTTTAAAATTAACGGCCCATACATAGGTTAACCTACCTCAACCCAAAGAACAACTCACCTCCTTTGAGAGTGGTGGATCAAATCCACCTCAACGAGGTCCGAGGTGATTTATATAAATCCAATAACCCCAAAATTCAAAAAATACCTAATTAAAATTATGAAATGGAAAGATAATGGATGAAGAATCACCCAAAATAGGTGAATAAGTCATCACTTTCAATAGGTGTGGCTAGAACGGTCCTCAATCACACCCCGCAAACCCTAGGAACCCAAAAACCAACCAAAAAACCCCATATTGGGTTAGGTTTTGGACATGATGTCCTCATCACATGGGGTATAATATAATTAATAATGAAAATAGAAGAAAAATAGAGCGGATAAAGATAATGGCTTACCTAGTATTATCACATGAAGAATAAAAAGGTAAATCTGACATGGATAGAGTGGGAGGAGGGAGTTTTCATACACAATGTAACCCCTTGAGAATGTTTTCGAATGAAAATGGGATAGGGATTGGCCTTTTAACGATTTATGGGGGAATATAGTGGGAAATCTTGTAAAAAAATCCATTTCTTTATGGATTTGGGAGCTACGCACATTTTTTCACACCGTTGTACAAACCTTGCACCAACTATGTGCCCCTATCATAAATCTTGGACCCCTTACATTGTAAGGGTTCACAGATAAGAAAACCATTAAAAAGATATTCATTAGGCTCTATAAAAAGTAAATAAATTCTTTCATGGTTTTTTCATGTTTTCTACTAACTGTGCACCAACCGTGTTCCTATAATGAACATCCTAAATTTTAAATTTTGGAACCGTTTGGCCAAAAATAAAGAAAATGAGGCCAATAAAAATAAATAATAAAAAATTAAAATTCGTCTTTGGGGTGTGTCAGTCCCTTTTTATTCCATTTGTTTAGTATTTCTAGTATGTTATATCTCTTATTTGGCATCCTTCATGTTCATTTGTATACTGATATGTTTATTTGGTTATCAATTTTATTATCCTTTGTTTATTTTGGGAAATATTCTTATTGATAAAACTGTTTGTTTTTTCTCCAGTATTTTACATTTATTTTGGGATTTATTATGGTATTATTCTGTATTGTTTCTTGTTTTTTGATATTCTTGGAGTGTGACTTTCCAATCATTGTAAATGTCAAGATAGATTTGTTGTCTAAACTCATTGGTTGTTTTATTGGTAAAATATATTTCCAAGGTACATTCTATGATTCCCATGAACTTTTCTATAACACTTGGGGATCACAAAATCCCCTCATGTCATCCCTCATACTAGCTTGGATTCATTAATTAGGAGTAACCCAGATTGGTGTGGGAAATAATGGTATCAGTTCATGCTTTTTTTACATTATTTGGGAAGTGGGGATAGACAAGAGATAGGATTGTTGGGTCTTAAGTAAGAAGTGTGAATAGGTGTTTGTAAAATACCTTTACTATGATCCTTTGAGTTACTAGAAAATATTGGCATGTATGGTTTGGTGTTGGTTTTTATTTTACCATTAATAGTCAAGAAACTTTCATAGGTTGTGGGCCTTGAACACATAACTCATCTTGTGAAAGGTTTTGGTTTTTTATATCTTCTTTTATTTTTATATGATTTATTTTATAATTATATAAAATTATATTATATGGATTTATATTTTATTGTTTATTTTTATAGATTTGTATTTATTCTTGATTTTATGTAGTATATTTCCCCCTTAAAAGTGATCTATTAATCCATTAGAGGATGTTACAAATAAATTTTTGTGAGAAAACCCACCAATGTATAATAATTTCATTGAGTAAGTGTTCCAATAATATTATTATTTGGATCAAGGGATGAGTTACGACCCCACCCCAAACAAGGAATTCAAACTAGGTCCTAAAAAGGATCGATCATATAATAAGTTGAAGGTTTGGATGTTTGAAATGGGCTACTGACCAAACAACAAATCTCACATCTTTCTCTTGAATGTCATGAATTATGTGGAGGTTGTGGATTGGTTGTTGATGACAGAGATAGACTAGGTAGTGACTTTGTGAATGACTATAATTCCTCCTTTTTATGGTGGGAGTAGCATTAAAATTTTAATTAATAAGTATAATCACGATGATATGAGGAGGGAAGGTGGTATTGTATCTAGGAACCTAGTCTACTTTTCATCTTCAGTGACATCAGGTAGGGTGTCTCCTCTTTTTTATCAATGTGGAGAGTCTTGGTATAAGAGACCATTGTTCCAAAATCCCTCAATTTTTTTCTATTTTTGTGGTTGTATGATCTATTTATATAGGTTTTATATGTTGAGTTCATTTCCATAGAGTGTTGCAGGCTCCTCTACACCAAGGGATCATCCATTTAGTTAGAAGACCCCAAGGAAGAAGGACCCCTATATCAGGGGCATAAAGGAAGGACCAACTCATCTCATGGTAAGAATTTTCTTAGAGAAGAGCTTAATCCAGCTGGTAGGCCTTAGTATCAAGTTTAGATGATAGATCTATACACAATATACATATCACTCATGTAATATAATTCATCACAAATGATATTGAGACATCCCATACATACCGTATCATCTATGGAAATATATTTATTTGAAACTAGTTCTTCTCACAAATTTATATCTTCTTATGTAATGGAAACTATGAGTCTTTCAATAAATCATTTCTTGTATGTTAAATAAATATTAACTTCCATTAGGAAAATAGTAAGAAAGGATTCATGTGTCTTTTTTATAGTTTCTTCATCCTAGAAGTTCTCATGGGACATCATCGTCCCTGGAATAGATTTTTTTTATCTTCTTATTTGGATGTATTATATGATTTCCATCAAGGATCATGTTGACTACTACCAATGTAATGTGACCTTCATTGTTCATGATGGAACTCCTTATGTATTTCATTGGGATTGGGATCCTCAATCAAGGTTGTGAGGACCAATAATTTCCAAATTAGGCATCCTAGCACGTCATCTAGAAAATCAGGGCTATGAATGATAAAGTAAATATTGAAGATAAGCTTCCTCCTACTCTAAGGAAATTTCTAGATGTGTTTATAAAGGATTTTTTTATTTTTCCTCTAGAATGGGAAGTTATGTATTACATAAATTTTATTTCATGGAATGAGACTATTTCCTTACCCTCTTATCACATGGAACCTGTAGAACTAAAAGTGTTAAATATTTATATTACTTATTTGGTAAGTAAATGATTTATCTTACTGTGTGTGTCCTCTTAGGTTACCCTAGTTATATTTTCTAATAAGGGGCATGGTTCACTCCCCCTATGAATTGATAATAAAATTTTAAAATTGGTAACTCTTATGAAAATGTCCCCCTTACCTTGAGCTAATAATCTATTTAACCATTTAAATCAGGTTAGGTGGTTCTAAAAAATATATACATTTATTTATGGTATCACCAAGATAGGGTAAACTAACCTGATATTCCAAAGATGACATTGATAATTATATATAGTAACATGGAATATATTTTTTCCATTTGGTTTATTGAAAACTCCTATGGTTTTCTCGGTACTTGTGAACAATATACTATAATGAAATATTGATTCCTTAATTGTGGGGTTCATATATTACATCATGGTATATTCTATGACTGAATAAGATCATTGAAACTACATTATAACTATATTAGGTACATAACATGACCATAGTATCTATTCTAAACAATCCAAATATTGCTTTCTTATTCTATATTTGAAATTATATAGCCCTATTGTGTCCGAAAATTGAATCCTTATTGATTATAATAAAGTAAATGTCGTTATGTCCTGGGAGGAACAAGGAAATTCCATTGAAATTTATAGTTTTATGGTGATAGATAGATATTACATGTATTTTATTGGATACTACTCCACATTGGCATCACCTTTGACTACACTCACTTGAAAAGAAGTGATGTTTCTATAGAATCAAGAATTCCATGATTCATTCAGTGACTTGAAAAAGAATTTGAATTCAATCCAATTATTGATTCATACTAAAGTAGGTATTGGCTATGAAGTTTATTATGATTCCTCATAAATATGTAAGGACTATGTTTTTATATAAGGTAATCATGTAGTAGCCTATAAATTATGATATATTAAATATTATAAGGTGAACCACCCTACTCGAAATCTACAGTTGACCACAATTATGTACGTTCTCAAAAAATTTATTCATTCCCTATTAGTTGAAAATTTTATGGTTTTACCTAGTCCAATAATCCTCGGTTATATCTTCTCTAAAATGGATTAGAAACTTTGGTAGATGTGATAGATCAAATATCTCTAGATGATTTATTTTTATCCTTCTTATATACCAAGAATGGGGAATTCTATTGAAGCTATCCTCAATTGAAAGTTACCATCTTATACTCTAAGAGAGTCTGGAGAGGAGTGGAAGATCATGAATCTCTCATGTGAGTTGCATCTGTAGGTTCGGTAAGGGAAGTAGGTTTTTTTCTTACTAATGTTTAGTTGTCTCCTCTTCTTATAGAGATGATTTCCCAATAAATGGTAGAAGAAGGAATGTACCATTCACTTAGGTAATCTATATAAATTGAGGAGACCACTAGTTAATTGTCTTAATCACCAAGTTGTTCCCTTTTTTCTAAAAAACATCTTTTGGTTCCTTCTTCAGTGAGATGTTGTTTTTTGGAAGCTATCCATCAATATTAGTGTGTTTTACACCCTAGTGAAATAATGATGTACTATGACATGAAGTGGTGGTATTAATAGTCGGGCAAGATGAGAGACATAACATATTTGATGTCGTGGTGATATACCTATCAACAGGTTAAGGTAAAGCATCAATGAAATTTGGATTTTTTGTACCCTCTCTATGTTCCTACCTAGAGGTGGGATCTGGTTTATAAGGACTTTATTATTAGTCTAACTCAACCCCCATGGAGATAGAACACTATTTGGAACATAATCTACAGGCTGACTAAATATTCCCACTTTATACCGACTAAGGGGATGACAAAATTATAGGATTTTTATATGTTTTATGCGAAGAATATTATGAAGGTACACAGTGTACCTTTGGTTATTGTCCCAGAATAGGATCCTCTATTCACACCCTATTTTTAGAAGGTTATTCATATGTAAGTGGTAAAATATGAAAAGCTAAATAATACTTACCACCCTTATATAGATGGTAGGATGGATAAAGTCAATCATATTTTAAAGGATATTCTTCAAGCCTATGTTTTTGACTTCGGGGGTTCATGTGATACCCATGCATGACTGGTTTAATTTAATTGTAACAACAACTATCGGGACTCCATTTAGAAGGTGTAGTTTTATGCTCTTTATGGTTGAACATACCATTCTAGATAATGTTAGGTGGAGGTAGTAGAGACTTATTTAATAGGAATTATTATCTTCTAATAGACCATGAAAATTATCTTGATCATTCCACATTTCCTAATAATGTCCATATTCATCGAAAGTCATATGTAAACCATCGATTCCATTCTTCGGAATTTATATTTGGGTTTAGGTTTTTCTCAAGGATTTTCCTTGGTTGGGTTACTGAAAACTCATGAAATAGGGAAAGATTTTCAGAGGGTATGTAGGACTTTTTAAAACCCCTAAAAGATTCTAAAGGTGTCTAATTTTTTGGTGTTTCCTTATTTGTTTATTTTAATTCATAACATGTTTCATGTATCATAGTTAAATAAGTATAACCCATATCCCTCTCATGTTCTATGTTGGGAGGAACATGAGTTATAACCTAATGCTTTAGTAACTGAGAAACAATTTCATATTACCGACACCATAGAAATATTTTTATGTTGAGAATTCATTCAGTAATTGTTTTTATAGAAGCACAATTCATATTCTTATGAAACCTATGAAATGGATGTGCATATGAGAGAGTAGTGACCTACAATTTTTCCTTAATAAAACTATGGGTACAAATATATAGAGATATAAAGTAGCATGGTGGAGAATATTATCACACCCATGGTGTTACATTAAAGTATGATTTTACTTTATTTATTTTTTATTCATCTTAACATTCGTTCTGGGTATTTTGAGTAGAAATTTCTAAATTTTTTAAAAAAAACAACGAGGGTGTTTTTTAAGTGCATAGTTATGAGTAACCATGAGAAATAGGTATATAATTTGACAATTCAATTTCACAAAGTTGTATCATAGTTAATGAAATTATATGAACCAACTATGTTAGTTCCTAGTGATCCAGTGTGTCATGCATGTTTGGAACACAGTTTGTAAAACCGTTAAAATAAAGTATATAGCCTACCTAGATACTTAAAAATAAATAAATTAACTTACGAAACTTCTCTAAATTAAATACTCACACTAATTATTTTTCCCTCACTCAACCCCCAACTCCATCCCATGCACAAGGGTCGCATCCCTCTCCTCATAGGGCTTGAATCCAATACTTTTTCTTCCACTTTCTTCATAAAATCACATAGGTAATTTATTCCTTAATTACTATCATTCTTATCCTCTTTATTTCATGGTTTTCCTTCTTCCCTAAGTTCATGGTCTCTTAGGGTTTCAGTTAGATGAATTTTATGTTATTTGTTTTAATTTTTTGGGGTAAATACAGTCTCTATAGGGTCAGCATGGATTTTATAAGTAGGATTTTTTCATAAGCAATTGGTTTTCCATGGGGAATGGTGGGGCTTCTATTTCACACACTGGTTTAATAAAAAATATTATTTTTATTATTATTCAAAAATGGTGTTTTAAATAAAGTGAATCCATATATGATTTTTTTTATGGATAATTGTGTTTGATATAAATGTTTAAATGATTTATTTTTTTCTTGAAAGGTGAAATATCATTATAGATGTCTTAATGATATATTTAAATGAAACATATTATGGGATATTTATGGAAAACCCTTTGAAATTAAATGGGATATGGTTGGAATTGACTTGACACATGACAACCTGGGTATATAGGGGGAAGACTATTGTTAACTTTCCCTTTTTAGATTACACCACTTACTAACTAAACTAAATTTAAAAGGTAGTGGTGTCATGGAGGGGTGAAACCACACCACTATGGAAAGGAATATACTCATTAGTAAGTGATAGGATTTAGTTCCATCAGATGGGTATCACCATACCACTATGCCAAGGCATGACCACCTTAGTGGTCTATGCATGCACATAAATTGAACTTTACTTCAAAAGTTGATATCTGGACCTAGGTTTCTCGATCAATTTTAACTATATAGTGATTTTCCATAGTGTATATTTTTATTAATGTTCACTTTTATGACTTTGGATTACTTAATTAAATAGTTCAATCATTTTACTTGATTTATCACATATCAAAATTAGAGGATTACTTTTATATTAGTTATTTCAAACTATAATGCTTGATCTTATCTTATAGGGGTTACACATGGGACTCATGGTGGGATTATATTGAGATATTTTAGATCACACCCTATATACACCAAATGGGGGTATGTAGACCTTGTTTTGAAAGGTTCGCGTAAATGAAAGGAAATGTTTGGAGATGGTGGGTATTCCAAATAGTGGATCTTCAGTTGATGGTAGTGACATGGTGGGGATTGACCCTCAATTACATGTAGATTAGTTCCCTCTTTTGTTCTGTTTGGTCGGAATTTTTCACATGTTTCATTTACTATTTGGAATCCTTATTGTTCCTTTTTAATGATATTTTTATTTGGATCAACTTTTGTGTCTCCTTTGGTTATTTTGTGACAGATTCTTGTTTATGACATGGTTTATATTCTCTATTTTATTTTTCTTTTATCTGATGTTATATTATGGTATTATTATCTTTTTTTGAATGTCTATGTTATTATTGGTGGATGAATTTTTAGGATAGGGTTAGGTCTAACTAGTTTTTTGGTCTGATCTCATGGTTTTATTTGTTGGGAGAATATATTCCCAAGGTACATTCTATGATTCCCATGTGATTCTCACAAGCCTTTGGAAAATGGTAATATGCACTAGAACTTTACACTATTCATCTCTAGTGCCCGAATTAGGTGTGAACCAGGTTGGCTCGTGGATTATAAGGTTTCAACTAAAGGGGCCCCCATTGAAGTAAATCACTAAAGGATTTAGGGGGAGAGGGATACATTGGATGAGAATATATCTTAGGGGTATGGAAAGATGTAATATCCTAATGTATAATAAAATTCATACTTGGAGAAGGATTATATGGTTGACAGAACCAAATAAGTGTCATGAATTGAAGGCTCTTTAAATATACCACTTTCTCTGCCTATTGTAACACCTCAAGATTTTGGTATTCATTCCCCTTAAAATAAATAGTGTGTGTTTGATAGATTGTAATACATGAAACACCAAACTAAAATGAACCATGACATATCTTATTGAGAAAATCATTACAATTTCTGATAATCATTAATACATTATGATAAGAAAATATAAAACATCATTATAAATACTATAAGAGGAAAAAACCATAAGTGAATAAAGTGACCCAAAAAATGAAATATTTTTCCTCAATTTTTTCATTAGAGATAATACCTCAAATTATAACTACATAAATAAGGAAAAATATTATAAAAAAATATAAATTTTTAGAATAAATTAAATGAATAGGATTAATGATTCTAGATATATATGTAAGGCAATATATAGGAATGTCATATAGTCATTGGATAGATGGTCATGGGACATATGGATGTTTGTCATATGGTCATTGGATATATGGTAATTATATATATAGGTATCCAATTGATTAATTGAAGTTGTGTAATTTTTTTCAACAAATTAAAAATAAGATGTTGAAATATAATAAATAATTCTATATTTAAATAAAAAATATAATATTTAATAAAATATTTTAATTTTTTTATTCGTTACATATTGTTATTAATATTATTATTTAAAAAAGAATAATTTTATGTGTTTATAAAATTAAAACATAGATTTTAATAGAAATGGTTTGATAAAAATTAATGGTTAAAAGATAAATAATTAATTTTAACTCGATGTTGTTAAAATATCTAAATGTAATAAAGCGGAATTTTTCAAGAAATTTTTTTAGTTTTGTCTATATATATCTTCTAAAATCAATTTTTCACTTTTAAAGGATGATTAAAATAAAAAAATTAATATATATATAAAATATTGACACTCATTTGATTATTAATTGAAATTAAATAGGATTAAAAATCCTAAAATTTTGAAAAGTTATTTTTTATAAAAATTGGTTTTTATATATTCTTTTGTTTTTATTTAAAATTTAAATCTCTCATATTTATAAAATAAATAATTATAAATAAATTAAAAATAATTATTATTATATTTAATTATTTTAAAAAGGTTAATTTCATTTTTAGATAAAAAAATAAGTTACCGAGGAAAATTTTGAGTTTCCACAATAAAGGAAAAATGAGGTGAAATTGGAAAATTAAAGTGTAAATGCCTAAAATATTTATATTATAATATTTAAATTAATTTTAGGAAGGTATTAAAAAAATACCCATTATTATTCCACTTTGGATCCATTTTCCATGAAAAAATGACAACATTACATCTTAGGGAGTGAGTATTTGTGGAAATGTAACTCAAAACTCGCCTAAAAAAGGACCTCACCTATATCAATCCCATAATAATATTATAATTATATTATATTGAATAAATATAATTTTTAGATCTCTTAATGTATTCTTAGAAATTTAGTAGCCTCTAGTCTCAAGAAGTAAACCTAAATATACCACTCTGAAAGAACCCATTTCGATAATGATAGAATTCATCAAATTATATACCCTATACTTCACAATATTTTTCAATTAAATTATTAAATGAACTATTTATAAATAACATTATCCACTATAATTATGTTATATAATTATAATTATTCTTTTGATAAAATGATATTACTATTATACTACTCCATACTCTTACACATTCATTAGTATAACATGTTCTTATTTAGGTCGGTTCAACCACCAACATGAATAATTCTATACTATATCAAACTTTAATAACACTAATGGGTATAAAAAACATTAATTATTTTAATATATGATATTTAAGAGGAATATATTTCAAGAATATGGTTTTGTAATGCTGACATAAAAATGAATGGTCATTATAAAGTAACATGTTCTGAATAATAAATTACCACAAACATTCTCCACATGGATACTATTATCATGAACCATACCAATACCTTTCATAAAATAAAAATATAACTATGTAAATAAATTAATTGCAATTATTCAACTATATTTAATAATTTGTGAATTATAAAAATTTTATCAAAGTACAATGATTGACATTACCATTATGAAACTTGTATGAAACAATCAAAATTACTAACATCCAATAATGAAAATAAACAACAAATAACTAATACATGTGTTATAAATTGTTATAATTGATGATAATAAAAGATAATATATATTAATAATATTATTATATAATAAATTAAGATATTAATATTTATTATATACATGGTTAAAGTGCTTTTGTAGTAATAAAGATTAAAGGAATGGTTTCTTTCTAATCAAACATAAAAGTGTGATTGTTAATGAATTAATTTTAGTTGGGGGAAATTTTATGTTATTTATATATATAAAAACCTATAATATCTTACCTAATATTTATTTTTTGGGTTTTACATGTATTATTACCATTCACCACCCTATGGTTCACTATTCAACTGAAGGGTTTCCTACAAGTGGAGTTAAAGCTACCACATCTTCTATGTCGAGAATATTTCTCCACCAAGTTCATATTCCTTATTTTGTTTTATAAATTTCCATATATATACTTATGTGTCTTTTAATTAAATTTTATAATGTACTTGAATTTAATTATAAATTATTGAAATTGATCTCTTTTTAACATTTTTTGCATTGTTCATCTTCAATTGTCTTTAACATTATTTATAAAAGGGACCAAGGAATCATTTTTTATCATTTTAAACAAGAATTATTTTTACCATAATTTTATTCATGTTTATTAATGAAAATTTATCTCCTGGTTTTAATGGTTTTCCAAAGAAATTTTAGTTCCCTTTTTTATAAATTATTTTCAACTAAAATTAAAGGTATAAAAATGTAAAGGGTATTTCTTATTCCCTCTCAAAGTAATTTTTAATGATATTACAGAGTATTTTTCATCAATATTAATATAATTTAATGATTATTATTATTAAATTGAAATATTATTAGTTGAAACCCTTCACATTCTTTCGATGTATGGATATTTACCATGTCTTATAGATTTATCATGATACTCATTCCTTTCACTTAGGTTAATTAAGCTATGATGGATTAATGGTTTTTTATCATGAACAAGACTCACACATATGTATGGTTTAATAATATGTTATAGTTTGTTAAAATATAATGCATTGGTTAATTTTATATATCTAATGAGATCAGTAAGATGCATTTCTAGTTAGGCCAAGTCAAAAATGATATGTGGCGCAGGTGGTTAACCTATCTCCACTATGTTATGGGAAAGTGTTTAGCCTAGTCCAATATAATATGAACGTATTTAGGATAAGGAATGACATATTTTATGATTTATATGATTATTATTATGAAACATTATTATTATTTTCAAATGTACCAATGTCATGTTCTCACAACTCATGATTATTGACTCGTGTTTCCTCACTCCTATGACTTTTGTCTTATGTTATGCCCAAATATTATTATCATAATTCATGATACATATTTTATTCTGTATGATTTAATTATTTTATTTTAATATACCATGATTATGTTCACTTACCTATATGTTCATATTATTTTCACATTTAATATTCAATTAATAACTCTTATGCTCACCCTATACTGAGCACCAGAGCCCACCCTTTCTTATGTTTTCTTTTTTCCAAGCTATAAAAAACTGTATTTGATATAATATGTCTATAAGGGTGTCATATATAATGAATATTTTTGGTATATATATAATAATGGTTTTAAAATAATTTTACTATATATCTAGTCACCAAATACACAGATCCAATAGTTTTCTAGGTGTCTTCACGGTGAGATGTAATGAATAATCGTATAAAATGTTGTTTTATGTTATTATGTTATGGTTGGTTTTCCTTGATTGGTATCCAAGTGAGGTTTAATTATTTTTGGTGATTATTTTATGAATAATAATATAAGATAACCTAAAACAACCTATTATCAATTAACATTTATGTAGGATGAACTTATAATGTCACAGGCTGACATGGAGGTGACATAATTTAGAACATATTAAGATTGATATTCCTTATTATATGATTACTTACTCTAATTGTTTATTTTTGACCTCACACTACCAATTTTTTAATTAAATATTGGAACTGGGATGAATCTAGTAAAAAATGAGTGCAATGGACAATGAAATGATTTTCCCAATGAGAAATAAAATAGGATGAGTGCTAGAGTATCAAATTTCATAGCAATGCTCACCCAGGTTTATCAATCTATGAAAACATAAACCATGCTAAACACCAAAACATTCCAAGTAACTATCCATTATGTACTTCATATGAAAAAATCCATCCCCCTTTTATTGGGTCGTCCCATCTACCAATTTTCGAGAATGGAATCAATATAACAGAAATGGTAGTATTTTAAGAATAAATTTTTAAATAAGTATTTTCATAAACTATTTTCAAAAAAATGTAGGGGGATTCTTAGAGTTATAAATAGTGGTTCAATCCATTCATGCCTATGAAATGAAATTCATTATATTTATAAGTTATGTTTTTTTAATTTAACCTAAAATAAAAATATACTATTTAATTAGTATCTTAAAATTATTTCTCTACAATGAATTGGACATGATATACTTCAGTATATATTAAAAATTTTCTTTATGTGCTCTCAATGTGGAAGTGTAAATTGGATACTCCCATTAATCTCTTGTTTTTCTAGATAAGAAGACTAAAATTTAGTTTCATGTAAAATTAAAATGATAAAATCCATGGAGTAAAGAATTTTAATCTTCATAAATTTTGAATATATGGAAAGAATCAAAGGGCTTTCCTTAAATTATTGGGGAAGAAAGTGTGGGAATAAAGTCCAAAAAGAACATAAATTCCCTAATGATAGGAAGAATGAAAATAATGATCAACATATTGCACCATCAACTGTACAATGATTCCATTGCAAGGTGTATAGACATTATACCAACATGGGTATCAAACCAATTGTTAATAATTATAATCAACCTAAATAACCTACAAATATATGGTATAAAGTTAAATACCATGCAATCACAACCGTTGAAGTGTGTCATTAAAATGTAGTTGTGAAAGGTACTATCATCATCCATTTTAGAACTATAAATTCCTTATATTATTATTGATATATCCACTTGTTAATATCTTATAGGTTTTCTAGTACCATAAAATCACCACACAAACTGTTAGATATTGAATTATTAGTGAAAAATCCTAGAGGTGAAATGATTTTATCCAAATCATATAATTCCTCTCCAGTATAATCTTGTGGGAATGTAATTCTAGAAAATATTATTATTCTCCCATTAATTGAATTTTATATAATTTTTGGTAGGGAATATCTCTCTCTATATAGTTATCATGTTGATTTTTAGGATAGGGAAATCACATTCCATTTCCCAAATGAACCTATAATCATCAATTTATGCAAGGATGGTAATGAAATCCCTATGAAAATTACCCCCATTGTATAGGTCTTCATACCCAATAATGAGGGGTATATGGACCTAATGATTGGGTATAAATTCAATATTGAGGATATACATATTATAAATGAATAAATTAAGAACATTTATGATTTTCCCTCATATTGTGAGGTTGTGTTCACTATAAAACCCCTTCATGGTGTTATGATGGTATGAAATACACTTTATAGAATATCCCCATTATAAATAGATGAATTGAACAATAAACTCTTTGGGAACCATAATAAGGATTTTATAGATTGAATTCTTCACCAAGGGGTGTACCAATTCACATTGTTATAAAGAAAAATATATTAATACATCTCTATATTTATTATCATAATCTTATTAAGATTATAATTAATAACTTGAACCTCTACCCCATATTGATTCTTTATTAGATCAACTATGTGGTGATTAATAATTCTCAAAGATTTACTTTAAGTCTGGATATCATCAATTATGGGTTAAAAATAGTATTTACCTAGGAAAAACATTCATAGAAAGAATGGGAATTATAGACTCATAGTAATGCGATTTGGGCATAAAACTTCCCTCTCCTTCATCACGGATCTGATGAAAAAATACTTTTGAGGTTACCTTAGTCAATTTTGGGTAGTAATTATCCCTGATAAACCCATACATTTTGGATCAAGGATGATCATTATGTATTTTTGAAGTTTGTTATGAGAACCTTGAGAATTAAGAAACCATATACTAAATTTTGTAAGTTTGAAATAAATATAAATAAAGTTTCATTCTTAGGTCATTTATTTTCTAGGTAGGGTATGTCTATGGATCCTTAAATGATATAGGTGATGGAAAAATATCCTAGCCTAACCAATTTAATAGATATATATAAATATCTTGAATTGGAAGGATATTATTAATGCTTTGTGAGAAATTTCTCATGATTTTCAAATCCACTGACCAAGTTAACTCAAAAGTGAGTCAAGTTCCTTTGTTCAAATTATGATGAATAAAATTTCAATGATCAAAATAGAAGGTTATTCACTTCACTTTTATTCACATTACCCTATAGTGGATAAGGGTATTTTATATATAGTGATTCATTAAATAATTGAATTAGGATGTTTCCGCATGATGAATTATATGGTGGTAGAGTAAGCCTCATGTCATTTAAAGATTCAAGATAAAATTTACTCGACACATTATTTAGAGCTATCTATGGTAATTCTTCCATTAAAGATGTGGAGGAGTTATCTATGTGGTGAAAAGTTTGAAATATCTACTGATCACAAGAACATAAATTATGTATTCACATAGACAGATTTGAATGTGAATAAAAATTGATTATTGGGTTTGATCAAGGATTTTGGATGATTAATACATTACCACCCTAGGAAGGTGAATAATTTTATTGAGGTTTTAGAAATAATTATATTGATACTTATCCAAGGCAAGGAACATAAGAGACCCAATACTCATCGATTTAAAAAGGAAGGACCTTGGAATCGTAATGGAATGGGAGAAATTATATCATTCTTAAATAACTTCTCAACCATGCTTCCATGTGATGATCATAGTGGCATACAAATAGGATATCAAATTAAATAATAAAGTAATGAACACTCTTGATGTAATCTTTAATAATGATGGAATTATAGTCTTCTAGAAAATAAAATGTGCACCATCAATACAATAATTCAAGGAGTTATTGGATGATACATATAGATCATAATTATATATCCATCCCTAAAGCACAAAGATTTATATAGATCTCAATAATCATTTTTGTAAGGACGATATAAATAGGTATACTATAGAGTATTCATATCATTTATTGGGTTTCTAATAATTTAAGGATGAATTAATAAGTATAAATGAATAATGAACCCATTACTCATACCTGTATGAAAATCTGAGAACGTCACTATAGATTCCCACTCAATCGATTTTACTAGGTATGCAAAAGGGAATTCATAAGGATTTATGGAGTACAACTAAAAATCTATAGGTGAGTATTAGAACTATTTATAATAATAATAATGATGGTAAGAATGAAAGGAATATTCTAACTCTATATGATATAATGAGATATTGTTCAATGGATTTTAAATGAATCTAGGATCAACATCTTTACATGTTAGAGTTACCATAAATTATATTTACAATTATGTCATTTATATAGAACAAAGGGAGTATCCCTTTATAAAGAATTTTAAAATTATATAATTTTAGGGATGAATTTGAAAATTACAAAGTTATGGTACTAGATCTTTCTCAAGAAATTTTATAAATGATTCAAACCATTCTATGAAACATTATAACTATACAATGTCAATAGAAGACATTGTTGACAATCTTCAGTGTGATTAAGAGTTTGAATTTGAGTACAATTTATTACTTTTAATTTCAACTTCCAATGGGGTTATTATATTTGAGATGAATGGAAATTTTATCCCTATAAACACTGGGCCCTTTGAAATCCTTAGTCATGTATGGATAGTGTCTTATCACCTATCACTTTCACTGAACCTATCCCAAGTGAGAAATATGTTCCATGTGTCACGTTTATGGAATTAAAAACCTGAACCTTCAAATGTGATGAACTTAGAAATATTACAACTAGAATATAATATCACCTATAAGGAACAATCGATGGAAATCATTAATTATAGTTATAAATTAAAATGGTTCAATTCAACTCAATTGGATAAATTTCTATAGAGGAATCATATGTTTGATGATGTTACATGGTATCTAAAATATATTATAAGGTGCAATTATTATCATTTATTATTTTTTGAGTAATTAAATTACATCGGTGGAATTCTTTTTAGGGGTTACAATGTAACACCCTGAGATATTGATTTTTATTTACCATTAAATAAATAATGTGTGTTCAATATCTTGCAATACATTCTACACTAAACTAACATAAAACATGATATATTTTATTGTGATAAAATATTAAAATGCAAGATAAACATTAATACCTAGTGATAATAAAACATGAAACATTAATATGGAAACTATATCATGAATATAATCACATGTAAATAAAAATACCACGAACATGAATTCCATGTCCTCATGGTTTTCTTTGACAATAATACATTCTATTATAACTATGAAAATAAAAAAAAATATAAATATAATATAAATTTTTAGAATTATGTAAATGAATTTTATTTAGGATTCTATAAATGTATTTTAAAACTATATATAGGAATATAATATTGATTTTGGATAAATATCCATTGAACATATGTTTATTCAATATATAATCATTGAATATATGACCACTGCATATGTGGTCATTTTATATATTGGTATTTTATAGTTACATTTATGTAGTGTAATTTTTAGCACAAAATAAAAAACCATATAATTCAGAAATAATAAATAATTATGGAATGAAATAAATATATAATATTTTATTAATTTTTTAATTTCTTTTATTCATTAAATATTATTATTATTGTTATATAAAAATAACAAATTGATGTGTTTATAAAAAACAAGAAAAAATATAATACTAATATGTTGGTAAAATAGAAATTTTATAATATAATTAATAAATTGTAAAGCGATATGATTAAAATCATTTACTATCAAAAGGAATATATTTTTCAAAGAATTGTTTTTATATATGTTGGGTATTTTTATTTTATATAATTAAATTGATCAATTTTAAATAATTATTATAATAAAATATTTAAATATATAAAAAAATAGATTACCTCTCATTAAATTATTGAGTTATATGAAATAGTATTAATAATAATTTATGTTTAAAAATTATTTTTTCTATAAATTTATTTCTATATATATTATGTTTTAATATAAAATTTAAATTTATCATACTTATAAATTATTTTATATTAAAATTATTCCAAAATTTAAATCATCGTTTATAAATTATATATTAAGGTCTATTTCATTTTTATATAGAATAAGAAATTTCCAAGGTAAAAAAATGAGTTACCATAATAAAGGTAAATTAAATTAAAGTGGTAGATTTGCATATAAAGAACTAAAATAACTATAAAATATCTACAAAATTTGTGTATATGGGGATGAATGAACCATCTCTATTATTGTTTCACTTTTGACAGTGTTAACAAGAAAAATGATAACCTTACATGTTAAAGAATGATTAATATTTGAAATACCACTCAAAAATTGACCTATTAAAGGACCCCTCATATACCCATCCCAGAATAATATTTTAATTTCATTGTCTACAATTTATAATCATTTTTAATCTCCTAAATTCTTATTTTATTTTCTTTTAGAATTTTATCCTAATATTTAATCCTAAATTATTAATTTCAAAGATACATGTTTCGAGAAGAAGAGAACTCATCAATGTAAGTACCCATTTTTTACCATATTTTTCAATTACCTTATCCCCTCCAATATTTCTAAATATCATTCTCAAATTTAATGATATTGTATTAACATCATTATTCTTGTGATGAAATAATTTTTCCATTATATAACTCTATAGTAATACACTTTATTTAGTATACCATGTTCTTGGTTGGTCAGTTCAACCACATACATGAATGATTCTATACTATCTCCAATGTTTCTATCATGAATGAGTATAAAGAAATTATTATTGGTAATATATGATATTAAGGATTAATTTATATCATTAATATGACTCTATCATATTTAAAAATATGATTTTTTATTATAAATTAACTTGTTATTAATATTGAATTACTCAAAACATTCTAATCACAGATTCTGCTCTCACAAACCATGCCCATACCTTCCAGAAAAAGAATATGAAAATGAATAAATAAATAAACATGTTTCAATTAATTTAATATTATTTTAATAATTTCATTTTTAACAAATAATTGGTATTTACCTCTCTATTACCGAACATGTATGAAACAATCAAAGTTACTAATTTTAGGTGGTTAAAATCAATAACCAGCTAATATGTTTATAATAAATGATAAAAATTGAATAGTATAAAATTTAATGGATATGAATATGGTTATATTCATTATATAGGAGGTTAAAGTGGATTTTTTAAATCAAGAGAAAATGTAAGGTATTCTTTTGAATCTCACATAAAATTGATATTGTTTACGATTAAACTTACATTGAGAAACAATTTATGTTTTTTCCCTCTAAAACCACATCTATTTTCTTAAATTTCAATTATTTTTTGGTTTTAAATTTATTCATACCATTTGACCTCCCTTTAGTTCAATATTTATATAAAATATTTTTAGAAAGTGGATATGAAAGTATATCAACTTTTTATCCATTACTATTTCTACTTCATATTCATATTCTTTTTTATAAATGTCATTATCTTTAATTATATGATTTCTAAATTTTATTTTCAATAAGCCTTGAATTTCTTTACAGAGTAATGAATGAAATCATTTTTTAATTTTTATTCACATGTGTCATTTCTATTGTCTTTGACATTCTTTAAAAAAGTGAAAAATGGTTATTTTTTAATGTTTTAGTCAAAAATGAATTCTCCCACCATATTTCAAAATTTTATTGATGAAAATTATCCTATAATTTTTCATGGTTTTATAATGTAATTTATATTCCTTTTTTATAAATTAGTTTCTTTTAAAATAAAAGTTACCAAAAATTTAATGTGTATTTCTTGTTCTCTCTCGATGTTATTTTGACTGCTACTATAACTTTTTCTCTATATATGTTAACATCTGTTAAAGTTATTATGCTTCACTATGGATATTGTCTAACGATACCACCCACAATTTTTCTATGGATGGATTATAATAATTTCATGGGAAACTTTTTATGATTCTTATTGATTTTAATTAGTTTAATTAAGATATGATATATTTAGGATTATTTCCATACTCATGTTGGACACATCTGTATGGTTTAACAGTATGTGATATGTGGGACTGATATAAATATTTAATGAATTTTTTAATGTTTCATATCTCATGAGATCTAGATGTGACATGTGTGGTTATCTGAACTCTCAAATCTTATAGGGTGCAGGTGGTAGGCCCAAGGCCACTATGGTATGGGAAGGTGATGTGGTGTGTATTTTATGCATTTTTTAACCTATTTGAGGTTAAATAATAATGTTTTAAATAAGAATATATTCTTATGATAGGAAAATATTTAATTTTTATTTATTTGAAATTGAAACAATACATTCATAGAATATTAAAATTAACATTATTGTTTTGGTGATTTGTGTGATCAATTGTTCTTGAGGATAAATATCTCTTTATTTTAAAGTGAAAATATTTTTAATGTACTTTTTACAAGGTTTTAATTGTAGAAATAATTATTTCACAGTTACATATTCTATATTATAACTCAATTTTGAAATTCCTGTTTTTCTAAAATTTCTTTTTTCTGTTCATGAAGTTTTGTTTTTTATTTGGATGTTTTTTCATTCATTGGTTCTATAATTTTTTAATGGATGTTTTCCAAGTGTTCGTGTGACCACATAAAAGAGGCATGACCACTGAACTAATAGGGACCAACTTAATTCATGAAAGATTTATGTTTGATCAACTGACTATAAGATAAGTGATTGTATGCCAAAAAAATTATAGTTTTGAACTATCTACAAGATGAAAGTCAACCCACCGCTAGAAATCTGCCATGGTCGATTGACTATGATAGGGACGTCCAAGTTAATGTGCCCAAAAAATTATGTTTTTTTACCTACTATGACAAGATAATTTCAATTTACTGGAAGTATAAGGTTGTACCTACCATATGAGAAAATTGGTATTGTCCACAACTGACCACAAGATAAATTTCAACCAACAAAAAAAGAAGAGTTCGTCATACCATGTATAAGCGTAGTGATCATGTATTAGGAAAAATAAGCTTCCATGCCGTTTTGAGCATAATTAATTATATGAAGATTTAACTTCCAAAATATTTATGGTAGGCCAACATTTCATGTTGGACCAACCATGGTGATGATATGATATTTTTAAAAATCAAATGATATTTGAATATAAAATTTCATGAATCTTGAACCAGGGATTGGATGAAGTGGGGAACACCAAGCCAAGTCTACCAATTAAAACATATATGAGGTTCATAGATGGGGATGTATGATTTCATGTTAAATAAAACCTGATATTGTTTTCAATTTAACTTGAAGACATATTTTTAGGTGTTCATCTATATATAGAGCCACATGGTCTTGAGTAGCCACTGGTGATGTTGAATATGAGAGCCCCCCCCCTCATGTCTTTAGTGACGACTATTTGAAATTGTGATAAAAAATGGTTCCATTTAAATTTCCGACCAAGGATGGCACTAATGTTATGACCAAGTCATGATTATGAAACCATTTAATAATAATAAATCATGGATGGTGATTTTTTTTTATTTTTTGAAAACTGAGATTGAACTGAGTACAAGATTTCATGTGAAGATCTTTGTATTCTAGGAGATTTAAACTACTACCAGAATTATATTGGATAATAATTCTAGTTCTTGTGACCTAATTTTATATGAATTCAGGTATTCATAAATATGAACACCAATGTCTTAAAGATTTTCTTCAATAAAGATAAAGGCTTAACTGAGTGATAACAATGTTCAAAGGAGATAGTGTGATGGTCACCCGAATGTGAATGATCAAATTAAAGTGGAGGCTTGGGAACCCTGGTTGATGTTAAATGTTTGTTTTCTCACTCTATATCTCATTTTCTTATAGGTGTTAAATCTGAGGACAATAGGGGCTGTTAGTATCTAATTAGGTGTCTTCAATCTAGGGATTAATTTCATCCTACACGATTGACTATGTATCTATGTTGAGTAGAGGCCACATTTTCTTGAACTATTTCAAGATTATCTTGAGACCAGTCTGAAGAGATCTACAATGTTCTATTAAAAGATATTGATTTCATTTGATGAATTATAATTTATGTTTTTTTGTGATGATCCTATAATGGGGATCCACTCGATCTTGAGAATCTATTTCAAATAAATAAGTCTTGACTAAATATTTTAGTGATTTTGAATATGAGATTTTATATAATGGTTTGTTGAGAGTGAATGTAGAATTGTTCTATGTTTGAGGAATTCATTTCTCACTGAATCATTCCAAAAGGAAACCACATCTATACTAGTCACATGATAATTTAATTTAAATTTTGAAACTAATTCTAAAATTAGAATTCAATGATTAGAATTGGATCTTCATGAAAGAAGATTATAGAGATTGTTTAAGTATTCTAGATATTCCCACACGCATAGGAGCGCAATATTTTAGAGGATTATTTTGTAGGTCACCAGTTGAGAAGATGTAAAGAGATGGGCATACCACATGGAAGTCGAGGAGATATTCTGAGAGTTGCGACTATGAAATTGAGACTTGAAATGGTGTGGAAATATCTTTAAATAGGGGGAACCTAGAATTTTTTAAGAGATATCATATCCCAATGAGTATAATTATAGGATGACCAGAGAGGTAAGAGAGTTTAGTAGAGAAATATAGGATTGAGACCACTAAGATCAATAAAATTAGGTCATAAAAACGATTATTTTTTCACATTTCCCATTTGTATTTTATAATATAATGATATTTTTTGAAATGAAATTATCATTCTCTTTTAGTAAAATATTTTGATCATATAATTCTTATATGGGTAATGAGATTGTCCTGGTAACTTCTATTAACTGATTCATGCTTCCAAATGTAGGATCATTCTCTTTCAATCACTCTCTATAGCATTTGATTTTCTAAATCATTGAGAGTAGATGATAATTATCCTCAGCTATAGTTAATCAAAAATGTGAATCCATTCTAGAGATTGACTTTCAGAATAGAAAAATGATTATAATGAAAAATTGGCTTCATTAAGATCTGTTTCATAATTTTTATATCATGTATGTTCATTAGGTGAAGAATTTTATAATCCATCAGATCATAGTTTGGAAAAATAACATGTGCTCAACCTCTTTTTAATTAGTTCTAATGAACATAATATCTTTTAATTAATGAAGAAAAATATATTTTAAACAGGACAATTGAGTTCCCCTTATCATCATTGATTATCCGTGTTTTCTTATGATCTCCTATTTCATCCCTGGATTTTCCTTAATTACTTCCACACTATTTCACTATCACCACACAACTATCGATCATATCCATTTTCTACTGCTTGTTTTCTTGAGATTTATTTTTGCCTTATTGGTCACATAAAAAAATGTCAATCCTTGCCTATTGATTGAATATATTATTACTTACTATATTAGTTTAAAAAATAGTTCCTAAATAATTAATTTTATTTGAGAATATTCAACGACCTAGGTTCATCTAGTCAAATTTTGGCTATGGTTTTGGGGAAGTAATGCACGGCCAAGAGAGAAAAATTAATAATAATAATGATATATCCTTAAGTAAATTTCAAAAATAAAATCTATTGAATCTAATTTTCATTAAAAATAATACATCAAGTAATAATTTAGGTCCCCATATACCAAAAATCAACATACATTTATGTTCTCTAAGAATGATCAAAAAGAACTTTGAAGTGGAATAAAACATGGACACAAATATTATGAATAACCAAGATTGAAATATCAATCCACATCTATCTATAAATGAGCTGATAGAAAGAGTTTATCTGAGGAAGATTCAAGTTCCCACTATTTTAGAAAACCAATCCAAAATTTAAAAAACACCTAGGTCTTCAAATTATGAAATCAAACATTCTTACATGTTCATTTTTTCATCGTTCATTGGAATGCTCAATGAATATTCTTTAGATTTAACTATGAAATTTTTTTGTATTGTTAAAAGGATAACACGTAGGGGGTTTACTAAAGAACATAAACTGAAAGGATGAAAATAAAAACATTGCATTATCAAATGGATGGCAAAATTTTCTACACAAGGAACCAACATTACAATATTTTTGCTACAATGTTTTTTCCTAAGAGAATGATCACTGAAATAAGACACAAAATAAGTGGTTTTATTCAAGATAACGATTGGGATATATTCAACATGTCAATAATAAAATTACTAAACCACCAATGCACTCCATAATTTCTCATGGACATGTTCTATAATAGTCTCATTTTACCGTGAAAAAATTTTGGATTAGTGTTTCTGTGAATATTTTAGTGATAAAACTACTTATTAATTAAAAAAATTAACACACTGACACAAAATTCAATGAGAAAATATTCTATGAGGAGAACCATTTTTAGAAAGGAAAAAATTTGATTCACCAAGGTGGAGTTTAATCTTCTGGTTTTTATAATTAAAATGGTCAAAATATACTTACGGAGAAATTTCACCACTATGACATGTTTGTGAATTCCAATTCATTTTGTCCTCATTTAAATGTATCCTCCCAATCCCCTAAGAATGAAAAAATTTCTAGTTGTTATTTTAGAATTTAACCAAAGGATAACCCATTCTCATACATGTATATCCATGAATATAGTATCTATTCAAAACTTTTATGGAGAGAATAGGTGTACATAGACAAGATAAACCTCAAAGTATCAAACTATATCCTAGGAAACATTCTCTACCCAACATAAGACTAATTCTTCCTATTGAAAAGGAAATATATAGGGACTTTTTCATCTTGTGTTGATTTCCATGGATTCTCACAAATTATAACACAATGTTTACATAGAGTCTCAAAAACACACATCAAAAAATGTAATGAAAAACTTATAAACATAAATCAGTCAAATGTAAAGAGTGATAGGTGGTAGAGATTAGGTAAAACTTCTAAGAACCACTAAAATAAATTCTATGGAATATTTCATGGAAGTTACATATTGGGGTGGTAATAAAAATCACCAAGAAGCTTTAAAATATCCAAAAACGTCTCAAAATAAAAATCTAGGTGAAACTGGGAACTCGAATTTGAGAATCACATAATCTGTAAATTTGGATTGTAACACTGAATTCACCTTAAAACAATTGTTCCAAAAAAAAACCCATAAGGAAAAATATTGAAAAATAGATAAATAAAATGGAATAGAGAATATGAAGAATAAGGTGATGTAATTCCAACAATAATCAAGAATATTACACCAACCATTACCTTACCAAAAATATTAAATAAGAAGAACCAAGATATGAAACTGTTTAAATTTCTTAAGGTTATTCGAAAACATAACATTGACATACCATTCTTGGAAACCCTAATTCAAATACCATATTATTTTAAATCGGTGAAGAAAATTTATCTCAAACAAGAAAACAATGTTATATTTTTTTAATTATAACCTCACAGAGGATTTTAGTGTTATCTTATAGAATATGATGCCTCCTAACCTTCAAGATCCAATGAGTTGTCATAAGATGAACTGTATAAGGTATAGGGGTATGTTTTATTTTTTTGTGTTATCTTGGTGTGAGTATCAATATAATTCCAGTTTCATTGATTCATCACTTGACATTAGTAATTCCACAACCCATTACTATTGTATATTAATTAGTGGAAATATCCAATATTAACCTGATTAGGTGAATTGATGACTTGTTGGTTAGAGTATGAATGTTTTTTTGTATACTTACATTTTAATGTTAGATATATGGTGTGATAAAGAAGACCCTATCATCCTTGGAAGGTCCTTACATTCCATAGGGGGATCTATAATTGATATGTCAAAAGGAATGTCTATTTTTAATTGAAGAGAGTAAAATAAGAATTAATATTTTCTAAATAACTAAAAAACCAATCAAAATTAAAAAAAAATCATTTCGACGGGATTTTTGGAGTTGATGAAACTATTAATGATGAGGAATAATAGTTCTTGAGTATGTTATAAAAAATTAATAATATAACAGACCCTAAATACACATTCATGATAATCTTCTCATGAAATAAATAAAAAACTATAGAAGAATTTTTCAGATAATTATTAGAGAAATTTGGTGAATTTTCTTAAGGAAAAGTCTGGAACCCAGACCTTGATTTTGACCTCTAGGTGGTATTTTACAAAGACTCAAGAAATGAATAATAACCCTTCTATATTTCATTATTTAAGAGGAATATTCAGGACCTTATACTTACTGGTACCAAGAGTCTAATCTCAATTCATAAAGCCCTCAATTTGGAGCTTAAACCCATTTTATCCCACCTAAAACATTCTATTACGGGTGAGTGCAACAAAATTCAAGTGATCATTTCATCTAAGCTGGAAATATATCAAGAAGAGGGTTTTAAATATATTTTTATAAAGTATAAATCTATCATTTTCTGGTCCACAGCTAATATAAAGGGTATAATTCTATATTACTATATGCCAAAAATTTCTATAGAACCCGTCCAAAATCCAATATTTTAGGGGTAGAGAGGCCTTAACCCAAACATGAAACAATTCACTAAGGATGAAATTGTTATATTTCAAGATACTGGAATAATTTTCCTAAAATTAGACATCCCATGGGTTAGTCCTGTGAAATTGGTAACTAATAAAATTGAAGTGAGTGTTACAACTAAGGTTGAAAATGATAAAATCAAAACCAAAAAAGTTACCAAGTTTAGAGTCTACATGTATTATAGAAAAATTAATACTACCACTAAGAAAGACCAATTATCAATGCCATTTTTTATACAAAATTCATGAGAGGTTGGATGGTAAGGATTAATTATGTTTCCTTGATGGTTATTCTAGTTATAACTTGATTGAATTAGATCCTAAGGGCCAAGATAAGACCAATTTCACTTTTCCTTTTTGGTAAATTTTTATACTATCAAATTCCCTTTGGCATATGGGGTTCCCCATGAACTTTTTGGAGATTCATTATGGATATTTTCTCAAACATTATTGGGAAGATTAGATAGGTGTTCATGGATGAATTCTTCATTATAGGTAGAGAATTTTAATTCTATTTAAAAATTCAAGAAACTTATTTGGTAATGTTACCAGAAAAAACAAGGTTATGAACTATGAAAAGTGTAAATTATTGGTCACTAAGGGAATTGTTTTAGGTCACAAGGTTTCTAAGATAGGTATTAAGGTTGATATTTTTAAAATTTAAATGATCCAAAACTACCCACAACTAATAATGTCAATGTAATTAGATATTATTTAGTCCATGTTGGTTTCTACAGTAGATTCATCATATATTTTTTTAAAATCACTATGACCTTATGCTCATTGATAGTGAGATGAATATAATAATTTAACCATCATAAATGGAAACTCAAAACCTCACCAATTTTCAATACCCTTAACTATAAACTTCTTTTTGGGGTTTTTTTATTCATATGATGTGGATGTGGGTGAAATTTTATGAAAGAACGGGAGAATAAATTTCGTGGAATTTTTTATGTGGGTAATTTTTTGGATGACGTCAAAAATAATTAAACTACTACTTTAATAAAGTTGTATTCTATTATATTTTTCATAATTTTTTTTCAACTTCTAATTGGATTGATGGTCATCATTTTCATACACCATTTTGTCTTCATGTATATACTAGATATGAAAGAATCAAAACCAATCCTTATGTGATGAGGACTTATGTTATATTAATTTTAATCAAAAAATTTGGATAAGAATTTAGCTGATAATATGGTATATGGACACTTCTCTAGATTAACCAATACATAATATGATGATCCCAGAGAGGTAAATACTTCATTCATAGATGAATAACTATTCACTTCCTCGATTAATAAATCTATCTAGTTTGCTGATATATCTAATTTTCTTTCCATTTAATTCATACCCAAGGATATTTCAAAAAAATAAATGAAATAAATTAATTTAAAATAAGGAGTACTATAATGTGGATGAGCCTAATATTTTTAGGATGTGTACAACTATAATTATAAGGATATGTGTGGTTGAGGAGGTGATGATTCTTATTCTTGAGTGTTGTCACTCATCACCATGTGGTGGACATAATGTGGGAGAGAGAACTACCAAAAAGGTCTTATAGGATGGTTTATACTATACCACACTCTTGAAAGATATTAATTTTATTGTGATAGGTTGTGAAAAGTGTAAAAATTTGGGTAATGTCGGAAGGAAATAAGAGCTGACCCAAAATGGGATACGTATGGCTGATGTTTTTTGATGTATGTGGATTATATTTAATGGGTCAATTTATATCATATAATGTTAATGAATATGTTAAGGTAGTTAAGGCTATAGATCTTCCAAATAACCTTACTACTAGTGTTGTTAAATTTGTTAAGAAGAATATATTTTCTCTATTTGGAGTTAGAAAATAATTCATCATGTATAATGGAATGAATATCAATAATTGTAAGTTAAATTATTTATCAGAGAAATATAGGTGTACACATAGAACTGGAACCATTTTCACCCATAGTCCTATTGTCAAGCTAAGATTTCTAAAAGATATATTAAATATATTTTAGAGAATATTGTTCCTATATCTAGGAATGATTGTTCAATAACATTTTATGAATATGTTTTGGTATACAAGACTACTTATAAGACTCCATAGGCATGTCACCTTATAAGATACTCTTTGGAAAATATGTTATCTCCCTAAGGAATTTCATCATAAGTCTTATTGGGTAGTGAAGTACATGAACAATGATTTAAAGTCTACTGGTGAGAGGAGGTTTCTGAAGCTTAATGAGTTGATGGAAATTAGAATAGAATCCTATAAAAATACTAAAAATCAAAAATAAAGAATAAAATTCATTCATGAACCCATCATTCAGAAAATGAACATTAATGTTTGATAAAGGTTGTTTTTTAATTATAGGCAGAATTGTTTTCTTGGAAAACTAGAAACTAAATGGTCTAGACCACTCACTGTTCTATGGGTGATAGTAAATTGAGATTTTGAGATGTTTGGGGTGGAGAATCGACCATTTTTTTGTAATGGTAAGAAAATAAGACACTAATTTCAAGGGAAGACAAAGGGATTGGATGCCATGTACTTACTTTAATTTTGTGCTTTCACTAAGTTTAACGACGGAATATAAAGTCAGTTTTTCATGGGAACTAACCAACGGTTCATTTTCCTTTTTTTCATTTAATCTTATTTTTTCAATAAAAAATTCATATTATAGTTCTATTTCTCTAGTAATTCATTCAAAGTATTTATCTAGGTGATCTCCATAGAACTAGAAATATATCACTGTTTAAGTCACTAGGTGACTATAAATTCCCATGCTAGGTTCAGGGATCATGAGAAGCAACTAGCAATTCAGCATGTTGTAGATTTTCCACCAAAAATTAACTAATTAACCGTGTGAAGATGTTTACTTATTATGATCAGCCAAGTGACCACATGAATAAATTCTAGTGATCATGGAAACATACCCCCATGAAATTTTAAATGTTCTTCAAGTCCAAAAAAATATAAATCCTATATCATATGGAATAATCCTCCAAAACTAAAACTTTGGTTTCCTTTACATAAGATATATTTTATTTTATATTAATGATTATTTTTTTAATTTTTTAGGTGCTGAAATATACTAAATGGAGGTGTAACACCCCAAGGTTTTAAAAAATAATCTGAAATGCCTGAAATTTCGTTTTAATTACACAGTTATAACTATCCTTTAAACATAATTTTTCCACTTCTATGATAATAATTACAAAAAATGGCCATCTACGGTTGTGATCAGTATGTTATTTGGAGTCTAATACAACCTACTTGTTTTTTTGGGTGAATAGTAACATACCCTTATGAATAGTTATATGAATAGAAATATGACCCTTATGAATTTTAAATCACATTATTATTTTATTTTCTTATGGTTAGAAGATAATGAGATCTTGATTAATTTTTCATGGTGATAAAAAATGAGTTTTAGTTTTAAAATTGTCATTATTGAATAAATAATGATTTTTTTTAAAAATTAAATTAATAATATTCAGAATATTATTTTCAAAAAAACGATATAATTTTTTAACTCTACATGTCAAAAAATAGATACGGTGATTTTTTGAAATTTTTCTGAAATTCAGGCATTTTTTATGAATAGTAAAATACGATAAATGCAAGATACTTGTTTTAATGAATCATAAGTGATTCAAGGAAAGTTTAAGAACACTTGGTTCAAACTAAAATGAATTTATAACTATTTTGGGTCACACGAATCTAGACTATTCATATTTTGGAGCAAAAATATTAATCTAATGATTAAAATAATGTAAAACCCTTTTCTCCTCCAATATAAATACCACCCTCATTCCCCTCTTCATCCCACGCCTATCAAGCCTTGATAATTTCCTAAGTTATGACCAATATTATTCCCAAGGCTATTCCCCGCATCCAAGACCTTCTGGTCTCACCAAAAGTCCAAAACCCAAGGCTTTAACGATGATCTCAAGGAGAATAGATCAAGAGTTAAGAATCCTCTTTCATGTTCTTGTGTTTTCTTTTCAATTATTTTATTTTATTATACTCTCTTCACCTAAACTAATCCAAGAGGCATGAAAGATCTATTATGATATATATTATATATTTTTATCATGTTTATGAAATTATTCATCATCATTCTTCTTCTCCTATTCCTCTTATTCTAAAAATAAAATCATCTATTGTGATGTGTTGATTTACCAAAATCATGGATGATGTGTTTACAATTTTATTTTCTTCCTTTAAAACTGGTAATAAAACCATTTTAATGGGTTAAATATAATTTAATTTTTATGATATATCCTCTTTCATGTTTTGTATTTAAAAAATATACATAATATTAGGTTATATTATGAAACTAATTCTTGATTATCAAAGAACCACAAAAATGATCTAGACAGATATCACTAAAGATTTATCTAATGATTCATTCTCATACTGTATAAAAAATTGAGTTATAGAATCATTTGATACTATAGAAACATATTAATACCATTTCATTACACTTCTATAATTTTATTTTCGTACGAAAAGAAAATCAAATACAAACTGGCCATGGAAATCATGTAAAGAACACACCCAAAAAAATGCAAGAAACCAAATACAAATAATTAAAGGGTAAAATAATGGTATAAAATGGTCGTATAAAGTGTTATTAACCTTAATTTTCATCTATAAGATATTAATAATACTCTTTTAACCATTATACATGAGTTTTAAATAGGATTTATGTAAGAAGAACCCTTGATAAGGTAATTCTTAACCCAATTTCCAATCTTTGGGTTAACTTCTACTTTATTCATTATGCGGTATTAATATTGTTTGTGTGATGAATTTTTTAAATATTATTTTGTATTATGTGTATTTAAAGTTCATACACATATCCATTCTGTTCCATTATTTCACATACAACTTATATTTGTAAGGGACATTCCCTTCAAAATCCTTTTAAATGTCTCTTTAATAAAATTCAGAAAAATTGTTTCATTATATATATATATATATATATATTCTCAATGGTTTATACTAATTTCATGATACTTTATAACCATGATATGTTCCTTTGACATATTTACATTGGGTTAATCACATTATATCTCAATATATGTTGGTTTGAACCAATAATAGCTCCAAGATATGTTGGGTTGAGCCCAATAAAGCTCAAGATATGACATGTGAGCCTCATTATAGCTCTCTAATGCATTTTGTAATCCGGACATGTAATTTGAACAAACTATTATTCAATGTGTAAGTTTTATTTTAATAGTGATATGTTAAATATTTTCCAATGAATGTAAATAATGTTTCCATGCATGTTAATGAGTTTTAATGAAATGGGTTTTTGTTGGTTTTTATGTTATCACTTGACTGATGATCTCATTCCATATATCCCTTACTGAGTTTTTTGTGTTCATACCAAGTTCATAAATGTTTTTTACAGGTTATAAGGATGTGTAAGAGAAATAATTAATAAAATTTAATTGTTATGAATATTTTTCCATGAAATTAGGTTTTTATTGACGTTTTCTATTTTGGAAAAAGTGGATACTCATTTAGTGGTATCCTCAAGTATGTTTATGGGATAATATGTATGTTTTATGTCATAATTTCCCTAAACTATATACCTAAAAAAGACCCTCAATGTTTAAAAATGTATTTTATTATATAAAACTCATGATTATGTAATTTTTTAATATTAGGTCCTTATAATAGGAACCTTGTAAATATATAAGGGAGGGTTATTTTTTACTGAATTCAAATGAATAAAACATCTACATCTAGGGGAGTTTCTTTCTAATTTATTTATTCATTTATTTTCAATGATGCTACGAATTAAGTGTGGGTGAATCCTCTTTAATGTTTAGAATATAAATAAGTCAATTGGACTCTCTTTATATGGTTTCTTAGATTTTTTATATATAATATTTTTTAAATAATTTAAATGAAAATTTCAAACTTTTCCACAACCACAAAAATCCATTTCATTCAACTACTATTGTAAAAAAAGTATCATTATACATTTTTAACCAAATTTTAGATTATTATATCCCATATTAAAATAAAAATATATTAAATTTCATAAATATATTCTAGATATTCTAGTTTATGAGAAAAAAAATTTTCAATATACTTTAACCCCTTCAAACATACTCCGAACTTCTAAATTAAAATTCCTTCTTAAACTAGATAGTTTTTAGCATTTGTCTCCAACCTCAATTATCAATATTTCAGACAATGTTGAGTTTTAGGTGGGGCAGATAGTGGTATTTCACTATTATTATCTATGATTTAATGTTTTATATAATTCAAAAAATAACTAATGTTTTTGAATATTTTTGGAAAACAAATGAGCGTCATTTGGATTCAATTTTCACTAAAATGTTTTCATATCTATTATATGATTTCATTATGGTTAATCAAGTTTACATTAATTATAAAATTGGTGGATGTAATTGATTTTTTGGATATGTTACCAACTATTTTTATGGATATATAGTTTATTAAATAGGAAGGGGTAGGATAAATATTTATGGAATTGGAATTATAAAATGATGAAACTGAATATTGGAACTTGAACATAAGGGACTTAGCATTTTTTAAGCAAACACATTTGAGATAAAACTAAAAATATAATCAAATATGTACTTTTAAACTAAATTTATAAAGAATATTGGTATATCATGATGAATCTATAAGAGATTTGGAACTAAAAATGTCCACTTGTACATTTAATAAGTTCTTTTCAAATTCTTGTATTAAAAAAATATAAAGGGAATACTTCTCAAAAAACAATTGATTAAGGTGAGGGGAAAATTGAACCAAAATGAATAATAGAAAATTGACTTATAATATTATCATTATAGTTAATTATGTCAAAAATGGATCTTTGATTTTTTCGAACCTTGGTGAGAGTGATTATTGAAGGTTCATTATAATGAGGATTTAATTTTACATAGATCCTAAATTCTTTAACTCCAAAAACTATAAATTGAATTGGATTTGAACTCTTGTAGTATGTGATTTCATATAGCAGGAATTGCATTTTCAATAATTAATGAGTCTATTTTTTTCTTCACTTTTGGTGTGTATTTGAATTTGGTAATGAAATTTCTTATTTAATTTTTTTTCAATGACTGAAATTATTTATGTGTAAGAGAATTTTATATGGTGTATCATTTACACATATTGACACATCTATTTTGGAGAGATAATGCATTTTTAAATAATAAAATGTTTATTTGATGGAAAATTATTAAATTTTTATTTAATTGAATTTTGAACAATCAATTATTTTAATATCATATTTAAAATTAGTGTTTTGGTGATTTATTAGATAAATTTTTCTTGATGAGAATTATCCATTTATTTTACATAAAAACATTTTATAAATGATTTTGATGAGGTTTTTATTTTTAAAATAATTCTATCAAAATTCCATATTTTTTATTAAACATCAATTGTGTGATTAATGTTTTTTGTAAATTTATTTTTCCAATTCGTAAAATTTTATTTTTCATTTAGAATTTTTATCAATCATTAAGTCTATAATTTTGTGATTTAAATTTCAAAAGTGGTAATGTGACCACATAAAGGAGTAGCATTCATTATATAAAACATGACTATACTACCGCATGAAAGAGGTGTAGTCGGTCAACTGATCGCAATACAAGTGATCGCATGCTTAAATTTTGGCAGTGTTAAATTGACTGTAAGAAGGAAGTCAACCTATAGTAACAGATAACCCATGGTTTGTTGATTGACTATCATTGGAATGTTTGGAAAAGTGTTGTATTGATTTTTATACCAAATATAAGCTAAATGAAAGAGAGATTATCAATTTATCATTCCTATAAAAATGAAAAAATTGTTGAATCAATCATTCCAAACCAATTTCAAGTGACAATAAGTGTAAGTTTGTACCTACCATGTGAAAAAATAAATAAAGACCATAACTAATTTCATGGTAAACATTAACCTACCACAAGGAGGATTTTGACCTACTATATATAAGTTCAGTTACTATACTTTAGAAATACGAAGATATCATGCCCTATATATCTTAACTGACTATATGAAAATCAATATACCATAATAATTATGGTAGGTAAACAATTTATTATGGATCAACCATACCGTGGTATGATATTTTTGGAAATTTATTGAAATTTTAATATAAAATTCTATGAAATTAAAACCAAGGAATTGATGATGTTGGGAAAACTAATCCAATCCAGTCAACTAAAATTCAAAGGAGGTTTGTAGGTGGGGATTTTTATGTCATTTTAAAGATGACCCAATGTTGTTTTGGATTTATCATGATAGTCATGTTTTAAGAGTTCCTCTAAGTTGAGATCTTTGTGGACTTAAGTACATACTACTGATTTTAAGGATGAGAGGGGATTCCCCCCTCCCCCATTGTGGCTATAAATATAATAACTTGATCCTGGGATTTTCAGATGATTCTTTCTATATTTCGGATCAAGGTTGAAGATTATGTTGTGAGAAAATATTTCTCTTTATGATAGGATGATAAAAACCTTGAACATAGATAAATCACAGATAATGATGATTTTTATTTCATGTCAACTGGTGTAGAACTGAGTTTTAGTTTCCATGTAATGATATTTAGTCTATTGATTCTTTCAATTTTTTTAAGAGTTCAACTGGTTAAAAGGTTTGGGCCTCATTTAATAGTTTCATGTGATTTTAGGTATGTATAAATATGTGCATCAGCTTCTTAAATATTTTCTTCAATAAAGTAAAAGGGTATACCTAGTGTGGGTAGTGTTCAATGGATACTAATTGGTTGTCACCTAAATTTTATTGATTTAATTAAATTTTAGGTTATAGAATCTAGGTTGATATTGAATGTTTTTTTTCCTTATAGGGTATCTCATTTACTCATAGGTGATCTATTTTATGATAGTGGGGGATATGAGTCACAAATGTTGCGGCTTTATTAAACAGATCAATTGAATCCAACATGATCGAATGCATATCTATGTAGATTTGAGGCCACCATTGCTTGACCTATATTAATATTATGTTGAGACAAACCTGAATACATCCACAATGTTCACTTAAAATCATCTGATCTCATTTGAAGAATTCTGATTGAAATCAAGTTGTGATGATCCACCAATGGGGAGGTACTAAAGCTTGAGAATCTTTTACTATTAAAGAATGGTTGACTAAAGATTTTGGAAATTATGATGACGATATTTGAAATGATGTTTGAGCAAGAGAGAATGGAGAATGGGCCCAATTTCATGGGATTAAATTCTCACTGATGCTTTCCAAAAGGAAATTACATCCATGTTGGACGTATGATAATTAAATTCAAATGTGGAGCCCTAATTCTAAAATTACAATTCAATGATGAGAAGTGGACCTTGAAGAAATAATATTTTTGAGATTATTGATGTATTGAAGGAATTCCCCTATGTGTATGCTCACATTCACTTTTCATATCTTTTCATCATTCACCAATTAAAAATATTTATTATGATGGGTGTTCTATAGGGAAGTCAGGGAGAAATTCTCAAAGATACAACTATGATATTGATAATATAATTAGAATATCAATATAGTTAAATGGAGGGAACCTAAAATTTTTAAAGATACAGAAGATCATAAGTAGAATAATCATAGGATGATCAGAGCAGAGAGAGATATAGAGATAAGAAGAGAATGATAAAATTAAAACATTACTAGAAATCAAATTATGGGATAAATAATATTCTTCTACCTCATTTCCTATTTATATTTGTTATTCTAGTGATTATTATATAAGAAAATTCTCATTCACTTTTAATCTAGAAAAATTATAGGATAAATATTCTTTGGTAAATGACATTTCACTAGTAACTGTTATTACTTCATTCATACATACAAATGTTGGATGTTTCTCTTTCATTCACTCTCCCTTAAACTTGTTTTTCCAAAACATTAAGAGTCAATAAAAATTGGCCTCAACTTTATTTAATCAAAACTATGTTTCCAATATGGATATTAATCTTGAAATAATCAAGCTAATTTTAATAAAAATTTCCATTTAGTGATAATTGTTTCACTGTTTTGTTATCAAGTAAGTTTTATAGTTGAAGATCTCCAGATTTCATCGGATCATTGGTTGGACAAACAATGATTTTCTCAAACTCATTTTAATTAGTTCTAGTGAACTTAATATATTTTCATGAATAAAGGATAATATATTCAAAACTATCCAATTTATTTCCCCTAATCATCATTGAATTTACTTATTTGCATGTGATCTGTTTTTTTATCCCTTTATTCCATCATTTTATTTCACATTGTTTCATCATCACCACACTACCATCTATCATGTCCATTTATTTCTGCGTGTTTTCTTGAGATTTATTTTTTTATTCTTGCTCAAAAAAACACATGTAATTCCTTCCATATGGATAAAATCCCTAATCACTTACTATAATAGTTTTAATAAGGTTTATAAATAATTAATTTTACATAAGCCTAGTCAATGACATAGGTTCGGCCAGTCAGTGGGTGGTTAGCCCAGTCCATTTTTATATGAATGTATTGTTGGTTAAAAATGAAATATGTTATGATTTATATGGTTATGTTTGTTTTACATTCTTAAGTTATACAACATACCTATGTCATGTCCGCAAAAATCATGAATATTAACTCTTATCACCACACTCCTATGAATCATTTCATATGTTATAGCGATAATTCATGATTTATGATCTATATTTTATTGGTTATTACATCATTTTGTTATTCTCATGTTCATTGATTATGTTCTCACACCCATATATTCTTCCTATGTTTAATTGTGATCCTTGATTTATATTTCCTATATTCTCCCATTATTGAGCATTTTAGGTCTTCGTTTCTTATTTTTCCTTTTCTATAGATTATAAAGAAGATTATTACGTATGATATGTCTCTAAGGGTATCGTGAATAAATAATATTTTTTGGTGATGTTGAATAATAGTTGTAAAATAATTTGATTATATATATAGTATATAAATACACTATATCTATAGGTTCTATGGTGTGTTTTATTATTATATATAATGAATAATAAGGTAAAATGATCTTTTATGTATGCATGTTATGGTTGGGTTGTATCACAAATTAAATCTGGGGGGACCGTTTATAGGATTTTTAATTGTAGTGATGTGAAAATTATTAACAATAATGTACAAACATCTAATACTAGAGTCCTGATAGTTTATAAGAGATAGGATTCCCTGGTGAAGGAGGCTGAGAAACAAAATGAAGATCAATCTATAAAGACTACAGAGGTTATTCTGGTGGTTGTTCAAGTTGATGATCGTATAATGCTACCCAAATAATGCATTGATAAGGATATAATCTTGACTCGTTAAAGGGTACTTAAAGGCTTATCACATTCCATGTGATTAGGAAATTGAGAATTTGGAAATATTATTATCATTTTTACGGTACGGTGGTCACATGATTGGTGACTAATACATGGTTTATTGTTTCTTATAAAGAAATATCATAATAGGAAATCCATGATGATAGTTCTTCAAAAGCCTAAAATAATTATTCTTTATATTATCATTAAAACATCCTCACCCACTTAATTATGTAAATAATTCCTATAGATATAAGAGAGAGGTATTTTACTGGTATTAGAGATAAAAACAAATTTCTTTTGGAAGATGATGTTCCTAATAGAGTGTTGCATGCTATGAATGTTGTTTTATGTGGATATTATAAGGAGTTAAAGTTAGGGAATTATTTTTATAAGAAGTATTAGAAAAATAATAATTCTTTATTTCTTATAGTGGATGAAAAGTTTACTCCTTGAATTGACTCCTTAAATGATGAAAGGAGGTAAGGGATCACTTATCTTTCTCCTTAGTTTTTTTATTTTACACTACTTTTATTTTTTTATAATGTTTGGTTTTTTCACATGAGTTATTTTGCTAGCTAGTTTTGTCTTATTTTTTATTTCCCCTTATCCATTATCATTTGGAAAGGCTATTGGATAATGTTAATTTCATTTTCATAATATTTGATGTATGTGATGTCCTCTATAATACCCTCATGTTTTCAAAGTGATGAGAGAAGGCTCTGAGGAGGAATAAAAGGTATTGAGCTTCAATTTCAGCAGCATAATAGTGTTATAGTGTGGAGGTTTGTGTTATAATGTGGATTCCAATTGTAAGTTGAGGATGTGGAATGGATGGAGAGTTTATCCTGAAATATTTAGAAGATAATATTTGTTGTTTCTTCCCATTTGGGGGTTTTTACATTGCGAAGATAGAATGTGGCATGGAATTCTTCTGTAGCATTGGAATTCTGTGTCATGGTGGTTCCATTTTGGTTTGGTACTTTTCCCTTATTTATATAATCTCATCATAGACTACACCATATTTCTTGGACATGGTTTCGACAATCCCCATTTCAATATAGTTCTTTCCCTTCAGCTATGATTTTATCCTATTACATCACCTTTTCATTGTCATGTGGGTATTGTTCCATGATATTATGTTTTCAAGATTTTATTATATATTTTTGAGGCATGTAAAACCCTATCCTTTCCCAATTATTTCTCATGAACAATGGGTGACTCTAGGGCGTCTTTAAGTTCAATTGCTACCCTAAAACGCATGGTTTTACCCCAATGTTAGAGGATAAAGTCTTAGAAATTCTAGGTGAGTTAATTTCCCATTCTACTTATTTTTCCTCAATTATCTTGTGATTAATCATAGAACAAATCCTATTTTTTCATCTCCTTATTGAATATGGTTATAAAATAAATATTTTAATGTTTCCATTTAGTTAAATGGATCCTTAACATTTTGGGTTGATTCAGTTTATAAATGTTCATTATTTTGGTATCGTCACTTAACAATCATGTAATTTGGAATCAACATACCTAAGGTGGGAAATTTATTACCATATATTTTTTTCATACAATTTTTTTCATGATTTTATTATTCATTCGCACATAACTTTTGTGAACTCGAATATGATATGACATGATTGACATGTGATTGTTTCCCTTGAGATATATTCTTTATTGATGTGCATATAAGTTCATGTTTTATTGTGAGAAAATTTAATTGATAAAGTCTTCTCATGATTTTCTGTGTTTTTCCTTGTTGTGGATGTTTCATATCTTGTGGACACATTACAGCTACTATCAATATAGCTTGTTTTTTAAAGGAGGATAGTTAACACCTTAGAGGGGGAGCATGGGTATAAGACTATAGAACAACAAATATTATATGGAATGATGGTAAGTGTTGTGATATTTAATGAATTATTGATGGTTATTACACATGCATAGTGGTATATATCCATGATTTGTAATGTGATTCACACTAAGACGATGGTATGTGTTAGGGTGGATGATCGTTGAGCTGATGGAAAGGTTCTAGGTGAGAAGTATGATATGTTGACGGTAATACTCAGATATGGACATATTGAGACAATGAGGGATTAACCCTACTATATTGAAATGTTAATTAAAATTTTATATGATTTTTGAAGACATAACATCATGTTAAAACAAAAACCATGTGACTATGGATTGTTGGATGAGCCGTGTGACAAATCCTTACAGGTTGAGCATAGCTAGCCCTTAATGATAGGTGGGGACTTTTCCTTTAAATTGGAATGGAGTATAATGACTCAAAAATTGGTGAGATTCACTATATATAAAATATTGGAATGATCTCATTCATGTGACTACTAGTTATGGACACTCTTTTAGCATGGTGTGGAAGTAGGTATGACCAGGGTTCATGGAAGCATGGTGAGCACATGGCCACCCATCACATGGTTGACTGTTAATTTCTTGAAAATTTACCTATTATCATGGAATACACCTATTATTATTAAGAACATATGTTAATGATTCATTGGTTGGGTTTTACTATGTTTATAATCACATACTATACAAACATATTGATGTCTTTACAGATATCATGATCAGGGATCTGAGAATGGGAAAGGGTCTAGGGATGCGAATTTGAGGAGAAAGAACATGGGGTTTAAAGGAAGTATTGGGATATACTCTAGAGTATTTACATAGTGTATTTATTGACATTACTTTTATTACTTCTAACCTATTTTACTTACCACTTTGGCTTCATTATTTTATTACATTACAAGACTTGTGATACCTTCTATGTCATATGTTATTTCATTTTTATAATTCATGTGTGACATATCCTTTATAGTTTTATTCTTTTCATGATATGATTATAATGTGTGGATTTTAATAACGAGGGAATATTCTCTCCAGTAATGATGTTTAGATCCTCACTGCTATTTTGAAACATCTTGCATATGGGTAGGTATACATAGGTTAATGTTGCACTCCAACCTAGGCTGGGTAACTCAAATTGGATCATTACAAAGTGTTATCAATGAAGTTTTTACTTTTCTTTTCTACTTTACTATGTTTGGGTCAAGGTATAAATCAGCTAGACTATATGTAATAAAAGTAGGGGAGTCACATGAGTTCCTGACAAACTCTTATGTGATGTACCTCTATATTAATCGTCATGGTATAACTATTAAATTTGTGGGTTTTTTATTTTATGTCGATACTAATTATGTTGGGTTGTTACAATTTAGGGGATTTTGGGGAATTAATTAATATATTAATATAAGATCACATGTCATATATACCTATTACTTATTATTACCAGTATTTTATTTAATAAAATGGAATGACATGTGCCTCATGATTTTTTGTTATACTATTATAACATTTTGATTATTTGAGCTTTGGAATGCTTATTGTTTTATATATGATTATGAATAATGAGTTAAGTATGGAGGATGGGTATATAACTTGGGTAGTACTAGGAGGGTTTTTCCTTATGGCTTCTGGTAGCCTCTTAGTATAGTTTTTCCATAGAAATACCATATTTATTCCTATTAACTACTTAGTTTTCTATCCTTATTATTCTATTACAGGAATTCTTATCATTATTTTGGAATTACAGATAATTCCTCTTATAAGACATCTGAGAGGACCACTAGGGAAAAAAGGTTGGAATGCTCCTGTTATGGAAGACATTAATGTACCTACTCTAGTGGTTGGGGTAGAAGAACCACTCCAGCCTAGAATCTTCTTTATAGTTCATGTTCAAGGTGGAGGCGTTTCTAGAATAATGGTAAATTATGCCAAAGACTTACAACTTCAAAATCATGCATCCTTCCAGGGAACTAGATTCCCTTAGGATACTTATGACTAGATTGACACCACTGATGGGATATTTGATCTAGTGGATACCTTAGAGTATCAATGGATAAAATATGGATTCTTTTATGATTTAGAGGACTTTTAGGTAGTGTTGGGTTGTCATGAAGTATGAAGGAATATGTGAGGGTCTTACATGGGAAACCTTCAAGAATCTATTCTTTGTAGAGTTTTTCTATATATGTTGAAGTTGGATCATGCCCATGATTTTATAGAGGTTTTTCTATATATGTTGGATCATTCTCCGAAACTGATATCAGTGTCTTATTACTTTACTAATTATGTGGATTTTCTTTTCTTTACAACTCTCTTAGATGGGAATAAGGTTAAAAAAAACCAAAAAATTAGATTTCAAAATTCATTCAGATATGAGGAATCATGTTAAAAAAATTACCTAACAACATATTCTAATGTCTTTTGCAAGTCCTAAATGATTGAGAAGGGTTGTGATGAGTACAAAGTTGTGTAAATTCTATTATCCTTCACTGGGCCAGTGAGTGGGTTCTCTAGTGATGTTGTTAGAGATTCTTCAAATGGTAGGAAGAGGAAGGTAGAGGAGACTCTCTAGGGTGGTAGAAGGTAGGTGTAGTAGAGTAGGGGACCTTCTATTTCCTCTGTGGAAGGTGATTTTGAATGAATCTATAACTTTGGTAAGAATGATCGCTTTAGTAGATCATGTGTAAAACTAGAAAGGGAGTCTCACTGGTGGAGTAATATGGGACATATGTAGTGATACTTTTCTAATGTGGTGTTTTTAACTCTAGGAGGACATTTTGGGGTATAGGTAAGGGTCCTAAATAGTATATTTGGACTTTGTATACCTCAATGACCCAAGTGAGTCACACACTGTAGGGGAAATCCCATGAAGTTAAGGCGGGTAGTGTTTTTGCAGTTTACTAGGTCTTAGTGAATGACAGAGAGGAAAATTATAATATTTTAGGTGAGAAATTGATTACAAATATGATTTTTACTAATTTTCTTAATACCTGATCTTCCCATTCATTTATATATGATCGAGTTATTATTGTAATTTACTTCTTAGTGAAGATATATTCTGTTTTATAATCTATCAATGCACCCTTGGGAAGGAAAGTGTATTATCTCCATAGATGTATAGAATTTCCCATAGTAGTTTTCAATTATATACATATGTGGGATTTTATTATCATATAAATGAATAGTTTCAATGTGATCTTCATCATGGACTGGATAAATAGTTATAGTAATCACATGAACTGCTACAAGAGACTAGTATCCAATACTATTACCAAGGGAGAGAAATATTTTTTGATCAGTGAATGAGATGTTGGAGATGGAAGCATTTGATTTGACCTCATTTATTTTGGATATACTATAGAATAGGTAGTGGTATTGGTTACTTTAGTATACCATGTGGTAGCTCTATCCACTTTTCCTCCTATAGTGTACCATTAAAAAGATGTCCTCTTAGAAAATTTATTAAGACTCTCTCCTAATATAGGGATATACTTTGAGATTGAACACATACTAGAATCTCAACCATTATCTATTTACCCATATCATATATTTCTGATTGAGTTAATGTAACTCATGGTGAATCTTGAAGATTTTGAGGTGAAGGGTAATCAAATTGATCACACCTCCCTAGGGTGCCTCAGTGTTGTTATAAAAAAAGGTGGATGGTGGTATTCGGTTATGTGTAGACTATAGAAAGCTGAACCAGGATACATGAATAATAGATTACTATTTTCAATGATCTATGGCCTATTTGATCAGTTATAGGGAGCCCGGTGGTTCACCAATATTTACCAGTGATCATTATATCACCATCTTTAGATCAAAGAGGATGGTATTCTTAAGACATTATTTGGTAGTATATATTGACTATATATGTATCTTTTCATGAATTTCAGGTCACAATAATTAAAAGTAGTTTCCATGGATATCATGAAATGGATATTTCATCCATATATCAACTTCTTCATTATGGTGTTCGTTGATGATATCCCCATTTACTCAAAGAACATGGAGATGACTCATAGGAAACTAGATATTGTGTTGAGTAAAATTCAAGTACATTGGAATTATGAAAATCTCTTGAAGTTTCACTTTTAGATCCATGGGGCATGTTCCCATGGGAATTTTATCTATATGGTGGGAATTTTTTTGGACCTGGATAATTTAGATGATTTGATGTCTTGGTTATGCCCAATATATTTTTTTGAGACCAGGAGAATTCTTAGTTTAGCAGGGAATTACATATGGTTAAACTAGGACTTATCCCACTTTAAATCACTAATGATATGGTTTTGAATTAAGGGGGTGAATTTGTAGTGGATAAAGTTATCTAAAAAGTTATTCATATAGATAAAAATGAGATTACAGATTTCTACAATCCTAATATTTCTAGAGCTTATGATAGGAAATGAAGTTTACTTCAATTCCTATATTATTGTTTTAGGATATGTGATGATGTAGAGGGAATGGGTAGTATCTTTTGGGTGTTTCAAACTATGACTCTGTGAGTGTAACTAGCCTATGCATGATTTTTAGTTCATAGTTTTAGTCTATGCTCTATATTATTGGATCTATTGTATCTAAATTTAGAGATTTTTTACATACATGGACCAAAATATGTTATGCAGTCTCTTATCTTAGCATGAATTTAATATTTTATGGAGGATTTGGGTATATTATCTTATATATTTTATTTTTATATGGATTATTCTTCGGGAAAAGGTAATATTGTCATAGATTCTAATAATAGGAAAACATAGAATCTTGGAGAGATACCTTCGAAGGAGGAATGACAGTTGATGAAATTATTTGATGACTGGATGGTGGATATATATATATATATATATTGGCCTAGGGGTGAGGGAATGTGCACACTTTATTATCACATAAATGTTGGAATACTGGGTAAAAGCAATCCCGGAGTCAGATCCTGAATGCTTAGTGATGCGAGAATGGTCTATGGGAAGTGAACCAGTTCCAAGTCGGTCGATGGATGGTGAAGACGTGATATCTATTCATGGGAGCGTTTTGGTTCCTAATTATATTATTTAAAAGATAATTATGGTTTCAAATTCATCTCAATTGGTAGTATGCCAAGGATTGATGAAGATGTATCAGGATATATGTTGATGCTTCTGGTGTTTGGGGATGAAGAGTGTTGTCACAGGCTTTGTCTTTCATTGCCTGACTTGTTAAAGGATCAAGGAAAAGAATCAATTACCATGAGGGTTACTTAAACCACATTCAGTGCTTGTGTGGAAGTGGTAAAAGGTTAAAATAGAAAATGATATGGGGTTTTCAAAAACCCAGAGAAGTCAACATATTGTTTGGGTGATAGTTGACTGGATGATGAAAGTGGTTCACATATTGAAAATCCAAGAGACTCGTTATATAGATGAGTTAAGTGATACTTATGTCTAAGAGATTTTATAACTACATGTATTAACTTCCAAAATTATATCAGATAGTTACATGCATTTTACATCATGGTTGTTGTAGTTCTTGAAAGAGTATTTGGTGTCTCGGTTAAAACATAGTATGTTGTATCATCCTTAGATCAATGGAAAATCAAATACGGAGATCTAGATCAGGGAGGAAGTTATTCAAGCATGAATCCTATACTTTATTGTAGTAGTGGATGATTATCTAGATTTGGTGTACTTTACATAAAATAATACTTTCTAGGCTTCGATTCAGATGGTGAATTCTAAGGCTCTTTATAGTTAGTCAGGTTAGTCACTACTATCTCGGTATGAGGTGGTATAAGTTGCTATTATTGGGCTAGGTATGGTTAATGGGACCTATAAGATATTATTGTTGATTAGGAAGATGTTTTTTACCACTTAGAGTAGATAATGACTATATGATGGTTGGTGAATATGACCATTGGAGTTCATTATGGGAAACTAAGTTTTCTTATGAATGTCACCTTGATCGGGTAATCTTCATTTATAGAGGCAAGGGAAATTGGAACTATGGTTTTTGGGACCATTTGAGATCATTGAGAATATTAGAGTATTGTATTACTGACTAAACCTTTCTCCATGATATCAAGGTATGAAAAATGTTCCATGTTTCTCATCTTTGAAGGTATAATCCCAATCTTATGAATGTGATCGACTATTGGAATGATGAGATGGAACTAGATGTATCATTTGTTAAGAGACTAGTGTGAATTATAGTCTATAATTATAAGATGTTAAAGTGGATGAAAGTAACCATGGTTTTAGTCTTATAGAAGTATGGACGAATCCACGAGGAGACATGTGAGTCAAGTTCTGATATTTAGGTTGAATGGCCAGATTTATTCTAGAATGACTGCTAGAGGCACTTCCTGTGCATGAGAATTTATTTAAGGTGGATATTTTTAATACCCTCAATTTCATATGTGCTTAAATAAGGCATGGAGGAGGAGAATGAATAGGTTTCAAGATGAAATTTCATATATAGAGTAACATTGTGGTGTGGGGGTGTATGCTACACCATAGAGTCCAGTTCGGAGATCAGGTTGTGGTGTATATGAAGAGTTATTCCATTATGGATCTAGAAAAGATTGTTTTGTTATTCTACCAAATTTGGGATCACTGCACCTTTGAGTTCAGATGTTTCAAGGAATTATTCATTATACTTGGAATTCTATAGCATGGTGGTTCCATTTTGGTGTGGTTCTTTTCCCTGGTGTATAGAATCTTATCTTAGAATATACTATGTTTCTCAAATATGGTTTCTACTAGCCTCATTGTGAAATAGTCCCATCCTGGAATGCATTATATTTTCTTATGCCAACCCTTGGATTCATGGTTTTGGGCATGCACCATGGTGTTATTTTATTTTCATATAATTTACTAAGACCCCTTGAACCCTATTGTCTCCCAAATTTTTCTATCAACCCTGGGTGACTCCAGGACCTATTAAAGAACAAATTCAAGACCTAAAATCTAATCATCACCCCAAAAATTGGAGGATAAACTCTTGGTGATTATAATTGAGTTACACTCCTGATATATTATGTTTTTGTCTATTCTCTTTGGATGAATCACATACCTAGACCTATATCAACATATACTTCTTCTATCTTTCTTTTTAATAATTTTTGTGGAATTTGGGATTTGGTTCTGAGGATACATAGTGTGAAGACTTGATCTAGTTTGTGTGAAGCCACTATTTGGATATTAGTGCTTGAAAATCTTGGCATTTGGAATCAACATGGTTGAGGTATAAAGTTATTTATCATATGGTATCATTTTATATATTTTCTTTCATTATTTTATTATTCATTAATGTATAAAATGTGTGAACTTATATGTGATATGACATTCTTGGCATGCGTGTGCGGGAATACGTGTCCAGACCATGAGACCTCTGATTTATTGATTTGTATATGGGTGTGTGTGTGTCTATTATTATTATTTTGGGAACCTTTACTTGATACAAATTTCTTGTGATTTTTTATCTTATTCCTTGTTGTGGATATTTTATAGCTTTGGGAAACATTATAGATGTTATCAAGATAACATGTTGCCCAAAGTAGATGGTTGACTACTTGGAGGGGATCATGGGTATAAAACTATAGAAATCCATCTTTGAGAAGGAATAATAGTGACTGTTCGGATATATAATGACTTTTCTATGGTTGTTTTACATGTTTATAGGTAGAGATTCATAATTTAGAATGTCATGCACACTGATTCGATGGTATGATTAGAGGTGTGATGATCACTAAGATGATGGTACAAGTTGCAGCCAGATATGTGTTGTGTCAATGGTAAAATTTAGAGATACACATATGAGGCCAATGGGTGATTTACCCTAAAACATTGAGATAGTCTGTAGGATTCAATATGGTCCTACTTCATGTAACATCATGTGATGAAAACAACCGTGTCACTATGGTTTTTTTTATGATATGGGTGATTGCTCTTTAGAGGTGGAATGTGGAAAACCCTTAAAGGTGGGAATGTATTATTCCATTAAGGCGGAACGGAGCATATATACTGACACCTTGGTGAGTCAATCCTTATGTAAAATATTTTCATGGTATGATTCATGTGACAAGCAGTTGTGATTACTCTTTTCAAAATAGTGCTGAACAAGATACCATTGGGATTCATGGTGTCTAGGATAGTACAAGATCACTATACATGTGACTGATTGTTATTTAACTTATCATGTATACATTATCATGGAATTAACCTCTTATTCATGTGAATTTATATTAAGGATTCATTGGTGGTGTCATACTAAGTTGATTTTCACACCTTTCATGGACATCTTGATGTGCATGTAGACTTCATGGTCAGGGATCAGGTAAAGGGAAAGGTCCCATCGATAGGGAGTTGAAGAGACGGAGCATGGAGTTCAGAGGTGGTATCAAGGAGTCTATAAAGTTTACACTGCTTCATTATTAACTTTCAGTAAATTATTATACTCTGGTTTGACCTTACACTTTTTGGGTCCTTTGTTTATTAATCTTCATGACTTGAGATACCTAAAATGCCATCTCTCATAGCATTATTATAATTAACATCCATTGTTTCCTCTATATTATAATTTTTTTCTTTATATGATTCTAATGTAAAACTATTGATACTGAGGGTATATTCAAACAACTAAATACTTTCCTACCATTTCTAATTGGAATGACTCAAGTATTTTTTTTAGACCTTTGAATATTTCTGTGAATATATTTGTATTTTTTCTCAGATTTGACATTGTGTTTTGATTCTCAGTACCCGCAAATTAATATATTAAAAATATTAATATATATTAAAACCATGAACACATATCATTTCTATATTAATGGTTTTACATTTTTAGATCTAAGATGGAAAATCTAATACCACAATCGGTTATCGAACATGGGGTTTATGCTAGGTGTGACATAAGTTTGGTTCGTTCCACATAATTGGTTGAGGCAACAACTGATGGGTGAATTAAGTGAATTAATTGATTGATTTTTTTATTTAATAAACTTAAACCAAAAATTCTCTATAAATACATCATTATGATGTTTTTCCATGGTTATTTTTGTATCCTTGTAAGAATTAGAGGAGTATAGAGTTTTCCTTGTTATCATTGGTGGATCAAGGATCGATGATAACTTAGATCAAGGTGAACTAGGATATGGATGAAAAATATAGTGGATTTTCTTCTCAATCTCTAAAAGATAAATTATTCACTAGTGATTGATACCTAATCGAGATAGTACTCATTATTTGTGGGTTTTTTCCTTTGATTAAAGGATAAGCATGAATTCAATTATATTCTTTCATTTTTTAGGTGATTGTTGATCATTGGTTGAGAACAAATATGAATTGAATTTTTGAACCCAATTTATTCTTGTAAAGACTTGATTTCACCCCTTTATTTTTTACTATACGATCATTAGATGAGATCACATCATCCAACTATGTTTATCACCAGTTTTTATGTGATTTTTCCCCATTATTTTTTGTGTTCTTTGTCGTTGGCCCACATGGTCACAGTTTAACATTTCTGGGTTGGAATCAAGCCCAATCCATTCTCGAGATACGTGAAGGTGATGAAAATAATGGAATTTTTGATTATTGTTAGATGGATTATGATGGTTTTATGGTTTTTATTGATGGATCTAGGTTTTAAACCACAAATAGAGGGAAAAATTTATAGTTTCCTTCACGGTCTATCATAGTTTTGATTTCCAACCATAGGTATCTAGGAATCGATGTTAGAAGGTGTTTTCATTGACCATAATATATTTCAGTCAGTCAAAAATGCACTGATGAATGAAAAGAAGGTGTATTTAAAATCAATGTGAAGAAAATAATGGTTCTAAAAAATTCCCTACTATACTCTATGTATCTTATAGGAACCTGGTCTATTTATTCATTGTTAACTCGACCACTATAGTATTGGTCTAGTTAAGGATCAAAAATTGTTTGGTTAGTCCCACACACCATGTGACACTATTGGGGTGGATAAGATGGGTTCTAACTACACATTCCCTGAACCTCATGTGTTCAAACATGCCATGTACCCTAGGGTAAAAATAATGTATATATACATGGATACCCTATTTGTGCACCATGTTTACATTCCTAGGACCCTAGGTAGACATACACACCATGTGCAATGTGGACTCGCCATGTATTATGACATTTATTTCTAATTCATGTCTAGGTGAGTACATTCTCATGTGACAAGGAAAGTGAACATGTCATGTGACCTCTCAAACCAACCATGAACTTCCCCCAAAAAATTCATCCCTTCATATCTCCTTCTTTGATACAGATTTTATCCCATGAGTAGCCTATCTCGAGTGTTTTTCGACATATGACACGATGGTAAAATTATTAGTAGCATATGATATATGATATGAAGTGTTAAAAGTAGGAAACCTTTATAGGTGATGCATGAGTGATGACAATGATTAGTAAGGATCATCATAGAGATTATTGGGTTGGAAACCCGCCTATTGTAGTAGGGTGTAGGACCCCCATACTCTTCACTCAGGTGGAGTGGCACCACCCTCATTCTATATAGGGTATGGTTCCTCTATCTACCGAGATGCACCCCATAATGAACTAGGGTTTGGGTCCTATATCCACTAAGTAGAACCCACTAAAGCACTAGGGAATGTGTCCTCTATCTATCTAGTGGATCCACCTGACATATTAGGGCATAGGTCCTCTTCTAGAGATTATACCCCCTCAACTATGGAGTGAGGTGATTAGGTGTGGGTCCTCCAAACGGTTTCTTGTACAGTTCCATGTGATGTTGGGAACCAAATATATACTATTGGAGATGTAGGAATAATCATAATCCATAGCTAGGCTGTGGAGATGGAGATACCATTTTCTATCACTGGGTCTTTTTATGAGAATATATGTGTTTTTGGATGAGCATAGTGTCTTTCTGTTACTCCGTTTATTGTTTTTAGGGTGTCCTATTGGGTACGTATATACTCATCCCTATCTGAAATTTATCCACACTTTTCATATCTTATGCAGATGATAGGTATCTTAATAAGAAATTGATGGAGCGTAGTAGTACTTGGGTAAATTGACCATGTGTGGTTGTCAGACTTGGAGATCAGGATTCAGGCCCTCTCTATCTTTTTTTTAGTTGGTGTCAGTTTGGGACTTCATTTCTATTTTTTCATGTATTTTTACCACTTTTTGTCTATATATTATCATACCATAATGTATTCCTTATAGGTTATTGCATACATGGTTATACACTTTATGTTCTAATATTTTATTATTCCTTTTTTTTTGTTATGGTTGTGTGTATGTGTAGGTACATTCGTCTAAGGCCTCCCATTTAATTTTATGCCTTCTAGGAACCTATCACTATCCCTTAGCCTATTTTGAAGTGGTCTTGGGGTATTAAACCTTTCTTTTTCCCAGCTAGGTGGGCTCCAGTGGTTCGAGTTTTGATAGAGTGGTATCAGACTAGTTATTCAATGGATTTGTGTTTCAGTGGGACCCATGGTGAGTATTGGTTAGGAACTTAGGGAAATTCATTTGGAGTTTCTTGGGTGTGGCTTTCAGTCTTGGGAACCCAATATAGATGTGGCAGCCAATATATCTATTCACCAATACTCTGACTACCTACTTGTCAACACAATATACAAAAACATCATTTGAAAATAACCAGTGGTAAATTCATCATATAGTATTGAGTCCATTGAATATCATGTTTGATAAATATCCCCATATATTCTCATCTAAATTTGGTGTATCTTGATAACTTTCAGGATACCATCGAGAAGAATGAAATCTGGGATGTCGATATGGGATTGTCATCATGATCAGTTGAGTGATGGGGCCCCAAATTTGAGAGCTTATCATGAGGTGTTTCCTTCAAGTGGGAAAGGAGAAGAGCCATCACCTATCGATTAGTGAATAATTCAAGTAGGACATGATGGATATGCACATGATCTTAGCGTGATATGAAAGTTCCATAGAAATGGACTCTTGAGTTTTAGAAGCGAACCAAATCTTCATGCAATGAAGGATAGTATTTAGTCATTGGTTTGAGTCATTAAGATTGTTACGAACCTGATCGATTTTATAGTTTATATTCACCCAAAATTTTTAGGGAGTAGTAGGGTGATTGTGGAGATAGATTACCTAAACACATTATGTGGTGATGATCTCAAGGACATAATTCCAGTAGCTATTTCACGATGATTATTAAACGTTGATCTTGCACTCTGTTTGGATTCAAGAGATTCTTGAGCTACAACAGGGTGGTATAACAGTTTCTGAGTATATTGTGTGGTTCACTAACCACACATATTACTCCCTCAACATGGTTCAAGATGGTTTCTTCTAAGCATGGAATTTTGAGAAGGGCCTTCATAGATACATCTACGACATCATAGTCCCTTTTTCATTCCTTTTTATATTGGGGTGTTGGTGTGGGGATTGGTTATAGGGACACTAGTACAAGAATGACCTTTAGAGGCCGCCAAAAGCCGTCGTTAAAGGTCTATAGCAGCCGCCTAGCGTCTGCCAAACGGTGGCCGCTTTTTCCCCGTCGTTGTTGCTATCAGCGACCGCCATTTGGCGGACGCTGTAGGCAAGCCGGGGTAGGCTTTAGCGGCCGCTATAAAATTTTAATTTTCTTAAAGAAAAATTCAATTATACATTAATATATACCCAAATAAATCTTGGCTATCATCTTCCAAGCTCCGCATCCATCATCACATATAACTTCATAAAAAAATTTAATAATAAAATTAGTACCGAATAAAACCTAAAAAACAAATTAACATATTTAACTTCAAACTTACTGTAACAGATCTAAAGTATTTTATTTTCAAAATAATATTCATAATTTTGATTACCGTTTTAAAATTTTAAAGTCATTAATTATAATTTTCTAATTAGATTGTTGTCCTATGATTTCAGATCAATCTGATGTTGTCCGCTCTGAGTTTGACCGTTAGACACCCGTTTTGGCTGTTTATGACACCAGAACGGCGTTCCTGGTCACTGCGGCCACACGGAACATCCGATTGACATTACATCTGCTTGAATGCATCACAAGTCACTCACCCTTTGATGTCATCTGATTTCAGGCCATTCGGACTTCGTTCGGCCCATTTGGACCCCCCCACCCCCCCCCCCCACGCGCGTTTATCAAGTGCGCACAACACTTAAAGAACGCATAATGAGCCCTATGGCGCAGACCGCACGTCTGATTGATGTTTCGTCTACGCGTACACGTCTTGAATAATAATTGGATTGTTGTCATGTGATTTCAGGTCAATCCGATGTCTTCCTCTATGAGTTTGACCGTTAGACGCCTGTTTTGGCCGTTTATGACACCAGAACGGCGTTCACGGTCACCGCGGGCACACGACACATCTGATTGACGTTTCGTCTGCTCGACCACATCACAATTCACTCACCCTTTTATTCCATATTATTTCAGGCCATTCGGACTTTTTTCGGCTCATTTGGACCCCCCACGCGCGTTTATCAAGCGCACGCAACACTTAAAGAATGCATAATGAGCCCTACGGCGCAGAAGCCATGTTCGATTGACGTTCCGTCTACGTGTGCACATCTCGAATAATAATTGGATTGTTTTAATATGATTTCAGGTCAATTTGATGTCGTCCTCTATGAGTTTGACCGTTAGACGCCTGTTTTGGCCGTTTATGACACCAGAACGGTATTCCCAGTCACCACGGGCACACGGCACATCTGATTGATGTTTCGTCTACTCGACCACATCAAAATTCACTAAACCTTTGATGTCATCTGATTTCAAGCCATTTGGACTTCGTTCGGCCCGTTTGGACCCCCCCCCCCCCCCCCCCGCGTGTTTATCAAGCGCGCGCAACACTTAAATAACGCATAATGAGCCCTACGGCGCAGACCGCATGTCCGATTGACATGCCGTCTGCGCGTGCACGTCGCGAATAATAATTGAATTTGTTGTCATGTGATTTCAGATCAATCCGATGTCGTCCACTATGAGTTTGACCGTTAGACGCCCGTTTTGGCCGTTTATGACACCAGAACGGAGTTCCCGGTCACCGCGAGCACACGGCACATCTGATTGATGTCTCGTCTGCTTGAACACATCACAATTCACTCACCCTTTGATGTTGTCTGATTTAAGTCCATTCGGACTTCGTTCGGGCCGTTTGGACCCCCCACGCGCGTTTATCAAGTGCGCGCAATACTTAAAGAATGCATAATGAGCCCTACGGCACAGACCGCACGTCCCATTGACGTGTCGTCTGCGCATGCACGCCCCGAAAAATAATTGGATTGTTGTCCTGTGATTTCAGGTCAATTCGATGTCGTCCGCTATGAGTTTGACCATTAGACGCCCGTTTTGGCCGTTTGTGACACCAGAACGGCGTTCCCAGACACTGCGGGTACATGGAACGTCTGATTGATGTGTCATCTACTCGAAGAAATCACAATTCACTCACCCTTTTATTTCATCTGATTTCAGGCCATTCTGACTTCGTTCGGCCCGTTTGGACCCCCTCACGCGCGTTTATCAAGCGCGCGCAACACCTAAAGAACGCATAATGAGCCCTACGGCATAGACCGCATGTCCGATTAACATGTCGTCTACGCTTACACGTCACGAATAATAATTTTATTGTTTTCCCGTGATTTCAGGTCAATCTGATGTCGTCTGCTATGAGTTTTACCATTAGACGCCCGTTTTGGCCTTTTATGACATCAGAATGGCGTTCCCGATCACCGCGGGCACACGGCACGTCCGATTGACATATTGTCTGCTCAACCACATCACAATTAACTCACCCTTTTATTTCGTCTGATTTTAGGCCATTCGGACTTCGTTCGGCCTGTTTGGACCCCCCCCCCCCCACCCCCACCCCCACGCGCGTATATCAAGCGCGCACAACACTTAAAGAACGCATAATAAGCCCTACAGCGCAGACCGCACATCCGATTGATGTGTTGTCTACGTGTGAACGTAGAGAATAACAATAGGATTGTTTTCCTGTGATTTCAGGTCAATCCAATGTCGTCTTCTATGAGTTAGACCGTTAGACGCCCGTTTTGGCCGTTTATGACACCAGAACAGCGTTCCCGGTCACCGCGGGCACACGGCACGTCCGATTGATGTGCCCTCTACTCGACCACATCAAAATTCACTCACCCTTTGATGTTGTCTTATTTGAGGCCATTCGGAATTCGTTCGGCCCATTTGGACCCCCCCCCCCCCACGCGCATTTATCAAATGCGCACAACACTTAAAGAATGCATAATGAGCCCTACGGCGTAGACTGCATGTCCGATTGACGTTACGTCTACGCGTGCACGTCTCGAATAATAATTGGATTGTTGTCCTGTGATTTTAGGTCAATCTGATGTCGTCCGCTATGAGTTTGACCGATAGACGCCCGTTTTGGCCGTTTTTGACACCAGAATGGCATTCCCGGTCACCGCGGGCACACGGCACGTCCGATTGACGTTCCGTCTGCTCGACCACATCACAATTCACTCACACTTTGATTTCGTCTGATTTCAGGCCATTCAGACATTGTTCGGACCATTTGGACCCCCCCCCCCCACGCGCGTTTATCAAGCGCGCGCAACACTTAAAAAATGCATAATGAGCCCTACGGCGCAGAATGCACATCCGATTAACATTCCGTCTATGCATGCACGTCGAAAATAATAATTTCATTGTTGTACTGTAATTTCAGGTCAATCCGATGTCTTCCACTATGAGTTTTACCATCAGACGCCCGTTTTGGCAGTTTATGACACTAGAACGGCGTTCCCGATCACCGCGGGCACACGACATCTCCGATTGACATGTCGTCTACTCAACCACATCACAATTCACCCACCCTTTGATGTCGTCTGATTTCAGGCCATTCGGACTTCATTCGGCCCGTTTGGACCCCCCACGAGCGTTTATCAAGCGCGTGCAACACTTAAAGAACGCATAATGAGCCCTACTGCGCATACCGCACGTCCGATTGATGTGTCGTCTACGCGTGCACATCATGAATAATAATTGGATAGTTTTCCTATCATTTCAGGTCAATCCGATGTCATCTGCTATGAGTTTGACCATTAGACACCCATTTTTGGCCATTTATGACACCAGAACGGCGTTCCCAGTCACCACGGGCACACGGCACGTCTGATTGACGTGCCGTCTACTTGACCACATCACAATTCACTCACCCTTTGATTTCGTCTGATTTTAGGCCATTCAGACTTCATTCGGCCCATTTGGACCCCCCCCCCCCCCCCCCATGCGCGTTTATCAAGCACGCGCAACACTTAAAGAGGGCATAATGAGCCCTACGGTGTAGACCGCATGTCCGATTGACATTCCGTCTACGCGTGCACGTCGCGAATAATAATTTTATTATTGTCCTGTGATTTCAGGTCAATCCGATGTCGTCTGCTATGAGTTTGACCGTTAGACGGCCGTTTTGGCCGTTTATGACACCAGAACGGCGTTCCCGGTCACCGCGGGAACATGGAATGTCCGATTGACGTTCTGTCTTCTCGAACACATCACAATTCACTCACCCTTTGTTTTTGTCTGATTTCAGGCCATTCGGACTTCGTTTGGCCCGTTTGGACCCCCCACGCCCATTTATCAAGCGTGTGCAACACTTAAAGAACGTATAATGATCCTTACGGCGTAGACCGCACGGCTGATTGACGTGATTTCTGTGCGTGCACGTTGAAAATAATAATTGGATTGTTGTCCTGTGATTTCAGGTCAATCTGATGTCATCCACTATGATTTTGACCGTTAGACGCCCGTTTTGGTCGTTTATGACACCAGAACGGCATTCCCGGTCACCGCGGGCACACGGCACGTCCGATTGACGTGCCCTCTACGCGACCACATCAAAATTCACTCACCCTTTGATGTCGTCTGATTTCAGTCCATTCGGACTTCGTTCGGCCCCTTTGGACCCCCCCACGCGCGTTTATCAAGCGCGCGCAACACTTAAAGAACGCATAATGAGCCCTATGGCGCAGACTACATGTCTGATTGACGTGCCGTCTACGCGATCACGTCGTGACTAATAATTGGATGGTTTTCCTGAGATTTCAGGTCAATCCGATGTCTTCTGCTATGAGTTTGACCGTTAGACGCCCATTTTGGCCGTTTATGACACCAGAACGGCGTTCCCGGTCACCGCGGGCACAAGACACGTCCGATTGAAGTGTTGTCTACTCTAACACATCACAATTCACTCACCCTTTTATGTCGTCTGATTTCAGGCCATTCAGACTTCATTCGGCCCGTTTGGACCCCCCCCCCCCCCCCCCACGCACGTTTATCAAGCGCGCGCAACACTTAAAGAACGCATAATGAGCCCTACGGCGTAGACCGCATGTCCGATTGACGTGCCATCTATGCAAGCACGTCGCGAATAATAATTGGATTGTTGTCCTATGATTTCAGGTCAATCTGATGTCGTCCTCTATGAGTTTGACCGTTAGATGCCCGTTTTGGCCGTTTATAACACCAGAACGGGGTTCCCGGTCACCGCGGGCACACGACATGTCCGATTGATGTTCCGTCTTCTCGACCGCATCACAATTTAGTCACCCTTTTATGTCGTCTGATTTTAGGCCATTCGGACTTCGTTCGGCCCGTTTGGACCCCCCACACGCGTTTATCAATCGCGCGCAACTCTTAAAGAACGCATAATGAGCCCTACGGCGCAGACCGCACGTCTGATTGACGTGTCGTCTACGCGTGCACGTCGCGAATAATAATTGGATTGTTTTCCTGTGATTTCAGGTCAATCCGATGTCATCTGCTATGAGTTTGACCGTTAGACGCCCGTTTTGGCCGTATATGACACCAGAACGGTGCTCCCGGTCACCGCGGGCACACGACACGTCTGATTGATGTTCCGTCTGCTTGACCACATCACAATTTACTCACCCTTTGATGTCCTCTGATTTCAGGCCATTCGGACTTCGTTTGGCCTGTTTGGACCCCCCCATGCGCGTTTATCAAGCGCGCGCAACAGTTAAAGAACGTATAATGAGTCCTACGGTGCAGACCGCACGTCCGATTGGCGTGCCGTCTATGCGTTCACGTCGTGAATAATAATTGGATTGTTTTCCTATGATTTCAGGTCAATCCGATGTCGTCTGCTATAAGTTTGACCGTTAGACGCCCGTTTTGGCCGTTTATGACACCAGAACGGCGTTCCCGGTCACCGCGGGCACCCGACACATCCGATTGATGTTTCGTCTTCTTGAACACATCACAATTCCCTCATCCTTTGATTTCGTCTGATTTCAGGCCATTCTTACTTCGTTCGGCCCATTTGGACCCACCCACGCGTGTTTATCAAGCACGCGCAACACTTAAAGAACGCATAATGAGTCCTACGGCGCAGACCGTAGGTCCGATTGACGTGCCGTCTGCGCGTGCACGTCTCGAATAATAACTGGATTGTTGTCCTGTTATTTCAGGTCAATCCGATGTCTTCCGCTATGATTTTTACCGTTAGACGCCCGTTTTGGCCGTTTATGACACCAGAACGGCGTTCCCGGTCACCGCGGGCACACGGCACGTCTGATTGACGTGTCGTCTGCTCGACCACATCACAATTCAATAACCCTTTGATTTTGTCTGATTTCATGCCATTCGGACTTCATTCGTCCCGTTTGGACCCCCCCTCATGCATGGGGTTCATTCTCATCTGGATCACCAATATCACTTTGATGTCCACTAGATGTATTCGGAGCCTACAATATATATCAATATTATGTATCTTAAACATATCAATAAAATTCAATCTGAGTATTGTTTGTTTTATTTTTTACCTGTGGCACCACTTGTTGCGTCATCATTTCATCGATACATGATGACATCTGTGACAACCACTCTTAATACTCTGCACGTAACTGCTGAAACTGTGAATCAAAATTGCACTGCATATCCTGTATGGAAGCATCTATCTCAGACTGTGTGCGTATCCCTGACTCTCTGCATGCACCCATCACATCTACTCTAACAACTTCACGTCGTGGGACACCACCACCATAAGTCAAAGAATAACCATGACTGTCACGCCCCACGACACGGTGAAATATTTCATCTCTACGCACAGTACTACGATGTTGCTCCTCTGGCAACTCTGCTAAATGAGAATCAAACAGAGCCTGTAACATATAATTAATCAATGAACAAATATGAATAATTTATATAAAATAAAAAATAAATTTATTAGTAAATAATTTTCTTACTATAACACCGGCAACATCGGGATCACCTGCCCTATGAGTCCTCATCCATATGGACATCTGATCGACTGGCTCGCCGCGTTGGTGTAACTATAATAAAGGGGTTCACCATGTTATACTAAAATATTTTTAAAATATGAATGAAATAGTGAATTCTGAACTTACATCATGTCTGAGCTGTGACACATGTCGAGTCCCAAGTCTGGAAGGCATGCCCTGCATCGCCCGATTATGTGAATGACGAGCAGACTCGGTCTACATTCAACGTATTTACTTAATAGAAATTTGAAAAATTAGTCATTTATAGATTAAAAGTAATAAATCTTACCATCGCTGCCTCACTCGACTAAAACACAACCAAATCCTGCCACTGCACAGGAAGAATGCCCGAAGGGACTCACTGTAGAATGTCTGGCACACCCTCAAATGGTGTCCAGTGATCTCTCTTCACCCTTGACTTGTAATCCTTCCATAATTTTCAGCATTTGGACATACAAACAGCCCGAAACTCATCTGGACAGGATGTCAAATTATCCTATTAAAAATATTGTCAGTAGATGGGACAATAATAATAACAATATCATGAAAAATTAAACATTGAATTTACCTGAACCTCCCTCCATAATCTGTCCATCGTATCCTGAGGGAAAGAACTCCAGTCACGATTCGTCAGAGGGAATATGTGTGAGTCTCGTATCATATTCCCAAACTGACAACTCAATGCAGTAGCACCATCTCCAACTGGATGAAATGTGTTGTCAAATAACACATCCAATCGGGCTCCAGAGTTCCCGGATCGAACCCCTCTACAATGTACCCTGCGTCTGCTGGAAGAAGCAGTAGATCCTGATAAACATAAATTCATAATTAAATTACAATATAAATTAATGATTAGAAATAGTTAGGTAAATATAAACATAAAATTACAATCAATTAATTTAGAAAAATGAAAACATACATACCAACAACATGAGGTGAACCACTGTGACCACCCTGTGACATACCTACATTAAAAGAAATTATAGTTAAATAAAGCAATTTTTATACATATATAACTCATAAATATTTTTAGAAATAATAACTAGGCATATAATTAAAATTTCCACTAATCATTCAAGTCTATCGTATCTCCTTCAACTGTCTCTCTGGTCCATTGTATATCTTCATCTCGTACATCTACTGTTTTTTGGTCAAGTGTTTGATCAGGAAATGCGACAACTTCAGGTTCCTCTTGGTCAATCAGAAAAACCCCTCTTCTAGACATTTCCACCACAACTTTCCAATCAGAATCAATACCGACAAAGTAAACTTGGTCTACCTGCGATGTCAGTATGAAGGGCTCATTTCTAACCCAGGCATCTTTATATAGAATATTGTTAAAGTTTACTAATGTAAATTGGAAGTTATCAACTTTTGTTCCACGAACTGGATCGACCCAATAACACCTTAACAATATGTGTTTAAGCCACGATCATAAATAACCTCAATAATATCTCTCAACAATCCATAATAATAACCCGCACCAACAAAAGAACAACCAACACCACTATTTTGTGTGGCTCGGTTCATGTCAACATCGCTAATACGAAATCAGAATCTGTTAGCATCCAAAGACTTGTAGCAACGAGCTGTAATAAATTCACCATCAGCTAGTTGGTTGAGTTCTTCGCTCACATGCTGGGTTAAATCACGTAACTTTTGAATCTGAAAATTTCACATATATAGTTTAATGGATAAAGGATTTTGAAAGTACAACTAAGTTTCACTATAAAAATATTAAATCAATTATACATACATGAGTCTTGAACCACTCATGAAATGTGTTAAAATGATGTTTTTGGATTTGATACTCAGTTGCATGGGGCCTTTCACATTTCAACTCAGCGATATGCATCTTAAATCACAACACAATATAAGGTAAGCAATAAAATAAATATAGAAACAAAATACACATCAACTATGAAACTTACTGTATCAATGGAATAACTGATGGAGTGTTGAACAAAACATATCGATGAGCTTGAACCCACTCGTCGTTCCGCATATCAAATGTTATTCCTTCTCCAATTGGACCCTCTTTAGTCTGGGACGGTTTATCTATCTTTGTTTCAACCTCATCAATATATGAAGCACATAAATTAGTACACTCATCTATTAAATATCCCTTGGAAATTGATGCTTCTGGACGAGCTTTGTTGCCCACATAGCGTTTCAATGTATTTAAGTATCGCTCTATTGGATATATCCACCTGAATTGCATGGGACCGCCAGCAATGAATTCACCAGTTAAATGCATGGTCAAGTGAACCATGACATCAAAAAAAAGACGGCGGAAAGAGTTTTTCTAGGTGACATACTGCAAGTACAATCTTATCCTGTGGCTTTTTCAAATCACTCATGTGAGGATTCCTAGAACAGAGCTGTCTGAAAAAATTAGAAACTCCAATCAATGGCTCAACAACCTAGGAAGCTAAGAAATCACGAATTGCTATAGGAATTAACTATTGAAGTAGAATATGATTATCGTGACTTTTCAAACCCTGTAATGTCATGATCGTCATATTCACGCGCTTCGAAATATTAGAGTAATAACCATCTGTCACCTTAACAGTCTTCAAAATTGATAGAAATGTTTGTTTCTATTTTTTACTCATTGTGTACTGTGCAGCAGGCATGTATGCCCGATTCCCTTCACCCAGCAATAAATGTAAAGGGTTTCTCAATCCCATTTCTTGCAAATCACGTCGAGCATTAGCACTGTCCTTTGATTTCCCCTTGACGCCTAAAATGGTGCCCAAAATATTATCACATACATTTTTTTCAATGTGCATCACATCTAAATTATGCCTTAAAATATTATATTTCCAATAAGGAAATTCAAAAAAAATACTTCATTTCTTCCAATTATGACTTCGCTGTCTATTTGTAGCAGGAATAGAAGGCAATGCAAGAACCAATAAATCTTGAAAATCATACATTGTACGGATTTTTTCTTCATCAAGTTGTGCACAAATTTCAACCCCAGCCCGTATTTGTGGTGATGGGACAAACTCTCTATTCCCATCAAACGATACACGGTCTTTTCTGAACCTGTACAATGGAGGAAGAAAGCGTTTGTGACCAAGATATGCCCACTTACTATAGTGCTTAATTCATATAGATTTCTTACTCTTATTACAACAGGTTCAAGAAAATTCTCCTTTTGTACTCCAACCTGATAAGTTATCATACGCTGGGAAATCATTAATTATCCATAACAAAGCGGCCCGAAGTCTAAACATTTCATTTGCTGCCAAGTCAAAATTCATTACACCATCGGCCCAAAATTCTTGCAGCTCATCAATCAAAGGTTGCATATAAATATCGATTTTATCACCAGGTCCTCTCGATCCATCAATTAGAATTAATAGTAACAAAAAAGGTTGCTTCATACATACCCATGGGGGAATGTTGCATGGAACCAACACCACTAGCCATGTACTATGTGTCGCACCAACCATGGACCTAAATGGGTTAAAACCATCTTCTGCCAAACCCAGTCGAATATTACGATCATCTCGGGAAAAGTATTGGTGTCTTTGATCAAACTCTTTCCATGCCAAAGAATCTGCCGGGTGAGTTAGTTTATCAACCTCTTTCTTTCTCTCTGAATGCCAAGTCATCAATTTAGCAATTTTAGTGGACAAGAAGAATCTCTTCAGTCTCGGTTTCAGTGGGAAATAACGCATCTATTTAGCGGCAACTTGTTTCCCTTGATTCAAGACCCTCCTAGAAAGAATCTGACTACCTTGATTAATCTCATTTGTCTTCCACCTGGATGTATAGCAAACAGTACAATTATTTAATTGCGCATTCTCTTTTCTAAACAACATACAATTATTGCGACATGCATCAATTGTATCATATGTAAAACCAAGATCATCGATTAACTTGCGAGCTTGATAGAATGACTCCGGAATCTTCACTCCAGCAGGGAGTACCTTCTTCAATAATACTAAAAACATGTCTAATGAGGTGTTTGACCACTCGTTCAAGGCATTCAGGTGTAACAATTCAACAATGAACGATAGTTTACTAAATTTAGAGCATCCAGGATATAATTTAGTACACGCATCATCAATAATTTCAAAGAATTTCAATGATTCTCCATCTGCAGAAGAATGAGGATTACTCAATCCAACGTTGTCATTTACAACATTACTGTCTTCAGATTGAAACTGACGCATCATATCATTTAGCATTATGTTCATTGGATCAACTGTTCTCGAATCAACATTCATAGGAATATTTTATGAGCGATGACATGAAACAGAATCTTCTCCATGACGCGTCCATGTCTTATAGTTTTTCAAAAACCCATTCAAAATCAAATGTTCTCTAACACTATCTCGTTTGAAGAGATATCTATTTTTACATTTTCTACATGGAAAACTAATCATATCGCTTGGAAATTTGTTGGTGAAATCCATAAATTGCTTAATCCCCTCATAATATTTAGCTGAAAATATATCTTGCATATCAATCCAACTCTTATCCATATCTGTATTTAATAGAAATAAAAAGTGTATTTAAATTCTAAAAAAACACATATCATTAAAATTTAAAAACCAAATTTGGATAAAAAACATTACCTGCGGAGGACTCGACCGCGGGTAATGGGGTCTGACTCGATTGCGAATCCATGACCGCACAGTGACTTGACGACAGAGGTTCGATGGCCGGACTCGAAAGGAGCGGAACCGTTGGAAGAAGTGTGGAGGGTTCTACACGGCGGGGCACAATGGACCGGAAGGGTCCAACGGAGTCAGGAGGACTTGCTGGAGGGATGCAACGGGGCCGCGAGGGGACGGCGGTGGTGGGGCTGTCCAATGGTGCAGCGCGGGTAGGGTTGGGGGTTGTCGGGTCGCGGGGGTGTCGGGGTCACGGGGACGCAGCGCGGAGGCAAGGTGGTGGGGGTCGCCGGGGTGCAGCACGGGCAGGGGGTGTCGGGGTCACGGGGGCGCAGCGTCGAGGCAAGGCAGTGGGGGTTGTCGGGGTTGCCGATGGCACAGCACGGAAGCAAGGGGGTGGGGAGCACCAGGGGTCGGGGTCGCTGGGGGTTGTCGAGGTTGCCCGGAGGTCGGGGGTCAGGGGTTGGGGTCGACGAGGGTCGGGGTCGATGGGGGTCGGGGTCGACGGGGGTCGGGGAGCGGTCACCGGGGGTCGAGGAGGGTTGTCGGGGGTCGGGGAGGGTCGTCGGGGGTCGAGGAGGGTCGTCGGGGGTCGGGGAGGGGTCTCCGGGGGTCGGCCTCGCCGGGGGCGGGGTCGCCGGGTCGAGGGGTCGGGGTCACTGGGGTTGGGGTCGTGGGGTCGGGTAAGGGGGGTCGCGGGGTCGGGTAGGGGAGGGGGGGAAAATAGGGTATTTTTAGGAATTAAAGTGCAGCAGCCGCCATTTAGCGACCGCTGTTGATAGTATTAGCGGCCGCCAAATGGCGGCCGCTATAGGTGCCCCGCCTCGAATACCATAAATTCTAGTAGTGGGAGATTCTTAGTAGAGATATTTCATGTTTCTAGGGATAGAAGTGGGCATAATGGTTCTAACTCATCTGCTGCATCTACTATATGTTGTTCATCAATGTCTCAGAGAAGAATACCTCCCCAATCTGAGACATAGATAAGTGGTTCTGCATCTCAGGGATCACATAGGAAATATTGTCAAATGGAGAGGGGAAATTATATTATTTTGATTGGTGAGGTATCATGGCTCGTGATTTCCCAACTCATCATGCTAAGGAGGATAGGTATGGAGTGGATAGACCTCCACGATAGAGGAAGCATCATGATTTATTATCTCCCAGACATGGTTGGGACATCCTTCATGGAGAAAATGCTCATAAATGATTATGTAGAGCTCTGGAGGGAGGAAATTATAGTGTAGTGTGATTCTATGAGATGATCTCACCAGAACTGGCACCAGATATATCAATCTAGGCTCTAGGAGATAGTGGTTGGGGTTGTGACAGCTGCATGCTATGGAGGGCTATGACCAGGCTTCCCATAGAATGAATTGAGGTATGATATTTATCATTTTTACTCTTAATTAAGTTCTTGTAAACACATGCATTAGTTATTCCTTAAACTATTTATCCATTGTGAGATATATGTATCTTCCATTTGAGACTTTATCCTAATAGCTACGACTAGATTTTCTTATAGGGAGTGATTATTCTATGTCTCATATCTGACATTAGTTCGAGTTAGCATTCAGTGTAGAGATTTTACTATAGGGAAACATGTTCATCAATATGAAACCTTAAAACATAATATTGGGTAATAAATAATTGTCCTTTATGTGGGATAATATTTATTGTTAACACAAGTGAGTCAGCTTCTTTTGAACAAATGGGATGATAATCTCATTCATGGGAAATAAAGATTTCAGGTCTGGGTGAGTGAGATTTGTGTGTAGGAAGTTCTAAACCATCACCCATTAGTTTGATATATTTTCTCTTCATGTAGTGGTATTTTTGGAATCTGACTACCGCCATTAGTGGAGGAGTACATGGAAGTCTTCCCCAATGAGGTACTTGGACTACCTCCAAGGTGGGAGATGTACTTCTGCATCGAAATTCACCCCAAGACTGCAATGATATCTTCTACAGTATATCTGATAGACCATATCTAGCTCCAATATATAAGGGTGTAGTTTGAGGACCTTTTATATAATGGTTTTATTAGGCCCACTATGTCCCCTTGGGCGGCTCCATTTTTTTCATGAAGTAGGTGTATGGAATCTTGAGGCTTTGTGTTGATTCTCATCACCTAAATCAGGTAATGGAAAAGAAAAAGAACACCTTATCAATGATTGATGAGCTTTTTGAATAACTAGGAGTTGAAATTTAATTCTCAAAGATCAATCTCAAATATGGATACCACTAGTTGAGGATTCATGAGGATTATTTTCTAAAGATGGCAGTTTGATGTCTCCATGGACACTCTGAGTTCCTGATGATTACTTTCGATGTGATGAATTCCCCTTTGTGTTAATGAATCTTATAAACTGGATATTGTAGCCACACTATTATTTATATTTTGTTTTCTTAATTTACTATATTCTCATTTAATATAAGTTAGAGGATTAGAATTCAATGCATTTGAGGTTGTTCTAATACTTACTCTGGTAGAAGCATCATTATGGAAATCTGACAAAGTTCTTTTTTTGGATTTTTGAGCTTTACTTTTTAGGGAATGTCATCTATGAGCATGTTTTTGATTTATACCTAGTGAATATTGATGATTTTATTTATTGGTATCCACCCAATAGTGTGATGGAGATGCATATTTTCCTAGGTTTGGTGGGATTCTATAAGAGGTGCATGGTACAATTCTATAGGATTTCATCCCCTTTTAATTACCTGATAAGGAAAGTGAATTTTTTTTACCTAGAATAAGTAGTTTTATAGATCCTTTTTGGAGATTAGGTTGAGGTTTACCAGTTATCCATTTTTGAGACTGCTAAATGAGGGCATGTAATTCATGGTGTTTTGCAATGCCTCTAGATTTGGTTTTGTTTGCACATTGATATAGAGGTAGGAAGTGGTCTTATAAGGGTTGTGGTATTTGAGATCCCTTGAGTAGAAATATGAAACACATTACTTAGATTTGGTAGAATTAGGCATCACTCTAATGATGTGGAGACACTAACTTTTGGGTTATCATTTTATTGTTTACTCATACTACTATAAAATCAGGTACTTATTTACTTAGAGAAATATTAATATGATATAGAGTCACTAGATTGAGTTCCTATCAGACTATGAATTTGAGATAGTCTAAAATATTGGGAAATGAAATGTGGTGGTATATTACCTTAGTAAAAAGACCTATCCTCACATGGTAGAGGAGGTTTCTATGTAGTTGAATTTATTGCAGTTATCCTCAGAGAAGGAGAGGGGTTTAGTTTCTCTTTAGTAAATGGTGGTGAATCCACCACTTATTTAACATGTTAGAGAGGCTCATTTGGGTCACATAATCTATGAGGTTAAACATTACTAGATATCCTTAGTATGGGAACCAGGTATATTTTCTAAATGCGGGGATCATGTCATCCTTTTTTTGGGACGGAAAGTTGTACCGGTCACATTATGATAGGAGGTGATGAGATAATTTCACATTTACCCCTTGGTTGTACATCTCTGTTTGTAAAAGATATACAAGGAACATCAGTGAATTTTATTTTGGGATATCGTGAGGTGGAGTATCTTTGAGTTTGTCACTTAGTGTCTCATATTTCAATAGGTAAATAAAGAGTATCGGGTTTCAGCAGGTTTTAAATAACCTCTAAAGATCCCTAAGTGGAAGTGGGATTCCATATAGGTAGACTTTTTTATGGGTATTACATGGAAAACAAGAGGAAACCACACAATATGGGTGATTTTTGACCAACTTACCAAGTCTACACACTTCATTGACATCAGGGATAAAAGTATGGTTGAGATTTTGGGGTAGTTGTACGTACGGGGGATCGTCCGCCTTCTTGGGGTACCCATAATGATTGTCTATGACCCTGATACTGGTTCACAAAATGATTATTGATAGGTATATAGGAGTATTTTGGGACCCAGTTAAGGATTAACATGGTGTGTTACCCCTATATTCATGGGTATACTAAGTAGACTATCTGGGTATTGTTGGATATGATGAGAGCCTATATGTTGGAATTTAGTTAGAGATTTTAGGATCACTTTACATTGGAATAGTTTGTACCCATCACACTACTATCGAGATGGAACATTTTAAGGATATTTATGGGAGACCTTGTAATTAACCCTTATAGCAGACTAAGATTGGTAGGGAATCTATTTATAGGATCAAGATGGTGCAGGAGATAGAGGAGAAAGTACTGGTAATCCATGAGCATATGAGGATATCCCAGATCCGACACAAATATTATATAGGTCAAGGTAATATTCCCTTTATGTTTAAGAAGGGAAAACAAGCTTTCATAAGATTCCATATGAAGGGGATTGAATAGATTTAGTCACGAATACAAGTTATCCTTGACGTTTATCAGCACATTTGAGATTTTATACAGGGTTGGTAATTTTTCTTACTGCTTGTCCTTTCCCTTGTAGTTGGATATAGTTCATGATGAAATCCATGTGTCATAGGAGAGGAGATCTGTTCATGAACCTATACACATTATTGACTAGGTAGAAATGTACCTCAAGGATATATCCACCTTTACGAAGTACCTAGTGGTGATGAAATATTTTCAGGAGACGATCCTACTTGGATGGACGATCCCTTTGGTTCATCTGGTTTGGAGGCATGAGAATATGTAGGACAGATCCTAATATAATGTGAGTCAAATGTGCACTCAATACCACCACATTTTAGTTTACCTTGTTCTTTTTTGGGTGAAAATCATTCAAGAAGGGGAGAATATAACGACACTATTGTTATTGCATTAGACCAATAAATATATATATGAATATATCTTGAGTATTCCTCAGAGTTGGTGTAGTGTTTTGTTATCATATGACCATATAATTAATATATTAAAAATGTTAATATATATTAAAAACACATGCATACATAATTTTGGAATAAATGGTGTTCATATTGTTCAGGAACCTGGATGGGAAATCTTTGACCATAGTTCATTTCATAACATGTGGTTTTCCCTATGCATGAAATAAGGTGGGTCAGATTCGGACATTTGGTTGAGGGATTCATTGGTGGGTGAATTAAGTAAATTTATTTATTTATTTTAATTTATTTATTTAATAACCCTAAAAATAAAATCCTCTATAAATAAATCTTTATGATGTTTTAATAGGGTTATCCACACAACCCTAGGAGAATTAGAGGTGGATAGATCATTTATTGTTAACACTGGTAAATCAACGATCTTCGACGACTCGGATCAAGGTGAACTATGGAATAGATAGTGAATGTAGTGGATATTATTCTATATCACTAGTGGATTTGTTCTTCACCAAATATAAATCCTTGATTAAGTTATGACTCTTTATTTTTGGTTTCCACCCATTGATTAAGGTTTATGTGTTAATTTAATTATCTACATTTGTTTTAATGATAATTTCCATTCCTCTGTTGAAAATTATTATTAATTGAATTGTTAAAAAAAATTATTCTTGTTAAGACTTTATTTTACACTTTGATTCCACACTATATGATTATAGGATGACATCACATCATCCAATGATTCTTTTCACCTTTTTTATGTTCTTTTCTCCCATTATTATTTCTTTATTTTAGTTGGCCCATGGGGTGTTGGTTCGACATTGTCGGGTTGGATTCAAGCATTATCAAATCCTCATATACATGATAGTGATTCAATGAATGAATGTTATGATTATTTTTAGATAGACTTTGATACTATTGTGGTTCTGGGTGATGGATTTAAGTTTTGAAACTCCAAATGGTGGAAAATGTGATGTGGTTTCTCACATAGTTGATAAAATTTCTGATTTCTTGCCATTAAAGGCTAGGAATCGATGGACCGAGGTGTTTTATTCATCCTAAATGGGTTTAGGTTTTAAAATATTCATAGAAGGTGGAAAGGAATGTGGATATAAAATCCATGTTAGGGAAAGTCGGGTTCTTCAAAACTCCCAACTATAAACTGTGCTTATTTTGGGAACATGTGCCTTATAGTCTAGGTTCTCCAATAGATAGAGTTTTGGATGAGTTAAGGATCACATGTTATGTGGCTGGTCCCACTTATCATATGACCCTACATGGGTAGTTAATCCATCTTCTAGCTGCAAACACCTTGGAACCCATGTGGTTAGACACATCATGTACACTAGAGCACACGCCATGTATATGTATAGGGCTAATCGAGCTATGCCCCAGGTGTACATGCACAGGACCCCCAGTAGACATACACATTGTGTGCTGAGTGGAGAATACATGTAGTATAAAATGGATTCCCAAGACATTTTCTAGGAACAACACACCCAGGTAAAAAGACGAGTAAATGCGTTGTGTGACCCGTCGTACATGTTGTGTACTTCTCCGAGTAACTTCATCCTTCCATATCTCCTTCTTCAAAACATAGAGTTTGGCCTTTGAGTATAAAATCTTGAGTTTTTCTCAAATAGGGCATGGTGGTAGCCTTAGTAATGGATTTCTATATATAATGTAAGTTTTTGTGAGCATGATTCTTCATTCGGAAATTCATGCACGATGTCAGTGATCATTAAGGATCATCAAAGAGATACTAGGGTTGGAAACCCCTATTATAACAAGGAATATGTCCCCATACACTTCACTCATGTGGATTGGCACCACCCCCACCCCCACCCCCATGCTATTGAGGGTGTGGGTCCTCTATCTACCAAGTTTCACCCTCATACACACTAGGTTGCATGCCCTCTATCTATTAAATGGAACCCCCTTGGCACACTAGGGTGCAGGTCCTCAACCTATCGAGTGGAACCCTCTAACGCACTAGGGTGCATGTCCTCTTCTAGAGATTTTTCTCCCTCAACTATGGAGTAAAGTAGAGAGGTGTGGGACCTTCATATGGTTTCTTGTATGGTTTCATGTGATGATGGGCATCAAATATGGACTATTAGAGCTATAGGTAGACTCATCATCCTTAGTTATGCTCTGAACATGGAGATACCCTTTCCCTCTTGCTTACATTTCTTTATGAGAATATATGTGTATTGGGTTGAGCTAAATTCTATTGTGTATTTATATTTCTCCATTTATGGTTTTTAGATAATCCTACTGGGTATTTATTTACTCACCCCTACATGGACTTTTCCTTCACGTGTTGTGTCTTACGTAGATGATTGGAAGATCAGTGGGGACTTCAGACGAGAAAAGCAGTACTTGGGTACATTGATCATGTATGGTGTTCAGACATGGAGATCAAGAGTTGAGATCCCTTTATCTTTCCTTCTGTCCAGTTTTTGTTGATTTGGGTCATCATTTTTGTTTGGGCATGTAGTTTTACCCATTTGTCTTTGGCTATATATTATCACACTCTAATTTGTTCCCTAAATTTTATTTTATGAATGGTTATACTCTATATATTGTAGTATATTATTATTCCTATGAAATTTTCCCTATATATGTTTTTGTGTGTATTTATTTACATTAAGTTAGGGCCTCCAATTTCATTTTATTCCATCTCAACACTTTTTTCCAACCGCTAGCCATTTGAAGGTAGGCTTGGGGGTCACACTCAGCTTTCTGCCTACCAGGTGGGCCTAGTGGGTCAGTTCATGATGATACTAGTCAAAAACCTATGGAGTAATGGGAGGAACACATGAGTTCACGTGAAAATATGGCCCAGACTAGGTGATTCCAGTTAGAGCGTTACATTCCCTTTATTTGATTGAAATTTAGTGGAATGGGTGTTAGGGGATGATGTTGGTTTCTTTTCATTATTTTTTCTTCTGAAATTTTTGGTGTATATTTAAATACTCTTTTCTTAATCTTGTTTCCTTGTTCTTTTGTTGAAAAAATGGAATAAATTTAATTTTTCCAAAATGGAAAGGAAAAATTGAGAAAAAAAGGTAGTATCAACTACTATATGAATGAATTTATTTGTGAACTACTAACTTAAAAGGGATAGGATTGGGTTGAATGTTACACCATAATGTAACTAGTATGTTTATATTTATTTTACATAATCGTTTCATGATGTTTTGAATGTTTTAAATTCAAAGACATGAAAAATGTAAAGATAGTGCATAATTGACATTTAGTGCATAGTTACTGCTAACCATGTATCTCAACTATGTATAGGGGAAATTCATTCCAAAAAGATTCATATAATTATTTAATTACTTCCATAACCATTATCTAAACAATTCAGCATGTCTAGGAAACTCTAGAAGCTATCGCATGATTATCACATGGTTTCCTAAACAATGCATCCAAGCCGTTTTATCTTCATAGGAACATAAATTATGATTTCCCAATTTTACCCTACAATTTTTTACCCAATTTCCTCCCATAGTTGATTCATCCTCTCCCAAGCATTGAGCCCACCCCATTCCTGTCCTCTATTTGGATTCCAAATGGTAGGTTTTTCATAATTTTTGGTTGATTGTTTTAGGTAAGTCCATCAATATATCATCCTCCCCTTTTTATATCCCTTTTCATCTCTTCCTCTTTCCCTAAGATGTAAATGGTGACATGGGGTTTTATGTTTTAATATTTTCACTTGGGGTTTCTCCATGTTTTTGTTTTTCATGGAAATTTAAGGTTCTATCTTTTCCTCTTTTGTGGAATAATACCTTTCAATTATAGATTCATTTATTTATATTAGTTTATTCATTAACATTCCTTTTGATAAAAAAATTCATTGGTTCTTGCATAGTTTTAATGATGTTTTCTTCGATATAAAATCTAAAATTTGTAATTATAACTATCATGAGTTTGTTTCTCTTGTATTCTATACTACCTCAAATAATAAAAAGGTTATTTTCTTTATTAAAATTTTAAAACTTTTAGTAATTAGAATCATTTAATATTTGGTGTTTGATGAAATATCTAGAATGGTTTTATAGTGAAATAATTTAAATAAATTACAAAGATGATTTATTTATGATATATAATGGTATGGAAACATATTTTTATAACTTTTTCTTAATGGAAAGAGGATTTTTTCACACTTGATTTTTTTTATGAAATACTTTCATTGAATTTGAAAATTAACTATCATTATGTTATTATATTATTTCATGATGGTTTTATTAGGTGAAAAAAAATTAGTTGTTTATATTAAATTGGTATTTTGTTTTTAAAGGTTTTATATATCTGAAATTCTATTTGTGAAATGAAAATAATGGTTTTATTTATGTGATTTATACAATTGAATATATTCCCCATGGTTATTGTTTTGTTATCATATGTTATGGTATGAAATTATAAAACAATAATTAATGGGTTATAAGTATTTTTATAAAGGGGTTATTTATTTGAAATCTTTTCGGGGGTGAGGTGATATTTTTTATATGAATATTAATGTTTTATTTTATTACATAAATTTAAATGATCTTGTCAATTTAGAGTACTATGGGATATATTGGGTAGTTAAGAGGACGTTTGGGTGATGGTTAGTATACTAGTTGAGATTTCTCACTATCTTGTATACCTCATAGTGTACAATAATTATTCTGGATAACAGTGTTCTAACTTAGGGATATTGAGAGAGAGAAAACTATGTGTTGGTGTAGTAAGTATCATTGACTATAAATACTATTATATTCATTTTATTTATGTACAGGATCATCACCTTATTTTATAGGGTGTCTCACTATGAAAACTATTATATGATGTTTATGTATGTTTGTTATTTTTTTCATTTTTATGGTTTTATTACTTTTAATGTTACATTATAATACCTTCTTTGATGATTTTAGTGATTCATTACCATATTTATCTTTCACTTCTATCATGGTTTAGTATTTATTCATATTGGTTGTAGTTTACCTATAAATAATGTTATAATTATGGATATTGTGTTTCTTTTTCTTTTATAATTGTTCATTTTTTTATTCAAGAGTTTGGTATATCTTAATCATGGTTTTATAGTTTTATTAAAAGTGTTTATTTCTTATATTTCATTTAAAACTTAAAACATAAATTATATTTCAAAATATAAATTTATTTTTTTGAAATTAAAGAAAAGTATAGTAAAATGATTTTACAAATGAGTTTCCTCATCTTTAATTTCAATGTTTTAACTCATATAAATTTTTTAAGGTGTTTTATTATATAATGAAAAAACCTTTTTAAAAATTAGAGACACCAAAGGGATCTTACTACTTATTAATTTTCTTCCTAAAAAAACTAAATACTTTTATATGATGTATTTCGAACTATTGTTTTATGAATTTATTTTCAAATGGATTTGTATACGGTGCTTGGTGGGATCCTACATGTCATGTGTAGCTTACAACCTACATACACACTAAATGTGTGGTTATAATATTATTTTAAAATTATAAATGTGTTAGTAAGATCCTTAGTTCAATTACATGATCATGATATTGGTTAAAGTATGAAAGAGGTGGTAAGTGAAATGTGTTTGCGTGTTATATGGTGAAAAGTAGTTGGTATTTGTTTTGTCTATATTTAAGTTATGAATATTGGAATTATTATTCATAGTGCCTCATCAACATCTCCTATTTCATGTCAAAATTTATTAATTATTTAGTATTTTACAAATTTTTGATATTAGTTGTGTTTATGACATATTTATTCTGGAGTTTTGCCTAATATTGTTCTATCTCATCCAGTATTCTAATTGTTTTGAAAATATTTATTTATTGTTCTCGACATTATAATATATTGAATTTTCATACCAAATTCTAATTGGAGGTATTTTTTAATTTATGACTTATTAGGATAAATCATTACCAATTTGTGTAATGTTTATTCCCTCAAACCATAATTCATCCCATGGAAATTATAAATGTGTATCAGGTCTTATGGAAGATTAACTTGGCAAAAATGTCAGGCTGACCCGAGATGGTTCATTAAATATAATTCTTTAAATATAAGGGAATGTGTGATGTACATTTCATTAAGTGAAATAATTTTAAATATTATATATTACATAAAGATCCAAGCCTTCTCATTTGATCCTTTTTTTTACTTTTACAAAACGAATTCGACCCTTAGTACAACATTGTAAAGTCTTTGAGATTAACCAAAATTCATGTCTCCATGAATGGTGATATAATAGTAACAAAAACAGTGTAGTGAAATAATCATGATCTTGAGGATGAGAACACCTTTTAAAATTTTTTCATTTATTAAAGAGATACATATTCATAGGAAGGTTAGTATAAATTATACAAGAGAGGAAATGATATGATGGAATGAATTAAGATGGAATAAAAATAGAATTAAGAAATTAAGTTTATATAGAGGGAATGATGATTCATTTGATAATGATGGTTGGAAAAGTTATTTCAATGATAAATAGTCAATATAAATTTAAATTGGGTAAGATTAAATGAATTCATTGGTGACATTGACTAGGTTTAAAAAAATTATGGGAGAATTTGTAAATTTATTTTATTAAATATTTTATCAAAATATTTATTTTAATTTATTCCTTCAAATTTTTTATCTTTCAACATTAATGAAAATTTAAAATTTGTGGTTATTTTTTTATATTTAGGATTTAATGGTAAATTAAGCTAAAATAATAAAATACAGAAATTATTTTTTTGCGAAATAAATTGAATAGACCAACACTCATTTCTCATACGGATTTTTCATTGGTGTTATGGAATTTAAAAAGTTATAAATGGTAAAGAAAGTATTGAAAAAATAGATTTTATGAATCAACATGTTGTATATTATTTAAAATGTTTTAAGGATGATTACTTTCATTATTCAAGACATATGAAACAATGCATGAATTATTATGTGATATTAGAACATGTGATAATTGTTGGATCGAATATGTAGATGTATGTGTATATTAGATGGAACAATACAAGAGGTGGGTGAATTGTATGTTTAAAACATAGAGTTTAAACACTTAGAGATTAGTTTAAAAGATCTTAAACTAATAGAATTCAAACAACCACAATTGTATTGAATATAAAGGTATGAAGTAATGTAATAATATTAGAAAAGTAAAGTAATTGTATTCAAGATGAATACAATAATCAGAGTAATACAACTGTGAGAGATTCTACCATAAAGCGTATAAAATCTATTAATACAAATTGTAATAGAATAATTGTAATTAAAATAATTAAAATTGAAAGTGTAATGAAGAAATGAAACTATAAAGATTCCTTTCTAATACAAACAGCAGTTAAAATGTAAAATTATTAGAATTATTTTGACCCAAAGAGAAGGGTTATCCTTTCACCTAGGATAAGAGGCCGGTCTTACCACCACCTTGGTAAGCCCTCGATTCGATGATCGGTTCGTCTGCCTGCCTATCCCCAGTAGCCCTCGATACGATGATCGGTTCGTCTGTCTGCCTAACCCTGGCAGCCCTCGACACGATGATCGGGACGTCTGTCTGCCTATCCCCGGTAGCCCTTGATTTTGTAGGTAATCGGCACCTCTGTCTTTCAATTACTTGAAATCCCTCGATACGAAGATCGGATGCACAGAGCACAAAGCATGAGAGAAGTCAAAGTGTCTGTCTCTAGAACTTGATAGAAGCAAAGTATCAAAGTTATATCACCATCCACCTTTCTCGGCTTCAAATGACCTCCTATTTATAGGACTCAGGTTCCTACGGTCACATTTCCTCCAACGGTCATATTTCTCTGAAAAACTCGGAGGGACTTGGACACCTTGCATTATAACGGTCACATTGAAACAGAAATCACGACATCGTTTTGATTAGTTTCTAACTAACTCAACGACATCGTATTGGCTAAAACAAGACATATGAAGATGATAAACAAGAGTACGATTAATATAAAACATGTGTTTCTTTTTGACTAAGTACCAAAACAAGAAAGTATGAAAGTATGAGTGTTATAAGTATTACTAAATGTAATTTATTGATATGATACAAAGTAAGATACACAAAAGTGAGTACGATTGACAGAGTTAGTACAATACTATTGACAGAGTCAGTACTATACGATTGACAAAGTCAATACGATACGATTAACAGAGTCATTACGATACGATTGACAGAGTCACTACGATGCAAGATAAAAGAAATTTGTGATTTCGAAAACATGATATAGAAGTCAAAGGAAAACTTTTGACTCAACAATAATCCTTACCATTGTTGAAATTAAAGTGTTTGAAATGTTACTGATTATGACATCAATTATCACAAAAATCAACACAGTTTTGTGAGGGAATCTTTATTTATTATTAAAGGATGCCTCTCATTATAACTACATAATTGAAGATGATATCATATATTTTAGTGTACCAATAGTGGTGTAACATCACAATATTTATTATGTATTTAATATTAAAAGAATATTTTGAGTTTGATAGCTTGTAATAAATGAAACACCGAACTAAAACAAACCATGGTATATTTTAATGAGATAAAATATTACAATGAAAAACAAACATTAATACATTATGATAATATAAAATGAGTCATCATTAGAAAACCTACAAGAGGAATAAAACCAAAAGTATATAAAAAACCATGAACATGAAATCCCTATCCTCATAGTTTTATTTGATGATCATACCATCGATTATAATTATGGAAGGAAGGAAGAATATTATAAATGAAATAAAAATTTTACGAGTGAAGTAAATAAATAGGATGAATGATTCTAGAGATGTATGTAAGGATATATATAAGAATGCTATATATCTATTGGACATATAGCTGCTAGACATATGGTCATTGGATATATGGAAGTAGGAAATATGGCCCTTGGAAATATAGTAATTGGACATATGGTCATTGGACTTATGGACATTGTATATATGGTCACTGGACATATGGCCACTAGACATATAGCCATTAGACAAATGGTTGTTGGACATATAGTCGTTAGACATATGGTTGTTGGATATGTGTTCATTGGACATATGGTCATTGAACATATGGCCATTGGATATATGGTCACTGGATATATGCTTATTAAATATAAAAATGCCCAATATTAACATTGATGTTGTGTAATTGTTGAAAATATATATATAATTCATAAATAATAAATAATTATTGAATGAAATAAAAAGATAATATTTAATAGAAATATTTTATTATTTTTATTACTTATATATCAATATTTTTATTTTTATTTCAAATTAATTATTTAATTTTTTTTAAAATTAAAATAAATACTCTAATACCAATGGATTTATAAAATTCAATGGTTATAAAATAAATAATTTATTTTAAGGGGATTTTATTAAAATCATTTAATATTGAAAATTGGATATTTTTCAAAGAACTATTTTTTATTTGTTGTTTATTTTTACCTTTATAAATTAAATTCATCACTTTTAAAGTGTTATTATAAAAAATGATTCACTTTAGAAAAAAAATATTAACACTCATTTAATTACTGATGTTTAAAAAATATGATTAAGAACACTTAATGGTTATAAAATAATTTCTTATAAAAATAATTTTTTCTATATATTTTAGGTTTTCATTTAAATGTAAAATTACTCATATTTAGAAATTAAATTATATTAAATGATGAAAAAAACTAATTAGAACATCTAAATTACTTGATAAGGTCAATTTAATTTTTAAATGTTAAAAAACGTTATTGGAGACCAAATTGAGTTACCACAGTAAAGATAAAATGAGGTAGAAGAGTTAAATTAAGGCCTAAATGATGAAAATATCTATAAACATAACTTTAAATTTTGTGGATTAGGTTATTAATGACCCATATCCATTATTTGTATACTTTTGATCTAGTTTTAGTGAACAATGATAACATTAAACCATAGGGAATGAGTATTTTCATAAATACCACTAAAAATCCCCAATAAAGGGACCCCTCATCTAACCCTCACAAACCAACACTTTATATTTTTTTATATATTTAATAACTACCCAATTTTCCTCTCCTAATTTATTATTATATTTTTGGTATTCTCTTATCCCAAAAATAAATCTAAAATCCATCATTATGAAGGAACCGATTTTTGTGAATGATAGAATTCATCAATGTTTATACCTAGCTCTTCACTATTTCCTTCAATTATCTACCCACCTACAATATTTATAAATATAATTATAAAATGATTTTATATTAAAAAAATTATTCTTAGGAAAAAATGATATTAATATTACAAAACTTTGTACTCTTACACATTTATTGGTATAGCATGTTCTTTTTTGGATCGATTCAACCACCTACATGAACAATGTTATACTATCTCCAACATTTCTAAAATTAATTTGTATTAATAAATAAATATTTTTAATATGTTATATTTAATATTGATTTATTTCAATAGTGTTATTTAAAAACAGTGACATAAAAATTTAAGGTCATTAAAAATGAACTTACTATTATCATTAAATTACTTGAATCATGATCAACATATATTCTGTTATTGCAAACCATACCTATACATATAATTAAATAAAAAATAAACTAAATAAACCATTGAATAAAAATTATTACATATACATGAATAATCTATTAATGATAAAAAAATACCAAATAATGGGGAACAACATCTCCATTATGAAACTTGTATGAAACAATCAAAATTAAAAACATCTGATGATGAAAATAAACAATAACTAACTAATATATGCGTAATAAATTATTACAATTCAAGAGTATAAATGGTTATATTTATGAACAAGGTTACTATACATGAGGTAAAATATCCTTCTTATAAATTAGGATTAAAGGTAAGGGTTTCTTTCTAATCTCACTTTAAAATGAGATTATTTATGAATAAATTTTCATTAGGGTAAATTTTATGTTATTTTCCAATAAATATCCAAATATTTTATTATAATTTGGTTTTTTATAGGTTTTACATGTCTTATTACCATTTCACCACCCTTTGGTTAACAGTTCAATTGAACGGTTTCCTACAAGTGTTTTAACCATATCTCATCTTTTTATAAAGAAAATTTTTTCCTCCATTTTAATATTATTTATTTTGTTTTATAAATTACCTTATCTATAATAATATGATTTATTAATATTATTTTATATTTTATTTGAGTTTCTTTACAAAATATTAAATAGATTCACTTTTTAATGTTCTCCCTATGTTCGATTTTCTATTGTCTCTGAATTTCTTTACAAAGTGTTAATGGAATAATTTTTTAATTTTTTCCACATGATGGAATTTTTCAAACTTCATATTTATTTTCATTATGAATATTCATATACAATTTTCCATATTTTTCAAATTTAATTTCTATTTCCATTTTTTATAAATTATTTTCTTTTAAAGTAATAATCATCAAAAATATAATGTGTATTTTTTCTTCTCTCTCAAGTAATTTTCAATTCTATTATAATGTGTTTTTATCTACTTCCATACCATTTAATGATTCTTAAGCTTCACTAGGGTAATTATATAATTATTTCATCCACCTTTTTTCATTGGACGGCTTATGTCTGTGTCTTGATGAAATTTTCCTGATACCTATTTTTTCAATCTTGATAAATAATATATGATGGATTTATGATCATTTCATTGTTCATTTAGAACACAAATGTATTTTTTGACATTATTTCATTGGTCGGTCTGATATAGACCACCAATTCATTATGTAATGTTTTATATCTTCTAAGAATATTATGGGATGGAGGTGGTTTCCCCATGTCCAAAATGTTTTAATGAGCATGTGGTTAGACAAAGTCTATAATGTTATGTGAGGGTTTCTATCCTAGTAAATTTTGATGTGAATTTATTTTTAGTTAACCTTGATATATGTTTTTATTTATATAATTTTTTTTTATGGAATATTGTTTTTTATGAACATACATATGTCATATTCTCATAACTCCTGATTATTAACTCATATATTGACACTCATATGACCCATGTCTTATATTATACCCAAATATTCTTATATTGATTCATGAATTATGATCCATGTTTTATAGGTTTTTTCCTTTTTGATATCTTCATGTATCTTGATTATGTTCACATGACCACATTTTCATCATATACTCAATTATTATATTCGATTCGTATCTCTTTTTTTCTCCCATTGAAAAGCGTATGAGCTCTTCCTTTCTTATGTTTAATTTTTTTCTAGGTTATGAATAATTCCATTAAAAATGATATGTATTTATGGGTATCATGTGAGAATAATTTTGGTAGGAGATATTGAATAATAGTGTTATAATGATTTATTTACTTATCAAATCTTCTACAAAACTAAACCTATAGGTTCTAGTGTTTTTTCTTTGAGATGTAATTAAGAATCAGGTAAAATGATGTATTATGCTGGTATATTATGTTTGTTCCATCTCATTAGGTATAAAAACTATTTTTAGTTATTTTTGGTGATTATGTTATGAATACTAATAGAAAATAACTTAAATTTCCTATTATAATGTAAAATCTGTGGAGGATAAACCTAAAATTCCATATGTTTAAATTAAGGTGTGATATTTTAAGACATATTAGTATTTATTTTCCTTCTCACATGATTTAATAATATAATTATTGTTCTATGATACTCACACTGACCTTTTTTTATTTATTAAATGGATGGATCTAGGAGGAACTGGGTAAAGAATAAGTGTAATGGATAATGAAATTATTTTCAAAATGAGAAACAAAATATAATGGGTGTTGGAGTTGAAAATATCATGGTAATACTGACCCACAATTCTCATGTTATGAATAATAACTCAAAATATTTTGAACTCCCAAACATGCCAAGAATGAAATGACTATTCATTAAGGCCTTTATATAAAAACACCCACCCTCCATTAGTGGGTATTATAATCAAATAATTTTTAAGAAATGGTTCAATAAAATATAAAATATATTTTCCAATCACCAGTTCTTAGACAATGAAAAGGTTTTTTAATCTTTTTATAATTCAAAATATGATTATGAAAAATGAAAAAATTTCATTAAGAATATAAGGAAAACGAAAAAAATTGAATCCATATAATGGGTATAGTTTAGGAATATATTTTTTTAAAAGAAAATCCTTGAATTTTTTACACTAAAATATAGAAGAAATACATTGAGCTGAAATAATATAATGATGTATCCATTTTTACCTACTAATAAAACATGACAATACTTTCAAAGTATTATTATATATTTTTCATTGACTCGAATAGAAAAATAAAATATTTATTTAGTGTCTTAAAACATCATCCTTAAATGTAATTGGATATAAAATAATTTTTTGATATAAAGAAATTTTTCCATGTGCTCTCAAGGTGTAAATGGAAATGGGTGACTCCCATTATTATTTTCTTTGGTATAAGAATAGGAAAATGGAGTTTCATTGAAACTCAAATGATAAATCCATGGATGAAAGAAGATCAATTTTTATATATTCTATATATATAAGAATAATAATGTGGGAATGAGGAAATTATTAAAGAGTGTGAGAGAGAGAGGGATAGAAAGAACATGAATGTAGAAGGGATATGAAGAATGAAAATAGTGATCAACCTAATGCACCTCTCATAGTTCAATTCATCAATTGTAAGGTGTATGAACACTATGACAAAAAGTTCACTAAATCAAGGGTTAATTATGAAAATCAGGATCAACATCCTACAAATCCATGAGTTAAAGGGAAATCCTAAGTAATCACAACTACTAAAGTTAATCATGAGAATAAAGCATTAATATATGAACTAATAATCCACTCTAGAACTATAAATTTATTATTTGATTATTTATATTCTTACTAGTTCATTTGTTAAAAAAAATTAAGACTATAAAATTACTAATACAATGATTAAATATTGAATTATCATTAAAAACGCCTTGTGTCGCAATGATTTCTTCTTATGTCTATAATTCCATTTATATAAAAAAATTCTTTAATTTTGTTCCTATAAATATTATTATTATCCAATTAGTTGAATTTTATGTAATTTTGGGAAGGGATTTTCTCTCTCGACAAATATCCCATTATAATTTTCAGGTTAAGGAAGTCACATTTTATATCCCAAGTGAACTTATGACAATATATTAGTGAAAGTATTATTATGAATTCTATATGCCAATTACTTCCAATACATGGTTCTTAATACCCAATCATGAGAGATATTTAACTCAAAATGTTCTGGGAGAAACTGAGTCTTGAGGATATGATGATTGTGGATGAATACATTAGATGAAATAAGATTTTGAAAATTTTGATTAAAATAGCTATATTTTCTATAAATGATATTAAAGTGCCTTAATGGAAATTAGGATTAAGGGGATGTTTTTCTTTCCATTCTCAGTTGAAGTATAGATTATTTATCATTAAATTTCCATTTGGGTATGTTTAATTTTTATTTATCTCTAAAACCCTCTTTAATTTATTTCTCATTGGTTACTTTATATTTTTTACATGTATTCTTACCATTTCACCTCTCTTTGGTTCATTATTAAACTAAAAGGTATCTTGAAAGTGCATCCAACATTATTGCATCTTCTCAATTGGTAATGTTTATCTTCTATGTTCATATTTTTTAATTCTTATATAACTGTTATTCTTTTTAATTCTATGATCTCTTAAGGTCATTTTATATTATCCTTTACTTTTTATAAAGGAATGAAAGGAATAACTTGTTAACATTTTACACACTTTTAATTTTATATTACCTTTACTTTTATTTACACTATTATTAGAGGATTCATTTTTAACATTTTCCATATAAACATGTTTTCTCACTGGATTTTTAAATTTTCTTTATAAAGATTAATCTCTATGTTTTCATGGTTTTCCAAAGTAATTTTTGTTCCCCTTTCTTTATAAATTATTTTCATTAAAAATTAATGATATTAAAATATAAAGGGTATTTATTATTATTTCTAAAATTAATTTTTAATTCTCTTATAATTTGTTTCAAATTTATTTCATTATCTTTTAATTTTTCTTTTTCTTCATTGGGGATATTATGTAATGATGTTATCCACCTTTTTTCATTGGATGGATTATGACCCTGTATTGTATAAATTTTCATGAAACTATTTCATTTAAATAAGTTTAATTAATATATGATAAATTTATGATTATTTTAATTTTCATATGGCACACATATATATGGTTTAACATTATGTGATAACTAAGTTTGATATATCACTCCAATGCGTTGAGCAATGTTTTATAAAACATGAGGAAAAGATGTTATGGGGGTGGTTAGCCCAAGTCTTAAATTTTTTGGGGCTTGATTTGTTACACCAAGTCCACAATGTAATGATAATATGGTTAGCCTAGTCTATAATGATCTGAATTCTTTTATGGTTAACCTTTAAATATGTTTTTATTAATTTTCTTATGATTATTCCACATTCTTTTATCATGAAACATACCCATGTCGTGTTCTTATGACTTGTGATTATTGACTCATGCTTCCACACTCCTATAACTCATTTATTATGTTGTCCACAAAAATTATTATCAGGATTCAGGATTTATGATCCATGTTTTATTCCTTAAAATATGAGTTTGAGAGTCAATCCTTTATATTGATCTTCCCCTCATGAAAAACTCATAGTAGAATATGATTTTGAGAGTCAATCCAATTTTATTATTATTTATTAATATTATCATGGGTAAGTATAGAAATATCTTTTCGTAGTCTTACTTAAAGGGGAAATTGATAAGAAATCCCTTTTATTTCAATTCATCCTTATAATACATAAGTAGGTCTAATGTTTCACCTACTGATCCCCCTATACTTTCACATAGGGAGATGACTCTAATTATCTTCTGAGTAGTTTATATCTCAACATCATCCCATTATTATTTTTAAATAATTTATTGTTTCTCCGCATTGTAAAGTTAGTATGGATTTACTTTCTATTCCATTTATTATCCGAATTTACCTTTCACTATTTTTCTTATTTTTTCTTTGTTAACTATGTTTGTTGTAGACATGATTTCATCAAGATAAGATTCCACATGATGTGAATTGCCTTATGTATCATATTAGGTAATAACTAAGACCTTAAATGCCTTGAGTCTTAAACCCTTACCCATTGATCTGTTCATCATGGTTTTAGAGATCTTAGATTAGTCCTTTAATTTTATAGTCTTCTTATTCTTGAAAAACAAATATTCCCTAGAGCCAAGACCTCTTTTTTTATATTCAAATTACCTAAATGAAATGGAATTTAAGTATCTCTATCCTCCTAAAAGTCTAAATCGGCTTTTAGATGAAACCAAGTTCTTTATATCCTTCCCAAAATTCATTGGTATACATTTTAAGGAAGTCCTACTCGCTTGAATTAGGATTCTTAGCACTAGTATGTTTCTTATTTCTTCTTTGAACAATGTCTTTCCAACCTTCATTATATATGCTGGTAATAAAAGCTCAATCTAAAAGATTAAATTGATTATATAAATTAATTATAGAAGTTTTATACCTTAAAAAATACCTAGGGGAGTAATTTTCTAGTCCATGTCTATTCAGGCTATAGAAATTAATCAAAAGTACCCCCCCCCACCTATCCCACACTATCATTTCCATTTGTTTTCCCTTAGTGATAGGAAAAAGCCCAATTTTTATGTACGATTGAGATATTTCCTATAACGGGGTTTTTTATTCTTATATTCATTCCATGGAATTAACTAAGCTGATAATAAACTCCCATAAGAGGATCCTCAATGATTGTATTAAACAAAACTACCTTCTCATAATAGGTAATAGTTAGAGCTAGATTTAGGGAAGTATTCTCCCCCCATCATTTCCGCTACCTTAAAATAAGAAACAGCCTCACCATCAACCAAAAGGAAAAGACCTACTCTAGTCTTCCTTAGAGGTGATTAAAATCTTTTTGATGGTGTACTAGTCGAAAATATGTGGAATAAAAAGTAACACTGGGACACAAAATGAACCTTGTGGAAGCACCCAAACTCATCCTCTACCTAAATCAAAATCAATTAAACCAGAGTCTTAGACACATAAACTTTCGTGTAGATCCATGGAAAGATAGGGTGACACATGGACTTGGATATACTATCATAACATAATGACTTGAAAACTAGTTTTCTAAGAAATTGAAGAATTTATAATTTTTGAAACCAAAGAGGCGGGAAAAGGAATATTTCCCACCTTGTTGAAGATATATGATAGAGAAACATGTTAAATTCATACTACCAAAGTGTAATAAGTGGAAAAAATCAATGAGACACTTGTTGTTGGACTAGAATGATTATAAATCATTTTCCCCCATGAATAAAATAAAAATATTTTGAAAATTAAATAAATCAAAGAAAGAACAATTATTCAATACCAAATAAGTGTTAAAAAATATTCTAAAGCGTCCACTAATGGTCATCGTCGACCTAACTGATCTCCCAATGAATTATGGAGGAATGGTAACAAATCATTGAACTCTCATAGATATGGAAAAAGCTTCAGGATCACATCTATGAGTGAATTTACCTATGGGAATTGTGATATTTTAGGGAATTCTAGGAAAGATTTAAGGGTTGTGAAGAGGGTGAAGATCTAATGGCTAGCCACATACAAGACCATGAAGGGTCCCCCTCCCCTTGTATTGGATGAGGGATGGAAGGAGAAAACATCACCATAGACGAAACCCTATGGTGAACCATGGGATTCATCCATCTTCATGTCCTTATGTTATATTTTTGTATGATGAATACGGTCTCATACCCACATGACCATCTTATACTCACTTATGATCTTCGATTCATATCTCTTGTGCTCAGCCCTTTCTGAGCCTCTGTAATCAACCTTTATTTTGGTTCATTTTACTGAGGTTATGAAGTAGAATATTACATATGATTTGTCTCTAAGGGATCATGTGTGAAGAATATTTATGGGAGATTTTGAATAATAGTTGTAAAACACATTTATTAAGTATCTTATTATGAAATAAACATAACCTATTTTATCTAGGGTGTGTTTTATATTGAGATTCAATTAATAATCATGTAAAATTATGAAGTATGTATGTATGTTATCGTTGGGTAATCACAATTGGTATCAAAGTGCGGTTTAGTTATTTTTGGGGACTATATTGTAAAGAATAATAAGATAGAACCAAAAACAACCTCTGATGAACCAAAATTGATATAGGATTGTCCTAAAAATTTCATAGGTTGAAATAAAATTTTTAAAATTTAGGACTTCCTAATATTAATTTTATTCATCATATGATTGCTTACAATAATTTTTGTTGGTTGATACTCACACTAACTATATTGGTTTTAGTTGAGGACTGGAACCAAGATACACCAAGTAAGCAATGATTGTAATGAAAAATATAAGTATTTACTTAATGATAAACCAAAATGGATGGGTGATGGAGTATAAAATCTCATGGTGATTCCCACCACACATTCTTGATCTATAAACAATACAGAGAACCTATTATACTCCCAAACAAGCCATTAATTCCCTCATATGGTAGTTCCCACCCTATTTTAGTGGGTTTTCTAATATACTAATTATATATCAATTAACAAATATAGTAGAAATGATATTTCATGTTCTAAAATTATAAGATAATTAGAAGGTTGTTTTATCTCTTTATCATTTGGAAAGTGAATCGGGTCAATGGTAAACTCTCATTAAGAATTCAAGGATAGATGTTGAAATAGACTTATGATATTATTCTTATATAAAATTATCTTTATTTAATGGGATAGATTAAATTGGATTAATTAAAGAATAAAATCCAATAGATCCTGGATAATGGTTTTATATACTGGAGTGCTTCACCATAGGGTGCACCTATCCTCTTTGTTAAGAATAAGTATTTATCAATGAATCTCTATATCGATTATTATGAACATAAAAATATTACAATCAATAATAAGTATCATATTGCATGTATTGATGACATATTATTTAAAGATCCAAACCTGTGGTTACATTATTACATTGATACTAAATATAAGAAACAATATCCCAAAGTAGTGAATAGATTAGTAATCTTGGTAAACTAGATACATACATAAATCACATAATACATTTGAAAACATAAAATAAAACATAGTATTTTCTTTGGGTTCATATTTATTCCCTCTACAACATCCTTTCATATCAATCATAAAATATTTCCTAGAATCCAAGGAAAAGGAAACAGAATATAGGGGTCATATAAGATGCCCAGTAAGGGAATGCATATAGTGAAAGCTAAAGTAGGCATGAAAATATAGTAGGAATAAATTACAATCAAGTATTACCACATAAAAAATCACATGATTTTAAAAATTATACATGGATATAAAAACTATTCAAATAAACTCATATACAACAATAATTGATTTCATAATGATGGAATGAATAATTTCGGGCATATAAAACTTAGCATCGAGTCTGTGTGCTAAGACATCTAAAAATACCATCAAGGTCTCATGCCAATACATCTATATAAATAGGTAAGGACTCATCTAAATGCCCAATATATTTTGTCTCATGATACCAACTGATGCATTGAGGGGACATGTAATTTTAGGCCCCAACCATAACTTAATAAGTCTAATGCATTCACCATATGAATAAACAACATAACATAATCAAAATGCCTTAAAAATAAGTAATTTTATGTATTAGAAGAACAATAAAATGTAATATTAATACTTTACCCCATTAAATCTTATCAAAAACCATCCAATGAAATATGGTGTATTTTATCATAAGAGTATAACTATTGTAAATTATAAGATTCAAAAAGGATTATGATATAGATGAAAATACTTTCGAAAGCTCCCTAAAAATATTCTTGAGTAAACTCCCATTTTCACTTTGAATATAATTATTTAAATTCTAAAAATTTCCCAAAAATTAAGGACAAAAATTTATTTGTAAGTAAACCTATAAACCTATAAATTAATATTTAATATAAATAGCATACATGGAAATGAGAAATTTTATTCATGTTTTATAAGCTAAATAAAATCCATTCCCACATTTTTAGAAATGTCAAAAAGTACCTCATTTGAAAAATTATAAGACAAATCCTTTTAAACCCTTTATAAAAAAGTAATAATGGGGAAAAATGTTTAATAAATCATTGGATGATGTTAAATAATCCTATAAGACATTTTAAGTTAAATATGGACTTGTAAGGGAAATATTTTTTACCGGGTAAAAAATAAGGACAGTTTTCCTTAAAAATATTATTACAGTATATTGATTACTTAAAGAGATGAAAATGAAAGGAAAATTGTTAATTGATAGAAATACCTATATTAGAATAATAAATATTGGTTTAAAGATAACAAAATCAGATAATTCTCCTAATGGAGACCTAAACATTATTTCATCAGGTTTTAATGTGTGGAAAGGGTTTCGCTCAACGGTTTGATCTTGGGGTGTTTAAAGGCCTTGATCAACTGCACATTAGGTTTTCCATCTATTTCATCTTCCCTAGACACTGCTAATGGTTACCTCATCAATAGATAGGTACATACCTGCTTTCTAAAGTTCAGCGGTCATTTATGTTTTCAGGCCCAATGAATCTTGGGGACTCTCATTGGTCGAGATGATGGAAGGTTGGATTAATCACCCCATATTGAGGGGAATTTTTTCCTACTCTGAGGAACTCTTATTTATTTAAGATATGTTCATGAAATACTTCCTAGAACCCAATATGGTACTGGTTAACCCTATTTCAATGACTTGATTACGAACATGTATTGATAAGGACAATCATATGTATATCATGGGTTCTATATCACTCTGTTATTTAGTTATAATGCTCTGGGTTATGGACACGTTCAAGCACTCTAGAGTTTATTATTTTACAAGGAGATGGATGGTGTCTTGGAGATGGGATTAAACCTCTATGAGGAATCCTATGTATATTTAAAAAATAATAATCAAACCGCATATAGTTTGCTTGACATAGTTTAAGGTCATATTACTAGACCCATCCATGCAGTTTAACATCATACTGTAAGGATGTTAATATCATCCTCAGACCGCAATGTGGTTTCCTACATATCCTATTTCATATAAGAATTATATTCTACATAGGTATTTCTACGGGTGTCAATGCCATAAGAGATATGACATTATAGGCTCTAGGCAAGACATATGCATGTGATATTTCACTAGATTTCTTCATTGGGAATATAGCCCTTTGAGCGAATATGAGATGTAATCAGGCTTAAATTCTAATTGTAACTCGTCACTGGGGAATTCCCATCATGTTATTGGTACAAATCATCACTAGTATCTAAGCTCACATGATCCATGATTTGTGTGTGAAACAAGATATAGTGGTAGATTAGACACATTGAATATGATCATATTCATATAGGGATTACACATTAAATTTGACCTATGAGAGGAATGATCACCCATCTCATATAGGAAATGGTATGCATTTCAGGTCATGGGAATGTTTCTTACATATCCTGAATATGGGGGGAATCATAGTTCTCTTAGTTCACTTCATACCAAACACACTAATGGTTGTGAGGTTTTTGAGGGAATATTCAGAACTTATATTTAAGATGATGCTCATTAGATATCAGGACATAGGAAGGATTCCTACGTATCTAGGTTATGACGGGAATTAGAGTTCTCATAGTTCAGCTTATCCCTTAACCCACTGATAGGATAAGGTAGATGATCACACACGTAGACATTATGGCCATCTTTGAGGTTTTAGGGATGCTAGGGGATTACACTGAAATGGATTCCCTATAGCCAAATACATATTTATATTATTCCAGTAATTAGGGATTATGATCCAAGACTTCCCATTTCGTCAGGGATTACAATCTAAGGCTTCCAAATTAGTATACTCATATCATGTTATTCATAGGGGCTTATACTTTTTGTATTCCTAATTGGTCAGGGCTTACACTCCAACGATGCCCAATTGGTATTCACATTCCTTATCTTATAAAATATTTAAGAAAGGTAGTGATGACTATGATGGTCTATGTGAGAGAATGATATTGGTAGGGTCACATGAATGAATGACCCTAGATCATCAAGGAAACTTCCCTCATAAAAAGGGGAATAGAGAGGAAGATTCTTAGTCAGGATTCGAATGGAATGAGTCCAAGTAGGTATACTGGAAAGGTTTTGAATGACCTAGATGATTTTACATACATGTCTTAATCATTTAATGGTCATGTCTAGATAATATGTCAAATATGTTGGGGAACTAATATGATAGGAATACACCTCCAATGGTGTCTACCTAATCAATTATCATTCCTTTGACCTCTTCATATGAGAAAAGAAGAAATGTCTGAGATTCTCCGCATGACCAAAGATGTCATGTTAGGGGTCTCGTCCATGATACAACTAACTTATCTCATATTTCTTCACTTGATCGAAGCGGACATATCTAGAGTCTTGATCATGACTAAAGAAAATATAATCATGTGCTATCACATGATTGACCAGACTTTTCTTTGGACTATTGCATGTCAATATGGACATGTATATGGGAAATTACATGATCATTATGACATATCAATCACTCCATTCAATGATCAGAGTGTGTTTTAGAGGATGTATTTTCATGATCAAGGTTTGAATTTCCAAGGTTCATTATGTGATTAACATGACTTCTCGCAGGCATGTCTAAGGGGTTACCGCCTGATAATGGTGACATGTCAATGGTTTGTCATGAGGTCATCCCAACATTTCTGAGGCTTGTCTTGATATCAACATGGAATGTACAAGGTTTCCCCAGGGCATTTCGAGACCATAAATGTGTCCCATGATCTCGTTCCCTTAAACCATTCACATGGTAGGGTATCACGGATATGTTTAGTGTCTTGTGCTCATTCACATACCACAAGTGTATGTACAAATGGATTATCCCCTAAGTTTCATGGAAATTAAAATATATAAGCCTTATTTTACATGTTGAAGGTGTATGACATAGGGTTTTCATGGAAAAGGTATGTATTATCCATGAGTTTATATGAACACTAAGGGAACAACTTCACAATACTCTTTTGTTCATGTGATCCACATGAACTCAAAAAAGGACTCACCAAGAAGTCTTCCAATGTGTATGGAGGCTTCCCAATGATGATGTCACCATAAGTGGGGTTCTATGGTACATATGGAAAAGGGTTTAACCACTATAAAATATGCATTCTAGGAGGTGTCTTTATGAAATCACATGATTCCCATGCATTTTCGATCCACATGGTCGTTATGAGGTCTCGCAATAATATTTGGAGTGATACGTGGGGGATACATATCAAAACCTTCATGTGCATGGGTAAGTTCATGCACTGTATGGTGAGGAGGAATGCATGGATAGAGACCTGTGGGGATGTTGCGTGTTGAGTTAGTCATTCACAAGGTTGTGTGTGTTCATCACAAGACCCAGGGTTTGCGGTACCACATGGGGGATTCCACGTTTATAGGTCCATGCCCATGGACATCGGAATATGTGATTATATCCAAAGACCTTCGCTGGGTGTCGTAACACATACATTATAGGATCATGGATCTTCTCTGTAAAATTTTCATGGCCAAGATATATTCATCTGTGAATCATAGTTAAATCGTGTGACAGTGGTTTCATGTCTATAATACAATAACATGCTCTCCAAAGGATTACTCAAGGGAATCTATAACACATATAAGGGTTGTGACTTACTCCATGAGTAAGGATGTGTGGATGAGGGTTTTCTTTATATTTCACCTCTACGGGTCTTGCGTGATTTATCCCCATGTAATTCCCACAGCTCGCATGACCACTAAGGGGTATTTCAATGGATCTTATAACCATGAATGGGTTTATTTTTTGAGGTGGTCTGAATAAGTAAAGGGGTACACTTGCATGAAGAGAGTTCCTAACCATGCGACCCACTTGTCTTCAACACAGGGACTCGTGATAGTCCCAACCATCCCACGAAGGACTTGAATGAGGTATTTACTAGTTGGGATGGCCATTCCCAAGGTTGTATGTGAGTGACGCAAGACATAGAGGTATTGGTATTGTGAGACTGATGGTGGGACTGTAAGGATGGATTAACACCCTGCATTGGTGAGGTCGTGAACCCTGTGGGTATCACGCAATCATGTGAACACTGTATAAGAACGAGGTGTTGCAAGACATTAGGTAAATCATGCGACTCCCTGGTCTTAAAAAAACCATTTGGCTGGCCCTCAGGATTACATAAAGAGTTCTCTGATGGGTTGTGGTTAGCTTCCCTTCTTTTTCAAAGATCTTCCTTCCTCCCCCTATGGCGTGTCACTTTCTATATGGGAGCATGTATATATAGGTTGAAGGAGGCTAAAGGTGGTTCTGATTTTCTCGGGATGAAGGATGTGTTCCCCAGAAAGGTGGTGGAGATCACATCACATTATCATTTCATCTGATCATGTGATTTCCCAATTTTCAACCTATGGCATCGCATGATCCTGGAAAATACGAACTAAATCATATTGAAAATATGTCATAGGTGGAAGTTTTTCATGTTCACTGAAATGCTTCTGACATCTTGATGTTTGTCTTCACGTCGATAACATGATCAAAGGATGATCTTGAAACCACTTTGATCACTGGCAGGGGATCTCATAGAAGGCCATTAGAGATACTGGTTTGGATCATGCTTTTGTTTGGTTGTCTCAGACTTGTGTGTACATTGACATAGGTTTGGAGGCATGGATATGATAATGAGTGGGTGGTGTGCATACCCTAGGACATCGAACCAAGGCATTGGTATTTTTAATATGAAGGTCTTATGACACGCAATATCGGTGGGGTTCTAAATCACATAGGAACAAGATCAGTTTGAGTTAAACATGCAACGTGTAGGACTAGAGTGGATGGTCGGGATCAGTGGATGGTGAGATAAGATAGAGAAAATTGAACTGATGTGGGAGATCTAAGTGGATGATTCAGATTGCCAGGAGGTGTGTTCAGATGGTCCAGATCTGGTTTCCATGAAGAAATCATGTCCCACATCAAAATCTCACACAGCTTCCATTCCCACATAAAATAAACTCTATGACTTTCTCCTCTAAATCCGGAAATGGGGTCAGCACCCATACCATCTACAACACTCTCACCATGGGCTTTGTCCCACCGAGATTATGTCTTGGGAAATGTGTGCACACATACAGGCATTCACACCACAGACCCTATACACAGGCCCGCTTGTCTCTTGTGGGAGTTATGCTCCCTACAGTCCACTGGCCGACCCAAGCTGACTCCCACTGGGTGTGGTTTCCCTCTGGTCACACATGTTCATGTGGATAAATTTTCCTGGTAGGCTAGTGTATGCCATATTTTTTTAGTTAAGGGTGGTAACATACAACCCTTAACTACTTAGAATAAAATCCTTCGTAGAACATAAGAGTCCTAAAGTGATCTCCTCAAATCCCAATACTTTATTTATTCAATTTCCTCCATTTTATTTGAATATTCAACAAAAAACTGTGAAATGCACAAATATTAGTTCCAAAACAATTCTTCCACCCCCCTTATAATGACATTCATCTGAATGAAAAGAATCTGATTTTAAGGTAAATGGAAATCACTTTGCCTCATATCAGAATATCAGATAATTTAAGATATTAAACCTTTTTAGAGGATCTATCCAAAGTATTTATGAGGAACTATCAATTGTTATGAAGATGATTAATTTGGCCACAACTTCTCAGATAAATATAATATAGGAAGTAGCATTGACTTGGAAAATAAATACCCTGAAACTGGAACATATACAGATTCCAAAATTCAATAGGGAATGGGTGGAATGAAACTTGTGGTTGGATCCAAAGTAAAGCACTTGGATGTATCTATGTATCCCATTAGGATGGGAATAAAGCCTCACATAGTTCTAAAATATACCACTATACAAATAAAATTCATGTATAAGATACATAGGTTCATAGATGAAAAACTCTATGATGAATGTCCTTACGTAGATATAGATCCTATTTAGGAGGGAAAACATCACTGTTTTTATATGGAAATCTCAGGTAAACATCCTTGTTTCAGTTGAGATGTTGATCTGATCAACCACGATGACCATCCTTTGTGTGTAATACTCAACACGTCAGATTTCCTTAATATGAGTACATGAATTTCAATAGGATTATTTTTGAGAAATTTTCATGAATTCCCACTAACATGAAATTCCTCATAAGTGTACCCACTCTAGTAGTCTTGAGATCGCCTGATTTACAAGGATGATTGAGACATGGTATCCTTCCCAGATTCTCTAACTTTTTCCTATGTTAGTGGACCTAGTGAGCATAGGTTGATTTTTTCTATATCAATATAGTGGCCCCCATAATATTTGTGTCTTTTTAATTTATTTTTCCCTAACTTTTACCTAAATATCATATAGGTGAGGTCTTAGTGGGCATGGATTTGGGTTTTTCTTGGGCCTCTTTCTTATAGGTTTTCATCTTGAAAAGTTTTTTGAAACACTTACATTTTATAGATGTTAAATATTGGTTAGATCACACAAAGTGTATTTCCAATGAGAATACACTCAACTTTTTCCCAAGATTCCCTTATCATGTTATCATCTTGGTGATAATTGTGTCTCTTTTCATTTCAAGGTCTTGCAAGCTATACCATCATTGTGTTGTATTTTATGGTCTTTGATCTTGGACCTTTGGTGTACTATAGTTTATGGTCATCTAGCTCGTAACTTTGGGATTCCATGTAGTTTAAAGTCTTACCACAAGTAATTTTATGTAATATGGAGCTGGAAGACCTGGGATGACTCAAAACTCTTTGGAGTTCTAAGATCTGTCATGGTATTACTAGGGATCACAAGGATTGGATCTCCTTTCTTACATGGAGGAGATTCCATTTATTGATGAGTTAAATTCATTATGCATTGATAGAATAGCCAGGAAAATCTGATCACCACTCTTTTCCAAGAACTTATGGGGTGAATATGGTTTAGGGTGAAATACTGAGGAAGTTAGTCCTGCCTGAATAGTTGGAATGTGGGTGATGAAAGTCACAATAAAAAAGTCTAAGATAGGTGATATGGTATGGAATAGAGATTTTGGGTATGTCCCTTGACATTATGGGGTTTCAAATTTTTTTCATGGTGTCATTAAGGATCACAAGGGTTAATAATCCCTTTATACTGGGCCAAGATGTCTCTGGTCGGTGGTTCTGATCCCTCTGTGTCAGTAGCATATCCAAACTGAGAGATCTCTTTTCCTCTAAAGGGGCTAGGAAATATTGTTGAAGGCTCAAACTATAACACCCAGATATTTTAAGAGATATATTCTTTTTAATTTCTGTTATATATTGTATTTTACATTACACAAACGTTATCTTTATCTATATGAAATACCATTTTAGCCTGTAGTATACGCCACACTATTCTTGGCTCATGTTACAGACAATTTCAAATTCGTTTGATAGAAATTATTTTACACAACATTCAGTATATATTTGTTTCAATGTATAAATGAACTACGTTTGGATTATGTTATATAAAACACTAAAGTAATCTTTCACTACATGCAACACTGACTTCTCTTATGTTACACGCAAGAGCGACCTTCCACGATAGCTTGTGTTGTAAGCGATACTGAGCTACAAAAAAAGACGATATATTATTATATTATTATTTATGTGGGAGATAAACTAGCCATTTGAAATAGTATTAACCATATTTTTATTTTTATATAACATTATCATTCATCTTACACATGATATGAGAATAAAATCAATTTTTCGGAAAGTATTTTTCAAAAAAATGTAATTTTACCACCTTTTGATAGCGCACCCATTTTAAATCTAGTTTTTGAAACTTTTATAAGTTATATTTGACAAGATAAACTTATTATTTGGAAGTAGGAAATAAAAATTTACTTTGGATAAATTTTTGATATTTTTCAAATAACATTCTTATTTTGATAAATAGTGAAAATATGCTAAAATTTAATTGAAGACAGCCTTTTTCATAGAAATATTTATATGGTTAAAATATATTATTGAATGGTATTAAAGTATAAATAGAATTTTTTTTTTATTTTAATATAATTTAGGTCATTTTCATTAATTTTACATTGAATTTGTATGTAAAAACATTTCAAACTTTTCCAATATTTTAAAAGAAAACCCATGTTTCTTTAGAAACAGGATTAATTTTAAATTAATTACTGCAAATTTTGTGTTTTGAATTTGAAAAAATTAATTCCATATTTAGAATTATAAGGTTCAAATTATGTAAATAGTTACTTTTTATTTTTGGATATTATGAATAGTAACTTCAGTAATTATTTTATTTACCATGGTTAAAGGGTAAATCTGGGTAAACAAATAATATTATAATAATATTAAACTTCCCTAACACATGCCATAGTTTTATTGGATGAGATATTTATGACCATGGGAATCCTTGGGTTGATTTTGGGACCCCATGGATTCACTTGGAAGTGAAAATGACAATTTATAAGAATTAATTTAAAGTAAGGATAATTATAACCTAAACATATATCTTTTACTAATTAGATATTAATATGGGGTTATATAATGGATATCTATGTCTATAAATAGTCATTGGAAAAATAAAAATATTTCCCAAATCATGGTATTTGTTTTATAATTTTAATAGATTATATAAATATATTTATTTAGGAAACAATTATGATGTAGTGATTACTGCACTAATGAAAGATTCAAATAAATGAATTTATAAATATTAAAATGAGTTTAATTTTAATATTTTGATGTCATCCACAAATTTTATTGATAAAATTGACATATTATGGATTATTTAATCCATTTTGTTCTAAGTAATAAGGTTTTTATGAATTTTTAAAAAATTCAAGTATGAAGGTATCCAAAATTGACATAATTCACAAATTGAAACATAAAATAGATTATTAAATGATATTAAATTCCTAAAAATATAAGATTTGGAAAAAATTTTAATATACGTACAAATATGTCATAAATAACTTTTTGGGTTGTTTGACATGATATGGTAATTAAATTAACCTACAATGTGTAAATAACATGATATCATGATAAGATTAAAAAGGATAAAATAACAATAAAACAAAAACGATAAGGAAAAAAAATATTCAAAACTTGTTAAAAAATATTAGATGATTGGTATTCGAACCAAAATCATCTTATATTTGAATTAAATAATTTTTGGACCATTTTAATCAAAATTAAATTTATAAAAAATTAATATTTTGGAACTTTTCTAAAGTGCCCCTCTCCTCTCTTATAAAAGGGCACCTCCTCCCTCTCCACTTCACTCCATTTTGAGCTTTGAATCCTGGCCAGCCCATACCCATTTCTCTTCAAGCTTCCCTAGTTAAAATCTATAGGTAATGGTCTTCTCAAAAGACCAACTTTAGTTCCCTAAGTGGAAATTCAAAGGAAGCACGTCGAGGAAGAGGTAATATCTTCTACCGATTCTTTCAAGTTTATTTCATCTTATAAATCTTATTCTTTAGTTTTTTAAATATAAAATAATAACATATGTATCACTCATATGCTTATATGTTATTATAAATTTTAAACAACCCTATTTTACTTTCTATCCATCATACGAAATAATGAAATCACCGTGTGTGCATATGTACGGCTTACCGTCTCCACGCAGTGGTGTAATATTTTTCTCACCACCACCTTACTTGGATGGGTATAATTGTGTAAATAATAACTATATATGAATAATATAATATTATACTAATTGTGAGATACTATACTCCATCCACTTAAATATCATTCAACAATTATGGGAACGATATCATCGCTCGTGCGTACGTACGGCTTACTATCTCCACAACGCGATGTGATTCATTCTACATGATCTTCATTAAACCATGATTATATAAATTAATTAAATAAATAAATATGATATATATTATACTAATACCATTCTGTAAATGATATAACTATAACCTAAAAATATGAACAAGAACTTATCTGACAACACAAACGTAAGAACATAACGTAGTTAATACCCGAATAACAAGTAACAATGAAATGTTACTAAGAAATGGATGAAAATATGATCATAAATGTTATCATTAAAATGATTATGATTATTTAATAAACCCTTAATATTATTTAAATCATTATATAGGAGGTTTGGAAATATACGAAGTATATCAGACCTAAGGTAAGGGATAACGTTTCCAATATCTTTTTTATCTAAGATTATTTATTCGTAAGTATTTACTAGGGATATATTTATCATACATGTCCATGTTTTCTAAAACTGTTTTCATAAAATGTTTACAATTCTTACATTTATGTTTAAGGCCATATTGTTTACCCATTTTTGACTTTTACTACATGGTATGGAAGGAATCTTTTCTTTCCATATGAGGTACTTTTTGACTTTTCCAGCAAAAGTATAAGGATGATGTCTTTTTAACTCATTATACATGAATATAATTTTACAATTTCATAAATCATTATTTCCATGAAGCATATTTTAAAAGTTTTTAAGTTTATTTTCAGTTAACTTGTTTAATTTTAAAATTTCACGACATATTGATAAAAGAAAATTTTTTTGAAGAAGAAAGTATATTTTCTTTAAGAGCTAAGTTCAAGTATTTTACAAAAATTATTTTCCATTTAAGATGATAAAGGGTTATGTTTCTATCCCTATTATTAATTTTATTCAATTACATTACAATGGAATTTTTTTTATGAGGTCCTTTTATTTTATATGGATTATGTTATGATGTAATGATGTTTAACAATCCCATTTTATTACATGGGTTATTCTATAATGCATGATTTATGTTTTTGTGGCACACATAAGAATGGTTTAGTTATAAGATGGGTGTGACCAATATCTCCCTCCAATGCTTTGGGTAAAGATTTATATCTCATGATATATAAATGGCTGGAACGACAAGTTAATCCGGTTTAGTGATACAAGACTGGAATAAAGAGTGAACTCGGTTCAGTAATGGACTTTGTCCACTATGATGGTCTTGGAAAAGATCCTTCATTAATATTAAAAGATTTTATATGATTATGTGTTTATTCCACAAAGTCTTATGTCTTATGTTATCATTATTGGGATTATATTTCTCTTCTATGATTTATCCCATGACATGATATTACGATCTCTTATGCAGGATAAGATTTTCAAATGTTGTGTTCTTATGAATATGATTTGATTGATATTTCCTTTGTTTATCCTTAATAAAAAATTTAGATCATCCTTTTTATATTTTCTTTTCCCCAGGATATAAATAATTTTTTTAGGTTAGAAAAAAATTGTGAAGATCTTTATGGGAGATGTTGAAGATCTTTCACCATGATTAGAATTTTATGTTCCATGTTTTCAAAGGAACTAAACTAATATGGATTTGGGCATCTGTTTTTGTTATGTAATAACTATTCTGAAAAAGTAATGTTGGAGATTTAAGGTACCCCCACCCCACATGACTATGTTGTTTTCCTAGTATGATTTTTGCCTCTCACGCTATTCTTTTTGGGTTTTAGACGATGGTTGGACACTGAAGGAACTGTGTTAATGATCATTGCACTGGGAAATGAAATTATTTTCCTCCTGAACAAAAAAAAATGTTATGGGAGATTGAATGAAAAATCTTATTTATATACTTAAACAGGCTATGAATCATTATGGACTTCCAAATGAGAAGATAAGGGAATAACATTCTATTGATTCCTTCATGAGACAACGTCCACCTTCTTTTAGTGGGTCTTTTGATCCACTTGTTTCTAAACTATGGATCAGTACCATTGAAAAGATATTTTCCATCCTTTATTGTTTGGAACATGAAAAGGTCATTTTGTTTATCTATTGTCTGGAAGGTGAAGCAGACCACTGGTGGACTCTAATTAAGAATACAAGGCACCAAGATGAAATTGAATCTATGGAATGAGATGAGTTCAAGAACTTATTTTTTAATAATTACTTCCCTTTTATTCTTTTAACAAAGATGTAAAAGAAGTTCCTTGAGCTTAAGAAAAAGGATGATGAATCTGTTGGTATATATAAGGAAAATTTTACAAGACTTGCATGGTATGGTTCTGGCTTTATCATCCAACCTAAAATTAAAGTTTATTTATTCCTCAGTGGCTTAAAAACAAGTCTTAGAATGGAATTAGTTATAAGAGACTTCTGTAGCGATGATAAGATTGTACATTGTGCTATCAAGGTAGATCTAGAAGTTTTTCTTCCATATCCATCTCAAGGTTTTGACAAAAAAAATATATGGAGTTCAAGGGAAAATATCAAAACAATGGTGAAAATAAGATAAATGTTTCCTTATGATAAAATTGTGAGAAGAAGCATGGTGGAGATTGTCTTAAAAGTACTAGAAAATGTTTCAAGTGTGGAAAAGAAGGTCATCAAGAATTTGAGTGCTGATGTAATGGGAAAATGGTTCTAATGATTTGATTGGAGAAAAGACTACAGAGAACGCACCACCAACACTTCAATGATATAAGTGCAATGAAATGGGGCATTATTCTAACCAATTCCCTAATCCAAGGGTTAATGATGACCGAAATCAACAACCTCTTACAGAAAAAGATAAAGGGAAGTCACATGCGATCACTATTGGAAATGTCGACTATGACAATAAAGTAGTGGAATTATTAAGTGTTTATGTAATGGGGTTTCAAAATAGTGTTTTGGAATATCATTTATAGTATTATGAAATATAGGAATATCTATATATTAGTCTATTCTTGTTTTCCATAATTATATAGTACTGGTAACCATGAAATTTGATTGAAATATTTTTGAAAGGTATATGATATGTGCCTAATAAAGGGATAAGGATAAAATAATATGCTTGATAGAATTAAGGATCTCATGACTGATAAAGGGACAAAGTGATATCATGGATTGAGTATATAGAATCTTTGGTATATTTGGTGTATGGAAGGAGTTAATTTTGATATAATTCATTTTGTCACAAAAGTTCTACTGTAATTTATGTTATTTCCATATTTTAAGAGAATTCATGATGAAGTCCTTCGAATGTTTGGAATGTGACCAACAAGATATATCTTGTTTAATATATGGTTTAAACAATGGTATTCATATGCTTGTTATATGACCTTTCTGGTAGTTGTTTTCTTTGTACTGTGAGATTAGACAGAAGTATTTTGGATAAGCCTAAAGGATGGAATGGATTTAGTTTGACATCAGATAGTATTTTTTAAGTCTAGAATAATTTTATATATATATTATTTCTGAAATATTATAATAGTATAGTTTTATAAAAAGGAAAACCTGCAAGACGGGTGACAACCCATCGCGTTGGACAAGGATACGGGAATTAAACCCACAACCGAAGTGTGACAGGCCTTTATTACCTACCACTGGCCTATAAGAAGTCCCTGGTTAGTAAAAATTAGTTTTATTTTATTATGAGGTGTAATAGATGATTTATAAGTCCATTTTTGGAACCATATACAATTAATCTCACTATAGATGGACTTATGCATATTTAATAACTTGTGTTATCCATTTTGTGATAGAGACAAATGGAATGACCAATCATTCTATCGCATGATCTGCTAACACTTCAAGAATGAAAAATTTGACATCATATATTTAAAAAAGAGATGAAGTGGAAATTGTTCAAGGCACGAACAACGGTGAAATTTTAACAAAATCAAGTAAGTATTTATTCTCATGAAAAATTATTCAACTTTAGGTAAAGGAAATTGAAAACAAAAAAAATTATCCTAGTACCTTATTATCCGATGAATCAGATGGTCCCTTAAATCATCGCAAATTTACATCTTTCTGGTAGTTAATTTTCTCCAAACCTTATTCTCTATCACTATCCATCAGAACTTGATGGTTAGATTTCTCTTCCATATCCATATTTTCACATCCCACCTAAGTTATTCTATGTGGAAACCGAATTTTAAGTTAAATCAGGTAGCCATTATGTTTATAACTTTCCTTATTAAAATTAAGTTTGAGTATTCCTTTTTTACAATGTGGGTTTCCATGAAAGAAATTTTCAAGTAGAAAACCACTTATAACCCCAACAAATTTCGAGGGTGAAATTCATTTTAAGGGGGTAGAATATAACACCCTGAGATTTTATGAGATAGATTTTTTTTAATTTCTTTTATATATTGTATTGTATGCTACAAAAAATATTATCTTTCACTATACACAGCACCGTATTAACTTGCGGTATACGCAACACTATTCTTGGCTCGTGTAACACACAATTTCAAGTTCGTTTGATAGAAATTATTTTATGCAACATTGAGTATAGATTTTGTTCAATGTAAAAATGAACTAAGTTTGGATTGTGTTATAGAAAACACAAAAGGAATATTTCACCATGTGAAACACTGACTTGTCTTACGTTATACGCAAGAGCGACCTTTGTCGATACCCTGTGTTGTACGCGATACTGGGTTTCACTATAGAACGATAAATTATTATATTATTATTTAAATGGAAAATAAACTAGTTGTTATGAATATTATTAACCATATTTTAAATTTTATATAACATTATCATTCATCTTGCACATGATATGAGAACAAAATCAATTTTTTGGATAAAAGAAGTATTTTTTTAAAAAAATGCAGTTTTACTGCCTTTTGATGGCGCACCCATTTTAAATATAGTTTTTTAAACTTTTATAAGTTATATATGAGAAGATAAACTTATTAATTGGAAGCGGGACATAAAAATTTACTTTGGATAAATTTTTCATATTTTTCTGATAACTTTCATATTTGGATGAATAGTGAAAATACGCTAAATTTTAATTGAAAACAACTTTTTTCATCGAAATAATTAAAATGGTTAAAATATATTTTTTAAAAGTTTTAAATTATAAATAGAATATATTTTTATATTTTAAGAAAATTTAAATCATTTTCATTAATTTTACATTGAATTCATATGTAAAAACATATCAATCTTTTGCAAGGTTTTAAACAAAAACCCGTGTTTTTTCGAAAAAAGGATTCATTTTAAATTAATTACATAAAATTCTGTGTTTTGAATTTGGAAAAATTAATTCCATATTTTGAATATGAAGGTTAAAATTTTGTAAATAGGTACTTTTTATTTTTAAACATTATTAATTGTAACTTTAGTAATTATTTTATTTACCATAGTTAAAAGGTAAATCTGGGTAAGAAAATATTATTATAGTAATATTAAACTACCCTAACACATTCCCTAATCCTATTAGATGAGATATGTCCAACCATGGACATTATTGGGTCGATTTGGGGACCCCATGGAGTCACTTGGATGTGAAAATTACAATTTATAAGAATTAATTTGAAGTAAGGATAATTATAACCTAAACATATATCTTTTACTAATTAGATTGTAATATGGGGTTATATAATGGATCTCTATGTATATAAATATTCATTGTAAAGATAAAACAATTTCATAAATCGTGGTATTTTATTTACAATTTTTATACATTAGATATGTATAACTATTTATGACACAATTATGATGTAGTGATTACCACACTAATGAAATATTCAAATAAATGAATTTATAAATATTAAAATAATTTAAATTTAAATATTTTGATGTTATACACGAATATTATGGATTAAATTGATATATTATGGATGATTTAATCACTTTGGTTTTAATTAATATGGTTTTTATGAATATTTATAAAATTCAAGTATGAATAGTATCCAAAATTGACATAATTCATAAATTTAAACATAAAATAGTCTAATAAATGATTTTAAATTCATAAAAATATAATATTATTCCAAATGGTTAATATAAGTCCAAATATGTCATAAATAACATTTTTTGGGTCTTTTTAAATGATATGGTAATTAAATTATCCTTCAATGTGTAAATAACATGATATCGCGGTAAGATTTAAGGTAAAATAAAGGTAAAACCAAAATGATGAGGATGAAAAATATTCAAAACATGTCAAAAAATTACTGTATGATGGGTATTAGAACCAAAATAATATTATATTATAATTTAAAAAGTTTTGGACCATTTTAAAATCTAAATTGAATTTATAATAAATTAGTATTTTGGAACTTTCATAAAGTGTCCCTCTCCTCTCCTATAAAAGGGAACCTCCTCTCTATCATATTCACTCTGTTTTCAGATTTCAAGATCATCCAACCTCTCACCATTTCTCTTATAAACTTACCTTGTTAAAATTTAGAGGTTTTAGTCTTCTCAAAAGACCAATTCTAGTGCCCTAAGTGGAAATTTAAAGGAGGCACGTCAAGGAAGAGGTAATCTCTTCTACCAATTATTTCAAGTTTCTTTCTTCTTCTACTTCATCTTATTTAGTTGTTTAATTATAAAATAATAACATCAGTATCACTCATATACTTATATGTTATTATAAATATTAAACAACCTTATTTCACCTTTTATCCATCCTATGAAAAATGAATACGTACGGTTTACCGTCTCCACGCCGTGGTGTAATATTTTTTTCACCGCCACCTTACTTGGATGGGTATAATGGTGTAAATAATACCTATATATGAATAATATAACATTATACTAATTCTGAGATACTATACACTATCCACTTCATTACCATTCAACAATTATGGGAACGATATCGTTAATCGTGCGTACGTACGGCTTACCATCTCCACGGTGCAATGTGATTCTTTCTACATGATCTTCATTAAACCATGATTATATAAATTAATTGAATGAATATATATGATATATATTATACTAATACCATGTTTTAAATGATATAACTATAAACTAAAAATAGGAACAAGAACTTATCCGACAAAACATATGTAAGAACATAAAGCAGTCAATACCCAAATAAAGAGTAACAATGAAATGTTACTAACAAACGGATGAAAATATGATCATAAATGTTATCATAAAAATTATTATGATTCTTGAATAAATTATTTACAGTATCTAATTCATTATACCGGAGTTTCAGATATATACGAAGCATATTGGACCTAAGCTAAGGGATAACCTTGCCAATCTCATTTTTATCCGAGATTTTTTATTCGTAAGTATTTACTAGGGTTATATTTATTATCTGGGTCCACGTTTTATAAAAATGTTTTCATAAAATGTTTATTATTCTTCTATGGATGTTTAAAGTCATTTTTTTACCCTTTTTACTTTTACTACATGGTATGGAAGGAATCATTATTTTGTTTACCATACGAGGTAGTTTTTGACTTTTCCGACAAAAGTATAAGGAGAATTTTTTTGAACTCATATGGAAAGAACGGATTTTTATGCTTTAATAAACCATTATTTCCATGGATTCTAATTTAAAAGTTTTCAATTTTATGTTCAATTAACTTCTTTTATTTTAAAATTTCATGACAAATTGAGAAAATAAAATGTTTTTGAAGAAGAAATGATATTTTTTCATGAGCTAAGTTCAAGTATTTTAACAAAATTATTTTCCATCTAAGATTATATACGGTTATATTTCTATCCCTATTATTAATTTTATTTTATTACTTTATGAAGGAATTATTTTAATTAATTCCTTTTATCTTATATGGATTATGTTATGATGGCATGATGTTTAAGAATCCCATTTTTTACACGGATTATTCTATGATGTATGATTTATGATTTTGTGGCACATATAAGAATGATTTTGTTATGAGATGGTTGGGACATATATATCGCTCCAATTCATTGGGTAAATATTTATATCTCTTGAGAGGGGGCCTCTAAGTGGAATCGGCTCCTCCCGCTCTCACCCTAGGTTTTCCTCGGCTGCAATTCTGAGGGGGGAGGATGCGCTGGTGCCTTCCCCCTCCTCTCCCTCGCTTCTTTATGCCTCCTCCCTCCCTTCCCCTCTCCTCTGTCTCTATTTGAGGTGGATTCTTGCTCCCTGGTTTTTGGCACTGCTCTTCTTGGGTTTTTTCTTTTTATGTATGCTTCAATGACACCGTCGTGTTTGTTTGATACGGGAGCCCCTGGCCACTCGAACCTGCTTTGGCTTCGAGTTCCTTCACCCCTCTCTAGGTCGGGTCTGGAGCGGAGGTTCAAAGGTGGTTTTGGGATTTGTGGTGTGTCGGTCGATGGTTTCTCTAGGCACTGTCATGACGGTTTTTTCTTGTTTGGATTCTGGATTCGGTTTCGTCGTCGCTCGGAACCCTCGGCTTCTCAATTACCTGCTCTGGTTTCAAGTTCCTCTTCTCTTTTCCGAGTCAGACCTCGAGTGGTGGTAATCTAAGAGACTTTGGGATGTGGTACTTGGAGGTCGGCGGTGTTCTTGGCGAGTCTGGGTTGGTTTCCCTTGGATTCTCTGGTTCTATTCCTCTATTACGTTAGTGATTTTGGTATCGTTTTCGTCATTCAAGATGTTTTTTTTTGTCAGGTTTTATCAGTGGTGAAGGTTATTTCTTTATACATCCGTTTATTCTGTTATCATGGTGATATTTTCGATGATGAAGGTTTCTTGCATTTGTCTGTGAAGGTTAGTGTTCTGATTGCGGTGAAATTTTTTTCTAGTGTGTTTTGGTTACTCTGGTCATCGGTGATGGCAGTTTGGGCGGTGTTGATGTCGACGACGACGGTGGGTGATGATGGAGGGTAGCAGCGACGAGGATTCGGTTTACGGGGTGACTATTGTAGAAGCATCATTGATGCTGATTTTTGGAGATTCTGTTCTGTGAAGTTTCATTTTGGTTGTATATGGTGGTGACGATTGACTCTGAAAGTGACGGGATCTTCGTGGTGGCTGTGGAGCGGCGCAGATCGGCTCTGACAAAATTTGTTCTCTGGCATATGGGTGTGACGAAGGATGGTGAAAATGATCATGATGATGGGTTGGCATCGACGATAGGTTTGAATCATGATGCAGAAGTCATATCTTCGGGTGATGCAACTCCTCGTTAATCGAGGCTTCATTGGATCATGTGCTGCTTATGAATTTTAAATTTTGAATTTCAAATCTAGCGTGTATGTTTTGTATCCCGAACGTGATGTTTTGGTTTCTGCTCAGTCTCAAAGCTGTTTTTTGATAATAACAAAAAAGATAATTTGGTGGTGGGAAAAGATTTATATCTCATGAAATAGACATGTATGGAACATAAAGTTAATCTGGTTTAGTGATGTAGGACTAGAATGAGGAGTCAACTCAGTTAAATAATAGAATTTGTCCTCTATGATGGTCTTGGTAAAGATCCTTGATTAATGTGATGATTTTCTATAATTATGTTTGTATAATACAAAGTTTCATTTCTTATGTTATGATAATTTGGATTACATTTCACTTATATTATTTTTCCCATGACATGATATTATGATCTCTTATACAGGATAAGATTTCCAAATTTTATGTTCTTATTAATATGATATGGTTGATATTTAATTTGTTTACCCTTACTGAGCATTTGATCTCACCCTTTTTATGTTTTCTTTTCTCTAGGATATAAATAATGTTTTTAAGTAGGAAAAAAGGGTAATATCTTTATGGGGGATATTAAAGATCTTTCACTGTGATTAGAAGTTTGTGTTCCATGTTTCCAAAGGCACTAAACTAATATAGTCTTTGGGATTCTATTTTTGTTATTTAATAAGTATTCTGAAAAAGTAATGTAATTTCCATGTACATTAGGCTTGGGTCTCTTCACAAACAACTAGACGATGGAGTTGGGTATGAATGGAAGGCTATACAGTAAAGGGTTTTGGAACCCTATGGAAACTTGGATAAAATTGAATAACTCGAGCCTAAATTCATTGTGGTCTCGAATCACTAGGTGTGGGCCACCAAAAGGGTCAAGACTAAAGGGTCATATTTTGGCCTTGAGAAAGAGTAAAACACATGGTTATGCAACATAAAGTATATTTTATCTGTTTGAATAGTCTGATATGAAGATTTTAAATCATGGTATAAAGTGATCGGGTAAGAAAAATGGTATGGGACAGTCACAGTGGGGATATCTTAAACATAATGTTGTGTTGAGTTTCACTATGATGAAGCTAGGATCACAAGAATCAAAAATCCCATTACACTGGGCCAACATGTCTCTAGTTGGTGGGTCTAAGCTCTTGCATCAATAAAATTTCCATGCGGAGAGATATCATTTCTTATTTAGATTTAATGAATGGTTGGTGATGACCTGGGATGCTTTACATCATGAAGTAGGATTTAAGGAGAATGTAAGATCCAATATTGGTTTGAGTACCCTAAAATTTATGCCACCGCCTGTCAAACATATTATTACAGTGAGGAAATGTGACCAATCATTTCTACAACTTTTTCCTGGACTAGGGTGTCTAGAGAGAATAGTTAGGATATTAATAGGTATAAAGAGTAGAACCTATGATATTTATGAATTATTTATTTATGTAATTATTATTTTTTTCTAAACTCTGAAGAAGTAGAGTTTAGTGAGTGTAGAATTGGGTTTTTTCAGGCAGCCCTTTGTGGGTTTTCGACCCAAAAAATTTTGTTTCACTTTCACTATAAGTTTAATGTCTTTTGATTTGAACTATTATAGGAAATATTTTAAGTTCATATAGCTTTGACCAAAGTTTGAGATGTTTAATGTCATGAAACTTATGGACCTAATATGAGAGATGTTACACAAGAGCCTAATTATGATGTCTAGGGTCAAGAGTAATCTAACATAATTATGAGCGATGGGTGAAGTGTTTTAAATCATGGATCAATGTTGTCCGATCATGAGTGATGATATGGGACAATCATCTAGGGATAACCTAAAACATAATGGGGTTATAGGTTCTTTCGTGGTGATATCAGGCACATGAGAATTTGAAATCCCTTTATACTAGGTTAAGATTTTTCTTGTCGGTGGGTCTAAGACCTCACATAAGTATCATGGTCAAGCAGAGAGATTTATTTTCATTTTCAAGGTAAGTGAAAGGTTGCAACAACCCAAGGAGCTTGATCCCTAAAGTGTGTCATATGGATTTAGGTGCTTAATAATATTATGGTAGCGCCCCATTCTTTGGTTTTTTGGGGTAAATCTCTTGGTTCCCTTTGTTACGGAATGATGATGAATGATGGTTTTCCTAGTTTAATGTCATGCTGTGGGGATGTGCCTCTCTATGGTTTAACATCATGTGGTAAGGGTATACTTATATTCAGTTTAACATCATGCAGTAAGGACATACTTCCAAGCATTTTAACATCATATGGTAAGGATGCAATTTCATGAAATTTAATATCATGAGATAAGGATGTACTTCTATGATGTTTAACATCATGCGGTAAGGATGTGGGAACCGACATGGAAAGGGGAATAATGGTTGGACCTAAAAATGAAAATCTAGGTGTCACTATGTATCATATGTTAATAAGAATCAATCCATACGTAGCTCTGGAAATACCATGTAGTTTATCATTATATGATAAGGAAATTAATGAACCAACATAAAAATGGGTAATGTTGTGGATGGTCCCAAATATGGATATTTGGGTGACACTGCGTATCTCATGAGGATAAGAATCAGGCCACACATAGTTCTAAATTATGTCTCCTGCATAGGTCTGGCCCATACACAAGGAGGGGTCATTTTTATATTTGTTTGTTATGACTGGGCTCGGTGTTGGAAATATGAGCATCAGTATGTATCTTTTGAGCATAGGAGTCAAGTCAGACATAGTTCGTGAATGGGAAATACTCTACGTAGGTTTGACCCATATGTAGAGGTGGGCATTAGTTTCTTTGACCATTTTAGTTGGGCCCTAGATAGGAGATTTAGGCATCACTATGTATCTTGTGATGATAGGAATAAAGATACACATAGTTTTTTATGTTCCATATAGTTTAACATCATGTGGTGAGGATGAAGGCAAACTGACATGAATAAATGGAAATGTTGTGACTGGGCCTAATAATGGATGTTCTGGAATCACTACGTATCTCATAAAATTTTTAAATCAATCCATGCGTAGTTCTATAAATTCTATATAGTTTAACATCATGTGGTCATGATGGTGGTGAAATTAATTGGATTTATAGGAATATTAAGGTTGTTCCCAAGAGTGTAATTCTAGGTGTCACTACATTTCTCATGATAATGAGAATCAAACCAGACATAGTTCTTGGAAAACCATGAAATTTAACATCATGTGGAAAGTACATAGACCATTCATTTTAACATCATGTAGAAATGACATTGACTATGCATTTTAACGTCATGTAGTGAGGACTCGTAATAGACCTGTTGTGTACCTAAATGCCTCGCTTGTGAGGGTAAGTCCTTCCAATAAATTTAAGCTCACGTGAGCTATGATCAGTGTGAGAAACAAGGAATGGAATCGGATTCCCTACAATGCAGAGATGGAAGAGGGTATGACAAGGGACTTTCATATCATGTTGTTTCTAGGAAAATATATAGTATCAAGACTTCCCTATGTATCCCATTGAAAATGGGAATCAAGAAATGCGTATTTCTAGAAGAACCATACAGTTTAACATCCTACATCAAAGATGTAATTGACTCAACATGAATAGATTTGGACATCATAGCTCCATGCAGTTTTATGTCATGTGTTAAGGAAATTGGCCATGTAGTTTAATGTCCAATAGTAAGGACGAAATATTCCTTTCAATTTAATGTCTTGCTTCTAGGATGAATTCCATACAGTCTAAAATTATGTGGTTTGAATGAATTATGTCTTGAAGTTTAACATCATACTTCCAGAAATGAATCGTACCATTTAACATCATGTATCTTTGATGAATGATAGGACTTACACTGATGTGGAATCTGTTGTGCTAACAGCTATGAAAAGTATTTATTAAGAAATATTTCATTAGGTGGAGGTGTACCTATTCCCCATCCATTTTTTCCAATGATTAATCCTCATTGGGTTATACCTTTTTTATGAAATAATGTCCCTCCCATTTAGGTTATATATTTGAGGGATTTTTTCTTAGTATTATTGGGGTTTTGAGGACCAACACCAGTTTTCCTTAAAGGAATTAATGAATGTAAACTTCTTTATTAAAGGAATGGTCTGTCCAGTTCTGATGAATATACATATTTTACAATGTGTGCAACCTCTTGTCATCTATCCTTTCCACCTCATCTAATATATTTTTTGATTGATCATCATCTCAGAGTTTCTCACGTATGGCTACTCAGATCAAGGGAAGATGGCCTTACATGGGTAACACTACCTTGTTTCCACACACCAATGATTAGGGTGTTTCTTATGTAGTAGTACACGTGGTATAATTGTAGGCCCATAAAGTATGGGGGATTTTGTCTATCCAAGGCTTTTTATCCTTATTCACCATATTCTAGATTATATTCAATAGATCCTTATTGAAGGTATTTATCTATCCATTTTTTGTTACAATATAGCGATATGAGTGATTGGACTCGATGATGTACTCTTTTATAGCTTCTTAAACTCTATGGAATAGAAGTTGTATTCATTGTCCATAAATATTATGTGATATAATCTGAACCTGGTGATGATATGGGACTTCATGAAGTTGATGATATTCTTCTTCTATACCTCCTTGAGGGGTATGGCCTCAACCCATTTAGAAAAGAAGTTGGTAGTAGTAAGGATGTACTTGAACTACTTAGTTGGGCTAGGGGATATGGCCACATGACATCCATCCCCCAAACAGTAAATGCCCATGTATATTTAGTTATTTGTAGGAATTATTGAGGTTGGTGGATGAAGTTCTCTTGTATTTAGCATGCATGGAATTTCTTGGTGAATTCAACGTAGTCTAGTATCATGGTTTTCCAGTAACATCCCTAACTTCTGATCTAATGGGAGAGCCTGCTCCCAAATTTATGGGTTCCCCAAGATCTTGTATGAACTTCTTCCATAACAGAAGAAATATCCCTTTATACTATTCATATCAGAAGGATCCCATCTAAGCCATGCTTGTAGAGGGTTTTTTCTCATTTGGGCTATTCTACTGGGTAAAGTTCGTTGCACAATGCTGAATATGTTCCCTTATGGATCAATTTGTTGGGAGTGTCCCATATTGAAGATTGTTGATTATGGGTGTCATCCATCTAGGGGTTACAATTAGTGCATCACACTATGGGTCAACGCTGACCAGATTGATCTCTTCCATATCACGTACAATGATTTTTGATACTATTCTCAGATGTTTGATGTAGAAGATTGTCTCCTCTTGATCTTAATCTACCAAGATGATGGTTTTATTATCCAATGTGTTGGTGAAAACATTTTGTGATCAGGGAACATGATGTAATGTGGGTTTGAAAGGGAACTCTCCCATCGGTCCCCTAACAAATCCAGTTTGAGGGTCCAGTTCTTTCTTCTTGATTTCATATTGTCCATTGAACTACTTTATAACTAACTATGAATCCCCTTTAATTCTTAGGTTGGATATTTGAAGATGTAGGGATATATGTAAGCTAGAAATGAGGGCTTGGTATTCTGCCTCATTATTTGTGCAGCCTTTAAATTGTGAGATAGTGTAAGGAAAACCCACTTTATCAGGAGAGACGAATACAATCCCTAGGGAAACCTGGTTAGGCTTTGGGTTTTCCATTTTTATTCTGATAATACTTCTTGAGGCACCATCAAAATATTTCTCCCATGTCTGGGGAGTGTCATGGACATAGAAGACCTCTTCATCTAGAATCTTGGTGTCTTCTGGTATATTCATTGGGGAAGGATGTGTTATGAGCAAATCAGTTAGGGCTTGTCCTTTCGCTTACTTTTGTGTCACAAACTAAATGTCATGTTTCTAAAGAATGACCATCCATTGGTCCAATCATTCATTCAGAATTGGACAACCAAGGATGTAGTTGAGAGGATCGACACAAGAGACCAATTGAACTTTGTGGCACTACAAGTAATGCCTCATCTATTTCTCTATGGATATGAGAACATGTAAGTTCTTCTTGGCATCAGTGTATGAGGTCTTAGTACCAAGCATAGTTCAGAAGAGGTAATAGATAGTATTCTCACTACCCACGTCATTCTTTTGTGTGTAGAGGGAACCCAGTGAGAATTCTTTGGTCGATACAAATTTTATGAGTGGCCTCCCTTCTAGTGGGTGTAAAAACTATTTTTTGAGACTTTTGAAGGATTATTGGAAGAAATCATCCTATCTTAATGAGGCTGATGTTGTCAAGAAATCATGGGCATTGCACTATCTCAAATGAATTTGGATTCGATCAATTTTTTAACTCTTGCCTCAACATTGGTGATATGATAGGGTTGCATCCTCTTGGATTACTTCTTGAAGTATCAATGCTCATTGGGTAGTATGGTATGGTGTGTAGCCACATCTGTGTTCATTCGGAGAATTTCTATGTAGTCCCAAGAAAACACTTATATGTTCCGCTTAAAAAATGCATTTTACATCTCTTAATATTTTAGGGGCATGGTAGAACTCACCAGTGTAGCCTATGAGTCTTCCTCTCTTCATATATTTATCTTCTTGAGGTCATTTAAGGTGGTAGAGACACCTTCCTCGAACATTGGAGGGGTGTTCCTGAGATCATCCTAATCTTCCTCCATCTTTGAGCCTCTGGAGACACTTTCATGTGAATATTGAAATTTGGAGGATCCTTTATCACTATCATGGTGAGAGAGGCCATGAGAGGACACATTACCATCTCCTGTTATGAGAGTAGTTATAGAGGGTTGTCAGAGATGATTTCATTCTACACTATCACTGAGGAAATGTAATGCTTGGACCTCAGGGATCATATCTTATACCACGACCTATCTTATGTGGAGAACCTAGTCACTATTGAGCATATTCCAAGGATTCTCAAGGGCAGTCCCCTAAGACATTGGGAGATGAAATATGTACATCATCATCCACCATTTTTCGATCAACTCCTTTCTTATAGAAATCTTATTCAGTATATGTGTCTCGACCAGTCTCGATGGAGGCATTGTCACTATTTTGTTTCTTGACTTTCTCATCTGATGTTGATGATGTCTCCCTAAGATTGATATGTTGCACAGTTTATCATCCTATGATCGGGACGTGTTCGATGTATTTTTTTATCTTGAGTTAAGGATGTGAATATGGGTTTCTATAGTGGGATATAGAATCCAGGTATCCCTACATATCTCATTTAGATTATAATCAAGCTATATGTCTTTCTTTAATTACTATGCAGTTTAGTTTCATCCAAAAAAAACATAATCCATGTAGTTTAACATCATGATATCAGGAATTCATTCATGATGTTTAATGTATTGAGTTAAGAAAATTATCTGTGTAGTTTAATGTATTACGGTAAGAACATAATCCATGTATTTTAACATCATGTAGTTATGAAGTGATCTATTAATATTAATGACTTGTGGTAAGGACATTGGCTGTGTAGTTTAACATATTATGGTTAGGTTGAGATCCATGATATTTAACATATTATGGTAAGTATGATGTCCATGTAGTTTAATGTCTTGTGATAAGGACATAATCCATGTATTTTAACATCATGTGGTTAGGACGTGATCTGTGCAGTTTAATGTCTTGTTGTAAAAACATTAGTCGTGAAATTTAAAATAATGCGGTAAAGTTGAGATCCATGTAGTTTAATTTCCTATGGTAAGGAAGATATCCATATATTTTAACTTCATGTGGTTAGGACGGATGATGACTAACCTATTAGAAGGTTTTTCCTTATGAAGGATCTTGAAAAACTCTTAGGAATATTTCATGAGTTTTAGGATCTTTAAACTCTATCATGGCGGAAAAAAAAGTTCCTCTAACCGATCTTTGAACAAAAATTACTTTTCTATTGTGTTACTGATATGTCCATGGTAGGGGAAATTGTTTTCATGGCCTATCAACCTTTCCTCATGTGGCTTTCTTATTGTCAGTAGTTCCATCAAACCATTTTCCATGGAAGAGTGAAAATATTTGGAGACATTCTTCGTTTGGAAAGAATATGATTTTTTAAATCATAATTTGAAATATGGTTACTAATTCTTAGAAGCTATATGGATTATTCCCCACTAAAAAATTGGTGCATCCTATTCAAAGTGATTGGATTACTAGAGTGGGGACCCAGGCATTGGTGGTTCCAATATCCCCATGTTAATCTGTACTTGAAGCCAATATTTGAAGGAAAAAACAACATTCAATAGTGTGTCTGAGATTTCAATGGTAGGGGAAATTATTATCATGGCCTATAAACCCTACCTCACATTGATTTCTATTCACCTAGAACTATATCAAACCATTCTCCATGGAATAATTGAAATACCCTAGAACATGTTTAGTTGGAATGAATATAATTTTTGTTTTCTGTCTTCGAGAAATGGGAGACCAAACCACTTCTCCCATAAGTTATCTGGGCCACCATTGGTGAATGTTAATGACTGAGTCTGGAGTCTGGGGAATAGATTCCAAGTATCTATTAATCCAGGGGAAGGTGCTGAACCTCTGGGATTCTTGGATCATATAGATGCATCCCAATGATTAAAATATTCCGACTCTCTTGGAGGTTTTTTGATGACATGTGATGTCAGATGGTTTCCAAAATATTTTCAATGAGGAGGTGGAAAATAAGAAAATTCCACCATCCCTATGGTATGGGGTGAGGTGGAATAATATTTGGATCTCTCCTAATGAGGGGATGAAAAATATGAAAATTCCCCTAGCTTATGGCCTGGGGCACTTCACTTTAAGGTGGGATTCTGTAAGCATACACTGGCTCATCATCCTGAGGTAGATACCTTAAGAGTATTCTCACAATTATATCCTAAAGATCTATATTCTCTTTCTATATTTGATTGATCTTGTCCTCTCTAGAAACTACCTTATCATCCTTAAGGGGTTGGCTGGAGGGAGCCATAAAGACATCCCTTATTCTGTCGGTGGCAGGGTGAGTAGAGGAAAATGGGAGTTCCTATACGGATCCGAGAGATATAATTCACTACTTACACTATCCAAAAGATCAATTATCCATTCCTTTTAAAACACCAACAAGATCAGTAACACCTTTTGTAGATTCTTGGTGGATACCGTTGACCCCTTCTGCTCTTATCCAGCATTATAAGATAGGCTATCTCGATGTGTGTTACATGAATGCAACAAGGTATGATTATAACCTTCAGGATCATACTCATATGGATATGATGAAGAGTTACTGGATATGAATAATATCATATTGACTATTACTCAAGTGGTCTGGTGATCCTCCATAACAAATTATCTCATTTGACGGGTTGGGTCGGATGTACCATTTGGGGGTTCGGTGCCCACGTTACCATTTGGGGGGTTAGTTCCCATGATGAAGATGATCCCAAGGTAAAATATGGTAAAACAATCCCCCATCACTATGAGCTAGGGTGTTCCCTATGATTCCATAATCACAAAGGCTATTTGTGATGAAATAATAGGCTCCTAGATAATAGTGATCTGAGATTGATTCTAGGACACTATTAGAATACAATGTTGGACCTCAGATAGGTTGGAAGAAGCAGGGCTATGAGCCTACTCTGGAACTTCATTTTTTGGTTACCCTAGGTGGGATATCTTGCTGGGTGCCCCGTCCAAGATAATTGGTTTAGGAACAACCTCCTCTACAGCACCTTGTGGAATCATGGCCACATATCGGCAATGATGATTAGTACATATGGGATCCTTCATAAGAAGCTTCTCAGTGATTGATTTTTCATGTTGACTATCCATATTTACCTCCATGACATAGTTAAGGTGTACATTGTTGCATTCCACTAACAGGTTCCCAAAGCGGTTGAATGTGGCGATAAGGGAAACTTCTTCTCCTGTAACCTTTTGTGAGATAGATTATCGTAGGGAACTCATCCTCAAAAGATTTTCATGATCTGATCTTAGATTTGTGATGGATCTATTTATGTGGTATTCGTATCCCAACATGTTCTCTAATTGATACTAGAAGTGGTGTGTTGGAGATAGCATATGTTGGGGCCTCAGGTCCAAAGAATTTTGTCCAGGGATCTCGGAATCCATTGGAACATTTGATGAAGTCATTCGGATTTCAAGGAATATTGAGAAGTCTTAAAAATAAGACAAGAAACTTTATCAGTGAAGTATTATGCATAAGAGTAAATTTTCAATCAATAACATTCATAGTTAAAACGTAAAGAGGCAGCTCCTTTCAGTGCAGATAGAAGAAACATGTCGGGTCCATCATGTTGTTGTGCAATGAGAACAACATAAACTAGCCTGATGGGAAATGAAAAATCTATCCTTTTCGGCATGTGTAATAGATGAAATAGTTAAAGGATTCAAATTGGGTTTTCCATTTTTTTGTTCATTTCTAAGGTTTGTAATGGGTTTCTCTTGATGGTTTGATCACAAGGGGTTCTAAGGCCTCTCTCAATCATGCATTGGTTTTTACATATATTTCATCTTCCCTATAAACTCCCAATGGTTTACTCATCCGTAGATGGGTATAAACCTTCTTTCCAAAGGCCAACAATCATCTAGGATTTTAGGCACAATGACTCTTGGTGACTTTCATTTATTGAGAGGATGGTAGGTCGGGATCATCTTACCTTTTTGGGGGGTATTGATTCCTAATCTAGGAATCTCTAATATATTTAAGATATGTCCATGAAGTCCTTACCATACCCCAATATGGGACTGGATAACCTTGTGTTAATGACTTGAGTACATAAATGTATTTATAGGGACAATCTCATGTATATCATGGTTTATTTATTTCTTTCTTATTTAGTTATGATGCTCTGTGTAATGGTCATGTTCCAGCAATATAGAGTTTTTTTGTCCAAGGAGATGGTTTTTGTCATGGATATGGGATTGAACCTCTATGAGGCACCCTATAGATCCTGTGAAAACAAGAATCAAAACCCTCATAGTTCTCTTGAAATAGTTTAAGGTCGTATGACGGGACCCATCCATGAAGTTTAACATCATACGGTAAGGACGTGAATATCAAACTCATACCTCAATGAAGCATCCTAAGTATCATGTTTCATACGGGAATTAGATTCCATATAGTTATTGTGACAGACATCTATGTCGTGAGAGATGCGACATTAGTGGACCTGGATGGGACTTATGCATATCAGACTTCCCTGGATTGCATCGTCAGGAATATATCCCTCTGAGAAAAGATGACATTTAATCAGGATTACATCCTAATGGTGATTCCTCACTAGGAGAATTATCATCATGTTATTGGTACATTCATCACTAGTCTCTAATCTCACGTGAGCCATGCTCGATGTGAGAAACAAAAGATAGTGGTAGATCAGACACAATACATGTAAGAAACATTGTTTGGGTATTACACATTAAATCTTCCCTTTGTGAGGAATGATCACTCATATCCTGGAAGAAATGGTATTGAGCTATGGAATTGGGAATCCATCCTACATATCTGAAATATGGTGGGAATCAGAGTTCTTATAGTTCACTTCACCTCAAACCCACAGCTGGGTTTGAGGTACTTGAGGGAACAATTGGGGCCTATACTTAAGATGATTCTCATTTGAGCTCGGAACATAGAGTACATACTTATACTGTGTCAATAATTAGGTCTTACACTCTGAGGATGCCCAATCGGTCGGGGCATACACTCTATGGTTATACAATTGGTATACTCATATCATGTTATTCGTCGGGGCCTATACTCTGAGGTTTCCCGATTGGTCGGGGCTTACACTCTGAGGCTGCCCAATGGGTTTACTCATTCTATATCTTCTAACTGATTAATGAAACATAGTGAGGACCATGATGGCCTATCCAAGATAATGGTATTGGTAATGTTATTTAATTTCATGGCCCTAGCTCATCAAGGACGCTTACCTCATCAAAGAAGAATGAAGATGAACATTCTTAGTCAGTGTTCACATGGAATGTGTCCAATTAGTTATGCCATAAAAATTTGGAAAGGCCTAGATTATTTTTAAATATCTTTTTCATCAAATGGAAATGTATCGATAATATACTAGATATGTTGGGGAACCAATCCGGCATGGAAGACACCTCCAAGGGTGTCATCCTAATCAATTATCATGCCTTTGACGTCTTTGTATGAGTGAAGCCGACATGTTTGAGATGCTCTGCATGACCAAAGTTAGAATGTCAGGGGTCTCATGCATGATCAATTGACTTGTCTCAAATTTCTTCAGTTGATCAAAGGAGACATTTTGAGAGTCTTGTGCATGATCAAATAAAACATCATCATGCACCGTCGCATGATCGAGCTGACTTGTCTTTGTGTCATCAAATATCAATATGGAAATGTATTTGGACAATCATATAATCAATTTTTCTGGTCAATGACTCATTCTCATGATCATAGTTCATTTTATAGGATTTCTTCATATGATCAAGCTAGGCATCCTCAAGGTGCTTCGCATGATTAACATGACTTGTCGCAGACATGTAAAAGGGGTTATTGCTTGACAATGGTGACATTTCAGTGGTTTGTTGAGAGGTCAACCCAACGTTTCTAAGGTTTGTCTTATGATCAAAATGGAATATAAATGGTTTCCCCAGGGAATTCTGAGACTATCTAAGGGTCTCGCAGTCAGGTACCTTAAACCATTCACGTGGCGGGGTCTCGCAGATATTTTTAGTGTCTTTCCCTCGTTCAAGTAGTGAAAGTGTATGTACAAAGGGATTATCCCCAAAGTTCCATGGATAATGATATAGGCATTCCCAATTGTACATGTTGAAGTCATACTCGACAGGGTTTTCATGGAAATTAGAGGTCTCATCCATGAGTTTATAGGAACACTAAGGGAACGTCATCATGATACTCTTTTGTTCATGTGATTCTCATAAAATCAAAAAGGACTAGTGAAGAAGTCTTCCAATGTTCATGGATGCTTCCCAATGACACCATGAGCATAATTTGATTTCCTTGGTAAATACAGTCAAGGGTTTTCCCACATGAAAATATGCATGCTATGTGGTTTGTTCATGACATATCATGATGACCGTGCATTTACAATCCTCATGACCTTCATGAGGTATCGCGATGAGCTCTAAAGTGATACGTGGAGGATTCATATCAAAACCTTCACATTCATGGGTAAAGGCATGAACTACTTGGTGAGGAGGGACGCAAGGACAAATACCCATGAGGAGGGTGTGTGTTGAGAAAGTTATTCCCAAGGATATGTACAAGCATCGCAAGACCAAGGTTTCATGGTACTGCATGGGGGCTTCCATGTTTACCGGTCCATTCCCATGGACATCGAAATGGGTGATCATGTTCGATGACTTTCACTGGGTGTCCGAATAGGGAAATCATAGGGTCAATGTATCTTCTCTATCAACTCTACATGGACTAGATAAATTCATTATAGCTTCATACACGCATCGCATGACAGTCGTCGCATGTCTATTATGCGACTGCGTGATCTCCAAAGGACAACAGGAGGGAATTTGAATGCATGTTAAAGGGATGATTCTTGGTCCATGAGGAAGGATACATGGGTGAGGTTTTTCTTTGTAATCCACCTCCTAGGGTCTTGCATGATTTCTCTCCATGGAAGTCTCATGACTCACTTGAACTCGATGGTGTATTTGGATGGATCTTCCAACTGTGAATGGGTCTATTTGTTGATGTGATGTGTACCGGTAAAGGCGTACATGTACATGAAGAGTGTACCTAACCATGTGGCCCACTTATCTTCAACACAGGGTCTCACGACGATCCCATCCTTTACACTAGGGACTTGTGGGAGGTGTTTGCTGGACAGGATGGTCATGCCCAATGTTGTATACAAACGACGCAAGCCAGGGTGGTCTTGGTACTGTGAGAATAATTTTGGGACTGCATGTATTTTTGAACACCCTGTTTTGGTGAGGACAAGAACCATGAGGGGTATCACGCGATCGTGTGAAAACTGCGTAAGAACCAGGCTTCGTATGACATTCAGTTTATCATGAAACCACCTGATATTCAAAAGAACATCCATTTGTCCCTCATGATTACCAGAAGAGTTATCTGGTGGGAGGTGGTCAGATTCCCTTATTTTTCAGAGCTCTTCCATCCTTCCCCTCTGGAATGTCTTTTTCTAGAGGGAGGGAAAAGGTTATTCCACTTTTATCAGAATAAAGGACACATTCCCTAAGGAGGTGGTGGAGATCGCATTGCATTATCATTTCATCGGATCAAGCGATGACCCTATTTTCCTTGTATAACATCACATGATCCTATAAAATCTGAGTTAAATCAGATGAAAAATACGCTAGAGGTGTAAGGGGTTCACAGTCAATGAAATTCTTGTGATGCCTCAGTGTTTGTCTTCACCTTGGTCACATGATAAAAGGATGATCATGTGATCGCTCCGATAGCTTCCATCGCTATTTGGGAATCTCATATAAAGCCACTAGTGCTCGTGGTTTGGTTCTTTAAATGGATCACATTTGGTTGTCTTGGATTTGTGCGAGCATCGGCGAAAGTTTGGATGGATGGTAATGACATCGATCGAGTGTCGCGTGTACTTTAGGATGTAGAAAAAAAGAGTCAGGAGGTAAAGATGAAGTTCTAACACCATGAAAGATAGGAAGAGTTAGAAATCACATAGTCATGAGATCAGTTTTACTTGAACTTGTGATGTGTGGGATCAGATCAGATAATAGGGATTAGTGGATGTTGCTATCAACTAAAAAAATCCACTCTATGAATTCCACCTATCAAGATGGCAATGGGGTCGGCACCCCTACCATCTGCATCACTCCCACCATGGGCCTTGGACCATGGAGTTTATGGCTTGGGCTATGTATGTTTTCCTGTGGACTTTCATACCACAGGCCTTATATACGAGCCCACTTGTCTCTTGTCGGAGATATGATCCTTACGGTCCGCTGGCCAGCCCAAGATGACTCCCACTGGGTCTGGTTAACCACTAATCCCACGTGTTTATGTGGTTGAATTAGCCAGGATGGCTAGTGTAGACCTTATTTTGGGTTAAAGGTGGTAATAGAAAACCCTCCACTACTAAGAATAAAATATTTATCATAACATAAGAATCCCAATGTGTTATCTTAAAATCCCTAGCCTTTATGTATTCTATTTCCACCACTGTCTTTGAATAATCGATGATAAAGTGTGAAATTAAAAAATATTGGTGCCAACAAACCTAAAAAATCTCAAATAATGTTGAGAATATGAAATAAACACTTACCTTAGTTTTTAATTCCTTCAAATGTGTTTGAAAATGCTGTATAATAAATATAGATTTATTATAAACCTATTATAGAACCATAATCATAAATATCATACCATTTATGACTTACTTATAATATTTTATCACCCATTTATTAACAATTCTTTGTTAAAATCACTATTTAGTGTAATAATTGATTCATTTTTTCATGTATGTTTTGGTTTGGTAGTTTTAGTACATTTATTTTTATCTTGGTTCTATTGAGTTAGAAATTCTGTTTTTTAATTTTCCATTCCATCAGTTTTATAAATGAAAAAATATTTCTTAAATACTTGATTACTAAATTTTTATGTCCAAAGTGTTTTAAAAAGATTTTTTGTAGAAAACATAATATTTTTCCATACTTAGAGTAATTTCTATTAAATTATGAAGGAATACTTATATTTATTAATTACTATTATCATAATGAGTATGGCCCTGATAAATTAGAATCATCATTATCAGAGAATAAGTTAGATTATTTTCATGTCTTTCATAATGACAACGTCTTCACAATTATATTGATATTGATACCGATACAATCGGACTAACACTCGTAAATATTGTCATAATAACAATTGTAAGGAACTCCATTGGTCTGACTTAAGTTTTTAATCATATTCAGAAGACTTATTTCTAATGTAAGGAACATTATTTACACTGTGATGGTGTAAAACAATACAACATCGGACAATCAGTTAAAATAGATTCGTTGAAGTTCCAGGTGTCCAAGTTGTTACAACCAATTCAGAAAAATATGAATGTTGGGAGATAATGATGATCATTGTAGGGATGCCTATAAATATCCAATCATGTGAATTGTTTGATTCTATTTTGATTACATTTTGTTCTTGATTTTACTAAAACATACATAGAGAGGAGATCTTGTTCCTAGTCTCTTGTAATTATTTAGATAGCGTTATTCTAAGGAAACCATGTCAGGTTGTATCCTTAAGATAAAATTTGTAATTTTTACTCATGTCCAATCATCTCCCCAGGAAGCCTGCACATAAAAGACTTATATTTCCTTACCAACAAGATTGTGGATCAGATTCACAACTGGAAGAACAATTTCCTCTATTTCGGGGGCATTATAGCGCTGATCAATAGTGTGCTTATTGCTTCCCCTATTAATGCTCTTTCAGTCACTAAGGTACTGAAGGGTGTCATTACCAACATTGAAAAGATTCTGGCCAAATTTATATGGGACCCCAAAACAGAGGGCAAGCGCCACTAGTCCTCGTGGGATAGAATGGAAAGGCCAACCTATGAGGGAGGTATCATTGTATGAATCCTTGCGGATACCCTACAGTTCATGCATGCCAAATTAGCTTGGGATATCATAGAACAACAAACATTGTGGGGCCAAATTATGAACACCTTCAAAAATGGGAATATGGAGTTGCTTGAGGGTCATGGATCTCTATTCTGGGTCACTATCTTCCCCCTCCTTCTTGAACATCACGATCATTCTTGATGGATTGTTGGGAGGAGCCAAATCTCGTTCTGGAATCAAAACTGGGAAAGAGAAATTATTTTCTTCTCAGGATTTCCTGCCCCCTCACTTACATTCAAGGAGGCCAATGTCCACCCTTCCTTCATCAAAGCAGTGCTGGATGAAAAACTATAGAAATCATTTAACTCTATCATCATGTCCTCTGAAAATGATAAATGTGTCTTCTCTCCTTCAACCCTGATGGCCTTCTCCTCTCAGGACTTCTGCCACTCATGAGATCTTACAGTTCCCCAGACTAGCAGGAATGAAACCTTATGGTGTAAATATATGACTAAAAAGTTCAACTTCTTACTTTGGAGGATCTGGAATAGAGCCCTCCCAACCGAGGAGAACATCAAACGGTGTGGAATTCTGTTGGCGTCACGCTGCTCATGTTATAAATGCTACAAGGAGGAGAGTGTAGACCATCTATTCTTTAGCGACGAATGGGCATGTTCTATTTCTTAATCCTTTGGAGAGTTCAGAGGCCTCCATGACCCCAACTTAGCTGACCTCTAATTCATGGATATGTGGTTTAATGGCTCATGTGAAAGGGGTCTGGAGAAGATGGACCATATTATGATATTGGAGGTTGGATGTTAGAGTCTTTGGAAGGCCCATAACAAGGCAAGGCATGAAGGGGTGACAGACAAGGCCTACTCTATCATCATCAAGACCAAAACGCTCCTCTTGTATTTTTCTATGCTCATCAACAGCTATAAAGAGGATCCCTCACACCATAGCTTGTTGATTAGCTCCCATATCCTTCTCTATGTTAATAGCAATGCCAGGGGACAATGGGTGTGTTGGATCCTGCCCTCCAGAGGCCTTAAACTTAACACGGACTCATCTTTCATCATGGGAATCCTTCGAGGTGGTGGGGTGGTGTGGGATGCCCAAGGCTCGGTGGTGTTTTCTTTCTCTTATAGGTTAGGCCAAGGATCCTTTTTATAGGCTGAGGCCAAATATTTCTTTATGGGTCTCCAAATTTTCCACCTCAAAAATGTCCGAGTTGAAGAGGTGGAAACTTACTCCAAGATCCTTCATGACGTCCTGCATGGCTCATTCCAATCTCCGTGGTCCATCGAATACATCATCAAAAAGTGAAGGATGGAGTTAAGTGAAAACATCATGGTTAATCACACCTGGACAGAGGGGAACCAAGTCATGAACTATCTTGCTTCTTTGGAGGATTCGGTCCCTGACCCAATTTTTCATCATACGGTGAGTTCCTTGAAACCTGAGGGTGTTAACTTTATTAAAAAGGACACACTCAACCTCAACTATTTCAGACCTCCCTAGGGATCTTTTCACTTGTTTTTTATGGTGGGTTTCAGTTTTTCCCCTTATTTTCTTAATAAAAATTCAATATGATGGAATCGGATTCATAAGATTGGGAGTTACCGGGTCTAGGTAGATAGATAATCTGATCCTCTTACATATTTCTTTCGAGGATAGGAAGATAGAGTCGTTCCAATATTCATATCGATGGCTTTCCTTGCTGAGTAAATATAGGCTTTCTTGTATGTATAAAACAAGAGATACCTTTAGTCAGGGTTAGTGACTACCTTACTCGTAAAGTTAAAAGATATTTTTCTTTTAATAGTAGTAATTCATTTTTATTTATTATAGGTATTGTATTACTTGTTTCTTACAATATTTATTTTATATTGTATGCAATAGTAAAGTTAATCATCATATTGAACTTACAATATTTTTTTTTGTTTTATATATATTAATATGATTATGATAATAACAATACATTTGAATTAATTATATTCATATTTATTATGATTCTCATACTCAGGTTAATCGAATCGATTTTGATTTTGAAATTTTGTTTCACTCTGATCAATTTATATTAATTTGATTAAGATTCTATGACTTTAGTCCATCAAACTGAGGGTCCATTATAATACAATTGTTTTATATAAATAGGCATTGGGTTTTATAAGTTTAACTCTTTTAAAATATTTTTTATAATTACAATTCACCCCCCATTTTGTAAGTATAGATTTCAAAAGCTATAGAGAACACATAATATCATCCAACAATTGGTATCAGAGCTATATTCCACTTCACAAATACTCTCAAAGTGTTGATTCTAATATTCATCAATTAGACTACTTGCTGATTTTTTACTTCTTTTATTATTTCAATTTGTTTAAATAATTATTATAAATATTTTGTTTATAAAACTTTTCTACAGTAACGTGTTTGGGAAAGAAAGTTTTTCTATTAGGATGCCAGTATTAAATTTCGGTTCTATAAAAAACCTAAATCTAAATAGACCACCTATCTTTGATGGAGTTGACTATGAATATTGGAGAAATATGAAGAAGGCCATCATTTTTAACACTGGGGTTGATAACTTATTCAAGATTATTGGAGATTACTATATTCCTAATAAGGATGTTACAACCTTCACTCATCAATATAATCATGAATATAAACTAAATTATAGATTTATAAACACTTTTTATATTTAGTGAAAAGATGTGTTTATAGTCACATTTATTCTTGTCAAGATGCAAACAATATTTAGAAGAAACATGATGTTACAAATTTTGGTACATCCAAAGTTTTTGAGACCAGGAGAGCCATTCTCAGATATAATTATCAAGCTTTCTATTTTATTTCTGGTGAATTAGTGGTGATTTGTAACGCCTCAACCCCAGTTACATAGAGTCGGTGCATTATTTTAATACATTGGCATGATTACAAGAAATCAAGTCTCGAAGGACCGATCAGTTTTGAAGTCTTGGAAAATAAATTACATACAAGAATGTTACATTACACTTTATAACATACAAAACAAAAAAAATAATTCTTTATGAAATCCATTATTCCCTTGGTTTAACCTTGCATATCAATCACAATACACTTCTTGGAATCCTGGGAAAAATAAAACATAGAAAGGGGTGACCTCAGATGCTCAGTAAGGATAACAATACACTGAAAACATTCATAAATAATCACAAACATTTAATTCAATGTATAACTAAAACAAAAGCCTTTTAAACTTTAACTACAGCATTATATGGAAGAAATAAAATGAAATAATTCCATTTAATTATTCACATGGATATTCTACTAATCGAATAATCACATGCAATATCAATAACCACTTTCATAACAATGGAATTCATAATGCCAAACATCAATTTCTGTGTCAAGGCCTCATGCCAAGACCTAATGGATAACTATAACCAAAACCCAACCTGGAGAGCCTCTATAACCGGACTCCAACCCGGAGTGCCTCTAATAACCGAACACCAACTCAGAGTGCCTCTAATAACTGGACATCAACCCAGAGTGCCTCTAATAACCAAAAACCAACCCGGAGTGCCTCTAGTAACCAGACACCAACTTGGAGTGCCTCTATTAACCGGACACCAACCCAGAGGGCTTAATTTTATCGGTCCCCAACCCAGAACATACTAGTCCAACACATTCATCTTTAGAAGAGGATGAAATATAACATAAACATTCGTATTAAAACTATCATACGAAATGAAAAAACATTAATCATAAAACATTAATGGCATAAAAATAACTCATCCATAGTCAAACATATCACAAAGCCTTAAATAAAATATGGATGATTTGTATCATAATAAATCAACTTCAAACAAGTGTAAAATTTATCAAAGTATGTTGACATAGATGAAAATTATTTGTAAAACTCTTTGAGAGAAATACCGCTTTTTCATGAATACATTTAAAAGTCACAAAATTTAGAAAAGAAGTCATTTGAAGGAATTTTTGAATCAAAGTGTCCCATACCACTTTGAAACTTTTGAAAGGAATTAAAATTTTAAAAACATTTATGTCTATATAAATAAATCCTTAAAAATCATTTTGAAGACTTGGACATTAATGAGAAAGATTTAGAAGAATAAATATTTAAAACATTTGAAATGATGTTTTAGTAAAAAAGTCCCTTAAATAAATCCCTTTGAAAACTCTTTCATAAAACATGGACATAGATAATAATTATGTCCCAGTAAATACTTACGTAAAAACAACCTCAGATAATAAAAAGATTGTGAAATTAACCCTTACCAATTTGGTAACTTACGAAACAGTCAACCCATGAAAGAGGTATCATACAATGAATATGTAAATACACATAAATTAAAGTGTATTACACAAAGAATACAATTATGGGCAGTACATACACCACACAAAAGGTAATAGTGGAAATATGGCATGAATCTCACGGGAATAAGGAGTGAGAAGAAAACCCCTTACCTTGCACTTTCCTTTAGTCGAGGGTACGTTTAGACTCATGTATGAAGAATATAGTATGTTATTAAATTATACCAGAATCATATTAATATTTATTATATCATATATTATTTATTTATGACTTTATACAACCCATTTAATAATAATTTCCATGTTATATTAATATTTCGGGTAATAATCGCTTTCTTCATCGTACGTGTTTTAACTTGTTACTCTTGATTATATAACTTAGATCATGATTTAAATACTTCCAGAATATAAAACATGATTTATTTATCATATATATTAGAATATAAAAATTTATAATAGATGTATATATGAAATGGAAAACACCGTTTATGGAGACGGTAGTCCGTACGTACGCATAAACGCTGTTTCCGTTTTCATATAGTATTGAACGAAAGTAAGTGAATAAGATATATGTAAGTAAATAAATGCTTATATATTTAAATATATATATCTTCAGTGGAATTATTATGTCATATATTACATACTTATTAGTAATATATATTTTTATAATCGTTGATAAATGGTGAACTTGGAAATGAATCTCATCGCGCCGTGGAGACGGTAATTTGTACGTACGCACGAGCGAAAATATCATTCTTTTGATATTAATATAATATATAATTGGATATTATATCATGTATAAAGAATCATTATCATATTATATTTATTATTTACATGAATTACACATCATTATCATAACCATCCAAATAATAATGTGTTGAATAACAATTACACCATGACGTGGAGACGGTAGGTCGTACGTACGCACGTATGGTGACATGTCATTCAAAGGATGGATAGAATATTGAATATGGATGTACCATAATTATAATAACATAATATTATATAGAAGATACTGGATTTATTATTTTAGAAATGAAATGACAAAGAAAGAATAAGTGGAAGAAGAAAGGAACTTGAAAGAGGGTGGTGAAAACATTACCTCTTCTTCGGGTCCTTCCTTTTGATTTGATCAAAAGGGCCACTAAGGTTGGATTTCTGACAAAACTAAGGCCTCTAGGTTGAATTGAGGCAAGTTGATAGAATATTTGGGCATGGGTTGGCCGATCCAAAAGGCTTTGAAGGTGTGAAGAATTGGTTAGAAGTGGTATCCTTTTATATGGGGGAGGAGGGGCTCTTTAGGAAAAACATAAATTATTAATTTATAATAAATTCATATTCGGTTTCTAATGGCTCCAAAGTGGATTATTAATATTATAAGGTGGGTATGGGTCAAAATCCTTTCAAAAAATAGATTTTAGAGAGGTTTAGGTCATTATATTAACCTTATCTTTTACTTTTAACTCTTATTTAATTAGTTTGACATTTACCATGTCACTTAGTATTTTTATATTATATAGTATATAAACATACTATATACATCCAAGCGACCCCCAAGTGGTCCATTAATGATAAAAATATCATGATATAAGTTTTTTGGCCGAATATTAGATTTTTAGAAATAGAATATTAATTAATAATTAATATTTGTTTTAAAAACTCATTTATGTCAATTTTGACACTGTTCAACAATTTTTTTTAAGTCCTAACATATTTATTAATTCGAAAAAATTCATTTAAGAAATACTAACATGTCATATTAACCAATACAATTCATTTATGTCATCCGAAATTTCAAATTATATTTATTTTAAAATTTGAAATATCAATTATTTGATTCTTTCATTAATAAAGAAAATATTGCATCATTATTGTGTCATAAATATATTTAATTATTAAATTTCTAAAAATTATAAATAAAATACCATGATGTAGGAAATCTTTTTATATTTCTAATTAATATTTATAGTCGAAAATCCAACATATATAACCCTATTTAAAAATTGTTTTTCTAAAAATATATATGCTTATGTCATTTTTGTATTTATTTTAACTTAATTAATATAAAGTGTCCTTATCACCTACAAGTGGCTATATGGGGTCCCAAAATCAACCCAAATATGCCCATGGTCGGACATGTATCAACAAATAAGTTTAGGACACGTTTTAGGGTAATTTATTATTATTTTACCCTTATTTACCGGATTTACCCTTTAGCCATGGTAAATAAAATATTTACCGAAGTAATTATTCAAAATATCTAAAAATAAAAGTTACCTATTTACACAATTTGGAAATCCTGATTCCAAATATGGAATCCATTTTTCCAAATTCAAAACATAGAAGTGGCAGAAATTAATTTAAAATCAATTCCCGTTGTTAAAACAAAAAGCGTGTTTTTAAGAGATAATAACTATCAAAAGATTTACACTTGTTTATGTCTGGTATAATTGTGAAATTATGTCCAATCACCAAAACTGTATTAAATGGTAAAAATATATTCTAAATGTAATTTAAAACCACTCAAATGCATAATTTATCATAATAAATTATTTCGATTAAAAAAGTTATTTTTAATTAAAATTTAGTAATTTTCACTATTCATCAAAATATGAAAGTTATCAGAAAAGTACCAAAAATTCAACCTAAGCTAATTTCGATATTCTGAATCCAAAAATGAATTCCATTTTGAAATATAAAATTTATAAAATTTCAAAAATTGGGTATTACTATTCATAACAGCTAGTTTGATTGGTTGCGGTGTGTGTTAGAACTTGAGGTTTTGTACAACACACGCTACTGTATTATTCAAAGAGAAGCATACCATGAAATCTTGGGGTGTCAAATTCTCCCCTCATTCAATAAATTGCATCCTCGCAATTTATGCTCAGTATTGGAAACTTGGGGTTGACATTTCAAAATATCATAGTTGAAATCCCACATCGAAAAATGGATTATTGATGCCTATATTTAAAATAATGAGTGGTAAGTATGAAGGTTACTGAAAATAACACATACTGGCGTTCCATGTAGTAAAATATGGATATTGAAGAGAAATATAACCATCAATATCTGATGGAGATTGGTAGAGAACATGGCTCTGAAAAGGCCAATAATCCCAAAGCCAAAAATTTGTCATAATATAAGGTACCATCTAGGACAACATTTTTGTTCTAAGTTTCTTTTCATAATATTGAGGAATTTATTTATGAGACTGGCTAAGATCATAAGGAGATATAATTACTTTATAATTAGAGTTTTATCCATTAATAAATTTCTACCACAAACTCATCTTTCACTACAAAACATAATACAACTCAAAAATACTCTATTTATCCTAATCGTATATGGTTCCAAATATAATGAATGTATAATTCACATATCAGACTCATTAAAAAAACTACATTATACCATCCAGGAACTTCACGTAGACTAGTGGTAGGTGATAAATCCCAATTGCACAATGGTTGTGGGTTCGATTCCCGCAGCTTTGTCCGACATGACGGGTCGTCACACTGTCTGCATGTTGTCCTTTTATAAAAATCCAAAAATAACCTTTCAAACTTAATCCCTTTCAACCTTTAGACTTATCCAAAATACTTCTGTAAACTCTCAGTCTAAAATTTAAATGAAAGGTAAACACAATGTAGATCCTTTTTACCCCGTAATAGCATGTGAATACCTTCATCATGTATTCTTTTAAAATATGGAAACATCCTAAATTACCATAAAACCTTATTGATTACATTCATGGTCCCTTATTACTTATAGAATACTGGATATACTTCATCCATCCAAAAGTTTTTTAAACTCAAAAAATGATGGAATATACAAATCTTTAATCAGTTTCAAGGCAGTCAAGAATATCCAATATAATTTACCCAAATCAACCATATCTTATTCCAAAATCAGTACCTCAATATTAGGACCATATTAAGGATTATCTTTCCTTCAACCATGTAATTTCAAAAACATTTAACTCGTTGTAGAGTCACTTTTCTAAGTACCATAAAATCTCAAATCCTCAATAAAATAGTATTTTAGTATAATCCTTATTTATTTTTTGAACATCACTTATACAACACTTAAATGAAATAATTCCAAAATAAAAACATAAGAAAACTAGTCATTCCTCTTCATATGTGGTAGTATAATAACTTGATTATTATCCAATAGCATCATTTACAGCATAGTCTGATTATTGGGACATTGGTTCGCATAGTGTCCAAACTCCTTGTAGATAAAGCATTGTACATTTGAATCCTTTTTCTTACCCTTGCAGTCACGTACTTGGTGTCCTTTTTCTCCACACTTATAACATACTCCCATTCCATTCACGAATTTCCCAAAGTGATTCTTTCCACAGTTATCACATATGGGAAAATCCTTCTTTACCTTATTCCCTTTCTCTGTCCTTCTCTCTACCATCCTTTCCTTCTCTGGCTTCTCTTCAAATCCATAGGACTCGGAGAATTCTATACTTATCTTATTAACACATGATACTATTTCTTCATATGTTGAGAATAAATGGGAGACTATTTACCTTCTAAATGTTGGCTTAATACCGTGAAAGATATGATCCTTCTTACTCTTTACATCATGTGTATTGCTGGAGTTCTCATCCCTTCTACTGGGCACCATTTCTAAACAATGGCATACACTAGATTAGTTTATGAATAGAAATACCTAATCCAAAACTTGTAAAACACTTAACATAAATTAAACAGTTTATGGATATAATCCATAATCAGAAAAATGTCTTCTTTGAGGAATTATATACTCATAAACCCCTTCATAATGGTTTGTAAATAAAATGAGAATTATCCTAAGCATATCCCCCGGGAGTGTCGTAACCCAGAGTGCAGTAAGGCCCGTTGTCATGAACCAGTTCTCATTCGAGTATAGATCAAATCGGTGTTTTTGGGTTTTACCCCTAGCTACTTCTATACCAGAGCCGCATCTACCTGCTCGTATCCAGACAGGGATGTATTGCTCGGAAAACTTAAAAAAACCTCTACATTACCAAAATTCTAGGAAATGCTTCTATACTAATATTCAATGTCTATCTTAGGTCTATGTGCTCTAATCGGAGTTCATCTAAATCTAGCTTCCAAGGTTATTGCTAAACTTCCTATGATACCAACTGTAACGCCCCGACCCCAGTTACCCAGATTCGGTGCATTATTTTACTACATTGGCATGATTACAAGAAATCAAGTCCTAAAGGACTGATCGGTTTAGCAGTCTTGGAAAATAGATTACATACAAGAATGTTACATTACACTTTATAACATACAAAACAACATAAATAATCTTTTATGAACGCCATTATTCCCTTGGCTTAACCCTGCATATCAATCACAATACACTTCATGGAATCCTGGGAAAAATAAAACATAGAAAGGCGTGAGATCAGATGCTCAGTAAGGATGAAAATACAGCAGAAACATTCATAAATAAGCATTAACATTTAAGGCAATGTATAACAAAAACAAAATCCTTTTAAACTTGAACTTCAGCATAATATGGAAGAAATAAAATGACATAATTCCATTTAATAATTCACATAGATATTCTACTAATCGAATAATCACATGCAATATCAATAACCACTTTCATAAAGATGGAGTGCAAAATTCCAAACATTAATTTCTGTTTCAAGGCCTTGTTCCAAGACCTAAGGGATAAATATAACCGGAACCCAACCTGGAGATCCTCTATAACCGGACTCCAACCTGGAGTGCCTCTAATAACTGGACACCAACCTGGAGTGCCTCTAACAACTGGACACCAACCCAGAGTGCCTCTAATAACTGGACACCAACCCAGAGTGCCTCAAATAACCAGCCACCAACCCGGAGTGCCTCTAATAACTGGACACCAACCCGGAGGGCTTAATTTTACTGGTCCCCAACCTGGAACATACTAGTCCAACACATTAATCTTAATAATAGGATGAAATATAACATAAACATTTGTATTAAAACTATCATACGAAATGAAAAAACATTAATCATAAACCATTAATGGCATAAAAATAAATCATCCATAGTCAAACATATCACAAAACCTTAAATACGATATGAATGATTTGTATCATAATAAATCAACTTCAAACAAGTGTAAAATTTATCAAAGGATGTTGACATAGATGAAAATGATTTTCAAAACTCTTTTAGAGAAATACCGGTTTTCATGAAAACTTTTAAAAGTCAAACAATTTAGAAAAGAAGTCATTTAAAGACATTTTTGAATCAAAGTTTCCCATACCACTTTAAAACTTTTGAAAGAAATTAACATTTTAAAAACATTCATGTCCATATAAATAAATCCTTAAAACCCATTTTGAAGACGTGGACATTAATGAGAAAGATTTAGTAGAATAAATATTTCAAAATTTTCAAATGATGTTTTAGTAAACAATTCCCTTAAAAATCCCTTTGAAAACTTTTTTATAAAACATGGACATGGATAATAATTATGTCCGAGTAGATACTTATGTAAAAACAACCTCGGATAGTAAAGAGATTGTGAAATTAACCCTTACCAATTTGGTAACTTACGAAACATTCAACCCATGAAAGAGGTATCATACAATGAATATGTAAAAACACATAAATTAATTTTTATTACACAAATAATACTATTATGGGAAGTACATACACCACAAAAAAGGTAATATTGGCAATATGGCATGAATCTCACGGGAATAAGGAGTGATAAGAAAACCTCTTACCTGGCACTTTCCTTTAGTCGAGGGTAAATTTAGCCTCATGTATGATGACTATAGTATGTTATTAAATTATAACAGAATCATATTAATATTTATTATATCATACATTATTCATTTATGACTTTATACTACCCATTTAATAATAATTTCCATGTTATATTAATATTTCAGTTAATAATTGCTTTCTTCATCGTACGTGTTTTAACGTGTTACTCTTGATTATATCACTTAGATCATGATTTAAATACTTAAATAATATAAAACATGATTTATTTATCATATATATTAGAATATAAAAATTTATAATATACGTATATATGAAATGGAAAACAGTATTTATGGAGACGGTAGTCTGTACGTACGCATAACCGTTGTTTCTGTTTTCATATAGTATTGAACGGAAGTAAGTGAATAAGATATATGTAAGTACATAAATACTTATATATTTAAATAATTATATATCTCAAGTGGAATTATTATGTCTTATATTACATACTTATTAGTAATATATATTTTTATAATCGTCGATGAATGCTGAACTTGGAAATTAATCTCATCGCGTCGTGGAGACGGTAATCCGTACGTACGCACGAGAAAAAATATCATTCTTTTGATATTAATATAATATATAATTGGATATTATATAATTTATACAGAATCATTATCATGTTATTTTTATTATTTACATGAATTACACATCATTATCATAACCATCCAAATAATAATGTATTGAATAACAATTACACCACGATGTGGAGACGGTAGGTCGTACGTACACACGTATGGTGACATGTCATTCAAAGGATGGATAGAATACTGAATATGGATGTACCATATTTATAATAAAATCATAGTATATATAATATAGTGGATTTATTATTTTATAAAGTAAATAACAAAGAAATAATAAGTGGAAGAAGAAAGGAACTTGAAAGAGGGTGGTGAAAACATTACCTCTTCTTCGGGTCCTTCCTTTTGATTTGATCAAAAGGGCTTCTAAGGTTGGATTTCTGATCAAAATAAGGCCTTTAGGATTAATTGAGGGACGTTGAGAGAATATTTGGGTAGGTTTTGGCCAAACCAAAAGTCTTTTAAGTTGTGAATAATTGGTTAGAAGTGGTGTCCTTTTATAAGGGGGAGGAGGGGCTCTTTAGGACAAACATAAAGTATTAATTTATAATAAATTCATATTCGGTTTCTAATGGATCCAAGATGGATTATTCGTCATATAAGGTGTGGATGGGTCGAAAGCCTTTCAACCAATAGATTTTAGACAGGTTTGGGTCATTATATTAACCTTATCTTTCAGTTTTAACTCTTAGTTAATTAGTTTGACATTTACCATGTCACATTGTATTTTTATATTATATAGTTAATAAACTTATTATATATATCCAAGAGACCCCCAAGTGGTCCATTAATGATACAACTATCATTATATAAGTTTTTTGGCCGAATATTAGATTTTTCGGAATATAATATCAGTTAATAATATAATATATTTTTAAAAACTCATTTATGTCAATTTTGAAACTATTCAATAATTTATTTTTTTTAAATCTTAACATCTTTATTAATTCAAAAAAAATTCATTTAAGAAATCCTGACATGTCATATTAAACAATAAAATTCGTGGATGTCATCAAAACTTTAAATTAAATTTTTTTTAACATTTATAATACGAATTATTTGATTCTTTCATTAATAAAGAAAATTCTGCATCATTATTGTGTCCTAAATATATTTAATTATTAAATGTCTAAAAATTATAAATAAAATACCATTATTTAGGAAATATTTTTATATTCCTAATGAATATTTATAGTCGAAAATCCAACATATATAACCCTATGTAAAAATTGTTTTTCTAAAAGATATATGCTTATGTCATTTTTGTATTTATTTTAACTTAATTAATATAAAGTGTCCTTATCACCTACAAGTGGCTCCATGGGGTCCCAAAATCGACCCAAAGATGACCATGGTCGGACATGTATCATCCAATAAGTTTAGGACATGTTTTAGGTTAATTTATTATTATTATAATATTATTATTTTACCCTTATTTACCGGATTTACCCTTTAAACATGGTAAATAAAAGATTTACCGAAGTAATTATTCAAAATATCTAAAAATAAAACTTACCTATTTAAACAATTTTTACATCCTGATTCCAAATATGGAATCCATTTTTCAAAATTCAAAATATAGAAGTGGCAGAAATTAATTTAAAATTAATTCCCGTTGTTAAAACAAAAAGCGTGTTTTTAAGAGATAATAAATATCAAAATATTGACACTTGTTTATGTTCGGTTTAATTGTACAATTATGTAAAATCACCAAAATTGTATTAAATGAAAAAAATATATTCTAAATATAATTTAAATCCACTAAAATTCATAATTTATCACTATTAATTATTTCGATTAAAAAAGTTGTTTTTAATTAAAATTTAATAATTTTCACTATTCATCAAAATATGAAAGTTATCAGAAAAGTACCAAAAATTCACCCTAATCTAATTTAGATATTCCAAATCCAAAAATGAAGTCCATTTTGAAAGATAAAATGTATATAATTTCAAAAAGTGGGTATTACTATTCATAACAGCTAGTTTGATTGGTTGTGGTGTGTGTTAGAACTTGAAGTTTTGTACAACACATGCTACAGTATTATTTAAGGAGAAGTTTACCATGGAAGCTTGGGGTGTTACATGAATATTCATCAAATATTCATGAATATCATTAATTTCTTACAATAAATTGGAGAAAATGGTTTAGATAATTATATTATAGTGGATAAGATAATATATATCATACCCAATGAATGAGATTCAAATAGAATTATTTTTGATCAAATTAGAATATTAAATAGTCTTACCTTGGATGATCTCATTGGTACTCTTTTCCAATATGAGGGTATAATGAAAAGGGATGTTGAAAAATTCACAAAGAAAAATGGTGGTGTTTATTTTTCTATAACATCTACCTTACCTCTTAAATCTCAATCTGCCAAACATATAAAATCGTTAAGGATGAAGAAAGTAGCAGTTCAATCCGATTCAAGTTCATTTGAATATTCTGATAGTGGATTTTCTTACTTGGATGAAAGGATAAGAAATATTATTGGAAATAAGGATTTTAAATATTTTCTTAATATAATTCATGACAAAAAAAGTGATAATAACGATTAAGTGACTTGTTTTGAATGAAATAAAGTTAGAGACATCATATAGGATTATCTAAAGATAAAGAGAAAATATACAAAAGAAAATAATACTAAGGGTAATGGGAAAAACTTTTATAGATTTAAAGGAAAGAAAGTGATAAAATCCTCAAATACCTATAGTTCTAGTATACATGATTATTTATATAATTCATCTTATAATTAATGTTCTAGATAGAGAAACTTGGGTCCTTTTTCAAACATACCCCTGGTTAACAAATGTCTCATTGAAAATGTATGAACTACTAAGAATATTAACAATATGTCTTTAAGTGTAAATTATCCTAATGATAAGGATTCTACATCTTCTTATGAAAATTCTTCCTTGGAATAATACAATACTCTTCCTTTTTATGAATAATTTTACCTCTTTGGTAAACTCTTAGAAAATAAAAAATGGAAAAAATTGTAAAAAAACTTGATAATGAAAAAGCTCATCTTTCTAAGGATAACTCAAGGATATAATTTTTAAAAAATGAAATATCTTATCTTTATAATTATATTAAAAGGAAAATTATAAAAAATAAACTATTTATAAATATTCAGAAAAATTAATTTTTAAAAAATATTTTTAAAAAAAACTAAATTATTAAACTAATTCTTGTGAAGATAAATATTTAGTTCTAAAACAAAAATCTGAACAAAAAAATTTCAAGGAAATTTTTTCAAAATTTACTACTGGTAAATAGAATTTTTAAAAGATGTACAAAAAAATCCTTTCTCGTGGTACTTGTTCTATATTGATATTTTCTTATAAAAAATAATTTTTAATAATAATTTATTTGTTCCAAAAAGTGCACCATTTGGCACCAAATTCTAAAGTGGTGGACATTGGAAAAAAATAATTGTTCGGTTAATAAAGTTCAATCTGTGGTTTTTCACAAATCCTTTTTTTCAAAAAAAATGTGGATTTCAAAAAAAAAATATAACATTGGAATACCCAAGAAGGTTTGGGTGGTGAAAGACTGATTTTTTTTAGGAAAACAAAGCAAGTACCTGCAACAAGAATACCTAGTATATGGATAATGGTTGTTTCAAGCATATGACTGGTAATAAAAACATTTTCGAAAATATTATCAAGATGAAAGTTGGGAAAGTTACATTTTGAGATAATTATTGAGGAGAAATTATCAAAATATGTATCATTTTTATTCTTGGTAAAGCATTAATTTAAAAAAATTTGTTTATTAAAGGTCTTAGGCACAAACCTGTAAGTATAAGTTAGGTATGTGATGAAGGTTACCTTGTGAATTTTAGGAAGGATAAATGAGTTGTATACAATTACATAGACGAATTCATTCTTTCTTTTAATCAACATGAGAATATTAACACACTTAACTTATAAGACCTCAGGAGCCAAAACATAACTTCCCTTAGTGAAATGGAATATCAAACTTGGTTATGGAATAGAAAGTTAGGATATTGTAACCTAAGAAACTTATCTAAGTTGTATAAGAAAATACTTATTAATAATCTAATGGAAATTAGGTTTGATTCTTCAAAATTTTGTGACCCTTCTTAATATAGAAAGAAACCTAATCCATGTTTTAAATTTATCAGATAAGTCTCAACTATTGATTCTTCACAATTAGTGTACATATATTTATTTGGTCCTACAAAAAATGGATGTATTGGGGGAAAATACTATGTAATGTATGGGATGATGATTACACTAGATAAATATGGGTTTATTTTATCACAAAGAAATGTGAATATATTTTTTTTATTTCAATACATTTTTAGCGAAATTCAAAAATGAGAAATACCTACTCTTAATAACTATTCATAGTGATCATGGGGGAGAATTCGTAAATTATGATTTTGAAACTTTTTGTAGTAGGAAAGGTATATAACATGCCTTCTCATCACCAAGAACCCCTCAGTAAAATGGTGTAGTTAGAAGAAGAAATACAATTCATTAGAAGATTACTAGAACCATGTTGAGTGAATAATAAATTTCTACACATTTTTGGGATGAAGTGGTTAGTACTTCATTTTATACTGTAAATAAATTTTTAATTAGATCATTTCATAATAAAACTCCTTATGAGTTATGGATAGGAAGAAGCCCAATAGTTTCTTACATTAAGGTTTTTTGTTTCCAAGTATTCATCCTGAATACAAAGGATAGCTTACATAAATTTTCACCCAAATCTGATGAAGGAGTATTTTTAGGTTATTCCATTACTTCTAAGGTATATAGAGTATTTAATAAAAATTAATGTACTGTTTTTGAAATATTACGTGTTATGTTTGATGAAACTGGCCATTTATTTTCAAACAACCCCAACCAAAATACTCATATGATATTTCAAATACTGAATTTCAATATTTGTAAAAATTTTCTTATTATAAGGAAATAATTCAAGAATTATTTTTGGATGTTTTTACTTAGAGATGTTTTTTTACCTTATATTTAATAACAAACTTTTGAAAACCCAATAAATCAATCATTTCTTTGGAATCAACCAATTGATAGTATCATTAATGATGTTGATCAACCAGTTAGGACTGAAAGATCCCCAAGAAATGAAATTAAACATCTAGATTTCTTTTCACAATTTAAACCTAAAAATCCTGATGAGGCTTTTGGTGATGAGGTTTTGATTAAGGAAATACAATATGAGATTAATTAACTTTAAAGGAATAAAATGTAGAATTTAGTTCAATGACCTAATTAGAATTCAATAATTAGTGTAAAATGGGTTTTTATAAAAAAAAACTTATGAAAATTGAATAATAGTTATAAATAAATCTAGAGTTGTTTCTAAGGGTTATAATAAAAAATAAGGCATAGACTATAAAGAAACCTATGCACCGATAGTTAGGCTTGAATCTATTTATATTTTACTAGACCTTGCAGTATTATTTAATTTCAAAAAAAAGCAAATGGAGGTGAAGTGTCATTTTATTAATGGATATTTTTAGGTGGAAGTTTTTGTTGAACAACCCCTAGTTTTGAAAATAAAAAATATCTTGAATATTTTTATAAACATACCAAGACATTATATGTACTTAAAAAATCCCCTTGGTTTTTATATGATAGGTTAGTAGGATTTTTGGTACAAAAAAATTTTATTATAGGGGATTTGAATCTGATACTTTTTAAAAAAATAAGTTAAAAAAATATAATTATTTTTTTAATATATGTTGATGAAATTATATTCGTATAAACTCAAAAATCATTGATAGATTCCTTTGTGTATCTTATGAAATTTGAGTTTGACATGAGTATGATGTATGAGTTAACATATTTTCTTGGTTTCCAAATTTTACAAAAACTAGAAATAAATTTTATATATCAATGTAAGTATATAAAAATCTTCTAGAAAATTTTAGATAGGACAACAAAAATTTATTAGTACTCCAATCGGTACCTCAAATACAATTGATCTTATTGAGGTTCGGCAACTAATTAATCAAAAATCTTTAAGAGTTATGATAGGAATTTTACATTTTATATCTAATACTCATCATAATTTAATGTTTTTTGTATGTTTATGTGAAATATATCAAGAAAATCTAATGGAATCAAACCTAAAAAGAAATTTTCAACATCTAAAGGGAACAATGGATTTAGAAATTTTTTATTCTTCTGGAAATGTTTTTGAACTAAAAAGTTTTTCAAATATTGATTTTGGTGGTTGTAGAATAGATAAGAAAATAAAATCTATAACATTTCATTTCTTAAGAGATTCATTAGATTATTTTTCATTTAAGAAATAGCACTCTATATCACTTTCCACTACTGAAGCTAAATATGTGGAAATTGTAAGTTGTTTTTATCAAGTGTTGTGGATGAAACACACTCTAACAGACTATGGAACGAGTTTTGCAAAAAAAATACTATGTGATAATATTAGTGACATTACCTTAAGTAAAACCCTAACACATTACTCATGTGAAAAGCACATAGATATAAAACTCTATTTATTTTTTGATCACACACTTAAAGTATATATTATTTTTCAATTAATTAGAATAGAAGATCAATTTTATGAAATTATTACAAAAACATTACCTTCTGATAGATTTTAATACACTAAATAGAAGTTAAAATGATCAACATGAATTAAGAATACATATATATCTATTATTTACCAATCTCCTTACATTAAGTTACTCCTCTTCATAATGGAGGTACATATGTTTGTTGTTTTTCAGAAAACATTTAGTTTTTAAAAAAATTGTTTTCTTAAAAGGTTTTTCATAATAAATTTTTTGGACTTATACTTCCCTATAAAATTCTCTGACTTATAATTATCAAAATGATCTTCATACTCATGAAAAGTTATTAAATATTTCAGACAACAATTTCATTAAAAAAAATTAGATTCATAAAGTTTTCTTAATAATTTTTCATTTTATAGAAAATAGTATTCAATTTTACTTTATAAAAATTTGATAATTATAATTTTAAACTATTGTAAATATTTTTTGTTCCAAAAATATATTATTTAGTCTTCTAAATCTATTGTAATCTATTATTTTTACAAAAAAAACACCAAAATAACAAGGTTATTCATACTGATTGAACTCTTCACTCTAAAAGTTACTTCTCTATTATTTTTATTTTTCACTCTATTTATTTATTATTTTTTATCTTTTTTGTTATAATAATTTATTTTTTATAAAAACATTGATTTTTATAAATTTTTGAGTTTTTTCTAATTTTATTCATTATAAAGATGATAATGTTTTTTAAACCTCAAGTGTTCTAAATTCATTAAATCTTTCTTCAGATGAATTCCAATCATTTGATCAATTAGTTTTGAATCTCATCCATTTATCCCATTTTGGAATATAAACTGAAACCTCAGGAGCCTATAAAATTTGGACCCCCCAATGACCCACATCAAATATTAAAGGATTTTTTCCATGATTTTTTAATGATTTTAAGTTACCCAGTATGAAAGATTTTTAGTATGACTAATTTATCATATTTAGGCTTAATCTAATTTCTTCTAATAAAGATTACAAGAAATGGTTTGTATTAAGAAAAAGGTTAGTATAAAGATATTATTATGAAAAATATGATTTTTTGTTGAGTAATGTTGTTGAGTTTCAATGTTGGTAATATGTATTCAATGAACAAATTGTAAAGAATTATAAAATTTTCTACCCAAATCTTGTCAAATATTTTTATACCTCAGTTAAATTTTTCAACGAAGAAGGAATTAAAAAAATTCTTTCTTTATTGAAGGTAGTATATTAAAGTTATTTTATAGAAAATTGTGAGTTTTGTTGGATTTCCATCAGAAATTAAATCTTATCATCCTTCAAAAAAAATTCTTGATGATATTGGATTATTCAATAGAAATAAGGGAAAATATTCTTCATTTGATCATTATAAAAAACATCAGAAAGGTAAATCATCTAAAACTGGATAATAGATTAACTGCTCTATGGATGCAAGGGTTTCTTATTCCAAGGAAAGGAGTCAAATATATACTTAGAGTCTCAGATGTTTTCATATAGGATTATATAGTGAACATAAGAAAAATAAAGCTTATTAGATTCATCTTTCTCACTATTAACAACATCAAGTCTGTATCTATCAAGCCAAATATCATTATGTTTCTAGTAGGGATAATAAAGTTATTGGTTTAATGTATGATGTATTTTAAGATTACTAATAAATAGAAACTAAAGAGGGTGAATATATTATTCATCATTTATGATACAATGAATAGGATGAGATTTATTTTTGATAACAAGTCTAATATGTTTGTTCGTAAATCTGGTGGTGTCATTTCTAAAGTTAACCCTTCATGAAAAGATGATCATAGTGATCGGAAAATTTAAAAAAGAAAGATAATGAACTCACCGCCAAAAATCAAAATATATAGATGAAAGTTTGTGATGAAGTAGATGAGGAGTGAATAAAAAAGAAAGAATAAAATAAGTCAAAAGGACCAATTAATGGAATTGGCCCATTCGAGGGAAAAGGTTTATGAATTTGGTCAGGGAATACTTTGGATAAATGAGATAATAAAATAAATAAAAAGAATAGGTTGAAAGATTCTTGACTCTATTAAAATATTTTGAAATTTTTTGAGAATGATTTTGGGAATGATAGTCTTAAAAATTGTTATAAAAATCAAGTAAATCTGAAAGCCTGGTTAGTTTTTCAAGAAACCATAGTAGTTAATTCTGAATTTACATCTATCACATAAAAGGTAAAGGGCAAAGTCATTGATGAATAATCATTTCTAGTTGTTCAACAAAATCCATCGGAATTAGTAAGAGATAAAAAGGGTGACCTGAGAATAACTAGAAAAGTAAAATAGGAGTTAGATAAGTTTGTTATAGAATAAGTTGAAGGAATAATTAGACATAAAAAAGAAAAAAAATAAGGAGATAACAAATAATAAAAATGAAAATATGAAGAAGTAGTTGATGAAGATGAAGTTGAAGAAGAAGATGATGAAGAAGAGGAAGAGGAAGATGATGAAGAAAATGAGAACAAAGAAAAATATGTAGATGGAAATAAATAATCTTATTGAAATCATTATATTAGTCTTCAATGAACTTACCTTCAAAGGATGATAAGGATGAAAAATTAGATAGTACCTAAGAAAAAGAATATTTGGAAAAATAAGCACAAACATCAACAAAGAAATCCAAGTCCTCATCAAAGAGTGAATATGATAAAAATTTAAAAACAAAAGTAGATGGAAATGATACTGAAATACTTAAGGTTTATAATAATAAGGAATTGGATAATAAATATTTTAAATATTTTTAAAATAAAATACATTGGAAATAAAAGAATAAAGGAAAGGTCATGCAAGTCAGACTAAGAAGAATCAATCCTCATAAAATTCAAAGGGATCAATATGATCCAATTGATATAATTTTTCTGCAAGAAGTGTATTACATTGTTCGTGTGTTGAATAGGATTGAAGGAATAATATCATATTTTACAAGTCTTGAGGCAAGGGGATAGATTATCCTTGAAAATAATTATCAAAAATTGGAATCAATAGATATATTAACTGAGAAAGTTATCATTATTGAAGTTGAGTTCAAGACTATACAAGGAAGCTATCTAACTCATATAAAGAAATGTAATTGGATGGGGAGGTGGCCCCACCAAATAGATAAAAATATAATGATATATGATAATAATTTTAATGATTTGAAGAAACTTATGAATTAATTCACATATAATTTCAGTCAGTTTTCTAAAGATATGGTAGATAGGGTAATGTTTGTGGAACATTTTAGAGATATGTCTAATAACCATAATGAGGAAATAAAAACAATGAATGCAAATCTATAATATATGTAGTTGTAGATAACCAGACTCAAATCCTATGAAGATGTTTTTAAATGTATTAGCTAATCATAATGAGGAACTCTATGAAAAATAAATAATTTTGTAATCCAAATAACGGTTTTATGAAGAAAATTTTCAGTAGTACGAGAAAGATAGAAATGAATTCAAGAAGATGAAATATTTTTTCAAAACATTGATGAAGAAATACTGAATTTATTTCTTTTTAACTTCTGTTGTAATATTCTTTTTAAATCTTTCAAATACATGTTTATGAATGAATGACTTTTCCATTAAAATATTATTTGTTTGAATGTTTTCTAATAACGATTGTTTGAATGTTCTTTTATACCTTCTATGTATGATTGGTTAATTCCTTATATTGTTTCATATGTTTACTTCAACTAATATTTTAGGAAACTTAAGAATTTTTCCTATTCCATTTATAAAATCACAAAGGGGGTACTTTTATACAGAGGGGGATAAATTTATTATAAAAGGAATAATTCTTAACAAATGGGGTGAAAATTGATTAAGGAGGAGAATTTTTATAAAAGGGGAGAATATGATCCTTAAGGGGAGATATTATCCTAAGGGGGAGTTTTTCGTATTAAAAAAACCATACTCTTCATCATATTTATATAAATTATCAACTTAAAAGGATTTAAATATTATTGACTAACTCTTAATAGGAAGTAATTAAAACAAAATGCATTGTAAGTTTTTCTAAGTTATTTTTATTTATGTTTTTTGGTTTGTGATTTCCGAAAAGGGGGTTATTTTTTAGTAAGAAATTATATTTATTACTTTTATATTCATTTATTTTTTTAAATCAAATAATATTTCTTAAATACTTTATTGCTAACTTTTTATGTCAAAAGTGTTTTAGAATTTTTTTAAGAAAACAAACTCTTTTACCATTATTAGAGTAAGTTCAATTTAATTTCAAAATAAAACTTATATTTATTCATTTTTATTATTGTAATAATTATGGGTCTAATAAAACAAAGTCATCGTTATGAAAACCAGAAGTTAGACTATTTTCATGTATTTCATACTGAAAAAGTCTTAAAAACTGGACTGATACTGGTACCGATACAATTATACTAACACTCATAAATATTATCATAATAAATATTATAAGGAAGTCCATCAGACTAAATTAAGTATATAATAATATTCAGAAAACTTATTTTTAATGTAAAGAACATTTTTTACACTATGATGGTTTAAAATAATATGACGTCAAAAAATCAGTTACAATAGAGTCATTGAAGTTCCAAGTGTCCAAGTTATTGGAAACAATTATAAAAATATGAATATTGGGCGATCAAGATGAATATTGGAGGGATAAATATAAATACTTAGTCATTTGGAGAGTTTTATTTTGTTTTATTACACTTCTCTCTTTATTTTTCTAAAGCATTCATAGTTTGAACAGCTTGTTCCCAGTCTCTTGTAATTCTTTAGAGATACTCATTCTATGGAAACCATGTCATGTTGTCTCATTAAGAAAATTGTTGTGATTGTTATCATGTATGGTCATCATATTGATTGAGGAATTATTGGGCTTAGAAGACATAGAATCTAATCCATGGGATAGAGGGCTACTAGGGCTAGGTATACATAGAATATGATCATTATATCACGGGATTATGGGAAGAGGAAGATAAAGTCATTCTGATCATTGTCTTGAGGGATTTTATTGCATAAGAATGATATAATTTCTTATAACTATAAAAAAAGGATACCCTTAATTAGGGTTAGTGAATACTTTACTCTTAAGGTTAAAAGAGATTTTTATTTTAATAGTTGTATGTCATTCTTACTTTATTATTTCTGATGTATTAATTATTTCAGAAAAATTCTATTTTGTGTTGTATATAATAGTAATTTTTATCATCATATTAACCTTACTATATTCTGAATTTTTTTATCTATATTAATCTTATTAAAATAATATCAAGACATTTAAATTAATTGTATCCATCGTGATTGTGATCCGCATACTCTAATTAATTGGATCCATTGTGATTTTGATATTTTGTTTCACTCTGATCCAATCATATTAATCTGATTATGATTCAGTGGCTTTGGTCCATCTAAATGAGGTCTTATTTCTATCTAATTGTTTTACTTAAACTTTATTTTTTTGTCTAGTTTAATCCTTTTAAACTATGTTTTAAAATTACAATTCACTCCACTCTTGTAAATATATCTTATAAAAGATACAGTTCCCACATAATATGATCCCACAGGTTTCATCATATCCATAATATTAAAAATGATATAGATATTTTATATATTCAATATATATTTATTTATATAATTAATAAAATGTAGAGATAGAAAAATGAATTACGCTATTCATGGAGGCAGTAGACCGTACGTATGCATGAACATTGTATTCACTTTTCGATAAATGGAATGAAAAAAAGGTAAATAATAATTTACCTTTATATAATAATTATTATAACATATACATTATACATATTCATTAAATATATCCTCATTACTATCCATATAAAACATAAATGAAAAATAGATTACACCGCTTTATGGAGGTGGTCGTCCACACGTAAGCACAAGCGACATTATCATTTTCCAACAGACTGGAAGGTAAAAAGGTAGATATTATATTGTAATTATAGAATAATAATAATGATATAAATATCATACATAAAGATTAAATCCATAATAATATCTATCCATAATATATGGTTAAGAAAAATGAATTGCATCGCTACGTTGAGACGGTAAGTCATACATACACAAGAGCGATAATTTCACTGTCCATTTGATGGAAAAAAGGATGGATAATTTTGGTTTAATAATCATAATATAATTTAAGTATATTTAGTATAATTAAATTATTATTTTCTGTTAAATAAAATAGATTTATATGTGGTAAAATAATAAATAAATTGAAAGAGGTCGGGTAAGACGCTTCCCTCTTCTTCAAGATACTTCTTTTAGATCCTTTATTATGGAAACTAGAGTTTTTATTTTGATGATACCAACACCTATAGAACGTGTATAATTATGTTGAGAAGATAAATGGGAATTTATTTGTTGGTCTAGTTGGCTCAAATTTATTTAAGTAAGTAAATGAAGTGGTGTCCTTTTATAAGGGAGGGAAAGCACACACTTGGAATTATTAAAAAGATTAAAATATAAATAAGTCATTATTAGGAAAAAACCTTCCAAATGGAAATATATTATATGAAAAGGTAGTATATAGTTGAAATAACATCAATAAATAATATTTTTTCAGGTTTAAGTGGTATTTTAAACCATATCTTTTGGTTTACCCCATTAGTTAACTTATTTATCCTTAACCGTAGTGATGGGTTTTTCACTCTTAAGGGGTTATAATTTTAATTATAAGGGAAACATTTACTTATAAATAGAAAAGGGATGAAAGTTTTGACCATATATTATCCCCTTTTTACTATTTAAATATTTTAAGGAATTTTAAATAATTTAATAAAATATTATTTTCATAATATATTATTGTTTCCATTTTTACACTATCCATTTAATTTGACTAATAATAAATCAAGACAAAGTTTTAATTCAAATATAAATATTTCACACACTTATCATTTGTTATATATATCTAAAAAATCATTTATCATGAAAACTCAGCCAAATTTTATTACTTTTAATATTTTCAAAATAATTTATTTTATTTTTACATTAATTAAATAAATATTTTGTCAGTGTTAAGTAAGCATTTATGGTAGTAAAATAATAATTAAAAATTATAAATAAATTACCATCATGAAATAATTTTATATTCTCAAAATAAAAATCTATATTCATTCACCATTTGGTTTTATCCCTATGTGAACACATAATAGATATTTAAGAGAGTGATATTTTGTATTTTTCTTTTCTGTAAATATTATATAGGCCATTTTCATGGAAAATTATCATATAAACAATTAAATTTACAGCCTGTGGTGATTAGGGTATAATTAAATTAACAAAATATTAATTTTGATGATGAATAGTGACATTAACACTAATTTTTAACTAAGATTAACCTAATTTACCCATTAATGAGGTGATAAATTTTACTACTCTTGCTATTCAAAATGGCTAAAAATAAGAGGGACCTCTTTACCAAATTTTAAACTTATTATTGAAAATATTCATTCAATTTTATCATATTCAATACCTATAAGTTTCAAGAATTAATTTTATAATAATTGTTCAAAATGAAAGGAAACCTGCTTTTTGGAAAAATACATTTTTAAGCAAAAAACATGATTTTTACCAATCTCATGCCTAAGAAAATATTAAATGAATGATAAAATATTTTCATGAATATATAAAATATAATTTCATTAAAATAATTTACTAATAGTGATTTATTTAATTTATTAACATAAAAACATGTTCCAGACCTAAAAATAGTTTTTCATAAAAAACCTAAATTTTACATTCAAATGATTTTTATTTCTATTTCTAACAAATTGATAATCAGTGATTTTTTTTATGCATATAATTTTCATAAATTATTTTACCATATTCATACCAACTAATTTAAAGTCTAAAATATTACAGTATACTATATTATAGTTCATTTATACTTATTGTAACCTGTATCGCAAGCTATCAAAAAAATTATTTGAAGATAAATATTTCATAAAATATCAAGGTGTTACATTCTATCACATTAAAATAAATTTATCTCTTTAAATTATTTCAATATGGTATAAAAAATGGACATATCTCTTTTTCATCACATCCACAAGTACCCCAACAGCTTCTTTAAGTTTCTAATTCCTCTAGAAAACTTTATCCAGGTGAGTCAACTTGTTTTGTGGCACTTTATTTATACAATAAATTATTTCTATGGGAAATTCCTCAAATTAAAGATCATTATATAATTTTTTATTCTTATCATTTAGTACTGGTGAAGGATCAGGTATGTAATTCCTCAAGAGAGATACATTGAACCCATTGTGAACTTGAGAGAGGTTCGCGGGAATCCCCAAGAGATAAGTTATTTCCCTCCTCGATCAAGAATTTTGAAAGAACCGATATTCCAAGGACATAAATTTTCATTATTTAAAAATCTCATAAGATTATTACATGGATAAATTCAAAGTAAAAACTTTGGACCAAATTTAAATTCTAGATCACATCAATGATTTTCAGCATACTTTTCTATCAACTCTGGGCTACCTTAATGTGTTTTTGAATGGATCAAACTCTTACTATCATGTCCTCATCTAGATCATTTCAAAAAAGCTTTATTTTTTCAAATTCATACCATCATGTTATATTTATAATCATCTTTCCATATAGGGCTTCATAAGGATCCATATAAATGCTTGAGTGAATAATATGGTTGTAAGAAAATTCAACCAAAGCTGTTGATCCCAACCACATTTTAAATCAACAGAATAAGATCCTAACCTATACTCTATGATTTAAATTGTTATCTCAAACTGACCATCGATATGAGGGTGATACATCCTACTAAAATTCATCTTTGTATCCATATCTCACAGAAGACTTTTCAATAACTTTGATTGAAACCTCAAATACCGATCAGATACAATCGACAGTGGTACTCTGTGAAACCTGAAAACCTCCTTAATATATAATATGTCAATTTGATCAATAGAGAGATATTGTCTTATATATCAATGAGTTGTGATAAATTTTTATGGTAAAAAACAACAACACAAATATCATTATGGCCTTTTGACATTTTGGGGACTATAATGAAAGAAATTCATGGTGATATTTTCCCATTTCCATTCTGGTATGGGTAATGTTTATGGCATCCCCTAAGACGTAATCCTATTATAATTAACATTATAACATAGCAGGAACTAAGATACATACTTTTTAATATCTATCTTTATGATTTCTTACCATAAATACTCTTTTATGTCAATATAAATCCTCGTACTCTAAGGTTTAATTTAGAATGATGAACTATGTGACTCATCCAACATATCCTTCTTAATGTATGGTATTAATTCCGCACATACTTAGTTCCAGAAACTTATTATTAAAGCTTGATCACTGTTGAAATGAGGAACATTCCTCACCCTTTTCTATAATACCACATATTCCTTCTATACCTTCCTAATCCTCCCATGTATAGATGGTTGAACATTAATCTATAGAAGATAATATCCTTCCCTTTTCCTAAAAATTTCAAGATCCATATTCTACAAATCTATAAATATTGGATCTTGTTAAATCTATATAATATACAAACTTCTATGTCCTTTCTAACTCATATCATCAACCACCTTGTTCACCATCCCAAGTTGGTAATGTATTGAGAAATCATAATCTTTTATTAACTCCAACCATCTTATATGTAACATATTAAACTCTTTATGTGTAAATATATACTTCAAGATTTTATTATCATTATATATATAACACCTTTAAGAATACAGATAATGTGTCTATATTTTAAATGAAAATTTTACCACTGAAAACTCCAAATCATGAGTTGAGTAATTTTTCTCATGAACCTTCAATTAGAATGAGGCATAACATATCACCATATCATTATGAATGAGGATAAATCCACTTATTTTCTTTGATACTCCACTATATATCATACACTCATTTCCATTATTGGGTTTTGTAAGTTTAGGTACACTATCCAACCTTCTATTCTGTTATTTGAAATTCTATTCAAGTTCATCTATACATAATAAATTAACTCCATTCCAAGTAAAATTGGTGAGTGGATTAGATAGTCTTAAGACATCTCTAACAAATTGTCGGTAGTATCTATAAAACCCAAGAAAACTACGGATATTGGTTATTGTGTTTGGTATAAGACATTGAAAAATAACTTTTTTTTAAATGATCTACTGATATACCCATAATTGAGTTTACATGAACTAAGAATAAAATATTATGACGCCAAAATTCACACTTGGTAACTCCAGCATTCAATTTTTCCTACCTCAGGGTCTTCAGTACAATTCTCAATTATTCTTAATTTTCTTCCGATCTCTTTCAATATATAATAATATAATTTTAAATACTACAAAAAAGTGATCAAGTTAATATATAAATAATCTATTAATTAAATTCATGAATATAGAATGAGAACTGGTAAGACCAGATGAAATTACTATGAATTCATAATGAATATACCCTACATATAATGTCATCTTGTGTATATATACCTTTATAATCTTATGTTGATGATATCTAGATTGATGATCAATCTTGTAAAAATATAGGGCTCTTAGTAATTGGTCAAATAGATCATAAATATGATTTATAGGATACTTTTTCTTAATATTTTTTTATGTTCTTGATAATCAATGAAAATATACATTGACACATCTTTCTTATTAATAAAAAGAATAGGTACACCCCATGGAAATATAATAGGATAAATGTATCCCCTATCTATATTATTCTGTAGTTTCTTCTTTGATTACTATAACTCGATTAGTGATATTAAATTTTTATTATTTGAATTATGTGTAGCACCAAGTATAAGTTCTTTTGAAAACTCGACTTCTTGATTTAGGGTAAGACTAAGAAAGTCCTTATAAAACACATCAGCATGTTCTAGAAAAATAGGAACATTTTTAATATTGAGTTTCTCCTTAACCATTTGAGATAAATATACCTCAAGAATGGGTATAAAACCCTATATTATGGAAGTAATCTCTCTTTGGGTGTTTAGGTTCTTTATATTACTAGTAGAATTTTGCAGGGTGATTTAGAATATCAAATATAACTTTTATTTCAGGATAATGGATATGGGATTTATACTCGGAGATCTAATCCATACCAAAAATTATATCAAATTAAACTAGAGGAAGAGTAATATTATTTATAGTAAGAACCATAATATAAACATATATTAGATAGGAGTTATAGACTTGAGATGTATCCATCCTACCACTGGGTGTTTTCACCACAAACTCAATATATAATAATTTAAGGGGCGATATTATACCCTTATAAAATTATTCATATATAAAAGAGTGGGTAGAACTAGAATAAAATAATACATATTCAATTTTGGAGGGGATTATAAGTGTACATTTCACCATTTCACTAGGAACTTCTCTGAAGGATATATTAATTACATAATCTTAACCTTATACACTTAGCTTATTTTTTAGTAAGATCTATTGATGTTTGTGGAATTGGTTGGAGTATTCCCTCATCTCCTAACAACTAAATCGTTGTACATTGTTAAATTCTCCGTTATCATTTCATTTATGAGAAAGATGTAATTTTTCTCCACACATGAAGTAAACTCCTTATCATTTGAGGAATGTACAATGGTGTTTCCTTCCACAAGTATCACATGTTTGGAAATTATTATTTCTCTTCTTCCCATTATCCATTTTTTACACTTTTTCTGTTCTTCTATTACTTTCCTTCGAATCCATAATAATTGTATAATTATTTCTTCGTATTTATATCACATGATATTATATCCCCATATGATGATATTATTTAGGAGACTAGTTCCCTTAGAAGGATTAGTTTCAACCCATAAATGAAACGGTCAATCATACTCTTTTGATAACATACATAGTCCAAAACAAAATTTGTTAACATTGAAAAGTTAGCTTTATACATAGCAATATTTTCCTATTCCTTTTGACTTAGACTCAATATTTATCTCTCTATATACACTAGTTGTTCATTAGAAAAATATTTTTTTCCAAGAAAAGTTAGTTAAAATCCTTTCATTTTATACTCTATTTCCTCCTCATCCTTAATGTTTTGAATCAATTAACACCATCGATCTGCATCTTATAAGAAATGATAAACTACCATGACAACCTTCTCTCTTTCACTACTTCCCAAAGAAATAAATAACTTCTCTAAGTAACTTTTCCATTTTAAACTAAAAATGGATTTTTAGTCTCATTTAATGATATAAGTTGACGATGCATCAAGTGGGATGACATTGTTAGACCATATTAGGGATTAGTAATTTTTTCCACATGGGAAAGGTTATTGGTTATAAACTAAGTCAGATACCCTAATATAATTATAATTTGTTTAATTCTATATACAACTCCAACTCACACTACATTATCTTTCCCAAGGGGGAATCCCTAAATGGATTATGTGCATTGATATAGTTTTCATTCCTTCTGGTAGCACCATTTCTAAATAATGGAATGCACTAGATTATATCATAACATTATGAATCATAATGTATAATTTCAAATCTAGTAAAACACTTAACCAAAATTGAAAAATTTATGTATAACTAATCTCAAAAACATAATCTTGGTTTCTTTGGGAATATTCTTCAGGTTCTTCATTCGGTTAAATTCCCTCATCGATGTTTTTAAAAATCTAGGTCACAAGGTCTCTAAAAAAATTTCTCTGATACAAACTGTAAATACACCAACCCAAGTATCCTAGAGCTAGTGGTTACTTTTTTACATCAGTAATCATTACAGGAAATTTCATCATAAACTACCAAGGAGTTTATTAGTCTTGGTAAATTAGATACATACTTAAATCACAAATTATATTTGGAAAAATAAAATACAATGTAGAAATTTATTTGGGATTAAATTTACTCCCTAGATCATATACCTTTATACCAATCATAAAACATTTCCTAGTATGTTATGTAATGGAAATAAAATAATGGTTTATAAAATATTATTAGTAAAGTAATACATATATTGAGAGCTAAATAAGGCATGAATAATATTCCAAGAATAAATGATGATCAAATAATACCACATAAATATTCACATGGTTTTAAAACTTACACATTTATATATAAACTATTAAAATTAATTCATATACAATAATAAAAAATTTCATAATGATGGAATGAATAATTTCTTAAATATAAAACTTTCTATTGAGTCCATGTTCAATGGTATATAAAATTATCATCAAGGCCTCATTATATGACATCTATAAAATTGGGTAAATCCTCATACAAATACCCAATATATTTTTTCTCATGAAACATACCAATTCATTGAGGTCCTATGTAAGTCCAATCACCATATGTCACTTAATATGTCAATTGGGTTCATCATATTAATAAACAACACAACTTTACCAACATGCCTTCAAAATCAATAATTATTAATATTGGAAGAATTAACTTAAGGAATATCAATAGTTTCCCCAATCAAGATGACCATAACCCCTCCAAAAAAATATTTTTGATGGTATCATAAGAATATAAACTCATTAAACCTTAATATTAAAAAATGTATTTTGACATATATAAAAATTACTTTCAAAATATTATTGGAAAATTTCTGGAGGAAAATACACTTTTTCACTTTGAAAACACTCAATTAAAATCTAAAACTTTCCTTAATATTATGGAAAATATATTATTTGAAAACAAATTTATAAAATTATAAATTAATCCTCAAGTAGAATATTTTAAATTATGTAATCAAATTATTTTCTTTCCATATAAGTCATAAAAAATTCCTTTCATAATTTTGTAAAAAGATCAAAAAGTACCTCATTTGGAAACCACAAGAATATTACATTTAAAAAAAATTTAAAAAGTAAAACATGTATTAAAAATTTATTTAATAAATAATTGGATAATTTTAAATTCATATTCTCAGAAATTTTAAGGAAAATATAGAAATGGAAGAGAAATATTTTTGACCGAGTAGAAAAACAAGGTTGGTTTTCCTTAAAAACAATATTTCAGTATCTTGAGTACTTAAAAGAGGATGATAAAAAGATAGTTTATAATTTATAGAATTAACAATATGATAATAAAATATATTTTTTTTAAGATAGAAATATCAAATAATTCCACCAATGGATACTTAAATAAAAATAATCCTAAATAATGATGAGAGCGTCAAATAAACTCTTACCTCGCGTTTGAATTCCTTTAAATGTGTATAAACCTAAAATATAATAAATATAGATTTCTTATAAATTTTTTAAAGAAACATAATCAAATATATTACACCATTTATAATTTAATTACAATTATTTATTTTCTATTTATTAAAAATTCTTTGTTAAAATCACTATTATCGATAATAACTGCTTTATTTATCATTTATTTTTTGGTTTTGTAGTTTCAGTCCTTTCAATTTTATCATGGTTCCATAGTATCAATAAAGTTAAACAAGATATATATTTAATATATATTCCTTTTATTTTTATTTTTATTAATCCATAAATGATAGGGATAGACAAATGAATTATACCATTTATGGAGACGGTAGACCGTACGTACAAATGAAAGAAGTTTTCACTTTTTGGAAGGTATAAAAAAATAAATTTAAATAATAATTAAAATTTATAGAATCATTATTATAACATATAAATAATAAATATTCATTAAAAATATCCTTATTACCATCCATATAAAATGTAAACAATAAATGGATCGCATCCCTTCATGGAGGCAGTAGTGCACACATACGCACAAGCAGTATTATCATTTTCCAATGGATTAGAAGGTAAGTAGGTAAATATGATATTATAATTACATAATCATAATTATGTAATAAATATCATATATAAATATTAAAACCATCATAATATCAGTCCATAAAATATGGTTATGAAGAATGAATTGTAATGCTACATGGAGACAGTAAGCCTTACATATTCATAAGTGATACTTTCACTTTCATTTGATGAAAAAGAGGGTGGATAATTGTGTTTTCTTAATAGTAATAAAATTTAATTATATTTACGATACTGAATTTATTATTTTAGTATAAATACTATATATTTTTATGAGGTAAAATAATGAATAAATTGAAAGAGTTTGGGTAAGTGGTAGCATCTTCTTTAGGAGGCCTCCTTTAGGTCCTTTATTATGGAAACTAGGGTTGGTATTTTGAGGATACCAAAACATTTAGAACATGTATATTTATTTTTAAACTATAAATGTTTATGTATTGGGTGATAAAGGTTTCTCAATATTTTGTAAATAATTTAAGGAAGTGTGTCTTTTTATAAGGGAGAAAGGACACACTTGGAATTATTAAAAAGATTAAAATATAACTAAGTCATTACCAATAAAAATAATTCTAAATGGACATATATTTTAATATAAGGTTTTATATGGTTTAAATATCATTAAAAATATATTTTTGGTAAGTTTAAGGGGTATTTTCAACCTTATCTTTTGGTTTAACCCCTTAGATAACCTATTTTAACTTTAATAGTGGTAACACCTTTTTCACTTCTAAGAGTTTATAATTTTACTTATGATGGGAAAATTTTCTAATAAATTGAAAATATATGAATTATTGTATCATATATTATCCCCCTTATCCCATTTCAATATTTTAATTATTTTTAAATAATTTTAAAAAATATTATTTTCCTAAAATATAATTATTGTTATTTTTGACACTATTCATTCAATTTGACTTCACATATATAAATAATTTTTTTATTATAATATAAAACATTTATAAATCCATAATATTTAATATTTATAAAAAAAATCACGGATAATAGTAACTCATCCAAATTTTATTAAATTTTTATTATTTTTAAAATCATTAGTTTTATTTTTCTATTAATTGAATAAATATTGTGTGATTGTTATGTCAGAATTTAAGTTAATTATATAATACCAAAAAATTATTAATAAATTAACATCATAAAATAATTTTATTATTCTCTAAATAACATTCCATATCCACTCACCACTTCTTTTTGTCCCCATGTGAACACATAATTGATATTTAAAAGTAAGAGATTGACATTTTTTATTTTTATTTTCTATAAATATTATATAGGTCATTTTTATGGATAAGTGTCACTTAAACAATAATATTTCTATAACAAGGTAATAAGGGTAGAATTAAATTAATAAAATAGGAATTTTTATGAAAAATGAGAGCCTTAAAACTTATTTTTAACCAAGATTAACCTAATTTACCCTTTACCGAGGTGATATATTTTACAACCTTACTATACGTAATGCCTGAAAATTAAAAATACCAATTTAAAAAAATTGAACATCCTAATTAAAAAAAATTAATCCATTTTACTAAATTCAATACCTATAAGTGACAAAAACATTTACAATAAGTGTAAAAAATGTGACGAAAAATGATTTTTAGAAAAATACATTTTTATGTATAAAATTAGATTTATTCGAATATCATTCATAAAAAATAATTGAATGATAAAAAATTTGATCGAATATATTACATATAATTTCATTAAAATCATTTACCAAGAGTCATTAATTTAATTTATTAACATAAAAAATGTTGCGAACATAAAAATAAATTATCAAAAAACCCCTCTTATTTACTTTCTAATAATTCTTTATTTCCATTTATAAACTATTGATTATAAATGAATTTATTTTACACATAAATTTTTCACAAATTAGTTTATAATATTTATACCCATCAACTTAATTAAAAATTTATAATGGTATACTATATTATGGTTTATTTAGACTCAAGGTTCCATGTAACATAAGAAATCGAAAATCAAATATTTGAGGAAACATATTTCATAAAATCTCATGGTGGTACATATTAAATCAACTAAACGGAAACTGATACTTTCCAAAGATTTAACTTCAATCAGGATATCATTAATTAAGGGTAAAAATGGACGATATACACAAGATAGCCTTTCATTCATGATATGGACACTATGAATTCATTAGGATTCCATTCAGACATACAAATGTTCCTACAATCTTCATGGATATAATGAATACTGTATTTAAAAGTTACAAAGATAAATTTTTGGTATTCCTTATCGATGATATTCTTATATATCCTAATATAAATTAATATTGTGTATAGAATTTTAAGATTATGATAAAGAATATGAGAAATTTAAAACCACATACCCAATTTAGAATGTGTAAGTTTTCATTATAGATTATATCATTCTTGAGTCATGAAATCATAAGTGTGGTTAAATATATGGATCCTTTGAATATTTTTGTGATTGTGAAATTGCACACACCAACCATTGTAATGGATATACATATTTTTCTTGTAATGGATGAATATTATCAATTCTTTGCAAGACATTTCTCATGACTGAAAAGTCCATTAACCAAATTAAATTGGGGGAAATTAATATTATTTTGTATAGAATAATGTGAAGAAAAATTCAAGGATATTAAGAGAAAGTTAATCACTACATATATACTCACACTAACATGTAGTAGATAAGGTTTTCGGATATACAGGGATATAACAAATAAAGGATTTGGATTTTCCCTCATGAAACATGACATGCTGGTAGCCTATGGCTCATACCAATTAAAATTTAATGGAAAAACTACTTGAAACATAATTTGTATCTTTCATCGATAATATTTTAATTAAATATATGGATACATTCTACCTATAGTAAATAGTCTGATATATATACTAATCATAAGAGATTAAATTATATATTCTCACTTCAAGAGTCAAAAATGTACTAAAGGATATGGTTGGAGTTGATTATGGACTACGACTACTCAATTAATTACCACACTATGAAGGTGGACGTGGTGGATAATGCTCTGAGTATGAATCATCATAATACCTTATCCATGATGAGAATTTAAAGATATCCAATACTCATGTATTTTCAAATGATGGACCTTGAAATAAAAAGGGTGGGGATAAGCACTATATTTCCAAAATTAATGCTCAACCATCCACCCATATTAAGATCAAGGATGTATATATAGAGAATATAGAGATAAAAAATAAATTAACAAATATTCTATATTTTAACATTATTAATGAAGGAATTATAATATTAAGGAAATGAATATATGTTACATCAATACTATAATTGAATTAGGAGATGTTGGATGATGCAAAAAGATCACAATTCTCTATCCATATAGGAAGTATAAATATGTATAAATATATCAATAATAATTTATACTAAGAAAACATGGAAAAGGTTATTGCATATTATATATCTTTATTCTTCATTAGCCAACAAGTTAAGGCTAAATGTTAGAAGTATACGGGGATGATGAAACAACTTCCCTTACCTGTATGGAAATGGGAGAACATCACTAGGGATTTTATTATAGGTATTTATACGACCTATAAAGAGAATAATTATATTTATTCTCTAGTTTTACACATCATTAATTCATCACATTTTAGTTATATTCAATAATATTTCTCAATCCATCAACTTTCCAGGATATATATATAAAGAATATAGTAAGGATACATGGAGTTCCACTCTCAAATGTATCTAATAAAACTTCAAGGATTACCATGATGTTATGTAGAATTATTCAATAATAATTTTATATTGATCAGATATTAGATACTACTTATCATCCTCTGGTTTATGGTCAATCCAAAAGGAACCTTTAAACTATAGATGAATCTATATAGATCTTCTTCAAAATAAGGTTGGGATCAACACATTACCTTTGTAGAGTTATTATATAAAAATAGTTTCCCTTAAAGATTTAAAATGTAACCTTATGCGTATCTATATAGGAAGAGGTTAATAACTACAACATATTATTATGGTGTTGGATTCCATAAGCATATTGGACTGGATCGTTCTCAAGAAATATTAAAAGTGATGCATACAATTCAAGGACATGTTAAAACTATATAGAGCCCATATAAAGGTCATGTTGATAATAATTAGTGATATTTGGATTTTTTAAGTCATATACAAGGTATTCCATTTAATATTAACATGATATGGGGTTATGAGGTTTAGTAGTAATGGAAACTTAATCCTTAGATACATTGTCTCCCTAAAAATCATCGATCGTGTGGGGATGATATCTTATCGTATTTCACTTCCAAAAAACATATCCTGAGTGCATGATGTGTTCCATTTATTACCTTTGAGGTAGAAAATACATAACCCTTCAAATTTACTAAACTCATAAGTAGTATAATTAAAACTTGATTTCATTTATGAAGAAAAAATGGAAAAAAGTTTGGGAAATAGAAATAAATTACTAAGAAAGATAACCCCTCACCTAGCTAAAGTTATTTGTAAAATAATAAGTTTGAAGAAGATACATGGGAACATAAATGTGCAATGAGGTAGAAGTACCCTAATTGTTTTATCCAAGTAATGAAATTTTGTGGGTAAAATTATATTAAGGGGGTTATAATGTACCACCATTACAATTTAGTATGTAAAAATATTGTTTGTTTGATAGTTTCAATACATGTAACACTAAAATATAATGAACTATGACATATTTTATTAAGATAAAATATTATAATTATAGATAAATATTAATTATTTATGATAATAAAATTTGAAACACCATTATGAAAACTGTAAGACTAATAAAACCATAGGTAAATAAAAAGACTATGAACATGAAATACTTACCCAAGTGGTTTACATTGAAGATCGTAAATTTGATTATAACTATGTAAAGAATTAAAAATATTGGAAATAAAATACATATTTTTTATAATGGAGTAAATTAATAGGAGGAATTATTCTTGAGATGTATGTAAGGCAGTATATAAAAATATATTAGGGTCATTAGACATATGGTCATTGGACATAATATTGTTCGACGTATGAATATTGGATATATGGTCATTGGATATATTTCAATTTTATATATTGGTAACCAATATATACATTGGTTTTTTTTAATTAAGAGTAAAAAATTAAAACGAATATAATTCATAAATAATAAATAGTTTTATAATGAAATAAAATGATGATATTTTATTAAAATATTTTATTATTTGTATTCATTACATATTATTATTATTATATAAAGATGATTTTACATGTTAATAAAATTAAAATAAATAGTATAATCCAAATATATTGATTAAATGGAATGGTTAAAAGATAACTAATTAATTATAAGGGGATGTGATTAAAATAATTTATGGTAAAAATGGGATAATTTTCAAAGAATTGTATTTTTATATGTTGTAAATTTATATATCACTAAATTAAATTGATCGATTTTAAAGGTTTATTATAATGAAATCTTTTAACATATAAAAAAATATTAATACTCATTAAATCATTAATTTATATGAAAAAGGATTAATAATACTTATAGTTTAAATAAATGTTTTTCTATAAAAATAGTTTTTCTATATATATTATTTTTCATTTAAAAGTTAAAATTCTCATATTTATAGATTAGAATAAATTAAAAGGTGTTCAATTTTATAATTATCATATCTAAATTATAAAATAATTTTAATTTATTTTTTATGAATAAAAATAAATTAAAGAGAAAAAAATTGCGTTACTATAGTTAAGGTAAAATAGAGTAAAAGGAGTAAATTATAGTGTAAAGGACTAAAATATATATCAAAATATCACTAAATTTTTTGTATAATGGTATTAATGGCCCATATTTATTATACTTCCAATTTCAATCCGATTTCCATGAAAAATGACAACCATACACCATAGGGAATGAGTATTTGCGGAAATACCATAGAAAACTCACCTATGAAAGGACACCCCCTATACCCCGCAAAAACTAGACTTGTACTTATACTAACTCTAGAATACATTACTATTTTCCCTATAATAATATATTCCTAGATGTTTGGTAGCCTATGTTTATAATAAGGAATATTAAATCCTTCATTTTGAATGAACTCATTTCGACAAGGATAGAATTCATCAAAGCGGGTTACTACTTGTTTTGTTGTGATGATTTGATTTGGTTTCCACTTGTTTTTTTTTTGGGTTACCACTCATCCTTAAAGTGGGTTCAAAATCAATTTAAAATAATAATTTTTAGGTCATGGAATTCATCAAAGTACTTTGTTCTACACCATCGCTTTAAATTTCCTTATTCACCACCACAATTTATAAATATCATTTTACACTATAATAATGTTATATTAACATCATTATTATTATGATAAAATTATATTGCAATTATACAAATCTATACTAATATAAAATCATTAAAATGGCATGTTATTTTTTTGGTCTATTAAACACCATACATGAACGATGTTATATTATCTCCACTATTTCCAATGGGAATGAGTATAAAGGCATTAATAATGATAATATATTATATTAAGGTGTATTGTATTTCACTAATATGGTTATTTAAGGGTTAGAAATGAATCTAAATTATAAATTAACTTGTTTTTATTAGTATATTACCCAAAACATGATCATCATGGATTCCATTATCATGAAACGTACCCAAACCTACCACAAACTGAAAAAAAGTGAATAAATAAATCATTTAATAAAAATGATTCAATAACCTAGAATAATCTTGTAATTTTATTCTTTTTATTAAATAATGGGGGATGACATATCCATTACAAAACTTATAAAAAACAATCAAAATTACTAACATTTTATGATGAAAATAAAGAATGACTAACTAATATAAGTGTGATAATGGATTATGATTGATCTGTATAAAAGATAATACATATAAATATTCTAATTAAATAGGTTATTAATATGGTTATCTTTATTATACAGGAGGTTAAATATCCTTCATGAAAATCTAGTGTAAATATAATGGGTTCTTTCCAATATCACTAGAAATCTTGATTATTTATGATTAAATTTACATTAGGAGAAATTGTATTTTATTTATCTCTAAAAAGTATATTTTATTATCATTTAGTTAGTTTCAAGGTTATACATGTCATCATATAATTTCACCTCCCTTTTCTTCACTATTGAACTAAAAGGTTTCCTGGAGGTGGATTTATCCTTATCTCATCTTCTTAATTAGGAATATTTATCATTCTTGTTCATATTATTTATTTGGTTTTAGGAACAGCCTTATCAAATTTTATATGATTTATTTAAGTCATTTTTTATTTTCTTTGATGTTTTCTACAAAATAATGAAAGGAGTGTCTTTTTACTACATTCTAAAAGGCTCATTTTCTGTTGTATTTGACATTCTTTACAAAATTTTGAAATTAATATTTTTTTAATGTTTTGTACATGAAATAGTTTGGATAAAATAATCTTAAATTTTATTCAAGGTGATTCCTCTCTATGTTTTTAGGGTTTTCTAGTGTAATTTATATTCGCATTATTTTATAAATTATTTTATTTTGAAATAAAAGTTGTAAAAAATTTAATGGGTATTTCTTCTTCTCTATCAATATAATTTTTAATGATATTATAAAGTTTTTTTCATCTATATAAATATACTTTAATATTTATCATGTTAAACTGGATATATGACCTAATAATACCATCCAACTTCTTTTTTTGGATGGTCTCTAACAATATATTGTTGAAATATTCATGATACCTATTACTTTTAATCAGGTTAAATTGATTTATGATTTATTTCATGTTCATATGGCACAAATATGTATGGTTTAATATTTTTTAATGGTGGGATTTGTTATCCCATGTCCACTATGTTATGGGTAGGTGGATAGCCTGGTCCATTACAATATGACTTTCTTAGTGGTTAACATTAAAATATTTTATGATTTATATGATTATATTTTTGTCGCATTCTTGTGTTATGAAATATACCTATATCATATTATCAAGACTTGTGATTATTGAATCACACTTCTGCACCCCTATGACTCATGTCTCCTTTTATGACCAACTATTATTATCATGATTCATGATTTACGATCCATGTTTTATTGGGTATTATTTCCTTTTTCTATGTTCAGGTACTACTATTTTTTATCATTCTCAAATGTTCATAGTATTATCACTTATGATCAATGTTTGATATATCTTATGTTAAACCCTTACTAGGTATTCAAGATCACCCTTCATTATATTTCCTATCCCCCGGTTTATGAAGCAGAGTATTACATATGATATTTCTAAGAGGGTTTCAGTGTTAATTGAAAGGACCAGTCAGGATATGTGTGATCACTGAGAGTGGGAGGGGGGAATAAGTTATCTTTTATTTTTACATTTTCTTTATTATTAAACAACCTTCACCTCTTATTAAAGATATGTGGCTTTTATGGAAATAAAGAACATATGAACAACCATAGGAACATGGGTATTTAAAAGTTTCACTACTTAGTAAGAGTATCCAGTCCTTGTAATGGTTTGGAAATAATCCAATATCACAAAATACACTTAAAAACAATCCTTATATGTTATTACAACAAGTATTGAATATCCTTACACTTTCATTGCAATTCAATCAAACAACACTGCGTGTTCTCTTCACAAAAATAAAGATATGATAATGTTTTTGTTAAAAAAAATTAGAAACATTCACTTAAAGTAATTAGTATATTTTCATTGTGCTTCCGGTGCTTTTTTCACCCTTGATCTTCTTTAAATTAATTATTCTTCACTTTCACACCCAGAAGTAAGAAATTAATTCTTCCATGGAATTATTTATAAAAATTTCATTTGATCATCTGTTCATCTGATTTCTTTGTCTAGTCATCCATCTATAAACCTATTTCTGGTTCCTTCTAAAAATCAATACCACTTTCTAACACTCTATCTATCTATTCACCTCTTCATACAATCCATTATAAAACACCTGATATGAAAACTCTATTACGTGTCTTTACATTTGATGCCTCTAATAAAAAATCCTATGTTTTTATAGAAACTTCTCATTCAACCAAGAGACACCTTGGTTGGAAACAGTCCATCCTCAAAATTTTCATTCCATATTTTAATCTATTATCTTTATTCAATACTATTTTTATCAATTTATCTTTTATAATCATGAACATTACACAACTTCTTACTGTACTTTCACCCTATTTATTGATGTGTGAGAGGGAGAAAATACAAGAATCCAATTTAGATTTCTAGATAAATGAAAACTTAAAATTTGAAACTCTCACAAATAATAATTTATTTGAATATTCACAAACAGTTATAGAGAATTTTTTAATATTATTATAAATTATCCACCCGTGAATTTCCACAGACTTCCTTAACCTATACATTAATAAAATTCATAAAAGTTTCATAACTCTTGGAAAAAAAACATGACTTTTCTTCATGATTTTATGAACATTGAACTATTATATAAGAACTATCACAATTTATATCTTTATTAAATTATCATAAATAGATTTTAATATGTACCAATCTATACCAAACATTCATTCAGTATAACATTGTAGCTAAATTTCATCCGAAGAGACTCCATCCAATGTTTCAATACAACTTCATAGGAACAATTTAGAAACACTTCTTCTGGACACTTCTACCATCTAATTACATCTATCAAAAAACATTTCCCATTCCCTTTGCATGCTAGTCTCTATTAGATGAACTTCATACAAAAACATCCATCATATATTTCCATCCAAAAAATTATGTCCAAAATGTTGGAGTCTTCCATAAGATCTTTAATTCTTCGAATGGGCTTTATGAACTTATAATTTTTCCCATTGGACTTTTTTTTAAATTACTCACCTTCTTCTGTTTCCATTTAAACCATATTCCTCGGTTTTTAAAACTTCCCAAAAATCAATTAAAAAATTCATAGCATCGAATGTACCCTTATATAGTTTTATGAAATTAGATATTACCCTTACTCAACACTTCTAAGAAAAATTCACATAGACAACAATTTTTATAACTTCCTTAGTCGGGTAAAATTCCTCGGAACATCATAGTATGAACTTTATATATACAAATTAAGTTATCCGCCTTAAAAATTGTGTTTGGGTCATGATATCTTTCATAACACAAAATTTTTGACACACTAACAATAGAAAATAATTTCTATATTAAAACTTCACTAAATACTTTTTCCAATGGAATTTATTGGTGTTATAGGATCAAACATTTCACACAAAGCTTCATCTAAAACCCTATATCATATAACCTTCATCTAATGGACTCAGTATAAAAAACAATATTGGATCTTCTTATGTTCATTCACCTTTTGTGGGAATTATTAATAAAGTAAGGTGTTTTATGTTAAGAAAAACAATACAATACATGGATTACACCTTCTTCAAGACCAACTCATTTCCTATAAATATATCTCAGCTTCTTTAAAACAACTTCAAACTTCCTGGTCCTAAAAATCTCGCCCTTTGTATTTTTTTCAACCAAGGTACACAAATCACTAAAACTATGTAAGTGATACAGTGGAATATTTTTCCAATAATTATAAGTATATGTGAGAGAAATCAATATAGAAAACAAGAATCATGGAACAATAATACCATGGTATCCATAAGAAATGACTTAAGAAAAATTTTTAAACACCTCATAAGAAACTTATTCTTCCACTTGAATCTTTCATCATTAAAACAAAAAAATTTCTATAAGAACAACATTTCATAATCTACTTCATAAAATTGTTAAAACATTTCACAAATACTAAAATCATAGCTAACCCCCTTTTAATAACTTCCTCTAATTACATGGCTTCCCTTTAAAGGTAAAACATATACCAATGGATAGATTTATGTTATAATATTTTTATCTCTCTTTATAACACTATCTAAATACAATATGGAGTGGGGATGGAATCACATACTTAATCATTGAGGAGAGGGATATTGAACCCCATTATCAACCTCAATTTTTTAAATTTTTCCTTCAAAAATGATTTTGTGAAAACATAAACAACTTTCTCCATTATAGGAATATAGTCTTATTTTAGTTCATTATTCTCCATGTTATCTTTGATGAAGTGATATTTTATATCAATGTTCTTAGAATGATAATGTTGCACTATATTTTTAGTGATATTTATATAAATTTTATTATCACAACCCAAGAGAAGGTGAAATTTTATATAAACAAACATGTTTTCAAAATATGTCTCCATATACATAAGTTATGTTGCATATTGATTGGTAGTTACATACTTAGCATTTGTTATACCAAGAGTCTCTGAATTTTGTTTCTTAGTATGTGAGATAACACATATTTCGCCCAATAAAAACACTCTACCAGATATGAATTTTAAATCATCTATACTTCCATCCCTATATGTATATGTATAAACAAACAAGTTAATATTTCTTTCACTATCATATTTCAACCGAAAATTAGTTGTTCCTTTAATATATGTAAGAATTCATCTTCCAAATATTATATGATATTATTTTAGAGAACATTGATATCCAACATAAAGTTTAAAAAAATACACTATATCTAGCCATTAATTCATTAGATATAATAAAATTCCAACCAAATTTCTAAATTCTTTAGGATCCACCTATTTTCCTTTCCCATCTTTTGACAACATTTTTCCCATTGAAAATGGTGTGGAAACTGGATTTTAATCTTCTATAAATGTTTTTTCAATATTTCATTATCATAATTCACTACAGATTGGAAATTATATTTCTTATTTTTTGATATTTGTAGTCCAAAAAAGTATGTAATTTCTACCAGCATGGACATTTCAAATAACTTCTTTATTTACTCAGTAAAAGTTTCAGAATGATCTTCATCATTCCCTATAAATATGATGTCATAAACATAAACAATCATAATGATGGAAACCTCTATATCTTATTTTATATATAGGTTACTATCAATTCATAAATTCATGAAGTGAAACTTATTTAATAAAGTATCCAATATATAATACCAATCTCTCAGAATTTTCTTCAGCACAAATAAATACATTTTCAACAAGTAAACATAAATTTTATCTTTCATAAGAATGAATCCACACAGTTGTTCAATATAAAATTATTTATCGATCTCTATAATAAGAAAATATTACTTCACATCCATCTATAAAATTTCATATCTATATTGTGCATCAATATAAAGAAAGATTTTGGTAGTTTTTAATCTTTTTACTGGAAAAATTGTTTCATCAAACTCACTACATTAAATTTATGACTAGTCTTTTCAAACAATTCAGGACTTGTTTCTTATTACTTCATCATTTCCATTAAACTTATTTCATGACCCCTACTTTCTACCTATAAAATTATCATTTTTTATTTTGTGTGTAAGTTCCGAGTATCATTCTTTTCTATCTAATCCATCTCTTAATTCATAAAATCAATCCACTCTTGATTCTACAAAGAATTATCAACATATTTTTGTTTATCCTTTGAGTATAATGAAGTATGTGAAATTGAATTTCAAGTTCATTTGTTTTGAACCTCTTATCATTGATATGCAGTGGGGTTATGAACTTATAATTTCTTCTATATCCTAGGATGAGATTAAAGTAATTATTCTTTATCACTTGATATGGATTAGTAATAATCTTAATCTAGATAAGATTCAATATTGTCACTATAATTAATAAATATTTCACATTTATCATTTACACCCACATAATCTTCCCTTGTTTATATATTTGAAACTATATGTGAAACATTCTTATTAGCTTGTTCAAGAACATTCATATATATGGAGTCAATAATCTTTCTAATTTCATTATTATAACATTTTAATCCTCTACCATTATGAGTATAGACATAAAATATTCCATCAACACCTCTTTAATAGACATCTCAAGATTCTCACCCTTGAATTTTATAATTCAAGGACTTAAAAAAACTCTTAGTTGATTCAAACATGGGGTTTCTTTATAATACATATCATAAGGATCCATATAATATGTTTTATTATAGAAACATAAAGTACGAACATAAACTATAGATATGACAGCTTTCCTCCAAAAATATAAAGAAGTATTTTGTTCATTCAAAATTGTTCATGTTATCTCCCCCAAATATCTATTGCTTCTTTGTGCAACACCATTTTGTTATTGTGTGTTCAGTTAACTAAACTCCTAGTGGATGTTATTATTTTCATGATAATTTCTACGCTTCCCACTTGTATATTCACCACTATTATAAATTAGAATATTCATTATAAAATATCAACATTATTTTTTATAAATTATCTTGAAATTATTAACATTTTTAGAACCTATGAATTATGTTTCAAAAACATAATACATGTAATGAGAGTAAATTCATCAACAAAAGAAATAATGTACCTATCACTATTTGATGAATACTTACTCATGGGCCCAAAAATATCATAATTTATTAGCTCCAATGGATGTGTGGAATGTATATCAACTATCTTATGTACATATTTTTAATATTACATTTTGATAAAATAGAACAAGATTAATCTCTTCTTCTTTTCATATCAAGAATATCATGTACAATTTATCTCTTTATTTTCTTGATCATATTCTAATGAAACATATTACCCAACCTTTTATGCCATTGATTATTTTCTTTCATCGTGCTTGTATATCATGAACTTTGTTCATTGTAAATTAGAAACATGTTTCCCTTTATTCTTTGGTCATTCATGTCATATTTTTTATAACAAAATATCTTAATAAAAGGACCAAAGTTTCTAAAAAAATGGTTACCTTCATCAAAATTTTGGGAAACGCTTAAAAATTTTGTTTTATCCCATCAATAAAAAAGTCTCGTTTAGATTTTAACTTTTCATCAATAGTAATATAATATTTAATGCATTCGTTTATAGGTGACTCATCATTTTCAAAAGTCATTGTACCATCATTAAAATCCCTAAAAATTTTAAGTAACCTTAAATATTCTGTTATATGTGAACAAAACTCATTGTCCAGCTTCCTAGTCCCCTATGATTTTGTAGTTTTGAGTGTTTTTTTAAAAACTAAGGCCATTTTTTTGACATTTTATTTCTTCTCCTATATATTTTGATATTTGTTATATTAGTTTTTTGTTTGTTTTTATCATGAAAAGACACCATTTTTTAAGATGTACAAGTTGGTCACATCTTTCACAAATAGTTTCCAAATGATGGAATCTATTTTCAGTATTCAGATTGACTTTCTCAAGTTGTCTCCTTTGAGTGTTTTGACTCCCCATCAAAATTTTCCTCTATTTTCCTCTGAATTCACTATAATGTTGATGATCAAACCAACACATATTTTTTGTATGTAAAAATTATCAACAATAATATCCATAACCATAAAAATCATATTTTCCTTTGTAACTCGTATACTTTTCAGAGATGTATATCTTATTTTCATCCGTGTTTATACCTTCAACTTTGTTCTTTTATTTCACACCAAATTTTTGGTTTCCTCTTTATATTTTCTTATTAATATTATATTTATTTTTATCCTCGATATAATCTCATGTAGTATAAGCTTTTTCTTCAGACTTTGAAACCTTAGAAACTTCAGGTTTTTCAACTCTACTTACTTTAACAACATACAAGGTATTATTAAATTACTTTTTATTAAAATCAAATTCATTCTTCATATCTCCCTTTTAGGATAAATTTCATTTATCCTTCTTAGGATTTCACTTCTCATATCATTCACCAACTTCTGTTGTTGAGTTTTGGTAAATTGTAACTCCTTGTTCAGTTTCAGAAAGTGTTTGTTGGAAAAACTCTAATTCATTCTCCTTCAATTTTATCTTTTATTCAATATAGATGTTGATATTCTTCTCTTCATCAAGATAGTTCTTAGAAACATGAATCTCTTTAAGAAACTTGGATTTATCTTCAAGGTAAGATTCTTTATTTTTTACTGAATTCTTTTATTTCTTCAACTTATTTCTCTCCCTCTCAGGTATTATAATATTATCAATACATTATTAAAAATATATCTTTAAAAAAACTCCATCTGAGTTTATTATTATTATGGAATAATAGTTTTTACTATTGATAAATATTTCATCATTATCTTTTTTAGTAAGATTTGTTTTCAATAGAAGCATCACTGAGGATATTGTTGGGAGTGGATGCCCTAGAAATAACTACTTTATGTACAATGATTACCATTACATGAATAAATTTTGATATATTCAGGTCTTCATACTTACCATAATAGTGATGATACTTATTCAAACACTATTTATATGGTAATTTTCTTAGATTATGTGTTGTATCAAAAGGTTATAATAGTCCCAACTATAATTAGAACCTCAAGATACTTTGAAAATAATCTTAAACATCTATCCTATAGTCTAGATACATCATGATGATATAAAACAGATGATGTATGACTATCAGGGGTTGTGGGATCATAATCACTAATATATCTTCTCATGAATTTCTTACATGGTGATATCTATTAGATGAGATCATAAGGACACACCCTCCAATTAGAACACCATGTGTCTTAGGTGTCAACGGTTATTCCTATCAATGAACAGGTGTATAGTTCTCTAGACATGATATCATTATCAATGTGTACCATTTGATCACATACTTTGATTCAAGGAAAAAACCATGAAATTGAAGTCATGGTGAAGTAGATTGTGTTGGGTGCGTCATTTGTGGTATGGTATCGGTTGAATGATTAAGATAGAATTTTCCGCTTTAGAGTTAAGGAAGAGATGTCTCATGGGCCCATATTGATATGGATGGCAGTACCTTCATTAAATCCACATACATAGTACAAGAAGGTAAGTCCTTATAGTAATTTCATGAAATATATAAATCAATAAAAGGATGATGACGAAATTATGCATCCATCATTATGAGATATTACAAGATAAAGAGATTATATTACATAGAATGTGTTCATAGAAGGTAGTCATAGAAATAAAAATACTTATCTTTTTATGTTTCATGATATGTTTGGATAATCTAATCTTTATATGTGGTTTGTACACACTATTATTGAAATAAGTACCAATATAGCAACACATTAATTGTATCCACAAGTTTTGTTGGGTCAAATGAATAGGATTTTATGATGAAGTTGACCCACATGAAAGGGTTGGTGAATGTTTGAGTGTGATCGATCGTAATTAAAAATAATTTAATTATATTATAAATATTTATTATAATGATGATTTAATTTATTTCTCAAGTTATTCAAAACTTGTTTGATCGTAAAAGTGAATACAATAAAATTTAATTTTTCAAATGAACATAGGATGTTCATGGTTTATTAAATTAATTAGGGAGCTTATAGTCTAAGTAAAGGGTTATTATTTTATCACATAACATTTTTCAGTGTTACATGTTAGTGATAAAATATTTTTAACATTTATGATAAGTTTATTAAGTCATACGTGTGCAAAAAAGTCTAAAATGAAGGTTATTACTTTCAAGGGACCAAAGTGAAATTTTAGAAAGTATAACCTAGGTATAAAAGACTATTTTATCCTCTTTAATAAATATTCCCACCATTTTGACGAATTTAGTGAGAGAATATCTCTTCTCATCTCCTGTCAAGTTCTTATAGAAAGATTCCGAAGAAAGAACAAGATTGGATCAAACTTCTCTTCTTGATCGAGTCTACGTTCTTCACATGATCAAAGAGACATCGTAAAGCCCTTAAATTTTCCCCAATAGAACCTAAAAAATTTATATATATGATCTAGGAGATGATTTGAATTTTTGGATGATATAGAGGAATCCTATCTTGGAACCATTGAGCCATGACACGTCAACAATGAGCGAATAAAACCAGAGACTTCAAATGAACAAGGTACCATTTATGATTTCATTAGAATATATTTTTTATGATTAAATTGATATAAAAATGATTCTTTAAGAAATATGAACAAGGGTTTTTGTGGATTCAATATTTTTTAAAATTAATCCAAACCAAATATTTTAAATTGTGCATGTTTTATGCTTATTCTACGTCCTGAGTTCCTTAAATTTATATTAAAGAGAATGTGTAATTATTTAAGTATAAAACATTGAAAATTAAACTAAATTTTATATGAGTAAAAAATAGGGTTTCGATATGGTATCAATTCAACTAAATTCATGTCAATCCGAGCTCGTATCTCTAAGATATGACTGATCAAATATTGATGGGTTTTGTGTAAAAATTGTGAAGAAAATTAATGTTTTGTTTTTTCTTCACATTAATGGCTACCATTGTGATGTATTTTTAACAGGATCACGATGTGATTACATTGTGTGTTATCCAGAAATACTATAATATTTTTGGATTATTCCTTTGGCAATAAAAGATTTTTGGGGAAGCTTTATTTCATTTCCAAAAATAAAAAAAAGGGACTCAAAGATTCCACATGAAGCTTACCCAAATCTTCAATGGGAAGATTACCCAAATATTTAATGGGAATATTAGCCAAATAATTCATTGGGGTCTTACCCAAATATTCAATGGGAACCTTATTCAAATATTTTAAGGGAATATTACAAAAATATTCCATGGTAAGCTTACACAAAGCTTCCATGGGAGGCTTAGTCAAAGCATCCATGGGATGATTATAAAACAAATAAAAATAATGTGACATGTTTTGACTTTTTTTTATAAATATATTATACACTATATAATACACTATATAATATATAATATGGATATTATATCATTATATATATATATATATATATTGTGTGTGTCTATTCACTTAAAAGGAAGTCTTATCTTGGGTCAGACCAATTCGGTCTGATTCTGACTAATCTGACCCATTTATCTCATCGTAAGCACAAAATTAATTTACAGGGATCTATTTTAAGTCCAAAACGTCCCAAAAAAATTATCAAAAATTTCAAAATTGAATTTAATTGTCTTGGATTTAATGAAATTGTTTCGAGTTTTTTACGATGTATCGATAATTAATTAAAATTATTTTAATGCAAGTCAACTCATTAAAAATGATGTCAAGTTGAATTTTAGAAAATTTAATTTTACTTATGAAATATAATTTCAAGATGGATAATTGTAAGCTGATACTAACTTCCTCATGTTTGGTTTGTTAATTATTTAATTTAATTATTTCATTTAAGTTTTTAAAATGTAATAATTTTTTTATTTTGATGATATGAGCATCGCCCCTCACTCTCTAACTTTTATAATGGACCATGTTTCCTCATTTCAGTGATAAAATACATTTTTTTAACCCTTAGTTCCCATCACATTTGTGTGAGTATATATTTTAAAGATTGGAATTTTTCATGGAAAAGAGGTTTGAGATGAGAGTCTGGGTAAACCAAAAAAGTGAAGTACATGGGTGTTGTGGGAGCTTTTTGGACAGAATAATAAAAAAATACACAATAGGGTGTGAATTGTGATTTTTCAATAATCTTAGACAGATATTTACTTTTATACTTATTTGTGATTTAAGAATATATGGAGTTCTCTATTTCTTAAGTAAGTTGAGAATCAGATAACCATAGAATAAGAACATAGAAATTTTTATAGCGGTTCGAGGCATAAAGATCCCCTAGTCCACTACACCAATGCTCCCTCTATGAGATTGGTAATTTTCACTAAACATGTACTCTTATCACAAGACATTAAAAATTAAGTGCAGGTAGTTGAAACCATTACAATAAAGATTTTACATATTCTTTTGGTTCTTTTACAAGAAACTGATTTATATACTACTTAGTCCAAGAACCTGATAGTCCACCACCACCATTACTGAGTCTAAGTATCCAAAACTTCAATAAATCTATAGAGTTTTATTTGAATGAAATAAATATAGAATTTATCATAGTATTAGTAGAAACTAATATAAAATTAATATTCTCCTTCAAAGATAAATTTATTAAAGAATGAACAGCATCAAAGAGATTCTGGTTTCAAATAATCTTCAATAAAAATAGTTATAGAAAAATAGTTACAGTAACAACAAAAATAGTTTTACTCAACATAAGATTGAAACATGTTTGTATCCAAAGTGTATCTTCCACGTAAAAATAGTGTCATTGGAACTTTTTTATTTTTCGGTAAAAATTTCAAAAATAAATCACATCATATATTAAAAATAGAAATGTTCTTGCTGTTTAACAAGAGGAACATGGATTTATTTCAGTTGAAACATATCCATGAATATCACCTGAAAAATCACAATCATTGAATTTAAACCATTAAAGATATTCATAACTTCCCATAGAAATAGTAATGATTTAATCCATTGAATACCATCCATTTAACCGATTCTAAAATAGATTTAAAGAAATATTTACTTCTAATAACACCGTTGTATAAAACATGGATAATATTTTAATTTAAAACTCCATAATTGACTATTCAAAAGTAGGGTTCCATTATATAGAGAAAAACTCCAAAATTATGGTTGACAAATTATGTTTGTTTAAAAAAGTAGGCTTTATGACATACGGTTTCTCACAAGAGTATTCTTGATGAATCGTACATTTATTCCATTAAACGTAGGGTTTCTTCCAAACATATGGTTGTTGATCCATACTTTTACAGTAGTATAGGGTACATGATCCATACATTTCATTCCAAACACAGGGTTCCCTAACAATACATTACACTTATAAACATATAGAATGAATAATGTTTCCATAATACTTTCAATCATATCCATAATACTTTAAAATCATATTTTAACCTGAAAATAGGATAAATTCTCAAGAAATATATTCCTAAAAAATACTAAAAGTAACTTCATTATTAATAAAACAAGGGTATTTGTGAGCATAAAAATAAATAATATTCATAGAGTATTGTTGAGACAATACATTAAAAACAATATCCCCCTTTTTGATGATCACAAAACTCATAACATAACTTATATGAAATATAGTAATTGTAAACTCAAATGAAATAATGACTTTTAAGGAGACCTAATTATAACAGAAACTATAATAGATATTTAATGTTTTTTAGTATAGTGAACATTCAAATTTATACACTCTTCAGTAAAAAAAATTTAAAATAAAATTCATAATGTTAAAATTAAGGATATTGTGATTACCCAATTTTATCCCCCTTTTGTGATATCAAAAAAAAGTAGTTCAAATTTTTCTAAAACACATTAAATGAAGCACATAACTCTAAATAAATGCTATAATATTCTATGATAAATATTATATTTGTTCTTTAATTATAACTGAATGGAAATAATAATTAATAAAAACAAACATGATAAATAAAATAATTTCATAAATTTATTTATCTTATTACAATAATCATTTGGATATAAAATTTCAAAATGTAGGACTAGAGGAGGGTGACAGGTCTGGTTCAGAAGAGGTTCTGGGAGCTTAAGAAGCTTGAATAGCCTAATAAACTTTATGTAAATCTGCCATCAGTACTCTCAAACTTTCATTAATATTTTTAATCAACTGTCTCATCCAGATTTCTATATCTTAACCCACCTTAAAACATTCAACCAAATTGACTTTAAAAAACCCATGAACATTCTCTTCTGAATGAAAAAACCTTGAGAGAATTTTTCCTAATTGATTGAGAATAATTATGATACTAGGATCTAAAGATGTTAACTTCTGAATAAGGTCTCGTTTGTTTTTCAACAACACATTGAGAGGTGAACTTTTACACTAAAGTGAATGAAGAAAATCATTAAAGGTTAAAATTGTAGTATAAATTTCTTTAAACCTTCTCATCAAATCTATAGAAGTTTGAGGATCAGAAGTATATGCTTTGTAATGATTAACACTAATTGGAACTGATTCAAACTACCTTCAAAAATACCTCTTTATATCACCAAAATATTATTTTGAAATAGATTTTACTCTCATATTTCCAAAATGATCTGCCATTTCTCTTTGAAATGCATGAAAATATGTTCTTGAAACTGAAATTTCTCTGATATTTTATAGTTGAGAAGGAACTAAATCTAGTTCTTCTCTTAGAATAGATGAATTTATCCGATCAACCAAATATTTCTTGCAAATTTCAATCTCATTTGTCAAATTTGAATTTTCCACTCGTATCTTATTAAATTTGAAAACAAACTCTTCAATTTTATTATTCAAAGAATCATAATGTTATTATTCTTGACCTCATGCTGTTTTTCCTTTATCGACCAAATATAAGGATTTTCCTTTATCATTTTACTCAAAGAGGGAGATTTATTTTCAAGAACTTATGTTCTTTTAGCAGAATAAAAAATAGACCTTTCTAAATAATCTACAATAAAAGATATTGTTGTATTCGCAACTAAACTAGTATTGTCGACTACTAAAGATTTTTCTCTCTTATTTTCTAGACCAGTTTCCTTAACTTGATCTAGATCATGATCCCTTTGAATTTTATTTTTATCTTGATCCTCTTGCTCTTGATTTTCAATATGACTTTTAGAAATAGAAACTTGTTCTACTCTATTTTCTGGTTCAAGGTCTATTTGTTGTTCCTCAGGATTAGTTTATACTTCCAAAAACATTGGTTTGTCAACTGCATTAGCTTTATCAGCCAAATCTTCTACTGTTTAAGCTTCAATGACCTATTCTATAGGTTCATCTATTTATCTAGGTTGGGTGACCTGTGCCTCATTTTTTCTTCTTCCCAATTTTATTCAATATATTGATAAAAATCTCTTGGATTTTTTTGATTAAATACATCATATGTAATTCTATATCTATTTGTTTGAACAACATTTTCTATTTATGATTCTGTAAATTTTTTATCATGAATTCTAACAGAACTAACTAGTTTTTTTATTTCCATGCACCCCCTAAGAAGCATGAGCATAATCTTATTGGTCTTATACACCAACTGGTAATAGATTTCCTCTAATGGTACTCCAAAATAAATCTATATTTCTCAATGTTATATCATTCAAAATGTTACTTTGATGACACCTAGTGTTCATCTATACATGTCAAATCATTATTTTTTATACCAAAGAAATGAAATAATCCTTCCATAAGGATAAAATGACATCCTTGACTCTTCCTGAAAATAGTTATGCATGTATCAGATCATATATCTTGGAAAATTAAATTTGATATCATTCACCATCAAAAACATTATAAACATATCAGGATAAATAATATTTTCTAACTTAGTAATTTTTGGAAGTATTATTGATGGAATGAATTTGAAAAGTACCTTTTGTTCATCCTCAGTATCCTTTTTGAACATTTTTAAAACAGGGATCATCTGAAGATAAAAGATATTACATCTTCGGATTTATGTTCTTGGTTTAAAATTGATCAAATATTGAAATGAAAAAACCCTTTGTGGGGGCATAGAAAAATATTTTCAATTTATATATAAGAAACGGAAAAATAATTGTCATTTACCTTTTAAATAATAAATCCCTCTGTTTCTTTGAAACTAAACTGAATAATTATATAAAAATATTTTATCTCAATTTCAAAAAAAATGGGTTATTTTATTCATTAAAGAGTAATTACAAACCTTTAAAGGCTAGATCTTGATTCAATATTAGATTCTTCTAATAAAGACTTTTGAAATCAATGACCACTCCATGAATAATTTTTCTGTAGGCTACACATTGATGCTTTTATCCACATAGTTTTCTTTCTTCCTTCCTCTTGATCATTGGAATAGCTAAGAATATGAAGGTTTAAAGTTAAAATTATAGGGTTTTTAATGGAATATGAGAGCTTTGGAAGTCAAAAGGGTTCAAAAATAGAGGGTAAGAGTGAAAGAGAGAGGATTTTCATATAGTTTTGGTGACTTCGGTTCTAGTTTCTCTAGACAAATACTCAGTGTAATCATTATTTAATTTTGGAAAATATGTGCCTTTAAAATAAATTCTCATTTTGAAAAATTAAAAAATGAATTAATAATAATTGAATCAAAATAATTAAATGAGTTAATACAAAATTATAGAAATAAATTCATAAAAAAATATTTTAAATTAAATATTCCTAACCCCCCTTAATAAAATCAAAACTAGCAGTGGGAAATGGTTTAGTAAAAATATTAGCCAATTGATATTTAGTATTTATAAATTCTATTGATAGATCCATTTTCAAAATTTGATCTCTTATAAAATGATGTCTTATATCAATATTCTAAGTTCTTGAGTGACTTACAGGATTTTTTGAAATATTTATTACACTTGTGTTATCACATAAAATAGGAATGTTATTAAAATTAAGTTCAAAGTCCAGTGAGGTTTGTTTTATCTAGAACACTTGTGCATAGAAACTACCAATAGATCTATATTCTTCCACATCTAGTAATAAAGAAACTAAATGTTATTTCTTACTTGACCATAAAACTAAGGATTTTCTTGAAAAGTGATAGGTTCCTAATGCTCTTTTCTAATCTAATCGAAATCCTCCCAAATCAGCATATAAATTTTAAATTAAATTAAAAAAAGAATTTTTTGGATAAAGTAGTGATTGAAAAATAGTTTCTTTTAAATAAAGAAAAATCCTATTAACAATAGTAATATAAAATTATTTTGGGTTTGATTGGAATCTATCACATAGACAAATAGATAAAATTATTTATAGTCTTCTAGTATTGTGATATAGAAAACTACCAATCATAACTCCATATAACTTATTCTCAACTGATTTTCCATATTCATCCAAATAAAGTTTTACATTAGTACACATGGGAGTTCTATAAGTCTTACTATTTTCAAGTCTAAATTAATTCAAAAACTCAATAATATATTTAAATTGATTTAAAACATTTCTATAATTTTTTTGATAGATTTGAAATCCAAGAATGTAATTTATTTCTCCCATCATACTCATTTAAAATTCTTTGATCATAACATTATGAAGATATTTACAAATATTTTTATTTACAAAACAAAAAATAACATCATCTAAATAAATCTATACTAATAATATATTAGAACATACTATTTTATTAAATAGAGTAGGATCTACAACCCCTATAAAAATCCATTTTAAAATAAAAATATCATAATATTTCATTACAAGCTCTAGGTGCATGTTTAAGTCCATAAAGTGATTTGGTATGTTTGAAAACTGAATTTGGTAGATAAGGATTTTCAAAACATTTTCTTTATTCAATATAAAATTCCTCAATTAAATATTTATTTAAAAAATATTATTTTACATTCATATGATATAATTTAAAATTCATACAAGATGTATAGGGATGAATGATTTTAATTTCTTCTAATATAGAAATAGTTGCAAAGGTTACATCATAATGCATTCCCTATTTTTTATAGTATCCATTGGTTACTTATCTATCTTTATTTCTAGTGATTATTCCTTGGTCATCTTGTTTATTTCTATAGACCAATTTGGCTCCAATTACTGGATGACCGGTTGGTCTGTCAACTAATTTCCAAAAAACAATATACTAAACTGGTCATGTGCTTCCTACATAGCCATTATCCAACTTTCATCTTTTAAATATTCTTCTATAGAATTAGGTTTTAATTGTGATAGGAATGCAGAAAATTCATCTATGTTTCATACATTAATTTAAATTTTTACTCATGTATCAAGATATCCTATTACAATTTCTATAGGGTGATCCATTAATATTCTAGATTCTCTAGGTAATACACTTTCTGGTTTATCAGTTTCAGGTTCCTCTGAACTGGTCTAAATATAATTTATTTGATTTTCAAAATAAATCTTAGTTGATTCAAGTATCAAGTTGTCAAAAGACTCCAAAATTTCATATGCTTGATCTTTAATTTTATCAAAAGGATCACTTTCATCAAACATCACATGGAAAAATTCTTCAAAAATCATTAACATTTAATTATATACACTATAATATTTAGATGTAGTAGAATATCCTTAAATTATCCTTTCATCATACTTTGGATCAAATTTAACAAGGTTTTCCTTAGAATTAAATATATATATATATATACCTTGTATTAAAACACTTTAAAGTACCTAACATTAGGTCTTTTTAATTCTGTAGTTCATAAGTTATCATTTCTAGAGGAGGTATTATTAAAACTCTATTGATAATATAGTAAGCTGTGTTTAATGATTTTGCCCAAAAATACGTAGGAAGATATTATTCATTTAACACAGATATTTTCATTTCCTAGTGCAAATAAGGTGTTTTTAATACCTAAGTTAAGAAAAAAGAGGTAAACTCTTGATTCTGAAATTATCCACCATGATCACTTCTTAAGGAAATTATTTTAAAATATTTTTCATTTTGAAAAATTTTACAAAATAATTCAAAAACATTTAAAACAAAAAAATTTATGTTTTAGAAAATAAACCCCTTTAAATTTTGAAAATTCATTAACTAACACATAAACATATAATTTTCTAGCAAACTTACTACTCTCGATGTTCCAAAAAATCCATGTGGATAAGTTCAAGTGGTTTGGTTGTAGTAACTTTGTTAATGAATTTGAAGGATGACTTATTTTGTTTTCCAAATTTTCATTAATCGCAAAAATATATCTTTATCAAATTTGAGACTATGAAAATCATACACTAAGTGTTTATTAGACAATTTATATAAATTAAATACATTGGAGTTCCCAAGTCTCTTTTGTTAGATCCAAGATTCATTTGTATGAGCAGTTAAACAATTCATTTTTTGTTTATACAAGGAATTAATTTCTAAGTTATAGACATTATTAGTCCTAGGTTCTATAAACTTAAGTAATTTATCTTTCAAAACATATCATCAATTGTTTGAGAAATCAATATAAAATTTATCATCACAAAGTTAAGAGATACTTATTAGATTCTACTTTTTTCCTTAAACATATATAACTTTGTTGATTGAAATTGATTTTTGATCTCCAACTGATCCAGCTATAACTATCTTACCTTTAGAATTATCACCCAAGGTGACTAGTCCTCCATAAAATTTTACTAGTGTATGAAAATTTGAAGGGTCACCACTCATTTTTCTTGAGCAGCCACTATCCGTATACTATAAAACATTATGTTCCTATGACCTATTCCCTAAAACATCATTTAAACTAGAGTTTAATTTGGTACCCATATTTTCTTGGATCTAGTCATGTCAATAAGAAAATATATGGGTAACCAGATTTTCCTTATTTCACCAAAATTTTCCCTATAAGATTCATATATTTTTCTATAAATAAAATAATGTTTAATTCCACTTATCTACAGATTTATTAAATAGTAGTCATTATAGTATTTTATCTTCATTACACAATAAAAAAGTAACTCTAGATATGTTATTATTTTTAGAACTAGGTATAAATTAATTTGTATATTATTTATATTCTTCATCATTGCTTCATATTATATGGTTTTCATTCTTGAAATTTTTTTCCCAAGAATCTTATTTAATGTTTCTTCTCCATTAGTTAATATTCTAGCAAAAATTTTAAATTATTCAACTTTATTTTTTCATTCTTTTATTCTAATTTATTGATTAGTATATTTTTAAGTGGTTTTGTTAAATTTTTCTTTTAAATTCTTAATGTTGTTTTAACATTGAATATTTTTCATTTAAAATAGAATTGTGAATATTTCTTAGTGACTTATGATTTTTTTATTAAATATTCATATCTTTATTCAAGGATGGAGTAGTGAGAAACTAATATTTTGTTAGAAAAGATTTAGAAACAACATTTAAAGAATAATAATATTTTACCTCATCTTCTTCCTTATCCATAAGGTACAAATTTTCATTCAGATGTTTTGGAACTTCTTCTAAGTTGGGTCTAGAATAGATATTAGAGTCTTCAGATACACTCCAAGTAGCCTTCACATCTTTCTTTCCCTTTCACTCATAATCAGTTATCATTTGTTTTTTCTTTTCTTTCTTCTCTATATTAATTCTCCATATTTCTCCTTTTTTCTTTTAACTATTGCAATTCAAGTCTGACATGTCCTATTTTTTGACATTTATACAATCAAACTTCATTATAACCTTTTTATTCTTTCTTTAATATCTTCTTGAATCCTATGTTTTTCTTATAATATTTATTGAATCATCTTGCTAATTGAGCTAATTTTATTTCAGAATCTGAACACTTTGAATAATCTAAATCTTATTTTTTTCTTTTCATGATTCTGAACAGTAACTTAAAGGGAATAATTTTCATTTTTTTATCATTTTATGATCTTTATCTTCAGTTTTTATTTCTTCTTCATGCATCATCAGCGTTCCAATCAATTATTTAGTTTTCAAATATTTGACATGTATTTATTTTTATATAGTAGTAGATACTTCATTCCATTTAGAGGAGTGTACACTGAGTATTTTCAACACCAGATCTTATTGTGATATTGATGTTCCTAAGGTCAAAATACCATTGATTATCTCTACCAATATCCCATTCATCTTGGTAATTCTTTCACCATCATAAATTTTGTAGGTGTTAAATTTCAACAATGTAATAGTCTACCTTAATTATATTACATTGTCTATTCCTTCATAGGAAATAGAAATAGTTTTCCATGTTTCATAGGTAGTATGGAATTTAGATACTTGATTGAATTCATTAGTACCAATTCCATATATAATAGCATTCATTACTATCTAATTCATATCATACTCAAATTTTTGGAAGCGTCCCATGTTTCTTGTTTTTTAGGGATTACATATAGAGTGAAAATAATCATGTACACTTTGAATCCAAGATTTTTCCAATAGATATTCATGTGATATTTCTAAAATACATAGCTATCACCATTTAAATAAGGAGAAATAACCTTTGACATAACTTCTCTCATATCAACCATTGACATATGTCTTTCTATAGACCTTTTAGTTTGACCTTGCTAGAGCTTATCTACTTTCTTCAAAAAGAAATCCTTTGATACCAATTGTTTGTTCAGAATAATAAAATCATACACAAGAGGTAAGATGGATTGTTTCTTTTCAATAATCTTAGACAAATATTTTATTTTATTCCTCTTTATGATTTAAATAGATATGCAGTGTTATATCCCTTTAAGTTGAGTAGAGGATAAATAGAGAAGTATAACAAAGAAATTTTTATAATACTCTAGGGCATAAAGATCCCCTAGTCCACTCCACCAATGTTCTCTTTACGAAATTGTTCATTTTCAATAAATAATTCCTCTTATAATGAGACCTTAACAACTGATTATAGGAAATTGACACCTTCACAATAAGGATTTTACATAGCCTTTTAGTTCTTTTACAAGGAACTAATTTATCCACAACATAGTATAAGAAGTTGATACTCCACTATGACTATGACTAAGTTTGAGAAACCTAAACTCTAGTAAATAAATAGGGTTTGATTATATTGAAATAAAATAATTATTTTACATAGTTGTAGAATAAACTGACAGATTATAAATATTCTCATTCAAAGACAAAAGTATTCAAGAATGAACATATTTGAAGATATCTGGTTTGTAAATAATATTCAATAAAAAAATAAAGAGACAAAAGTATATTTGAAAACACCATTGTAGAAAAATTGGATAATATTTACTTCTAACAAGACCATTATAGAAAACACGGATAATATCTTTAATTTAAAAATTCATCATTGGTTAGTAAAATTTAGGGTTCCTACACAACGTGACAAAATCCAAAAGTACAGTTGACAATGTATGACTATTTAAAAAATTATGGTTGATGACGTATGGTTACTTACAAATATAGGGTTAATTAACCATAAAGTTATTCCTTTAAATGTAGGATTTCTTCCAAATTAAGGTTTTTTTATCCATAAATTTCCAACAACATAGGGTATATGATCCATACGTCTTTTTCCAAACATAGGGTTCTCAAACCATATGTTATGCATACAAATGTAGGGTATTAAAAATGTTTCTAGAATACTTTCAAAAATGTTCAGAATACTTTAAAAAATATTTTAACCTACAAATAAGATAAACTTATCAATAAATAAATTCCTAAAAAATACTTAAATTAACTTTATTAGTAAAACAAACAAGGGTGTTTGTGTGAATGAAAATCAATAATATTCATATAGTATTATTGAGATAACACATGCCCAATAAGCACTATAATTTATTTCAGGTATTGATATAAGGAATCCTCTTAGGGTCTCATTTAATCCATTATTCTCTTGGTGGATTAACCAATAGTTAATGGATCATGATCACGTCATTATTTAGTTATTTTATATTGTGCATGGTTTATTTTTTAATGTGTATTTCTTACATGCGATCATATAGTATAACAATAAACAAGTACTCAAAATGAAATGAACATGTATAGTTATTTTTTTCTATGAAAAATAATATTTAAGTTTTGAGCACGACCACATGGAACAAGCATGTTGAATAGAAAATGATTTCATTCACTAAGATTCATTAATAAATCCCTCAAAGAAAATATTAAGTCATTAAATTTATTTCATTTTGTGAATTTGGACATAATTGATTATTCAAGGTGCTCATATTCCCAAGTTAAGGGAATCTCTTACTAATATAGAGTTCTTATGAAAATGGTGGTTCAACATAACTAATGTTATCAACAAAGGAGTTTCTATAGAAATCTTCCAGCAACTTTATAGGTAAAGAATTTATAAATGAAAATTAATTATTTGTAGAAGATAGGGATCTACTCAATAGATCAATGAGCCCTAAGTTAATGTAGTTAGTTTGTTACACACCTACCATGAAATTGTTTAAGTAGTGGCATAGCTCTACATTATATACAAATAGAATAGTTTCAAGGATTCTTTCCACTAGAATACTCAAGTGAAAGAGTATTCCAAATATAACAGTTGAAGGTTACTTGGATTTGATAAAATAATGGGATACATTTTAAATTTATAATTTGAAAATTTCTACTGGTAATAATGATAAAGTAATAATAAACTAATTTTATTTGTTCTAGATTAAATAGACACCGCCACCAACTAAATTTCACTATGATCAATTTTTCATAATGATAATATCATTACAAGTAATAACTTTTAGGAGTGGTACAGGTGATTTTACATAGTACTGAGCTAAGAGAGTAATCATTTTGTGCTTGAATCCCGAATTCTTACTAAGTCCCCTAAAGTTGAAATCAATTTGAATAATAATAAATACATGAAGAATATCGATGATTCACTATATATTAAGTGTTTTATGTTTTCATCTAGGTTCATTGAGCTACAGAAAAATGCATGGTGATAAAGATGCATTCTAGATTTATCTTATTTTTAAGATTTATACTGGGAGAGAGCTTGGAAAGAAAGATATTAGATATCAAGTTCTCCATATATATGTAGTTTAGTTGAATGTAATCAATAAGGACCTCATCTACTCAAGATTGGTCAGGTGCATTGAGAGACTTGATCGCCTTGGGTTCTAACAAAACCAAGATCTAGCATTTGATCTCATTATTTCCTCTTTACCTCATATATTCTTGACTTTCATTGTTAATTATAATTTAAATAACATTAATAAGTAAATATTGGATTTTTTGTTATTAGTTCTCCAAAATAGATATGGATATGAATAATTCCAACTATTTACTCACTATGGTGAAAAAGAGGAGGAAAGGAAAGGCTAATGTGTCACGGACTAAATTTAAGTCAAAGACACCAATGAACCACCCTTTCAAGAATCCAAAGATACAGTGGGATTAAAATTAATATGAGGCAATATGCATTGAATGTGGAATAAAATTTCATTGGAAAAACAATTTCATTACTGGGAAGAAAAAGCAATTCAGTGCGTATACAACAGGTTATTGAATGCAATCTGTCTATTTCTATAAGTTGGGTATTGGATGGTTCATGTGGATTGTACATTTTTCATGAAATATAAAATCCAAGTAGATTCAAGACAATTTGAAAATATAATGTCGATATTTGAGAAACAAATTATATGAGACTAGAATCATTAGAAGTGGGATATTATCATCTTACATTTCCTATTATGATGGTTATTTTATTAAATATATGTTTTTATGTACAATATGTTACTAAAAACATAATCTCAGTGTTGAGTTTAGACACTATGGAATTTCATTTCATGTTCAGAAATAAATGTTGTGTTATGTATAAAGATAAAATTTATTATGGTATGTCACGTATTAATAATGGGTTGTATATACTTGAAATATAAAATCCGATATTGTTAATCAATGAAAAATCTAATAAAAATGAATCATTTCCTACCCACCAATGGAACTTCAAGCTTGGTCATGTAAACAATACGTGTTTAAGAAAATTTCATCAAGGATGGTATTTTGACTCCATTGAGTTAAAACCCTATGATGTATTTCATGATTTTTTATATGGTAAAATGATTGAAGCACCTTTCAATGGGAAATGAGAAAGATCTAGATAACCATTGGAATTATTTTATAATGATGTATGTGGCCCATTTCAAGTAGAGTAAAGAGGTGGGTTTTCATACTTTATTACTTTTACCGATGACTATAGTAGATATGGATATATCTTTTTAATGAGGTATAAGTCAAATTCATCTAGCATGTTTAAGGAATATCATGATGATGTAAAGAGTTAACATGGTAAGAAGATTAAGAAACTATTCTCAAATCATGGTGGAGATTATCTTAACAAAGAATTCATAAATCATTTAAAGGAGTGCGGGATAGTATCGAAACTCACTCCTTTTAAACCATAGTGGAATGGTGTTAGTGAAATGAGGAATCAGACCATACTTGACATGGTCATATTGATGATGAGTCATGAAACAATTTCGTTATTGTTTTGGGGATATGCGCTATAGATTGCAATATATACACTAAACTGAGTAACAACTAAATAAGCTTAAGGGATTCCATATGAGTTGTGGTGTGGAAATAAATCCAGTCTGTTGCACATACATGTATGGGAATGTGATGATTTTTTCAAGACTATACCTAGTGAAAAATTATCATCTCAAAGAACAAAGGTCATCTTTATAGGTTTTCTTAAGGAGACTAAATAATATTACCTATATTTACCTTTATATAGAAAAGTGGTTATAGCACAACATGATAAATTACTAGAAAGGGAACACATATCCATTGGAAATAGTGGGAGTTAGATTGAATTTGATGAAGTTGATTCTTCAGATGCACAAGAGTTAATATGAGAATGATATTTACAATAGACAGTGAGAGAGAAATATTTTTTTGAGACACAAGTACTATGTATATCTACAAGAGAGGTTAGAGAACAAGAGAGATGTGTTTTTCATTTAAATGAGTCAGGTGACACATTTCTCCTAGAGAATGATGAACCTGTGACCAACAAGGAAGTAGTAGATGGTAAGGATTTTTCTAAATTAGAGGAATCTATATATTCTAAAATCGAGTCTAGGTACCAAATTCATGTTTGGATTTTGTTAGACCCACCAGAAGATGTAAATCCAATTGGGAATAAATGGGTATTCAAAAACATATGGACATGGATGGTCAAGTTGAAACCTATAAGACATGACTGGTAATTAAGGATTTCAAGCAACATTAAGGAATCAACCATGATTAAACTTTCTCTCCATTTGTAATACTGAAATCCATCAGAATATTAATTACAATAGAATCCTTCCATAATTTTGAAATTTGGAAAATGGATGTCAAAAAAGCTTTTCTAAATGACTAGTTAGTTGAATTTTTCTATATAACACAACTTGAATGGTTAATTATTTTTAAAAATGTTCCAATAATGTCTATAAGTTGTATATGTCCATTTATGTATTGAATTTGAAATCACAATCATAGAATATTTATTTTTATGATCCCATAAGATAATTTACATCTATTAAGAGTGAATGTGATCCATCTGTATATAATAAGGTTAGTGTATGTTCCATAATTTTCCTTGTATTGTATGTTGACAACATATTATTAATGGTAAATGAATTGAAAGTATTATAATTAATGAAGACTTGGTTAAATTAATGATTCTCAATTAAAAGCATAGATGAAGAAGCCTATATTATTGAGATAATGATCTATCAAGCTAGATATCATGGGATGCTTTGTCTAAGTCAATGTATATATATTGATAAGGAATAGAAAAGTTAGATTATAGATCAATCTAGGAGAGGATTGTTTACATTATTGCATATAATTAATCTCTATAAGAATATGTATCCAAAAACACAGGATGATATTAAAAGTAAAATTAGAATCCTTTAATCTTTAGCAGTGGGATCTATCATGTATTCCATCTTATGTACAAGATTTTATGCTTCCTTTACTTTAAGAATAGTGGGAAGATATCAAGACAATCAAGGAGTGATATATTGGGTAATTATAAAAACTATCCAAAATTACTTAAAATGTACAAAAGATCTGTCCCTTGTGTATAGAGGATATGAGAATCTATTCATGAGTGGATACACCAATGATAGATTCCAGTTAGATCATGAGGATCTAATATTGTAGTCAGGCTATGTCTTTTGCCTGAATGGTGGTGCAGTGAGTTGGTGGATCTCAAAGAAGTTTGTGGTTGTCGATTATACATTATTGTCTGAGTATATAGTTTCTTTTGACACAACTAAGGAATCAGTTTGGATAGACATATTTGTTTCTGATCTGGTCATTGTACCTTGTAGTGAAGACCATATTAAATTAAAATGTGATAATATAATGATAGTAGCGCTTTCCAAGGATCCTAGATCACACCAGAGGATAAATAATATACTTTTGAATTTTCATCTCCTGTGTTATTATACTCGGAGAGGTGAAGTCGTGGTTAACAGAGTAGACATAGATTATAATGTGGAAACCCCGTGACTAAATCTGTATCTCAGAAGAACCATGATACTCATGTGATAGCTAGTGAGTTGAGAATTATTATAATTTTTCTCTAGTGAAAATTGGAATGTTGTGATTGGGTTCCATAGACTTAAATACTTTTTGTACTATAATTACCATTACTTGTATATAGTTTGATATAAATATATATATTTGTGTGTGTGTGTGTGTTTTCTTGTCTATTTATTCTCACTATAAAAATGTTGATTCTTCTGCATCCACAGTTTACATGGTAATGTCATTAGATTATGTGTTGTATCAAAAGGTTATAGTAATTCCCAACTATAATGAGAACCTCAAGATGTTGTGATAATAATCATAAACATGTTTGATATGGTCCAAATAAATCATACTTATAGGACACATATGATGTATGACTATCAGGTGTCGGGTCTCATAATCATTGAGACTTCTTCTATAATGCCCCGACCCCAGAATCCCAGAGTCGGTGCATTATTATGTATCATTGGAAGGATCACAAAATATCGAGTCTCAAAAGACCTATTAGTTTAGTAGCCTTGGAAATACTAGATACATTCATATGGTTTACATTATATTGTAAAATGGAAAACTACAACAACATTGTTTCTATAGAAAAAACTGAGATCCCATAGACTATCCCTGCAGGTTAGACATAATATACTTCTTTTCATCTTGGGAAAAAACTTAGAAAGGGGTGAGCTCAGATTCTCAGTAAAGATAACAATATAGGGGAAACATTCATAAATAAGCATAAACATTTAAGGAAATGTATAAGACTAAAACAAAAGCCTTTTAAACTTGAACTTCAGTATAATATTTAAAAGATAAAATGAAATAATGTCATTTACTTATTCACATGGATATTCTACTAGTTTAATAATCACAAGCAATATCAATAGCCACTTTCATAATGATGGAATGCATAATGCCAGAATTTTATAACCACATAGTCAAGGCCTTGTGCCAAGACTACAAATAATATTTTGTCAAGGGCTTGTTCTAAGACACTAGTTTGTCTCATGAGACCTATCAATGCATCGAGGATCTAGAGCGGGCTCCAACTGTCACTTACTAAGTCTAATGCATTCCTCATATGAAAAGGATTAAACATAACATAAACATTCGTATTAGAACTAGCATAAGAAATGTCAATACTTTATTCATAAACCATGAATGGTGTAAAAATAAAACATCCACGGTCAAACATATCACAAAACCTTCAATACAATATGGAAGTTTTGTGTCATAATAAATCAACTTCAAATAAGCTTAAAATCCATCAAAGGATGTTGACATAGATGAAATCAAAACCTTTTTTTTAGAGAAATATCACTTTCTATTTAGAAATCATTTAAGAAAAAATTTATTTTGAAAATATTCTTATAATATTGTAAGGGAAGCTTTGACAATGTTATAATGGTGGAAAATAGCCGCACCCTCCGTATAAGTTAAAAAACATTCATACCTTAAATTTGTCTAAAAGGTCAAAAAGTACCTTATTTGGAAAACGAAGGAATGATTCCTTTTAAACCATTTTATAAAAAGTCAAACAAGGGTATAAATGACATTAAACCATTGTCTAGTAAACAGTAAAAATGTTTTGGAATACATTTTTAAGAAACATGGATGTGGGTAATAAAGAGGTCCCAGTAGATACTTACGTAAAAACAACCTCGGATAATAAAGAGATTGTGAAATTAACCCTTAACTTGTAATTTTCCTTGGTCGAGGGTTGTTTAACCTCCAGTATAATGGTGAAATAATTTTTATTAAATTATACAAGAATCATATACATTAATATGACATCATATATGATCTTTTAACATTTCATTGTTAATAATATCTTAGTATTATCGTCATTTCGGGTGTTAACTGATTCGTTTTCCTTTATATGATTTGTTACATAAGTAATGTTTGTTATCTATAGGATGTATCTTATTAATATTAAGAATTATATTAATTATTTATACATTATTTTTAATCATCTAATGAAAATTATTCTTGAATGGGTACGATGGGGAATGAATCTCATCGCGTTCATGGAGACGGTAATCCGTACGTATGCACAATCGACAATATCAGTATTTTGATATTAGAATAATATATAATTGGATGGTATATCATATATACAGAATCATTATAATGTTATATTAATTATTTACATTAATTACACATCATTATTATACCCATCCAAATAATAATGTACTGAATAACAATAACACCACGATGTGGAGACGGTAAGTCGTACGTACGCATGTATGGTGACATGTCATTCAAAGGATGGATAGTATAATGAATATGGTTGTAATATATATATAATAACATCACATTACATAGAAGATACAGTATTTATTGTTTTAGAATGTAAAAAACAAAGAAAGAGGAAGTGGAAGAAGAAAGGAACTTGAAAGAGGTGATGAAATATTTACCTCTTCTTCAGGTTCTTCCTTTTAATTTGATAAAAAGGGATCCTTAGGTTGTCTTTATGACTAAATGAAGGCCTCTAGAATGAAGGGAGGAAATTTTAGAGGGTATTCGGGCTGGGGTTAGCCGATCCAAATGGCTTTGTATGTGTTAATTAGAGAGAAGGGGGAGTGCTCTTTTATAAAAGGGGTGAGGGGAACCTTAGGAAAAGCTAGAAATATTATTTTATAATAAAATAATTTTCGGTTTTTAATGGATAAAAATGAATTATTTAAAGGATAAGGTGGGTATGGGTCAAAAACCACTCAACCAATAGGTTTTAGATAGGTTTGAGTCACTATATTAACTTTATCTTTTAGATTTAACTCTTAGTTAAATAGTTTGACATTTAACATGTCTCTTGGTATTTTTATATTATATGGTTAGTAAACATACTATAAACTTACAAGAGAACCTAAAGTGGTTCATTAATGACATATATAATATTATATATGACCTTTGTCTGAACCTTATATTTTTAGGAATATAATATCAACTAATAATATAATATTTGTTTTAAAAACTCTTTTATGTCAATTTTGACACTATTTGGTATTTTGTATTTTCTAAATTCATAACAGCATTATTACTTCGAAAATAATTCATCTAACCAACCCAAACAAGTCATATTAACCTATAAAATTAGTGTAATTTATTAAAAGTCTCAAATTACATTTATTTGGATATTTATAATGTAAATTATTTTAATATTTCATTAATACGGTAATTACTGCATCATCATTGTTTCATAAATAAATTTCACTATTTAATGTATAAAAATTATAAATAAAATACCATTATGTAGAAAAAAAATTAGATTTCTAATGAATATTTATAGTCTAATTTATCTTATGTATAACCCTATATTAAAAAAATTGTTATTAAACTTTGATTTTAACTCTTTTAACTCTTCTTTAAATAAAATAATAATAAATGTCCTAATCTAATACAAGTAGACCAAAGAGGTTCATATTTTATTCCTAAGGTTATTGTTGTCTAATTATACTTATTCAATAAATTTATAACATGTGTTATGGTAATAAAAATATCATTTTTACCCTTAATTACCATATTTACTTTTAACCGTGGTAAATAAAAGTAAAAAATTACTATTCACCAAAAATTATTTTCATCTTATTGAACAAAATTTTACTTAATGATATCAACCGTGTCTCTCAGATTTTTGAAATTCAACTCACTGAAATGGTAAAATTAAGTTTTTTGTAAATTTTCAAATGCTCCTTGGAGGTTGGTAAAAGACAGTAAAAAGTTCAATAAAATTGTTATATATCTAAAATTATTATAAACTGACTACAATGAATTAAATTGAACTTATATAGGTATTATTTATCTATTTTGACCTAAAATAAATAATTATTTAAATAAAAATTTGGTTTTAAACTATAACTCAGTGTCTTTCACTATTCATCAAAAATTGAAAGTTTTCAGAAAAATATCAAAAATTCACCCTAAGCTAATTTTGATATTCCGAATCCAAAAATGAAGTCCATTTTGAAGGATAAAATTTATAAAATTTCAAAAAGTGGGTATTACTATTAATAATTTCTAGTTTGATTGGTTGTGGTGTGTTAGAACAAGAAGTTGCATACAACACACGATATTGTATTATTCAAAGAGAAGCGTATAATGGAAGCTTGGGGTGTTACATTCTCCCCTACTTCAAATAATTTTATCCTAAAAATTTCTAGAATATTACTGCATAAAAAGACGCAGTTGGTTCTTCATCATAAGTTCCTCAGGTTCCCACATTTCCTCTTCCATCTTATGGTTTCTCCAATGAACTTTTACCAGACGTGTCGTACGGTTTCTCAACACTTGTTCTCTTGTATCAATAACCTCGACAGGCTCTTCGCAATAAGACAGATCTGGTTCCAGTTCTAATTCCTCATAGGTGTGTACATACATTGGGTCAGGCATGTATTTTCTTAATAGTGATACGTGGAATACATCGTGAACTTTGGAGAGACATGGCAGCATTTCCAAATGGTAAGCTACAACCCCAATTTGTTCTAGAATTTTGAATGGTCCGATGTACCTGGGACTTAATTTTCCCTTCTTACCGAAACGTATAACACCATTACATGGAGATACCTTTAAGAAAACCCGATCTCCTACCTGAAATTACAAATCCTTCCTTTGGTTATCAGCATAGATCTTCTGTCTACTTTGATCTACCTTGATGTGGTTTTGGATTACCTTCACCTTTTCCATCTTTTCATCCACATATTCTGGGCCTGCGAGTTTTCTTTCACCAACATCATTCCAACAGGTTTGTGTGCGACATCTCTTTCCATATAATGCTTCATATGGTTCCATCTGAATACTTGAATGGAAGCTATTGTTATAGAAAAATTCTACCATAGGTAAATATTGATTCCTCATACCTTGAAAGTCATGTGAACATGATCTCAACATGTCTTATAAGGTTTGAATAGTCTATTCTGATTTTCAATCAGTTTGAGGGTAGTATGTAGTGCTCAAAAGAAGTTCAGTATCCAGGGATTTCCGAAGACTTTTCTAGAATATTGATGTAAAATGGGGATCATGATCAGAAACAATCGATAGGGGTACTCCATGAAGTATCACAACTTCATAAACATATAGTCTTTCTAGATGTTCAAGTGGTAAATCTTCTCTTATAGAAAGAAAATTTGCTGACTTGGTAAGACGATCAACAATGACCCATATTGCATTCTTCCTTCTAGGAGTCTTTGGTAGCCCCATGACAAAGTCCATCGTGATATCATCCCATTTCTACTCAGGTATGGGAATAGGTTGCATGACTCCTCCAGGCTGTTGTTGTAACACCCCGAGATTTTATGAAAAATATTCTTTTTAATTTCATTAATGAATTTTTTTTTACGCTACACCAAAAGGATCTTGCTCAACACGCATCCTTGACTTGCCTTGCATTACATGCAATCGCGACCTTCCTCGATAGCGTGTGTAGTACGCAATACCGAGTTTCACTAAACAACGATATGCTATTAAAATATTATTAAAAATAGCCGTTATGAATAGTACTAACCACCTTTTAAGATTTTATAAATTTTATCTCTCAAAATGTACTTCATTTTTGGATTCAGAGTATCGAATTTAGCCTAAGGTGAAATTTTGGTACTTTTCGGATAACTTTCATATTCTGATGAATAGTGAAAATTACTAAATTTTAATTAAAAACAACTTTTTTAATCGAAATAATTAATAGTGATAAATTATTAATTTGAGTGGTTTTAAATTATATTTAGAATATATTTTTACAATTTAATACAATGTTGGTCATTGGATGTAATTTCACATTTAAACCAGTTATAAACATGTGTCAATCTTTTGATAGTTATTATCTCTTAAAAACACGTCATTTGTTTTGACGACGGGAATTAATTTTTAAATTAGTTAATGTAACTGATATGTTTTGAATTTGGTAAAATAGACATCATTTTTTACTTCATAATATCAAATATAGCTTAGGCCTAATTTTTGGTATTTTTCTGGAAACTTTCATTTTTTGATGAATAGTGAAACCACTAAGTGGTAGTAAAAAATGAATTTTTTCATAAAACTTAATTGTACCGCTTCTGTGAGTGGAATTTCAAAAATCTGAGAGACACGGTTGATGTCAGTAAGTAAAATGTGGTTCAATGAGATGAAAATAATTTTTTGTGAATAGTAAATTTTTACTTTTTTTACCACGGTTAAAAGTAAATAGGTTAATTAAGGGTAAAAATGATATTATTATTACCCTAACACATGTCCTAATTATATTGGATAAGTGTAATTCGACCAAAAACAACCTTAGGAAAAAAAATATTACCATTTAGGCCCACTTGGATTAGATTAGGACATTTATTATTATTTAATTCAAAGAAGAGTTAAAAGAGTTAAAATCAAATTTTATTTACTAAAACATTTTTAATATAGGGTTATACATAAGATAAATTCAATTGTAAATATTAATTAGAAATATAATAATATTTCCTACATAATTATATTTTATTTATAATTTTTAGACATTAAATAATTTAATTTATTTATGACACGATGATGATGCAGTAATTACCATAATAGTGAAAAATTAGAATAATTGATATTATAAATACCCAAATAAATATAATTTGAGACTTTTTATGAATTAAAGTAATTTTATAGGTTAATATGACATGTTATTATGGATTTAATTAACCTTTTTCGAACTAATCATTATGTTATGAATTTTACAAAAATCAATTACCAAATAGTGTCAAATTTGACATAAAATAGTTTTAAAACAAATATAATATTATTAATTGTTATTTTATTCCTAAAAATCTAAGTTTCGGCCAACGGACTTAGATAAGGTTATTTATATTAATAATAAACAATTTGGGGTTCGTTTGGCTTGTTATAGTAAGTTTATTAACCTTATAGTGTAAGAACACAAGATAACACGGTAAAAGTAAAATTATTTAACTTAATGTTAAATCTAAATGATAAGGTTAAAATAGGAACCTAAACTTGTCTAAATTCGATTGGATGAGAGTATGTAGATCCATCCCCACCTTAGCTTCGAAATAAATCAATTTGGATCTATTTAAAACCGAATATGACTTTATAATAAAATAATATTTTTAGTTTTCCAAAGGAGCCCCCTCTCCTCCCTTATAAAAGGGCACCTCATCCCTCTCTTCCTCACACAACTTTGAGCCTTAAAGCTCAGAAAACCCCTGCCAAATTATCTTCTCCACTTCCCTAGAAACATCCTAGAGGTTCTGGTCTTCCACAGAGACCAATTTTAGTGCCCTTAAAGGAGATCTCAAAGAGGCACTTCAAAGAAGAGGTAATTTCCGTTACCGATTCTTTCAAATTTATTTCTTCTTCCACTTCTTCTTCTTAGGTTGTTTCATTATGAAGTAATAACATAAATATAACTCATATACTGATATGTTATTATAAGTCTGAAACAACCCTATTTCACCATCTATCCATCCTACGGAAAACGAAATCACCGCGCGTGCGTACGTACGGAATACCGTCTCCACGCCGTGGTGAAATCTATTTTCCACCACCACCTTACTTGGATGGGTATAATGGTGTAAATAATAACTATATATGATTATTTTAAAGTGATATTTATTCTGAAATAGTATACATACACTCCAATACAGTCCCACGATCATGAGAACGATATCATCGCTCGTGCGTACGTACGGACTACCGTCTCCATGACGCGATGAGATTCATTCTCCACTTTAACCATTCATGAATGATTATAAAGTAAATATAATAAGTAATCATGAAATATATGACATAATAATGATACTGGATTTATGTGTATATATATGTATGTCATCTACTTAATTCCATACAACTGAATAAGGAAACGAAAACAGTGTTCATGCGTACGTACAGCCTACCGTCTCCATGAACGGTGTATTTCTTTCCATTTACTGATTTATTATATATATGTATATTCTGAATATATATTATATATAAATCATGTTTTATATTCTGTAATTAAGTAATCATGATCTAAGTAATCATATGAATAATTACAAGTCAAAACACGAATGACAAATGAAACAATTTTATCCAAAACGCTCTTTAACATGGAATTTACAAAAGAACGGGTAATATAAAGTCATAAGTGAACCATATATGATATAATAACAATGAATATGATTCTATAATAAGTCAATGACATTATTTAAACCATTATACAGGAGGTTCGGACACTTACGAAGCAAATCGGACCTAAGGTAAGGGAAATATCACAATCTCATTTTTATCCGAGATTGTTTATACTTTGGTATTTACTGGGGAGTATTTTATCATCCACATCCATGTTTCCTCAATATGTAATATTGTTTCCATCCACCTACAATTGTTTAAATCCAATTTTACCCTTCGGTGAGTTTTTAGTAAAATATATGAAAGGAATATTTTGTCGTTTTTCGTACGAGGTACTTTTTGACTTTTCCGACAAAAGTACGAGAAGAATGTTTTTTTAACTTATACGGCATGAATGGATTTTTAAAAAATTATTTCCAAGAAGCTTCCTTTACAAGTATTCAAGTTTATTTTTAATCAACTTATTTTAGTTTAAAATTGTATGACATGTTAAGAAAGGAAAAAAAAATTGAAGTATAAAGGATATTTTCCTCAAGAATGGAGTTCAAGTGTTTTATCAAAATTATTTTCCATCTAAGATAATAAAGGGTCCTATTTCTATCCCTATTATTACATTGATTTGATTATGTTGTGATGAAATTATTTTTATGAATTCCTTTATCTTATATGAATTTTTTAATTATTTCATGATGTTTAAGAATCCCATGTTTATTACATGGGTTATACAATGATGTATGATTTATGATTTTGTGGAACACATAAGAATGGTATCATTATGAGATGGGTGGGACCTATATATCCCTCCAATGCATTGGGTAAAGATTTTATATCACATGAGATTGACATGGCTGGAATGGTAGGTTATACCGGTTCAGTGAAACAGGACTGAAACAAGGAGTGAACTCGGTTCAAAAAGGGACTTTGTCAACTAAGATTGTTTTTCCAATGAGTCTTGACTAATAAGAAATGATTCTCTATGATTATGTGTGTATGCCACAAAGTTTCATGTTTTAAGTTATGATTATTGGGATTACATTTCAGTACTATGATTTATCCCATGTTATGAAATTATGATCTCTTTTGCAGGTTAAGATTTCCAAAAGATATGTTCTTATGAATATTATGTGATTGATATTTCTTTTTTTTACCCTTACTGAGCATTTGAGCTCAATCTTTTATGTTTTCTTTTCCCCAGGATATAAAGAAAGGATTCAAGTTTAAAAAAAAGAATATCTTTATGGGAGATGTTGAAGATCTTTAACGACGATTAGAAGATTATATTCCGAGTTTCCAAAGACACTAAACTATTACGGTCCTTGTGTGTGTGTTTTTTTATGTATTAAGTATTCCGTAAAAGTAATGTAATGTTTATGTATGCCAAGATTTGGGTCTATACAGTTGGTATCAGAAGAAAGGTTTAGTCAACCTTTGGAAATTAGGATGCGAAAACGTTAGTGAGGTCCCTAGAGATATTTCTAAGGTATGTCTAGGGATGCCCCTAAGGATAAGTATACGTATAGGATATAGTCCTAGAACTATGGTAACGATCTTAGACTTTAACCTAAGATGTTAGATATTGAAGTTACTCCCCCTTTATTATGATTTTTTCCTCTAACACTATTCTTTTTGGGTTTTAGAAAATGGATAGAAACAAGATGATTCACGATAATGGAGGATATTATGGACAATGGAATGATATTCTTCATGAGAAACCAAATGAAATGGGATTTGGAAGTCCAACCATCATTATTATGCCGAATCAGCAATCTCATAATATGATCAATAAACTCAAATTTGGTAAGTTTCCTGACTCGGCTAATAATAGAAAGATGGGGTTTCATGATGATCATAGAGGAAAGAAAGTTCAATTTCCCCTATGTAAATCATGTGGGAAGAGTCATCTAAGAGAATGTTTCAAGGGAACTGGAAGATTATTTGGGTGTGGAAAAGAAGGACACAAATCCAGTAAGTGCAAAGGAAAAGGTTCAGTTAACACCATGGATGAGGATAATGGTATTGCTACGACATCAACAATGGTTAAATGTTTTAAATGTGGAATGTACGGGCATTATACAAACAAATGACCTAAGGGAAAGTCTCATGAAGAGAATCAGTACCGTCGTATGAGTAGTATTTATGTTGATGATGATGAAGAGACTACAAATGATATGTGAGTTGAAAGAATTGTTGAAGCTCGGTCAATGGTTTAACAAGGTAGTGGAATGATTACATGTTTATCAAGTGTAATATTGTATAAGTAATCTCATGGTACTATGGAATAAAGAGACATCTAAGGATTGTTACACTGTTGTCTTTCCTTGAGTTTTGAAAGTGTATGATTAATGGTACCAGTATCCATTAATGGATATTCATATATTTTTGGAATATAGATGATATGCGCATAATGAAGGGATAAGGAGAAAATTAAATGTTTGATAGTATTCATGAGCTCATGACTGATATAAAGAGAAGGTTATGTAATGGATTGAGTATATAGAATTTTCGGATTTTGGTATGTGGAAAGAGTTAACTTTTGACAGCATTCATGTTTTCACTAAGGTTTAATGGGTATTCATTTTTCAAGAGAATACATGATTAATGTATTCACATGATTGGAATGTGACTAACAAGATATATGGGGGATAAATGATGGTATTCACATGCTTGGTTAATGACATTTCAAGTAATCATTTTCTTTATATTATGAGCTTGGACCGAAGTATTTTAGATAAGCCTAAAGATTGGAATGGATTATGTTGGACATAAGTTAGTATTATTTAAGGATAGAACTTTTGATATTATATATTTTTAGAAAAAGGACAACCCGTTGGACGGGCGACAGCCCATCGCGTCGGACAAGGCCGTGGGAATCGAACCCACAACTGAAGTGCGACTGCCTTTTATCACCTACCACTGGCCTACAGGAAGTCCCTGTTTAGTAGAAACTAGTTTTATTATATTAAGCAGTATGATATATGAAGTATAAGTCCAGTTTAGGAACCATATATCATTAATCTCACTATAGATAGACTTATGTATTTTTTGATAACTTTTCTAACCTTGTGTTTGAGGCAGATGGAATGACCCATCAATCTATCACATGATCTGCTAACACATCCCGAATGACAAATTCAACTTTATTTCTTTAAGAGATGAAGTGGAAATTGTCCAAAGAATGACCAACGGTGAGACTATAACAAAATCATGAATGTATTTCTTCTAATTCCAATTTCATCAACTTTAGGGAAACGATCTTGAAAACCAAAAATTTTGTCCTAGTGATCTTATATCTGATGAATCAGATGGTACCTTAGATCTTCACAAATTTATGGCTTTGTGATTGCTGGATTTTCCATAGCCATGTTCTCTACCACTCTCCATCAGAACATGATGGTTAAATTTCTCTTCCATATCCATATTTTCACCTATGTGGAAACCCAGTGATTAGTTTATTTGGGTAACCGTTACGTTTCATACTTTTGTTTTTAAAGATTGGTTTTAGTATTCCTTTTTACGATGTGGGTTTCTATTAAATAAACTTTCGAGTAGTAAACCATTTATAACCCCGACGAATTTCGAGGGCGAAATTCATTTTAAGGGGGGTAGAATGTAACACCCCGAGATTTTATGAAAAATATTATTTTTAATTTCATTAATGTCTTGTGTTTTACGCTACACCAAAAGGAGCTTTCTCACCATGCATCCTTGACTTTCCTTGCATTACACGCAATCGCGACCTTCCTCGATAGCGTGTGTAGTACGCAATACCGAGTTTCACTAAACAACGATATGCTATTAAAATATTATTAAAACTAGCCGTTATGAATAGTAATAACCACCTTTTAAAATTTTATAAATTTTATCTCTCAAAATGGACTTCATTTTTGGATTCGGAGTATCGAATTTAGCCTAAGGTGAAATTTTAGTACTTTTCGGATAAATTTCATATTCTGATGAATAGTGAAATTTCTAAATTTTAATTAAAAACAAATTTTTTAATTGAAATAATTAATAGTGATAAATTATTAATTTGAGTGGTTTTAAATTATATTTATAATATATTTTTACAATTTAATACAATGTTGGTAATTGGATGTAATTTCACATTTAAACCAGTTATAAACAAGTGTCAATCTTTTGATAGTTATTATCTCTTAAAAACACGCCATTTGTTTTGGCGACAGGAATTAATTTTTAAATTAGTTAATGTAACTGATATGTTTTGAATTTGGTAAAATAGACATCATTTTTGATTTCATGATATCAAATATAGCTTAGGCCAAATTTTTGGTATTTTTCTGGAAACTTTCATTTTTTGATGAATAGTGAAACCACTAAGTGGTAGTAAAAAAATGAATTTTTTCATAAAACTTAATTTTACCGCTTCTGTGAGTGGAATTTCAAAAATCAGAGATACACGGTTGATGTCAGTAATTAAAATGTGGTTCAATGAGATGAAAATAATTTTTGGTGAATAGTAACTTTTTACTTTTTTTACCACGGTTAAAAATAAATAGGGTAATTAAGGGTAAAAATGATATTATTATTACCCTAACACATGTACTAATTATATTGGATAAGTGTAATTCGACCAAAATCAACCTTAGGAATAAAATATGACCATTTAGGCCCACTTGGATTAGATTAGGACATTTATTATTTCTTAATTCAAAGAAGAGTTAAAAGAGTTAAAATCAAAGTTTATTTACTAAAACATTTTTAATATAGGGTTATAAATAAGATATATTCGATTGTAAATATTAATTAGAAAGATAATAAGATTTAATACATAATTATATTTTATTTATAATTTTTAGACATTAAATAATTTAATTTATGTATGACACAATGATGATGCAGTAATTACCATAATAGTAAAAAATTAGAATAATTGATATTATAAATACCCAAATAAATATAATTTTAGACTTTTTATGAATTCAACTAATTTTATAGGTTAATATGACATGTTAGTATTGATTTAATTAATGTTTTTCGAACTAATCATTTTTTTATGAGTTTCACAAAAATCAATTATCAAATAGTGTCAAAATTGACATAAAATAGTTTTAAAACAAATATTATATTATTAATTGTTATTTTATTCCTAAAAATCTAAGGTTTGGCCAAATTACTTAGATAAGGTTATATATATTAATAATAAACAACTTGGGGTTTGTTTTTCTTGTTAGAGTAAGTTTATTAACCTTATAGTGTAAGAACACAAGAAGACACGGTAAAAGTAAAATTATTTAACTTAATGTTAAATCTAAATGATAAGGATAAAATAGGAACCTAAGCTTGACTAAATTCTATTGGATGATAGGATTTCGATCCATCCCCACCTTATCTTCGAAATAAATAAATTTGGAGCTATTTAAAATCGAATATGACTTAATAATAAAATAATATGTTTAGTTTTCCAAAGAAGCCCCTCTCCTCCCTTATAAAAGGGCACCTCCTCCCTATCTTCCTCACACAACTTTGAGCCTTCAAGCTCGGCCAAACCCTGAAAAATTCTCTTCTCCACTTCTCTAGAGACATCCTAGAGTTTCTGGCCTTCCTCAAAGACCAATTTTAGTGCCCTAAAAGGATATCTCAAAGAGGCGCTTCAAAGAAGAGGTGATTTCTGTTACCGATTCTTTCAACTTTATTTCTTCTTCCACTTCTTCTTCTTATATTGTTTCATTATGAAGTAATAACATCATTATCACTCATATAATTATATATTATTATAAGTATGAAACAACCCTATTTCACCATCTATCCATCCTACGGAAAACAAAATCACCGCGCGTGCGTACGTACGGAATACCGTCTCCACGCCGTGGTGAAATCTATTTTCCACCACCACCTTACTTGGATGGGTATAATGGTGTAAATAATAACTATATATGATTATTTTAAAGTTATATTTATTCTTAAATAGTATACATACACTTCAATACAGTCCCACGATCATGAGAATGATATCATCGATCGTGCGTACGTACGGACTACCGTCTCCACGACGCGATGAGATTCATTCTCCACTTTAACCATTCATGAATGATTATAAAGTAAATATAATAAGTAATAATGAAATATATGACATAATAATGATACTGGATTTATGTGTATATATATGTATTTCATCTACTTAATTCCATTCAACTCAATAAGGAAACGAAAACAGCGTTCATGCGTACGTACGGCCTACCGTCTCCATGAACGGTGTATTTCTTTCCATTTACTGATTTATTATATATATGTATATTATGAATATATATTATATATAAATCATGTTTTATATTCTAGAATTATGTAATCATGATCTAAGTAATCATATGAATAATTACAAGTCAAAACACGGATGACAAATGAAACAATTTTACTCGAAACACTCTTTAACATGGAATTTACACAAGAACGGGTAATATAAAGTCATTAGTGAACCATATATGATATCATAACAATGAATATGATTCTTTAATAAGTCAATGACATTATTTAAACAATTATACATGAGGTTTGGACACTTACGAAGCAAATCGGACCTACGGTATGGGAAATATCACAATCTCATTTTTATGTGAGATTGTTTATACTTTGGTATTTACTGGGGAGTATTTTATCATCCACATCCATGTTTCCTCAATATGTAATATTGTTTCCATCCACCTAAAATTGTTTAAATCCAATTTTACCCTTCGGTGAGTTTTTATAAGGTATCTTATAATTGATGTTTCTTGAGGTATTTCTATCAAATTTATCTAACTATTTAAATGTATTAATCTCATGTGCAAATTTAATGTTTCATATTTACATATATTAATTCTAGAATAAAAATCGTGTCCATAAAAAAATTAATCCCATGAATATAATATATAAATACAATTTATATTCTTATTCTAAATTAGATCATATATTGATATATTTATATCGCACAATCACTAATGCTGCAAGTAGAGTTGATAGAGAGAAGACAAGATATTCAATCCTATTAGACTAAGTGTAAACTCTAAATACAGTCATAGAGTCATACTAAAACCCTACGTATCTAGTATATCACCCTAGAAAAGAGTTGTTCTGAATAAAACCAACTTAATAAATATCAAAAAAAATCATGAACTTTTCAGGTTTTACTAAAAAAATTGATTTTTGACTTAATTATAAAAACTATTGTATAGAATAAATAAAAATTATTAAATAATTTTGTTATTCAATTTAATTCTATGATCTCTATATTGGAAAAATATTTAATTTGACTATTTGGAATCCTCGTAACTATTTATGGTTTGAAGGTTATGAATATTTTATAATTTTAATGAACTAACATTATACATTAAATGTATTTAATTAATGTAGATAAAACATTTTTTGAAGGGTGTCCTGTTTCCCATTCATGTTAATTGGAAATTATAGGTTTATCACTTGATATTAGTTTTTTAGCTAATTTTACATTTTCATCCTAAAAATAGGTTGAAAAATATTTTTTCTAAAAATACATCCACAAGTGGTCATCCTTAATTTTCTAAATGTAAAATATTAATAAATAACATTATTAATATATAAAATGTTTATAATTAAATACATATATATATAAACTCAAACATACATACATACATAAATACATACATATATGCAGTCATACATGCTTTCATATATACAAACATATATACAAATGTATATATTATTGTAAGAAACATTTCCACAGTATAATTCTCAATCCAAAAGTTCTAAACACACACACAAATATATATATTTATTTATTTATTTATTTATTTATTTATTTATTTATTTAAATAAAAAATTATTAATTATATATATATATAATTATTGTAAAAAAATTTTAAAAATAATTATCAATGATTTATTATATACATAATGATCATTATGTTTTTATTGTAAACATTATAAAAGAAATTATTCCTGGAATTCTGTTTTTGACATTTTAAAATATGCCATTTGTAAGAATCCAGATCTTCTTAAGGTATGTTTTTGTTTAATTTTTTGTTTTTCCTCTTTTCTTTGGCTAGATAAGTGTTTCCACATTTTAATGTGAAGGCTCATGGGTATTTCGATGGTTCAGGACACAAAAGAGGATGAAAAGGGAGTTTATGTGCATGTTGCACGGATTGCGCATGGTTAGTGAAAACTGTACAGACTCCCCAGGAAACCATGTGATGTGAGTGATTTTAGGGAAGTAGCTTCCGCACTATTTGCGCACGGTTTGGAAAACTATGCGGGTAAACTATGTGGCCTAGAAACTTTGAAAAATTTAAAAAAATGTCATCCTTGGATTTTAAACCCCAACTCGGGTTTCTCCTCCATTTCACCCCCTCCAACCCCAATAATGAACATGGATGAACCAAGCTTCCAAGATGTGATTCTCCTTTGATTCTAGGATATTTTGAGCATTGATGATTATGGATCGAATACCTAGGTAAGTCTAATCTCCTCCTTGCTTCCTCTTTTCAATTAGGGTTTTCATCTTTCTCCCATATCCTTCATGTAACGATAAAAACTTTCATTAATGAAAATTTATATTGATCTAATTAAATGTATTTTTATGTAAAATGGATATATAAAATATGAACTTATTTGGTTTTATGATTTTTGAATTCAAAATACCATTAAGAATTATTATTGTTGCTAATATAGTCATTAAACAATGATCATATGATTAGTATAAATATGGGGCTTTAATAAATCCAATTTCCTCAGAAAAAGGAATCGATGGCCTTATCCTATAGAATTTATCCATATTAATGCCACATGTCAAAGCTCAGAAAGTAGGTGGAATCATGGGGATTCTCTCTTAACCAAGCCCAATCCAAACTTCAGCACTTTAATATGTAACGGAACTGCCTACATGAGAAGTGGAAGTTGATAGAGATTACCACCCAAGCGATGTTATCCGAGCCACCCCAAAAGTATGTCACCATCACAAATCTTACCCTTAGTTCTTATAAGGGTGGTATAAGGGGTTATATAACAATTCCCTAGCACTGTGATTATGTGAATTATTGTTGTATAGAATAAAGAATATTCATTCATTTTATTATTATTACTTTGTAAACAGTTTTTAAAGAAAAAATAATGTTTTTAGTTAATATTAAATTAAGAAATCTATTTTGATGAATTAATTTCATTTTTTCATTAAATAATATTTTAATAAAATATTATTAAAAAATTAGTTTTTATTAAATTTAAATTATCATATAATTTTTATGAATACAATTGTGATTTTTATTAAGGTTTGAAAGTTGTTTTTGTCGAAACTCGTGAATTTTCGATAAATGTTAGTTTTTATTTTAAAATTAAAAATTTATATATTTATAAATTATTTATATAAAATCAATATTTATTTTGGAATTATGATGTCTAAATTATCAAATGGTTAATTTTTCATAATTGTTTGAGACAGTCAAATTTTTGGGTAAAAATTAAATACCGTTTAATTGTATAATGTGTTTTATGACATCATAATGACCTAATTTTGATGTAATAAAATACTATAAATAGTATGTTCGGAAAATATATGTTTTGAAATTAAAATAAGTTGATTTTAGGCTTGTTTTATTTATTTTTCAAAGCTTTAGTGGACCCTTGAAGACTTATAAAACATTTTAACTTTTTAAAATGATTTCCTTGAGAGTGTGACTCACATCCACATAAGCAAGCATAATATTTTAAGAAGTTTAGTAATTGTTATTAGAAAATAATATTTTCCACTTCTCTTTGGAAAAACCGTGGGTAAAAAACATGTTTTGATTTTTTGTTTTTATTAGTTTAATGTGTGGTGGCCAAACCTAAATAATAAAGAATTTACTCTCTTTTCATATATAAACCCACACAAGATCCCACTTCCTATTCACTAAAATTCCTTAGAGATCAACCAACCTCTACCTTCCTTTATCTATAATCCTTACAAGGTTCCCCAAGATCCCAAGAATCCTCTCTCAAGCCTCTCCCAAGCCTTTGGGATCACACTTCTAAGTAAGGTATTTTTTCCTCTCTCATTTGTGTCCAAATTTCTTTATATTTCTATACCCATGTATTTTCAATTAAAAATGTTGGGGTATGATTTCAAACATCGCCTATAATACCTTATTTCTTTTTTAATGATGATATACCCCTTTATCTCTTATTAATTCCTCTCATGTACACCAATTACCATCCTGAAATTCTGAAAGGCATTTCTCTCTCCTCATTTCCATTCAAGAAATTATTTTGTATTATGAATCAAAATTCCATTAATTATGTTGGAACATGTATCTATATGACCCCCTTTATTTCCATTTAACATAAATATTATGATACAACTCTTTCTCTCTCATCAACCATTTTTATGAATTCTTCTCTCAAGTTGTTAGGCTACCGAAATTTCACTGTGATTTTCCAAGCCAAAGTCATTGTGTAGTGAATACCATACCCATTTCTTTATAAAGGGTATTCACCTTTATGAACATTTACTTATTGATTTTAAAATTTCATGTATGAATTTTACATTCCTTTATCATGGAATAAATGATGATTTTTAATGAATCCATGTTATATGATTCAAGTGGCACAATTATCCATAAAATTAAATGATTAACAAGGGTACGCCCTGATAGAGCGCTAATGCATTGGGTGAAGAATAGTATCATGATACGTAAAGTGAAATTTGGGTTCTCTAATGATAATTCAAGTCCAATGTGTTTTTACTCATTCTCCATGTGCAATGCTCCTTGAATCATGTTAATATCATGTTAAATGTTGTTGCCACATTTTCCTTGTTATGATAATCATGCTATATCATGCCTTTATGTTCATGATTTTCTTATGATCCATTTATATGCATATTACATAACATGTACTATATTCTTTATTTTATTCATTTTTTATTCTTTTATTGAGATTTATATCTCACCCTTTTATTATGCATGTCCTCAGGTTATCCCATGAAATGATAAGTACGAAGGAATGATGTGGTCATGTTGAGGAAGTTTTCAATAAGATGTTTCATTTTATGTTTTAAGTTTTTATGTAATGACTAAGCCCTAAAGACACTAGACCTCTAAATTTTATATTTTTTATCAAGTGAAGAGTTTTATGTAATAAATCATGTTTAAGTGTGTAATAATGATCAGGGCTGTTATAGTTTGTATCAGAGGATAGGTTAAGTTATTTTTGGATTAGGATTATAAAACCCTAGTGAAATCATTAGGGATAAGACTAAGAATAATAAAAAACATCCCTAAGTTTTGGTGAGTATTTAGAAAGTGGTTTATCAATCAAATACATCCCTATCTAGATATGAGCAGGTAGAGGCGGCTCTGGCACAAATGTATCTAGGGGTAAAACCTAAAAACACCGCTTTGAGTGACACTCAAATGGGAACTAGTGCACAAAAATGAGCCTTGTTTCACTCTTGGTTATGACACTCTCAGGGATATGCTTTGGTAAATTCATAATTTTAGTATGAACCATTATTAAGAGAATTAAAAAAATCCCCTAAGAATATATGTTGGGAAGTAGATCATGGATAACATAGATTGAAGCCTATAAATTCATAAGTTAAGGAAATAAAAGTAATTTATAAGTCATCCATTTTTATCTTTGTATTGACCATTATGTGTTACCCCTAACTTTCCTTTTATTCTAGTAAATGGCTGTTAATAGGAGGTCTCGGGCTAGCAACCGATGTAAAGATTAATGTGTTGACAATTCTAATGAGATGCACAATCTGATGGGAGTGGGAATCATGAACTTTGGAATGATACTCTCTTAGTTAACTCAAGTTTTGAATAGAAACATGGGTCAAGAGTAACATTAAACCCCCCTAATAAATAACAAGTAACAATCAAGATCTTCATAAGACAAATTCCTCCTAATTTTAATGGATCATCTGATCCATCAATCGCCAAACAATGAATCAACTCCATTGAGAAGATCTTCTCCATCCTTAAATATTATGAACAAGAAAAGGTACTTCTGTCTGCTTATCATATGGAGGGTTAAGATGATAAATGGTGGAGATTGATCAAAAATATGAAGCCTGAGGAGGAGATCAAGGCAATGGAATGAAATTATTTATAGAAAGTATTTTTTGATAAATATTTTCCTCGCACCCACTGGCTTAATATGTAAAGGAATTCATTTCACTCAAGAAAAAAGACAACAAATCCATTGGATCGTGTGAAGAAAACTTTAAAAATCTTGCATGATACGCCTCCATCTTTGTCATTACCCCTTAATTCCAGGTTGACCGCTTCTTTTGTGGGCTAAAACCTTGTCTTCGAAAAGCCCTAGTGATCCGTGACTTTGAGAGCTATGAGGAAATTGTCTGATGTGACCTCAAGGTTGAAATGGAGAATAGATAATCTTAGGGGTATCATGGGGATAAGAATCCTAAGGTGGACATCAATTTTGGTGGTTTGATGAATAAATCCAAGGGTGCTAAGAAAATCCATCACCCCACTTACCAAATATGTGGAAAGAAGCACCACAGAAATTTCCTAAAGGGGGAAAAGAAATGTTTTAGGTGTGGAAGAAAAGGGAACCAGGCTATTAACTACTGACAAGAGAAACCTGAGGGTATGACAGAGGAGAGGAAGGCTCTGTTTGACCCTCAATATGTTGTTCATTGCTTCAACTACAAAGAACAATGAAACTTTTCAAACCAGTTCCCTAAGCCAAGGGTTTTAGGAGGCAACCAAAAACCTCTAAGGCAGCAAGGGAAATCTTTTTCCATCACTACCACTAAATTGAACCTCGACAACAAAGTGGTGAAAGGTATGCTAGTTATTCATTAAATAATAGAGAACAAACTTTTTTATTCTATTTATATTCATTCTTTTATATCTCGAAGGTTTAGTAAAACAATCCCAACACCACCACAAATAATGGAAGTAAACCTGTCAGTGAGTACGAAAAATGGGTTAATCATTGAATCCCATGAATATAACTCCTCCCCTATCATAATTTTTGGATTGAACTTCCTGGAGAACCTATTCATACATCCCCTAATATAATTTGATGCAATTCTTGGCATGGATTGGATTTCCCTATATAGGGCCAACATAAATTTCCATGAGAGGGAAATCACTCTCCATATGGAGATTTGACCCCCGATTCTTTACAAGTGCAAGGAGGAGGATGAATATTCCATAGCACCATCATCTCAAGAATGGATATTACTACCCTATGATAACATGTATCCGGCTCAAATTATTGAGTCTAAGGAAGCAACCATCCTTGAAGACAATCCTATTGTGAGGGAATTCGCTGAAGAGTTTCCTGAGGAATTGTCTGGTCTTCCTCCTAGAATAGATGTTTAATTCCCAATTGATATTATACCTTGGGCATTTCCAATATCCAAAACTCCATATAGAAAGGCTGTTGTGTAACTTGAGGAGATGAAGAAACAACTACAGGAGAATCTGGATAAAAGTTTTATACACCCAAGTGCTTCACCATGGGGAGCACTAGTCCTCTTCGTCAAGAAGAAGGATAGGTCAATGCGCCTTTTCATTGATTATCGTGAGCTCAAAAAAATCACGATAAAGAACAAGTATCCCCTACCCCAAATTGATGACTTTTTTTATTATATATGTGTAGCGCAGCACTTCTTTGAGGTGGATTTGTGGTCGGGATATTACCAGGTAAGGGTGAAGAAGGAGGATATCCCCAAGACTACTTTTCATACAAGGTATGGGCACTATGAATTCATATTAATTCCTTTCAAACTCACTAATTCTATAGATATCTTCAATGGAATTTATGAATAGAGTCTTTATAGATTACTTCGAAATATTTTTGGTAGTCATTATAAATGATATTATAATATACTCCAAAAACAAGCAGGAGCAGGAGGAGAATCTAAGAACCATACTAGAGACCTTGAGAAAGGAGAATATCAATGAAAAGTGCAACAAGTGTGAGTTCTAGTTGAAGGAGGTATCATTAGTGGTTCATATCATCACATGCAATAGGATATCTGTGGATCCTTCCAAGACCACTGTAATTGAGGGATGGCTAAGGCCAAAATCAGTAACAGATATCTATAGCTTCTTGGGGTTAAATGGATATTATTGCTAATTTGAGAGAAATTTATCATGATTTTCAAACCCTCTTACCAAGCTAAATCATAATGGATTCAAGTGTTCTTATAGTGATGAATGCGAAGAGAGCTTCAAGGACATGAAAATGAGGCCAATCACTATGCTCGTGCTCACATTACCCACAAGTGGAGAAATTTTTGTGTTATTTAGTGATGGTTTGAATAAGGGCCTAGGTTGTGTTTGGATAAAAAACGAAGAATTTCTTTCCTATTCTTCATGAAAATTGAAAGTTCAGGAGAAAAACTATCCAACAAAAGATCTATAGTTAGCTACAGTAATTTTCACTTTGAAAATTTGGTGACATTACCTCTTTGTGGAGAAGTGTGAAATATACATGGATCACAAAATCCTCAATTATATATTCCCATATAAATAGTTGAATATGCACCAACACAGTTGGTTAGAGCTGATAAAAGACTATGATTGTTCAATCCATTACCACCCTAGGAAAGTAAACAAGGTGGAGGATGCTCTAAGTAGAAATGACCCAGAAATTATATCATTTATGATAATTGAAAAGGATCAAATCTAATAAGATTTGATGAAGATATAAATGGGAATCATAAAGAAGGTAACATCATCAATCCTTTTACAAATAATTTCTCAACCATCTCTTTTGGAAAGGCTAAAGGATGCTCAAAATGATGATGTGGGAATTTAGAAGAAATGAGAAACAATCAGAAAATGGAAATCCTTGGAGTTTAATGTTAATGAAGAAGGAATTGTGAGATTTGGGTCAAGACTATATGTTCCATCCAATCGAGGGTTAAAAAAAGAAATTTTGGATGATGCACATAGTTCGAATTTCTCCATTCACCCTAGAAACACAAATATGTATCGAGATCTCTGAGAGAATTATTGGTGGGATAACATGAAGAAGGAGATCACTGAGTATACAAAAAAAGTGCCAGTTATGTCAGCAAGTGAATGTTGATAGGCATAAGTCTAAGGGTATTATGAAACCATTACCCATGCCATCATGGAAATGGGAGAACATCACCATGGGATTTGTCACTGGACTTCTGAATACATCCAAAAGAAACAATGTTATCTAGGTTGTTGTGGATTGTCTTACAAATACTACACACTTCATTTCAATTCAGGATGATTTCTCATTGGATCAACTGGAACTGATATACATCAAAGATGTGTTAAGGCTACATGGAGTACCTCTATCTATTATATATGATCGATATCCAAGATTCACCTATATGTTTTGGAAGAGTCTTAAACATGATCTAAATACTGATCTGAACTTTATTATGGTTTATCATCCTCAAACCGATGTCCAATCTGAGTGGACTATCCAAAAACTTGAGGAAATATTGACAGCATGCTCAATGGACTTCAAAGGAGGATGGGATCAACATCTTCCTCTAGTTGAGTTCTATTACAAAAAGAGTTTCCACTCAAACATCCAAATAGATTATTATGAATCCATGAATGGTAAGAGGTGCATAACATCAACATGTTGGGATGAAGTTGGGGAACTAAAACTGCTAGGTCCAGAGATGGTTGAAGAAATGGGGAGGAGATTAAAATCATCTAGCAGAACATCAAAGCTGCTTATAGTTGATAGAAATGTTATACTGATAATTGTCAACGAGACCTAGAGTTTGATTTTGGAGATATGGTATTCCCCCACATATCACCATGGAAGAGATTTATCAGATTTGGGAAGAAGGTAATGTTTGGTCCAAGGTACATTGTCCCTTTTGAGATCCTTGATCGCATTGGAGTAGTGGCTTATCGAATAGCACTCTCACTGAACCTATCTCAAGTACACGATATATTCCATGTATCACTTTTGAGAAAGTACGTACCTGAATCATCGCATGTACACAATCCAAGGGTGGTACCCTTGGAGAATGACCTATCCTATAAAGAGAATCTAGTGATGATCTTATATCATAGGGAAAATTTTCTACGAAATAAGACAATGCCCCTCGTGAAAGTGTTGTGGAGAAACCAAAAGTTTGAATAAGCAACATGGGAATTAGAGGAAGTGATGAAGCATAGTTACCCTCATTTGTTTTAGTGTGAGAAAATAAATTTCTAGGATGACATTTCTTAAGGGGCTAAGATTGTAACAACCCAAACTTTCATTAATGAAAATCAATCTTGATCTAATTAAATAACTTATTATATAAAATGTCTATATAAAATATTCACTTATATGGTTTTATGATTTTGGATTTAAAAATACAGTTATGAATTTTAACCGTTTCTAATATAGTCGTTGAATAGTGATCACATGATTAGTATAAATATAGGGCTTTAACAAATCCAATTTACTCAAACAAAGGAAGCGATGGCCTTATTCCATATAATTTCTCCATACAAAGCCCATTTTTCAGATCTCGGAATGGAGGTGGTGTCATTGGGCTTCACTCTTGACAAATCCCAAGCTTAGCTTCAACACATTAACCTCAAACAGAACCGCCTACGTGAGAAGTGGAAGTTGATAAAGATTACCACCCGAGCGATGTTATCCGAGCCACCCCACGAGTCTATCACCATCACACACCTTCCCCTTAGGTCTTATGTGGGTGTTATAATGGGTTATATAACAAGACCCTAGAACTATAATTATGTTCATTATTACTATATAGAAAAAAGAATATGCATTCATTTTATTATTGTTACTTTTTAAATAGTTTTTAAAGAAAAAATAGTATTTTTAGTTAATATTCAATTAAGAAATATATTTTGATGAATTAAGGGATTTTTTAATTAAATAATATTTTAATAAAATATTATTAAAAAAATTAATTTTATTAAAAACAAATTATTATATAATTTTTATGAATACAATTGTGATTTTTATTAAGATTTGAAAGCGGTTTTTGTCAAAACTTGTGAATTTACGATAAATATCAAATTTAATTTTAAAAGAAAAATTAACTTATTTAGAAAATTATTTATATAAAATTAATATTATTTTTTGAATCAGGACGTCTAAATTATCCCATGGTTAATTTCTCATAATTTTCTGAGATAATCGAATTTTTGGGTAAAAATTAAATACCATTTAATTGTATAATGCGTTTTATGACATCATAATGACCTAATAGTGATGTAATAAAATACTATAAATGGGATTTTCTGAAAATATATGTTTTAACATTAAAATAATTTGATTTTAGGTTTGTTTAATTTATTTTACAAAGCTTTATTGGACCCTCCAAGACTTATAAAACATTTTAACTTTTTAAAATGATTTCCTTGAGAGTGTGACTCACCTCCACATAAGAAAACCTTATACTTTAAGACGTTAGGCCATTGGATTTATAAAATAATATTTTCCACTCCACTTTTTCAAAAACCATTGGCAAAACCATGGGTTGGTTTGTTGTTTTTATTAGTTTAATGTGTGGTGGCCAAAACCTAAATAATAAAGAATCTCATCTCTTTTCCTATAAAACCCACCCCAAGCTCCCACTTCCTCTCCACTCAAATCCCTTGGAGCTTAACCAACCTCTACCATCCACTCTATATAATCCTCCCAAGGCTCCCTAAGCTCTCAATAAGACTCTCTCAAGCCTCTCTCAAGCCTCGCTCAAGGTTTTGGGATCACACTTCCAAGTAAGGGATTTCTCCCTCTCTCATTTTTGTCCAAGTTTCATTATGTTGATATACCCTTTTATTTTCAATTAAAAATGTCGGGTATGATTTACCACCTCGCCTATAATGCCCTATTTATGTTTTAATGATGATATAACCCTTCGTCTCTAATTAATTCCTCCCTTGTACACCTGTTACCATCCTGAAATTATGTAAGGAAATTATCTCTCCTCATTTACATTCAAGAAATTATTTTGTATTATGAATCTAAATTCCATTAATTAAGTTGGGGAATGTATATATATTACCCCAATACTATCAATTTCATGTAAAAATTATGAGGCATCCCTTTCTCCCTCATCAACCATTTTTATGAATTCTTATGTCACGTCGTTATGCTGCCGAAATTGCACTTTGATTTTCTAAGCCAACGTCATTGTGTAGTGAATACCATGACCATTTATTTATCAATGGTATTCACCTTTATGAAAATTTAATTATTTATTCTATAGTTTCATGTATGAATTCCACATTACTTTATCATTGAATAAATGATTATGTTCAATGAATCCATGTTAGGTGATCTAAGTGGAACAATTATGCATAAAATGAAATGGTTAAGAAGGGTGTGCCCTGATAGCACTCCAATAAATATGGTAAAGAATAGTATCATGATATGTCAAGTGAAATGAGGTTTTACTCATGCTAATTCAGGTTCAATGAGGGTTTTCTAATTCTCCATGTGCAATGATCCTTGACTCATTCTAATATCATGTTAAATGTTATTCCCACATTTTCTATGTTATGATAATAATGATATATCATGCCTTTATGTTCATGTTTCTCTTCTGATCCATTGATATGCCTATTTCCTAACATGTACTGTGTTCTTCATGTTATGACTTGTTTACTCCCTTACTGGTCTTTACAGATCACGTTTTTATTAGGCATGTCCTCATGTTATCCCATGAAAAGCTAAGTACGAATGAATGGTGAGGTCATGTAAAAGAAGTTTTCAATAAGATGTAGTTTTCTAGGTTTCAAGTTGTTATGTAATGTTCCTAAGCCCCAAAAACACTAGAACTCTCTATCTTTTATATTGTATCAAGTGAAGAGTTTTATGTAATAAATCATGTTTAATTGTGTAATAAAGAGAATGGTTTTTATACTTATGAATCTCTATAAGCCTCCTTTTTCATTGGTATTTAGGTTTCGGCTTAAAAGGGTGGCTGAGTATAGATCTATGTATTCTATTAGGAGTGTGTTCTTCATCATATTCGAGGTAGGTGGTCTACAAGTATTATACCATAGTTTTATTTTGGGTATGTGCATGGAATCTGGTGTTCTTATTTTCCCTAAATGTGTTCTCGATTCTATTGGAGTGTTTTATAAAAAGGGGTTTCTGAGTGACCAATTGAAACCCTCATGATCCATCAGGGATGCGTATAGGATGACTTGACCATTTTAGGGCCACTCGTGGAGTGCATCGGCAATCCCGTACCTAGAGAGTGGTAGGGTAAAGTGAAGGATTTATGATTAAAGTGTATAACCCATGAAGAACATGTTTTAATGGTTTATTAAGTTATAAATGGAATGATGATAGAGATTCCTAGGGCGATAAGGAATAAGGGGTTGTTTGGAATGACATGAAAATATGAAAATTGGATTGAATGGGATTATGTCAAATGTTTAACAAAAAAATGGTTAGAAATGCCTAAGAGTTTAAGTGTATAATAAATGGTGAGCTTATAATGCAATGATGAAATGGGAAATGGGGAACATGTTAATGGGATGTAATATGGAAATGGATGAATATTTTGAATGGGTTAATACATGGGAAGTTGTGTTACACCTAAAAGGTTGAATGTAATAAGGTTGTTATGTTATGTGATATGAGAAATGTACTCAAAATGCATAAGTGGGTGAATTATTGTGAAATGATAAATGGGATAAATGGGTAAATTTATAGTCTTAGATAAATTTGGATAATGTTCCATTTGTTAATAAATAAGCATGTTAACATGGCGTGGTAGAGTGGGGTATTGACTTGAGGTTCTATTCCCACAGTTCGAGTTAGGCTAAGGCTCTAAACTCTCCCCCAAAATGCATGGGTTAGGGAAGGGGACAGAGCCTCTATTCCTCTAATGATTTCATTCCACCTCGATTGAAGCTTCGAGGTGAGGAGAATGGTTTGATGTGATAGGTATATCCCTAGTGAGATAGGGACTTGATTTATTTTCCATTATGCATAGTTATTTATTTCCTTAGACCCATGTATAGATGATTTATATTCCTAACCCAAAGATAATGTGTTAAAAATGGATTAAGTAGTAAAGATTGTTTAAGAAATGGAACTGGGATAAATGCTAGTCATGAATTAAATGCACCTTATTAACAAATGGAACCTGAAATATCCCTTTTTTCTACCCTCTTATTTTGTACTTTAACACACTATCTATTATAAGGGATATTTTGTAGAAACCATTGGTGGAGGTCTACTGAGTTTTGTACTCACACCCTTCTTGGACCTCCATTGAGTACATGAATAGATTTCTTGGTTGTAGGTCAAGACAAGGGAGAAGGCCTTACTCTGGGATGTTGAGTTGGGATTAGGATGTACATGGAAAAGTATCCAGACTTATAGTCGGGATCCGTTTTGGGATATATCCTTTTTTCTTATTTTTGGGTTTTATTCACTTGAACTACTAGTATGTCATGACATTTTTAATGTGGAATTGTGGTTTGTACCCCTTTAAGAGGTGTTTGGATTGTATGTTTATTGGTTATTTCATATTATTTTGTTATTTACATTGTGTTCTATTATGGATTAGTCTAGTAAAGAGTGTATAGTCTCCCCACATGACTCATTAGATCCTTGCTACTAGTCGGCAACCTCTATAATACGGGGAGGTGCACTTGAGGTCATGTGACGATTCGGCTCAGGGCACCGATTTAGTGGATCACAGGTCGAGGACGTTACAAAGTGGTATCAAAGGAGTTATTTTCTCTTTATTACTTTTTGTATATGGTAGATAGAATATTGCGATGTGTCAGGCCTTGGTAAGAGATCATTCTTGGGAGTAGCTAACCCATGTACAGGGGAAAACCCAAGTCACCTTGGGTGGGAATTGTTGTTTTTGATGTGTGTTATTATAGTTGAATGATATTTCACCACTGGGTGATGCACATGTTGTGTGATTTGATTAATCTATGATATTTTTCTCATTTTCATAATGGCATGAGGTTGTGTATCCATACATCATTTTAGGAAACTAAGGATATAGGTGGCATGAATCATTATAGGCACACACGTGAGATAGGTGTGTAGGACATAGAGAGTATAATGAATTTTAATTATTTGATAAATATGAATAAAATTATGCCTAATAATCGTGATAAAAGTGTGTGAATGAAAATAATTCAAATGAATAGTTAAGGAATATCGTGTATAAAGAAATGTTGTGACCGAGTTAAAATTTTGGGTTGTCATAAATTGGAAGTGTTGATTTGGTGTCTAAAAGAGAATGATTGCACAATGACGGTATAATCATTAATGAATTTTTCATAATGAAATCTTCAAATGAGTTAAAATGATGATTCTAACAGGTTGTGAAATTAGAAATGTGCCTGATAGGAAAATATTTTGTTGTAAATGAAGAATTTGTTTGAATGGGTGTTGATGAAAGACCTGTGATTAAATAAATCAGTTACACCATATTGCCCATGAACCACAGTAGGTAAGGTAGAGGGTGGTGTTCTAAGTGTGATGATGACTGTTGAGATAGAGTGTGATTAATGGTTTGTTTAAGGTTTATAGCGTGAGATATTCTCCATCTATGGTTAAATCATGTCGGTCATTCTTCGAAGTGTCGGGTGAACAAAAAGTTTAAAATGAGCATGTTTGATTTTAGAGGTGGGTATCCTTTGTGTTTTTGGTTTGACCCTTGTTTATGTGGGTTGGGCAGTGAGGGTGCCCTAGCTTGAGACATTGTATTCGAAATGTGAGGCATTTCCAGTTATGATATGGCCTCGGTGGTATGTTTAGGTAACCCTTTTTAGGGTTGTGGTTCTTGGGTTGTGAGGCCTTATTCAGTAATGCGAGTGTGGAAACTCTCATGGTTTATGACCGTATTGAGTGCATGTTGGACCCTAAGGATGGTTCATGGTCCTTGGTGGCCTAGTAAGTAGCGACCTTACGAGTTTTGTTTTGAATATTGTAGATGATATTTTTCTCGTAGAGAAGACGAGTGTGTATACCCTTGGAATGTAACCTAGAGTAAATGGTTGTTTGGTGTTCTAGGAACAATGTGCATCGAAACTGGGGTGAGAGTTCCATTCACGAGCATTGCTTTGTTTGTATCATGATATGAATGGTTTGGAAAGAGGACCAATGGCTTTTCATGGTTGTTACTCTAGTCAAGGGAGTTGGTATCATTAAACCTTCAATGTGACATGTGAAAGAGGTTGGATAGGGTTCCTAGTTCTTTTGGGTGTGTGTCGCACATGCATATGTTTTAGACCTTGATAATGGAACTCAGACTGTGTATGGTGTAGTTTAGGCCTTGAGGTATAAGTGGAAAGGTTGATGGTTTTTGGGGCCACTCGATTTGTGGTTATATGATGATAGTTTCAGAATAATGAAGGGTGGCCTTGTAAGAGGTTAGCCTAGCGGTATAGGTACCTTAGAATATGAAGCATGGGAGATACTTATGAGGTGGTTTTAATGCATACTAAGTACCCCAAGTTTTAGTGAATGGTATAGTTGTGCCTGGTTCATTCATAATGGAACCCTGGTGTTTGTGATAATAGATAACGTTTGTACCATATGGATTCTTGAATCACCTATTTGTATGATGATTAATGGATGTCTTGAAATTGTTTTTGAGTAGAAGATACAAGGGTGACATAAGTACAGTTATACTCTTTCTCTCTATAGTGACACTCGAGGTGAGGGTGGTCACGTGGTTGAACATGTTTGTATGAATGGTTTTGGTTGTGGGGAGAGATGCAGAGGCCGCTTCAGAGGTGATGAGGCTTACTAACCAAGATACATTGTAAAGATTTAATTGTGAGAGATTGTTGGTTTCATTTGTGTGGTAGACCGTTGTTCTTAGGTTGTTATTTGTCAGGGACACATCATAAATAACTCGAGTCGTGTGGTGGAAGTAGTAACACATGAAATGTTGGTTCACGGCTGCATGGTGATTTGGTCATAGAGAAATTGTTAGACTTGGTTGGAAATCATACCTGAGTGGTGGGGGATAAGTGTTGATGATATGTGTTCGGTAAGGGATCCTAAAATTCTTGATAGGTCTTGATGTCCCATAGTTCATCATCAGAAATGAATAAGTTGGTGGTGGTGTTATTTGAAAACTTCTTAGCATACCTCAGCTAGTGAAGATCCTTCCCAATATCATTATATCATCCCAGGTACATTGATAAGCTCTATCTTTACGCTAAGAGACTTGAAGGTGTTTCATTTAATGAGAGACATCATGGAGTTTATGCTCATGGAAACAGTATATTTGGAGCATGATGATGGAATGTTCACCCTTGATGGCTTCAGGTGAGGTCCTCAGGATGGAATGAATGTTGAAAAATTTCATGGGTGTCGTTCACAAAAGAAGAGAACAGGCACAAAGTGACATTCATTTTCTTGTTTTTAGGAAAAATCTAGATATCCATGTCTATGTTTTGGGGTTTAGCTTATGATCGAGTGTAAGAAACAGTGGTTGGAATTCCTCATGAGAGTAGTGGTAACAACACTCTTAAGGTGGGGAGTGATAAGTCAGTCTTGGATGTGGAGAAGAGAACATTGAGTCAATATAGTGGCACCGGGATGCCAATGAGAAACTTGTATGGTGTATGTTAGGTACCTTGGGGAGGGAATCTGGTACTTGGATGTGGTGACTGATGATCCAAGTGTTGGATTTGAGCATAGGGTGGTTTCATGTGAAGATTGTGATGTCAGTGCTGAAGACATATAAGGGTGTGATTTTATATGACAAGAGGTTGTGGCAAGAAGGGTTTAGGTTCTATAACTCCAACGATGATCGAGGTTAGACTCGATAAATTTATCCTCACATGGTTTGGAACATCTTAAAGTTTAGGGAACCTTGGACATGTGATGTGTTGTCATGCCAAGTGTGAAGCTCGATGATGGTCTGGAGGGAGGTAATGTCGTGATGAAGGAATTCTACTATAATTCATGGAATGGCCTCAATGGGTGCATGGGATGATAATGATAGGCTTCAAGATAGTAATCACCTTAGGAAGGTGAGAAAGGGGTAGCATACCATCAGTGGAAGGTGGGTGTTCTAGGACATGCCAATCGGATGTGGTACAACCTAAGACGGTAAAATTTAATGGGTGTGGAAGAGAGACCCACATATGGGTTTATGCTGATGTGGAAAGTGCCTTTTTGAAAAAAAAAATCATGCCTTGGGGAGGCCATGTTGATCTAATTCCTTGAATGGATAGTGTAAGAATATACTCCTTAATTGTTTTGATGGTGTGGATACATGCCAAAGTAGGGTAATTCTTCTACGGATGTTGGGGTGAATTTAGTTAGAACATGCTAGGTGATGGGAAAGTTAAGTTGTGTTTTGGTGGTCCTTCATCGATGGGGGAGGTGCTAATTAACCAAAAATGGTAAAGAGAAGCATACAGGATAAATGGTTGGTTGATGACATGATCAGAGTTTCAGGTTGGAAGAACTCGAGTGGTCACTATTTGGGAGATTTGGCCCTGGTAGATAGATTTGGCATGGGTTTAATTGGTTGAGTATCCAAGAGTTTTGGGTTTCATTTGGATGTACTGTTCTGAAATGAAATCTTCAAGAAATTTTGTTGAAAGGACCATGTGTTATCCTTTGGGAGATATTTATTTTCATCACCTTTGGAGTTTGGAAAATATAGGAAAATCATGCCAAGTGATTTGGGTCATGAGTTATGTAGAGGAATTAGGCCAATGTGGTGTCGATTGGTTCCTCCATGATGATGTGATGTTGTGTGTTAAGTTTCCATGTGTTGTGAGTTATGTGTTTTCACCTAATTTTCCCCCATGAAGTTCTTGTTTGCGGAATGGTTGAAGTGGATCCATCCTTGAGGATTTTTCTGGTTTATGTTATGGGTTGTGGTGAGGAAGTATTGAGGTACAAGTCTGTTCCCTTGATCCGCGTTTAGTGGCTTTGTGTTGTGCAACTAGAAATGTGAAACGTGAGAATGGATAAGTAGGACTAGTGGAATGACCTCTAGTTACAGAATCATGGTGATTCTTAGAAGTGAATCTTGAGGATGAGTCATATAAGGTGGGAAAGTTGTAAGATCCCATATATTATTAAGGTTTTTTTTGTTTAAGTTTTGGTTTGTCTTCTTCTTTTTGGCTAGATAAGTGTTTCCCCATGTTTATGTGAAGGCTCGGGGGTGTTCCGGGGGTTTGGAACATGAAGGATGAAGAAAAGGAGTTCTTTTTCATGTTTCATGGTTTGCACACAGTTCGTTCAAACCATGCAGAATCCCTAGGAAACTGTGGGAAGTGGGTGATTTTCAGGCAGTAGCTCCTGCACTATTTGCGCACGATTTAGAAAACTGTAAAGGTAAACCGTGCAGCCCAGAAACATTGATAAAATTACAAAAATACCATCCTGGGATTTTAAACCCCAACCCAGTTTTCTCATCCATTTCACCCCCTAAAACCCTAGTGATGAACTTGGATGACCCAAGCTCAAAGAGGTGATTCTCCTTCAATTCTAGGCTATTTGGAGCATCATTGGTTGTGGATAGAATCCTTGGGTAATTCTAAAATCCTCCTTGGTTCCTCTTTTCGATTAGGGTTTTCATATTTCTCCCATATCTTTCTAAAGCTCTAAAACCCTCCTTTTTAGGTGATATTTTGGTTGAGGCTTAAAATGGTGGTTGAATCCAGATTTATGGCATCGATTAGGAGTGAATTCTTCATTAGATCTGAGGTTGGTTGTCTACAAGTATTATCCCATGGTTTTATTTTGGGTTTGCACATGGAATCTAGTGTTATTATTTTCCCTAACTATGATCTTGGTTTCATTGGAGTGTTTGATAAAAATTAGTGTCTAAGTGAACAATTGAAACTCTCACGATCCCCATGAGAAGCGTAGAGGATGAATTGACCATTTTAGGGCCACTCATGGGGTACGCCGATAATCCCAGACCTAGAGACTGGTTGGGTTAATTAAAGGATTTTTTAGTAAAGTGTGGAACCAATGAAGAACATGTGTTAATGGTTGATTAATTTGTAAATGGAATGATAATAGAGATTCCTAGGTTGATAAGGCATAAGGGTTGTTTGGAATGACACGAAAATGATAAAATTGGGTCGAATGGGATGATGTCAATTGTTTAACGAAATTTGGTTAAAAATTCCTAAGAGGGTTAGTTCATATTAAATGGTGAAATTATAATGGAATGATGAAATGGAAAATGGGTAATATGTTAATGGGATATAATAATGAAAGGGATGAATATATTTAATGGGTTAATACATGGGAAGTTGTGGTACACCTAACTAGTAGAATGTAATAAGGTGGTTATGTTTTGAGATATGAGAAATGTACTTGATATTCATAAGTTGGTGAATTCTTGTGAAATGATAAATTAGATAAATGGGTAAATGTATGGTCTTTTATGAATTTGGATAATGCATAGGGGTTTTTTAATTCACTTAAGCGGTTAAGTCGCAAGAATGGGAATTTGGCTAATGGCTATGGAATGTAATTGGAAAATGTATTAATGGGTTATGGTATAGTATTGATTCCCATGTTGTTGTTTTTTTATTGGGATCCCCAATGGCATTGTTATGCTTATTTGTGTTATGGTATCGTTGTGTTTACTAGATAAATAATCGTGTGCACATGTATTGGTAGAGTGGGGTATTGACTTGAGGTTCTATGCCCATGGGTCGAGTTAGACTAAGGATATAAACTCCATCCAAAAATGCATAGGTTAGGTAAGGGGATGGAGGCTCTATTCCCCTAACAGTTTCATTCCACCCAGAGTGAGGCTTCAAGGATAGGAGAATGTGTTGATGTGATATTTGTATCCCTAGTGATATAGGGACTTTATTTATTTTTTCTTATACATAGTGATTGATTTCCTTAGACCCATTTATAGATGATGTATATGCCTAACCCAATGAGAATTTGTTAAAAATGGATTAAGTAGTAAATATTTTTTTTAAACGGAACTGGGATAAATTCTAGTAATGAATTAAATGCACTTTGTTAACAAATGGAACCTGAACTATCCCTTGTTTTCTACCATTTTATTTTTTACTTGCATGCATAATCTATTAGAATAGATAGTTTGTAGATATTGTTCATGGTGGCCTACTGAGTTTTGTTCTCACACCCTGCTCGGGCCACCATTAGGCACCTGAGTATATTACTTGGTTTTAGGTCAGGACATGGGTAAAGGCCCTAGTCTTGGATGTTGAGTTTGTCTTGGTATGTACATGGAGAAGGATATGGACTTAGAGTCGGGACCTATTTGGGGATTTGGTTGTTTGTCTTATTTTTGGGTTTTATTCACTTTCACTACTAGTATCTCATGACATTGTTAATTTTTAATTATGGTTTATACCCCTTTGGGAGGTGTTTGGATTGTATGTGTATGAGTTGTTTCATATTATTCTGTTATTTTCATTGTTTTCTGTTCTGGATTACTTTGTTAAAGGAGGGTATAGTCTCCCCACATTACTCATCAGACCCTTGCCGCTAGTCTCCAGCCTCTAGCATATGGGGAGGTGCGCTTGAGGTCATGTGACGATTCAGCTCGGGGCACCGATTTAGTATATCCCGGATCAGGGAAGTTATACCACTCACAATTATTTATAAATTTATATTGATAATGTAATTCAGGATTTTCATACATTAACTTTTAAAGAAATTATATTTTAAGATATATATTATAATCTAAAATGGCTCTGATATAAATGATTGTGGTGGGATCATATCCCTCATAGTAATATGTCCAATGTGATATCAACATGAACCTGTAAGAGAACTCTATCTCCCCCACCCATTGGAATATGAAACTCTTTTCATTGATAATATAACTCTTGGATAGAGAGACATGATTTGTTACATTTTCATAATTGTGAGTTCCTAGGAATTAGTTAACCATTAACCTTTTCTATCGTACCACTAAAATAAGGATGTTATAATCATCCAAATATAAAGAAAAATAATTAATTTATTCCACTTTCCATGTTGGAATAGAATATAATATTCAAAATATTAAATCATAAATCATAAATTGTATAATATGATGATTTTTTTTATCATTACATTTTTTTGTTCTTCCACCAAACTTTTTTAACACCATTCATCATTTTACCATATTTTTTTTAATTCTTAAAAAATTCATTAGTGTACGATAATATTTCAAATAAGTATTGAATCATAAGGAAGAAAAAATTACTTTAAAATTACTAAGGTATATTGATCCCCTTTTCCCTCCCTAATATAGGATTTCAAAATCAAAGAATTAGGACATAATCATTCTATATAATTCAGTTAACCATTACATATATAAAGTGGTCAAGGATAATTAAATAATTTATACACACTTAAGAAAATTGACATATTTAGAAACATTAATGTGTAACCATTACACATGCATAACATCAAACTAAATAACAACTATAAATGTGTCATTGAATAATATATGTACATAAAAATATTGAATTAGGAATTTACATTTATATTATATATATATATATATATATCAAACATAAATAGATAAATAAATTTATATGTAGTATAAGTGTTATGTTTTAAATAAAATTTATTCAAGAAATTCTATTTTATTTTCATTATATATTTCAACCAAAAGTAAGATCATTTAGAAACATCACTTAGATTAAAAAATATCAAATTTATATGAATAAATAATTCTGAATTTTCATATCTCATATGTGTGTACATTTTAACTCTATATTATTAGTGTTATATATAAATCAAATTCATATATATTAATCCCCAAATACAAAATTTGGTATGATTCAATCACCTATGTGTTTGTATAATCATTGTCTCTTTTTCCATGAAATCGAGTTTGAGTATGAGGCCTTGATCAAGTTAACACTATATACTCATCTTATTTTTTTATATATTCTTTGAGTAGATTAATTATATGAATACAATATATGTGGCATGGACATGAACTTTATCTATCCTACTCTATCGAAGGCCATGATGTTTAATATATCTCATCGGTGGAAAATATCATCTAGGTTTCCAATAATGAATTTCCATAATTTTTAACATACCCAACAACGATTTGATATAAACATTATTTGAATGACTTTGGATAAAAAAATAATAAAAGTTCTCATGAAAATATTACCTCAATCCTTCCAATCAAAATAAAAATGAATAAAATACCACTATATAAAGAACTAATACATGAATGGGATAATACTTATGGTGATTCTCAACTCAATCAGATATAATTTAATAGTTAAAACATGTAAACCATGACAACAATATATATATATCAAACTATATATAATTCCTTGATGTGATAGTGACTCATAAAAACCCTTACTTCTATGATTTTTCTTGACAATGGATACAACAATGTGTCATAATATACCAGTAGTATTATTATCACCGTGCAATACATAAAATTAATAGACCAAAATATTGTGGTTACAAAATAATTCTTATTTATTAATGAAGTGAATTAAGGAAAGATAATTATATTTTCTCAAAAAATCATATTTTGATTGGTCTCTATAAAAAATATTCTAACAACTATCCATGGATATTAGATTATTATAGAATTATAGTAGTCCCATATGAGTATATATCTAGGGATCTCATGATCCTCCATTGAATGTATCATGGATTTTTGGTATTTATTTTTCAGAACTATGCTTGGGTCTATGTGATCTTCCATATATATAAACATGAAGTTATGTCATCCCCATGAATGGTGTAGTTTTATAAAATGTGATATCCTTCAAGAAATCTTTACAACACCCCATTATAAAATGTTTGGATCTGTAATGTGAGATACCCCAAATTTTTAGTTACACTCCCCTGATAAATAAGCATGTGTGTAAATTCTAAAACCCCAAATTATAGTGAGATCCAACATTATTAACTTATAGGGGGTGAATCAATTTATATATATTTGTTATGATTCCTTCAAAACTGACCTTCTTAATAGGTTAAAATGAATTACAATCATGCTATTTTTTCAACCTTTCTTCTTAAACACTAAATTTAATGATGTAAATGAATTTAATTTGGTGACCTATGAGGTTTATCCATACAACCAAAGTGAATATAGTGATATAAAAGCATCACAATTAAATATTAATGAATAGGTCTATTGGTTTGAGTGAGTATCTCAAGAGGGAATGCATTTAGTACCTAATAAAAATTTCTATTAAAAGATAAATTTATTTAAATTTATCCTATTAAAATAAAAAAACCCATTTTATAAAAATAATAGTTTGATAAAATTTTATTCATTTAAAATATTTCCCAAATCTTGATTAGTGATTAGTTAAAATAATATTGATAATTACATTAACTTTAGAAATCTATTTACTCAAACATATCCTTATATAAACACTAGTTAAGATTAAATATAAAAATACCAATTTTGTTTATAGCTTAAAAATAAATTCAGTAAACAGTTTAAAAAATGAAACAAAACAAAATCATGTAATAGAATAAAACAAGTGGTTTAGTCTCAAAATTAGACCTAATCCCCTCCACTTTTAAATAACCCACTACCAAGAAGATTATATAACTATAATATGATCCAAAACCTGGACCATGTATATAGACAACAGCTTCCAAGATGTCCAGATAGGGACCTCTTCCACAATAACCATGAGAAGAAAAACAATATTGACCATAAAGGTACCTCTTCCACAAATATCATGGGTATATAGATGATAAAATATTGATGAGAATATCATGTATTCTCTAGTTCTAATGCATGATTCAGTGTGTGTTAATAAATACAGGATACAACACACTACTCTAATGTAAAATAAAATAACATAAAGAGAAACAAATGAGATATATAAAAGGTAATGTTTCTCGCTCTATAGTTATTGAGATGCTTTAGTGTCCTCGGTTGTATCTTAAAGTAGAACTTGATTTGATTTTATAAATATAGAAGTAAAAAAGTGTATCGTAAATCTCTCTTTTTGGATTGCAGGAGTGGATCTGGATCTTCTATGAAGTTCCATCTTTCATAGTCAAATTTCAATAGGAATACAGCATGTATTATCTCATGTGATTATCCTTCTAGTATTCATCAATTCATGCACTTCATGATCATTGTTCACTCTTTTTCACTTTACGCACAAGGGGGACTTCTTATAATATATCTCACTACAAGAATTTTTTGAAGGTAAATCATCCAGATCTCTTGAATCCCTATATTGATCTTTGAAATTGTCTTTAAGGCATCCTGAAATAGTTAAGAATATAATCATAAAATAAAATTTTTTATTATTTGTATTAATATAATTATTTGAGTTGTTTAATTTAAAATAGGACAGTAATAGATCTCTTAAGGAAAGACACTATAGCATAAATACATCCTAATGGAAAGACATTATGGTGGAAATAAATTTTTCTGGCAAGACATTCTGGTGGCAACAAATCCTAAAAACAGGGAATTTTGGTGGCAATACATCCTCATAGAAATACATCCTCACATAAACACATTTTGGTGGTAATACATCCTTGTGGTGACTCATTTTAACTAACGGTCACTTAGTCGGGTAGTGAGTTCAGCTGGCAGTAAGTCATTTGTACTAATGGTGACTCATTTCAACACTTAGTAAATTTTTCATCAAATTCCATTATAAATTAAAATGCTATCATAAAATGTTAATTTGATTAGAAACAAAATAATCATCATTTGGGAGTATTAAAATAAGGAATTTCCAATAATATTTCACATTTTTATTATCATAAGTCATGGAATTTTTATAAACCAGGTATAAGATAAACTTAAATATACAGAAATGAATTTAAAAGATAACACCCTACTTAACATTTCAAATGTGAAATGTGTGATAAAAATTTAATGCTATAAATGATAAATAAAAGTGATATCAAAGATAAGTGAACTTAAAGAGTATCAAAGGTGTGGAATCAAATAACAAATAAAAATGCTATAAAATGATGATTCCAAATAAATGTGCTATCATAGATAAAATTCATATAAATAATTTGTTTCAAAATAGTAATCATCCAAATAAATAGGTTAATAAGATAGGTTATCCAATAAAAAGTAAGGTATAAGAGGAAACAATTAATGTAAAATTTAGTATCAAAGATAAAATTAGTATCGAATGTAAGAGATTACATGATAGATAATGATGTTAATAAAAAATAAGCTAACAAGGGTCAAAACATGATCAAATTTAGCTTAATTAATTATTAAAAGTTAAGAAGTTTAGCATCAAAGGAAAAAAGAAATGAGAAGTGGTATTAAATGTCATTACTATTCTATCCCTTTTAGTATTATAAAAAAGGTAAAACAATATATAGTAATTATAGATAAGAATAAGAAGTCATTTTCCCTTGTTAGAGGTAGGGTGTAGATGTAGATGTTAAGGGTGTTCTAGCAATGGTTGGATATACTAATGGAGACTGAGTCTACACTGTAATATGAATGGCCTGAGATTCTCGATGGATTCCAATGGATACAAGATAAAGGTATGGTACTATAGAGGTAAAGTGTTTGAATATAGAGAAGTTGTGAAGTATTTTATAGGAATTGCCTCTAGAGAAACAATAGTAGTTCTAGATACAGAGACAAACAACATCATATGATTTAAAAAATCCACGATAATATTTCCTCCACTATCTGTATCACTAAAAAGTCTTTCTTTTCATATATAAAAAGATTAAACAGGGGTTCCAAAACTAAAAACTTGTCTACTTGGACCTTGAAATACTAAGTGACATGTCGCATCCTGAGATTCTCATCCAAAAAACATGAAATGATAATTTAGCCCATATTTGGTATACACACTAGAAAGGTATATTTAATGGCCTATTTTATGGTTTCTTGATCACTTGGGACTTCATTTAAACATTCCCTTACCAGTTTGTAAATATGATCACTATGCTGATGAATCTATCTCAGATCCTCCTAATGAGTAGTATGAAAATCTCTGAAAGAATCATAAATCTCTTCTCTAACTATATACTAAACTAACTCATCATCAACAAAAACTAGGGGAGGTGGAGCATAATAAATAAAATTCACTAAATGAATACTCTCCAACCTCTCCATTATACCATCTTGTATGATAGCAAAGGAGGCTATCATCTCCTCCATCACTAGTCTTAAATACTCCATATCACTTTCCAACCTAAGGTTTTCAATTTCATTCTCCTAAATTTTATGATTCATCTGTGGTTTTATATGTCATAAAAAAGGTCAAAAAAATGTCTCACATTATCCTCACTCATCTGAGTGATTAGAGGTACCTAAGACTAAAAAATCCTACAAAATACAGTAAGAAGACTCCATATGAATAAATAAAATTCTGATCTGGAAACAAAATCTATATGCACTGAAGCAGCAATAGGTGAAGAAGAATTATGCCTCTCAAGAATGGGAATAGGAACGTCTACAAGATCTAGTATGGAATGAGGTGCATCTGAAAGAAAGGCCTAATAAAACTGCTCTACCAAGGATCCCTAAGGGTCTTTATCAACTCTAATAAGTTCAATAGGCCCACCACCATCATCTGAATTATCATAAGCTATACCAAGCAGCTTTGATCATGGGGAAGGATCCTCTTTAGTTGATAATTCTATCTTTACCTAAGCATCTCCATGAAATTCATCAACATTCTCATAAATATCATTTTATGTGGAATATTCCAATCCAAGATGAATATATCCTAGGAATTTATGCTATTTATCATGAGCAATAACCACTTTGATAGAACTAGGTGATTCATCCCCCTTGGCAGTTACTCAAAACTCCACTTAGGAAGAAGTTTCATCATCAACTAGGTGCTTTGAAATGGATTTATCTAAGAGATCATATTTAGTCAAACCAGGTATCTCAGTAAGTGCAGTATTGGGTAATCCAGGTCTCTCCATAGACCTAGCTAAATCCATAGAACCATCAAGTGATGGATAAGGTATCTGAATCCTCTCAACATCATCATCGTGATCAGGGTCGGGTCCATACCCATCATTTTCCTCATCATCATAACCAATATCACCATTTCCACCCTCTATATTTTCCTCGTCAACAAATTTAACAACCTATTTATACTATTTAGAAAAATAGATTCTAATATTCTTCATCAGAATACTCTATTATCCCATCAGGATCCAATCTAAGATCTACTAAATCCTTTGTCCGAGTTTTATGATCTATGGGATTAAAATTCTTATATATATTATCATTATATTTAACCCATTTATTTATCCAACGGTTTTATCTCACCCTAATCCTTTAATAAATGACTTTAATCAAAAAGAAACCTCCACAATTAAACTCATATTTATCCTCTTTATATATCAAAATCATTTTTTCCAACAAAGCATAAATTAACTTAGGATAAATTAGAGAGCTGGATATGGAGGATGACTTACACATCTCTATCATGTGTACCATAAGATATCTACATAGATTGATCTTGTCCCCCATTTCATAAGGAATAGAAGGTACACATATTGATATCTAAAGTTATTAAATTCCCCTTTCCTAGGAAATAATAGATAATGAACAAACTTAAACAGAATCTAACATTCCCCATCCAACTCAGAAGAAGTAGGTCTCCTTAGAGTACTATCTCTAGTCAAATCATTAAAAGTATCCTCATACCTAAAAAAATCACCATCACAAGTTATCATACCCTGATAATATTCATACACTCCTCAGTGAGGAACTTTAAAGAATCTTTCACGTTCCTTTCAAGAAAATGAAAACACATTTCCATCAATCATACTTTGAATTGGATCTTTCTTCTTCCCAAACCTAAACTCGACATACTGATAGAAATAGTGAACCAACCTAGGATAGAATTTTGGATCATTTTAAGAAAAGAAATATAACCATCATTGGTCTTGGATCACCTTTACTACTAACAATTTACTGGAAAGCAACAACAATGCATCAACATCTTTTTCAGCAACTACTATTTGTTTTGAAAGTAGTGGGTTCCTTGGATCGATATAAAGTTTTCTCATTTCTCCTATCAATAACTTTTATAGACTAGATTCCTCTAAAGAAAACTTATAAGGCTACTTAACTCATACCATTTTAGTGGAACAAAAGATAATTAGGGGTCTGGTAAGGAAGAATGTTGAGAGGAGGATGGAAGGTGAAGCAGTTCAGTAGTAGGCACATGAGAGAGAGTGACTTATATTTAAACTTAAAAGAGATATTTTTAATTTAGGGATTCAGAAACATAAAATAAAATAAAATAAAATAAAATAAATAATTTAATAATAATTTAATATAGAAAAATATAAATGTAAGAAACACATGAAACAAAGTCCGGTGACTTGTCTAATGGTGACTTGCCAATGGTGACTCACCAATGGAAACTTATCCAGTGATGACTCATCCAACAAAAAATCATCCAACAGTGAATCTCCTGTGGAAGCTATTCTAATAGTGACTCTTCTAATGGAATCTTATCCAGTAGTTGAAGTCTAACTGAAATTTATAATACCTAATTTAGGTTTGATGTAGTTAAATATATCAAAATTCAATGGTTTTGTGAAAATATGATCAAGTTGATGTTCTGTTCCTGTAAATTCAAGATCTATATCACTCTTTTGAAAATAATCCCTCAAAAAGTGATGCATTACATCAATATGTTTTATTCTAGAGTGATACACAAGGATTTTTAGAAATTTTTATCACACTTATATTGTTAAAATTTATTGGGAAATGTATGAATTGATATCCATAATCTAGTAGAGTTTATTTCATCCAAAAAATCAGAGCATAATAACTCCTCGAATCTATGTATTCAGCTTCAGCAGTAGATATTGAAATAGAATTTTATTTCTAACTACACCAAGATACTATAGATTTTTCCAAAATATGACATTTTCAATAGGTTCTTTTTCTATATAACTTTCAACCACCAAAATCATCATCTCAATAACTCACTAATTCAAATTCTTATCCTTTTGGATATAACATTCATAAATTTATTTTATATTTGAGGTATTTGAAAATTATTTTTACTATATGTAAATGTGACACATTAGGGTTTTATTGAAATTGGTCACACATAAACACACTAAACATAATATTAGGTTGGCTAGTAGTTAAGTAAAGAAAACTTTCAATCATACCTCTGTAACTGGTTTGATCCACTAACTCTCCATATTCATCATGATCCAACTTATAGGTATTACTCATGTGAGTTTCACTAATATTAGTGTTATCCAAACCAAAATATTTTAAAATGTAAATAGTGCACTTACTTGGACTTAAAATAATTCTATCATTATTTTTTATTATCTTATAACCAAGAAAGAATTTAAGTTCACCCATTAAATTCATTTCAAATTCATTTTGTATCATCTTTGAAAAATCACTACATAGATAATTTTTAGAAGACCCAAAAATAATATCATCTACGTAGATTTTAACAACTAAAACATATTTTGAAATTATTTTTATAAAGAGAGTATGATCAATTATGCCTTTTGAAAAAAATTATAAATAAGAAAAGAGTTAAGCCTATTATATTAAGCTCTAGGATCTTGTTTTAAACCATATAAATATTTATTTAATTTGAAAACATGATTTGGAAAATGCAGATTTTGAAATCTAGGGGGTTGTTAAAAAAACAACATAAATTATAGAACCATTTAAGAATTAACTTTTGACATCCATTTGATATAGTTTTAAATCCAAAATGTGCTACCTAGGCAAGCAATATACATATGGATTCAATTCTAGCCATTATTGTAAAGGTTTCCTCATAGTCAATACCCTCTTTATGACTATACCCTTATGAAGTCAATATATCCTTATTTATAACTATTGTTCCAAACTCATAAACCTTGTTTTTAAACACCTATTTAGTGCTCATAGTGAGAGTGTATTTAGGTATAATTGTAAGTTATGAAACATTATTTATTTAAAATTGATTAAGTTACTATTGAATTTAAATTACCCTGAATTCACTATTAATTGCATCATTTATGTTATTAGGATCAAGTTGGGACAATAATTATTAGTTATTAACATGATTCCAAAGAGAAACTATAGTATATATACCTCTATCTAGGTCTCAAACTACAACATCTATAGGATGGTATTTAAGAGTTGTAACAAATATTTTAAAATAAGGGTTGGTCATTTAATGGTATTATATAGATTCAAGTTTGGGTTGTGAATGTTCCTCAGAATCGGATCATTTTTCTTCTTGTTTCACACAAGTTTTAGAAGATTTTGCATTAATGTTAAGAGTTGACAAATAATCCTGAAGTTTTTCTTAAGGGTTTCTAGGCTCATATGGATTTGTCTCATCAAAAATGACATGAAAAAACTCTTCCATAGTATTCTTTTCTTTTATTAAACACTCTATATTATTTACTATAAGTTGAATAACTATGAAAAATTACTTCATCACTCTTGGAATCATATTTGTAAATATTATCCTTTATGTCAATAATAAATACTTTACAACTAAAAAATCTAAAGTAATTAGCCTTAGGCTTTCTAATATTCTACATTTCATAAGGTTTTTTCTTTAATATATGTCTAATTAAAACTATATTAATTATATAATAGGTTGTATTCATATCATCAACTCCAAAATAAATAGTAAGATCATACTCTTCAAGCATAGTTCGGGAAATTTCTTGAAGTGTCCTATTTCTTATTTCTATAACACCATTCTCTTATGGGGTCCTAGGAGTAGAAAAGTTATTATTATAGATATTTTTTATAAAACGGATTACAAGTATTTATTTTTAAACTCATATACATTATAACTTCTAGAGTTTTTAATTATAATCCCACTAATATTTTCTATATAATTAGCATACTTGATGAAGTAAGAGCAGAATTAATTTTTGTGATCTAAAAAGAATACCAAAGTATACCTATTAAATTCATATATAAGGATATAGAAACATTTCTTCCCATTCAAACTAGAAACTATAAATATTCCAAAAAAGTCCTTGTGAACCAAATCTAGGAGTTGATAAGTTGAAACTTCTTTCTTTTATTTTAAGGATATCATGTGTTGTTTCCCTTTTTGATAGGGCTTATAGACTTTATCATTTGGTAATTCAAGTTTAGGTAGATCTTTAAATAACCCTATCCTATAAATATTTTTATGTGACTGAATATTGAAAGGGAGTATTCTCATATTCTAAATTCAAGATTTCATTTGAAAGGATCATATAAATAAATTTTTTTTAGAAAATAAATAATCTAAATAAATAGCATAAACATTGTAATTTATCAAAGCAACAAACTCTAAATAAATTTTTTATTCAAAAATATTGAAAGAATTATTTTCAACTTTCACATAAAAACCATCATCACATAACTTTGAGATTCTATGTATAATTTACTTCAAACAATTTATAAATAAAACATTAGAAATTAAGACAATGTTAGAATTACCAGCTTGTCCATGGCACATTATTTTCTCTTTAGCATTGTCCCCAAAGGTGAAATGTCTACCATCCACCATTATCAAATTTTTGAAGATTAATTAATATCCAGTCATATTTCTAGAATATAAATTTTCCAAGTACCATAGGTTCTTATTGGATATCTTCAAGTAGTTTTCCGAAAAAACATGTTTTACACCAAGAATGATTTTGGTACCCAAATATTCTTGGGTCCAGAAAAGTTAGTAATTAGGAATTTAGGAACCCATAATTGTTTACTAGGTTTCATACAATATTATTGTATTATTTTGGAATTAAAAACTTTGTTAGGTATAGTTTAATAAAAACTCGAATCATATTTTCCAAAACTAGATTTAGGAATAAATCCATTTTTGACAATTATACTCTTTCTAGTTTGATAACCCAAACCAATAATGTATTTAGGTGATATTTTTTTCCAATTATTTGAGTGATAGTATTTATACCAATAGTAAATATCTTTAAATATTTTTTAGTTTCTCATTAGACTATTTAAATTCTATATTTTCCTTTAATAGTTGAACATTTTTCAATTATTCTACAGCAAGGTCAGATTTAAAATTAACAGTTAAAGCATGTTGTTTCTTTATAATTTTATTATTATATTTAAGATCATTTAAATTATCTTCTAGAATGTTATAATGATAAAACATATCCTAGTTTTATGTATTTTCATCATTATTTTCCTCTCCATAATGATTATAAATATTTATAGGTGAATCAGGAAAGAAATTTCATACCTCAGATGTGTTTGTCATGAAACACATGTTTTCTCTAACATGTTTTTCCTCTTGGGTAGTGTATGAATCACATGATATATTTTCAAATTCACTCCAAGTTCCTATCATTTATTTCTTTTACTTTTTATTCTTTTCATAATATTTCTTTTTATACTTCATCTTATGATAGTCAGCTTTGACATGCCCTTTCCTCTTACATTCATAGAACACTATTTCATTGGATGTGTCATCTGTCTTCAAATATTTCTTCCAATTTACTATATTATCATATTTAACTTTTTAGCTTCGTTTCAAAAAAGAACCTTTTCTTCTTATAAAATATCTTAAATACTCTAGCCAGATAGGTTATCTCCACGTCACTCTTAGCTGGTGATTCTTCATCACATGAACTTTCAGTTTGAACTTTCTCTTTCTGTTTTGAGGTAGTAATCATGAAGGCTATTTCTTTTCTCATTGGTTCATTATACAATTATTTATTTGCCTTATGTTATTCCCCATACATCACTAACATTTCAATAATATCTTTAATAGGAATCTAACTAATATCGCAAGATTTTATGATTGAAACTAAGGTTCATCTCCATCATTCTGGAAGACACCTCATCATGTGCATTAGCTGGTCTTTCTCAAAAATGGGATTTCCCAATAAATTCGTTGTATTAAGAATATAATTGAACCCAAGATAGATGTTAGAAATAACATCATCATATTTTATCTTAAAAGTATCTTATTTAATTGTATAAGTATTTAAATGAATTTCTTTAATATTAGTTGTTCCTTCCTGAGAAACAGTTAAGGTGTCACAAATTTCAAATGTTGTTGTGCATGTAGATATTTTGTTGAATTCTTCATCAACCGACACACAATAAATATTATTCTTAGATTTATATTTATTTTTATATGTATCTTTCATAGCATCATATCATGTATTTCTAACAGTCTTAGGTATTTCATATTTATCTTCTATAGTGGTCCATATTTCAAAAATACATATCTCAATATGCATTTCCATCTTCATTTTACACTGGGAATAATTTTTTCCATTAAAAAAGGGTGATATATTGGTATAAGAATGTTCTATTATATTATCTATTAAATAAATAAATTTATAACTAACAAAAAAATGGGATCTTTAAAACACAAATACAATCACAGTTGAAAAGGTAAGTAAAAATCCTTTGATACCAAATTTTGGTCGGAGGGAGTATCTTAAGAGGAGGTTGAGTTGAGTAACTAATAAAAATTTAAGTTAAAACAAAGTTTAAATATAATCCCCCAATTAAAATAAAAATTCCTAGCTAATCAAAATAGTTGTTTGATAAAATTTTTATCTTTTAAAATATTTATCGAAGATTGATTAGTTCTTAGTTATAACAATATGGAAAATTACTTTAACTTTTGAAATATATTAAGTCAAAAAAATCCTTATATAAACACTATTTAAGATTAACTATCTAATTACTAGTTTTTTTACAACTTAAAAAGAAACATAGTTTAAATATTTAAAAATAATGAAATAAAACAAAATCATTAAACGGAATAAAATAAGGGGTTCAGTTTCAAGTTGAGAACTAATCCCATCCACATGGAAATCACCCATTACCAAAAGATTATATAACTATAATCTGATACACTACTTGTATTGGGTATAAATTCAACATCTTCCAAGAAATCTAAGACACATAGAGACCTCTCCCACAATAACCATGGGAATAAAAACAATAAAATCCATAGAGAGACCTCTTCTAAAAATAATGTGGGTATAAAAATGATAAAAGAGTGAAGATAATATAAATTATTCTCTAGATATAGAACATGAGTCAGTGTGTGTTAATAAATAGATCATACAACACGCTTCTTGAATGTAAAATCAAATAATAGAAAGAGTAACTAATGAGATAGAGAAAAGGTAATGTTTCTTGGCCTATAGTGATTCAGATGCTTGAGTGTTCTCGAATGTAGATTAAAGAGGAGTTTGAGTTGTTTCTATGAAAATAGTAGTAAAAAAGAGCTTCAAAAATATCTCTTTTATAACTGTAAGAGAGGATATTTCACTTTTATGAAGTTACCTCTTTAAAAGTTGAATGTCAGTAGAAATTCAGCATGTAATCTCTTGTGTGATGATCCTTCTAGTATTTAGTAAGTAGCGTGCTTATGGATCATATTTTCACTCTCTTTACAATCTATACATGAGAGATCCTTCTCAGAATATATCACACTACATGCATCTATTGAAGGATGATCATCTAGATATTCTGGATCCTCGTACTGAGCTCTAATATTCTATTTAATGTATCCTACAATAGTTACGAATATAATCATAAAATAAAATTTTCCATTGATTGAATTAATATAACCATTGGATTAATTTAATTAAAAATAGATATAACAACGATGGTGTCTCTTCTAACGGTAATACAAATCTAGTAACAAGACAATCTAGTGAGAAGACATCCTAGAATCATGACATTCTAGAAACTAGACTTCCTGGTGGAAATAATTTCTAGTGGAATAAAATCATGAAACTAATACATTTTGGAATCAAGGCATCCTATCAAAAAGACATCATGACGGAAAGACATTCTGGAAGCAAGACATTTTGGTGGTGACTCATTTGAACTAACAGCCGCTCAGTCTGTCTAAGACTTAAGTTGGTGGTGAGTCATTTGTACTAACGATGACTCATTCCAACTATATTCAAATTTGTATCAAATTGTATTATAAATTATAATTCTATCATAAAACATTAATTTCATTGGAAATATAATAAATATGATTTTGAGCATTAAAACAAGGAGTTTCCAACAACATCTATATCTTGGAATTGTATCATTCATTTCCATACAATCTATTATTTTTTATAAAAATTTAGGTGTTTGTCTTATGCATTACAGTTTGATTTTGGGGGTTTAAATTGTTGAAAAAACATTCACATTGAGTTCACCATTTTTTAATGGCTCCCAATGGATTTTGTTTGTGGAGCTGGAAACACCTAACAATTCTCTCATTTGAGAAGTTTCATGAACCTTATTTATAAAGTCAGGTGGTCATTCAAAAATGGCTCCAATAACACTTAGGGACTCGCATTAGTCAAGAGGAATGGAGTTCAGGATCATCATACACTTTTTTGGGAATTATTTCCTATCTAGGGAGATAGGATTTTTTTTGATGTTAGGATCAGACCCATGATATGGGATTACTATGTATCCTTGTGAAAGTAATTAGAACCCACATAGTTTGATTCCACTTAATGGGATACATCATAAATTTTAAGTTCATGTAATGAGAACCAACCCTTTTAGTTTAATTTCATGTGACAAGGACGTCTAGAAGGAAGGTGACTAGTCAAAGGGTCAGTGTGGGAGTTACACTGAATTGACCCAAGGAAGCTGGAAAGGATGTGGGGTCCCGAGTTAGATTTGACCCTACTAGAAATATGGACCAGAGAAAATTAGGATTGATTTGGGGTTATATCATTCAACCTCAAATAGTCTTCCTACGTATCCCATTTGGATGGGAATCAAATCCCATATAGTTTGATTATGAGGACCCATGCCAATGGAGGCCCTCTTGAGGTTTTTGTTGGAGGGGATTTAGCCTTTTGTGATGGTAATCACATGGTTGGGTCTTATATTTAATAGTAGTCCCGTGGTGTTGGACACATGGATTTGGATACCCATTCCTATGGAGTCCCTATCAAGGAAGGAGAGAGGGAGATCTAGAAAAGTATTCTCTAAGGAGACATGCATCTGATCAGGCATATGTCATAATCATAACTAGCCTCTAATCCCACATAAGTTATGATCGGTGATAGAATCAGTAGTAATTCAATGATCAAGAAAAACATGTGATCTTCTTCATCCGTTAGTGGATGAGTTCGGGATGATGTGAGATATAATGTTATTTTAATTTACATGTCTCGTTTCTTGTTTTTATAACCAAGATAGGTACATCTAGCTACCCATTTTCTATGATCAATTAGAAAGGATAGGTTATTACTCCATGAGGGATTCCCTCTACTCGAATCCTAATAAGATAGGATGATAAGACACTAACCCTAATCAAAGGGAAAAGTAAGCATCTAACCCCCCCCCCCCACCATCTGAAGAGGAGAAGTCATTGGTCTTAGAGACAAGATGATGGACAAAACCTTGACCTTTGTTTTTTAGAGATGAAAAGGGGGGGAATCCCTAATGCTCTTGTCTAAGACTGTGATGTCCCTAGAAATGCCTCCATGGTTGGAACCCTCATTACCATTGGAATTTATAATTGAAAATACTTTGAGTATTGCACCTGTAATGGAGGTTAAATGATGAAACTCTAATTCCATGGGAATATACAATCGAGAGTACACACTGGTGTTCCCTATTCTTTAATCATACATATCCTAAATCTATGGGAGAGGTCTTGGATTAGTCCCACTAAAATGAATAATCCATGGAAATATATTCCCTACCATTGGAAGTGTAAAATAGGAATCAAATGATTCTCTCATAGATATATCCTGGTTAAGAAAAAGTGGAATAATTCTAGTAAAGTATGGGTGATCTAGAGGGGTATCACATAGGGTTATCCTACGTGGTCCATAAGTGACTTCTAGAAAATAGAAAACCTAGTTAAAACATGTGGGTGAGGCCTTGATCTTGGATCTAAGGGTTTTCTTAGGTTTCCATGGAAGGGCCTCGTGCATCTCTTGGGTTTAGAATGGGACCTTCATGCTAGTATCTATTGATTAGTGAGGATCGGTTCCTTGTATAGGTGTTTTGTATTTCATACCTTTTAGGGAATTTTATCCCACTATTTCCCTTAATTACCTCTTCTCTTGGGTTTTGGGGAGCTTCATGGATGGTGTCAATGGTCTTGGCGAAGGACTAGGGAGAGCAGAACATCCAGGATTCTCTAGGTTTTTTTATCATGTGAAATGAGGACCCCAAGGTCTTATTTATAACTAAAAATGGGACCCTAGCTGAAGGAAGTTGTCCATATAGGTCCATCGTGCAAGTTACATATGCAGGTGTCACGTACAGGTGTGGTTTTTTCCTTTAGGGACGTGTAGGTTAGGCATGTGTTAGCCTCTTGGTGCATAGGCTGGGTACACACAAGTCGACCTAGGTGAGTTCCATGGTTCTCCTTGGAAACATTAAACTCTTTATTATTTGAGGTATTTTATATTAAATATTTTTATACACATGTGAAAAAAAAATTAGTGTCAAGAAAAGACCCCCCACGGGGTTGGATCTGATTGGATGAAGATTTTCTGATCTCGAGGTAAAGGAATGAAAATATCATGAGGGTCATGCAAGTCCTCCATGTAGTTCGTCCATAAAATCATTCCATAGAGTTCGGTATTGTAGGTAAACCTTGTCTATAAATAGGGTTGATCATCTGGCATTTCTCTCCTCTACTTTCACTGTTCTTTTACTCCAATCACAACAGTCATTTGTGCTTCCCTCTGAAGGATCCTCTCAAAAAATCACATGGTATAGCTACATGAGAAACCAACCAACATGATATCATTTGGGAGAGTAGACCATGCAAGGTTAGTGGATTGTTACAGTGGCCTATGTGAGGTCACATCCTTTTCCAAAATTTTAGAATTTTCCAAATTAATAAAATTCTTGAAGTCTCTTTTCTAGTTCCTAATGGCAGGTCAGATGGTTTCCCACAAAAAAACTATTACTTTTGTTTTAGAGATTCTTAAAACCATCAGACCTGATTATTGTGACATGTGTGAATCTAATCTTCTGAACATAGTGAAGTATTTGGATATGTACAAGCATGATTACCCTCTAAGTGACAATATTCCTCTGATTCACTCCCCTGCCTTAAGAGGTATGAAATTTATCTTTCATGGATCAAGGGGGACATTATGGATGAGGCATAGAATCATGTTGATGAATCCATCCCTTTGATTGAAGGATTTCAAAGAGATGAAGTTGCATCTACACCGATTACTATAGAGAGGTCGTAGGGTCCTGGAAATTTCATATTTATATCATAAGGTGTCATGTTCTAGTTACCAAATTTCTTCCTCGAGGTATTTCAAATCTATCACATACACTAGAGGACCCTAAAGTAACCAATACTAGCCATGTTTCCACTTTAGAAGGGGTTGACAGTCTTGAATAGTCAAATGAATGTGTCGGTATTATTTCTAATTCTATATGTTTTAAAGAAGTAGTGCTCGCTAAGCAATCAGTAGACAGAATTGATGTTAGATCCAATTTATGTAATGAACCATGCATCTCAGATACCCCTATTGGTGAGGCTAATATGATATGTGAGGCTTTATATAATGAATTAGATCAAATTGAGTATAGGTTGAAAAATATTAATATTCTCACCTCTCTGGATGAGTTCCATGACTTTGATAAGAAATTTGACTAATGTGAGTTTTCTATTTTCTATGTTTCCAAACACACCTGACCTCTTTACATTTGATGTCTCGCACCAGAACTTGACTCGTGCTGCTTTGATCATAGAAAACATTTCCATGTAAATTTATAATCAAGTAATACAAGACCATCCTAATCTAATTTCTAATGTAATAACATATGAGGGACTAAAAGTAACAGGTTCCCAAGATCCCTCCATCTATATTTATAAGAAAACATTGGGGGAATTCCTTTCCATGAGATCCCCACTCAAAACATTGAGATTGAGGATGTCAAAGAGGCATCAATTCCAATCGTTGATCTACCAGTGGGTGGGTGTTTTCTACTACCTAGGTAGTTTCAATTCCTTTTCTATCATTTAACCCCTTGAGATTAATAAAAGGCTCTATCGGTTACCCAGTTCCATAAACATTGGTGGAAGATACTAAGAGGTGAGCTTCCATTCCAATTAATCCAAGACTGTTAGGAAAATATAATTTTTTTTAAGAGGGAGTGGATTCAGGTTCCTCATTGAGTGTGTCAATAATAGAGTACATTTCTCTCTCAGAGAATGGTTCTGAGTCGGACTTGGAGACACAAGATGACCTTCACACCACATTCTATATTGTCAAGTGAGATATCTCAAATATAATTTTAGAGACACCTTTCAAAGATCTATCATTGTGGCTTCACTGAATTCTAAAAATGTTTACTATTTTGGGGGTATGGTGGGTTTGATTATCACATTATCCACCATACTATGAAGTAAATAATTCTTCAATGAGAGGATGAGAAAAGATCAAAACATGATAAGACATAGCTGGAAGGTCCGTTTTGGAGATATTATAGTTTTTTTATCCCAAATGGATCTCGGTTATACCAAGGAGGTGGAGAAGTATCAGCACTAACTAGATGATAAATCTATACAAATGTTATTCCTTCAAGAATAACTAAAGGTCAGAAAGAAAGATATTGTCCAAACCCATCATTCCTTGAAGTGGGTCTCAACATAAGGCATTGATTCTATTATTCCATAGAAGGCGAAACTCTGTCATGTTGAAGATCTTGTTTCCATACAACTGGTTGGGTTTTAGAAAGCTGTGGAGAATGTTCAAGACATAGTTAAACTACTCAAGGCCTATGTCAAGGGACACCTATAAACTTTGGTGGAGTGAATCCATCATATGTAATATCCTTATCATTTAACCATATTAATTAAAGGATTATTTTTTTCATTCATTTATGTATTCATGTCATTATTGTAATCCTAATACAAAACTAAAAATGACTCATTCAATTGAATTTAATTATTTCAAAGTGCTAAAATTACATATATAAGGATGAGAGTGCTCTAATTTTTTCCTACGCATTTTTACCTAGAAACCATATTTTGACTATTTCTAGGGTCATATAAGAGACCCTACACACTTTGTACCTTTTATGTCATCAACATAACTTTTTTCTAAGTCAAAATAAAGACGACATAGCATGTGAGACTTTAAATTTTCTTAAGCATCCCTTTGTGGGTTTTCATCCTAATAAGTTTATGCCTTTTTATTTTCATTAATTAATTTTTGTCTAAACTATGAGGAATGTACATCTAGTCAGCTGAGACTATACTTTCACTCAGGGCGAACTTTTGTGGGTTTTCAACCTTGTGAGTATTGTGTCTCTTTCTTTGGGAAGTTTAGAGTGTTGAAAGATGAACTAATGTGATTGGTGTTTTACATTGAATATGTTTAACCATGAGTTAGGGAATGATGACCCAAGAAGGGAATTTTGTCCAATAATCTTCCATCATTATTCAGATACACATAAGGGGGATTTTTTGAGTCATGATTTTGTAATTTCTGGATCTGAAACATGATGTGAGATAATAATACAAGGAATAATCACTCACCATATTCAAACAGAGGTTTCCAGCATAATGTTGAAATTGGGTCTTATTGATATAGAAGAGGTATCTCCTAGTAATAAATGTACCCCTTATTGACAGGATATTTTTTTGGCAGCTCATGTAAGGACAAACTGAGTTATATCAATGAATAGTCAAAAAAAGGGTTTCCTCAGGAATCTGACATTCTATTACTAATGATGGTGGAGTTTATAAAGATTTGTATTTCTCAAGACCATGGAGGGTGGTTTTTTAAGGTAATTTGTTTTATAATTAAGGGAGAATCTGTTCTGGCAGTGGTCATGAATGGTTAATTTGTTACTACACAAATTTTGTGTATATAGAGGAGGGGGAATTTTGTTTTGATCATAAGATTTTAAATTAGGGATTCTAGGAGAATTCCAAAAACTCCCTACAATATCAGGGTTGTGTACATGAATGGAGAACACACATGTTTTGGTTGTTGGGTTTCTAAACCTAGATTAGATAATCTAGGAATCACTACATGTCTCGATGTAATGAGCATAAAGTTATATGTAATTATTTGGGGTAATTCAGTGGATGACCAGTATCAAAAAGAAAGGATCACCCCTAAAAAGGGATAAAACATCATGTGGTTTAATTTTGTATGACCAAAACATTGACCATGAAGTTTAAAATCTTACAGAAAGGATATTGAGGGATATTGTTGAAGGTCATTTAGCTTTCAATGAAATATTAGTGATTTTCCTTTCATGGAAATCTATCCAAGATTGTTCCATCATTTTCATGAATGAAGGAGGAGAATATAAGGTATAATCTAGGGGTTTTCGGATCCATGAAAGGATACAGGAAAAGTGTGTAAGAAATGGATTCAGACCAATGTTTGAAAATTTGGTTCCCATCATAGTTTTGTTTTGGGATTATAGAGATAGAAGAGGTATCTCCTAATGATGAATGTGTCTCTATTTTACAATACCTTTTTGTGGGTGACTTATAAAAATACATGCTAGGTTGTATCAATACATAGTCAAAAAAATGCATCCTATGCTTGATAGACCCATTTTGTGGGAGACTTATGAAAAGAAAAACTGGGATATATCAATTCATAGTCAGAACAAAGGTATCCCTGGAAATATGAAATTACACTATTGATGGCAGGGGAAAGCTTATGGAGATTCATATTTTCAAAGACATGGAGTTTGGTTTATGGAAGGAATGTGCCTAAATATGGAAGGATCATTTCATATGAAAATTACCTGAGAATGGGGAGAAATGTTTTTCCCTACGTAGTTAGAACTTATATGTGGGGGATGATTTTTTATTTGGGATAGTCCCACAAAATAGAATCCTATAATCTCTATATATCACATCAAAGAGAGAATCAATCCACATGTAGTTTTTGGAATGATTCTCTGTACTAATTGAATTCTTGTGTGGAGAAGGGGATTTTTTTTCTTTTGAATATGGGCTCATGAGCAGGGTGAGAACCCGTATTGGACCCTCCTATATAGATCTGGATTCTATCTAGAAGAGTGGTGGAATTTCCCATATTTGGGATGGACTAGGATATAGGATCTAGGTGTCACTATGTTTCTCATCAAAGTGATAATCAATCCATAAATAGTTCTTGAATTTACATCATATAAGAGGTGTTAACCATGTAGTTTGACTTCATGTGGTAAGGTTGTTTGGTGTGAGTTTTAAGGTCTTGCATCCAGGACCATGTTAACCCTAGTGTAAACTTATAATACTTGATCATGTGGGTAAGCCTCACCAAAACTACTAATCTCATGTGATCCATTATTGGTGTGAAAACCAAGGACTGGAAAAGGTTTAATTCACCACATAAATATGATTAAAATAAAGGATAGGGAAATTTTGTAATGTGGTGGTTGGACCATGTGTAAGATCCAAGTGTCGCTGCGTATCTCATTGGAATGAGAATCAATCCATATATATTTCTGTAAAACCATGAAGTTTAACATCATGTGTAAATGAGGAAGGTTACTCAATGTGAAAAGGAAGGTATGAATCCCTAAAAATTATTTCCATGTATTAAAGAAATCATATCTTGAGAGGCATCCCATGTTTGTGATATGAGGCTTGTTGAGTCTATTTCCAAGGGTATATTGTTCTTGGTACACATGGTAAGACGTCACTTTTATCTCATGTGCTGAATACATTTCCATACAGGTTAACATCATGTGACTAGGATAACATGGTATCTCATAGTTTTAGGCCATATGGATAAAACCAAATTTCATGGAAATAGTGAGGTATATTATTCTTACTAGGCCAAGGATGTCTCTATATAATTTAAATGTGAAGAAGGAAATTGTAAACCATAGTCTTAGGGATTCCCAGTTTAGGATAAGTGGTATGGGACAAGAATGCAAGGAATAACCATAGAATTGTTCAAAAAGAAATTTCCCATCATAAAATTGTTGTGGATTTTGGAGATAAAAGAGGTATCTCTTATGGATTACTTTGCCTCTAGTGATACTCCCTTTTGGTGGGAGAATTATGAAAAGAGAAATTGGGGTGTATCAGTGAATAGTCAAAACAAATTCATACACTGAATGGAAATCCCTTTTTGTGGGAAACATATGAAAATCCAAACTCTGGTGTATCAATTAATAGTCAAAACAATGTATTCCTATTGAATATGAAATTATATTACTGATGGATAGAGAAATATTATGGAAATTATAAATTCCCTAAGACAATGAGTATTATGTGTGGAAGGAATATGTCCGGGCATAAATAAATCATTATGACCAGAATTGTCCATGGAGTGTGAAATCAAATCCATAGATATCTATATGTTTTCAAGATAGGGGACACACATTTTATTTCATGGTTGGGACTATGACCTAGGTTCTAAGAATCACTATATATCCTATTTGAGGAGAGAGTCAATCCACACATAGTTCTTATAAGGCTCTCTATGAAATTCTGACATGTATACATGGAGGGGAGTTTTTTTACATTGCTGATGGACCTAGGATTAGAGATTTAAGAGTCACTGTATATCTTTTCATGGAAGGAATCAAGCCACATGTATTTCTAAAACTATGGTGTGGTGGGAAACCATAACCAAAGATTGTGATCTTCTCTAGCATGGATCAAAATGTTGTGCAGTTTTATGTCATGAAACAATGATGTTAACCATATTGTTTTAATTCATATGGAAAATATTTCATCATATAATTTAATTCCTTATGACTAGGACATTAGGATATGTAGTTTAAATTCTTAAAACTCAATCCATTTCAACTTGTAGTTTTAGGTCATATGACTGGGACCATTTGATGTGCATTTTAAGGTCATGCATCCATGACCATATTGATATGTAGTTTAACATTGTTCAATAAAGATGATAGAACCATGAAATTCAACATCATATGGTCAGGAAGACAGTATCATTAATTTTATTTTCTTGTGAAGTGGAATAAGTGGAGTTTTTATCACACAATGTATTTCTTAAAAAATCTTGCATTGGTAGGGTCCATAACAAGCTATCCATCCATTGAGATTAGATAATAAGCTCTATTAAACTAGACCTTGTGTATGTAATAAGGTCTCTACCACTTTGGATCAAGCTTTGGAGGATTCCATCCTGGTATCATCAGAGTCCTGAGGACTAGTACCATCTCTCCTGGGAGGAATGAGTATAGGAATAATTTCTTATTAGAAGCCCATGATATCCGATTTTGATGGACCTCCAAGTGATGAAAACTATGCAATATTTTTTAATCTAGTGACTCTAATTCATTTAATCATTTTTGGGATATAACATATGTGGATAGTTGATCATAGATTTAAATTTGGATTGAGGGAAACTTGAACTCAATGGTAAGGACATCTATAGTCTTGTATATATGTGAATATGGGGTCTCCCATGTGATAGTGTGATTTTTGGTACTTTAGGCCCACAAGGCATGAAAGTGCTTCCCATGACAAAACTTTTTATCTTTATCCACCATATTCTAGAGTCTGTTTGACGATTATGGTTGAAGGCCTCAATCTGTCCATTGTCCACTACATGATAGTGAGATGAATGGTTGGATTTGATATTATACTCCTAATATAGTTTCTCCAAATTTATAGAATAGAAATTGGCCCTGTTTTCATCAGTATTGTATGAGTGAAACCAAATCTAGTAATGATATTGTGTTTCATTAAGCTGAAAATGATTTTTTCACTAAATTATTTGAGGGGTATTGCTTCATTCCATTGGGAGAATAAGTTTGTAGAAGTTAGGATTTATTTGGACTCCTTGTATATATCTGAAGGATGAGGTCTTACAATATCGATTCCTAATATGTAAAATTCCTAGGAATATTTGGTTGTGTGTATAAACTCTGGGGGTCGATGGATGATGTTGGCGTGCACCAGGAATGAATGAAAATTCTTGGTGAATTTTTTGTAATCCTACACCATTGAATGAAATAAGTATCCATGCATCTATATTTCATTAGAAATCCTGAAACCTAACTGGTAGGCACCACAGACTCTCATATTTAACTCTTTCATGACAGCAGCAGTATCTTTTCCATCGATGAACCTAATAAGAAATCCTTCAAATTCTTGTTTATAAATATTTTTCAAGTTATTCGGGTCATCATAATGGGAAATTTTGGTCGATCATCGTTGGTTATACTCTTTTATAGATCTTTATAATGAGAGAACTCCATTTTGGAGGTAGTCCATAATGGGTACCATCCAACCAGTGGTAGGACCATCTAGTTTGGGGATGGAGTTGACCTCATTGATTTCTTCCATGATGACATTGAAAAAATGTGATAACAATTGATGATGTGAAATGTTGATGATTGTTTCATCCCAATCTGGATATACTAGAGTCATGGATGCATTAACCAATGCATTGGCCTAATAATTCTATGATCGTGGGATGTGATTAAATGTCGGCTATGAGGGGAATTATACCATTAAACCCCAGGCATAGTCAAGAAGGGGGGTTAGCTCCTCCTTTTTGACCACATAATCCTTGTTGATCTACTTGATTACCAAATATAAATTTACTTTCACATTAAAGTGATCCACTATAATTTGAGGTTCCAATTTTATCCCTGTAATGAGGGACTGACATTCTCCTTCATTGTTTGTACAACCTTCTGACAAAATGAAGGAGTAATGCAAGACAGTATTTTCTAGAGAGATGAGCATGACTCCCAACCCAAATTTTTTGATATTTTGTTCTTCCTTTCTCTTAACTATTGGGATCTTGGATGTACCATTGAAATACATCTCCCATATATGGGATCCCACGTGAAAAGAGAATATCTCTTCATTGGGAAATTTGGTATTCAATGACATTTCATTTGTAGATAGATTTATGCAAGGAATTCCTCCAAATCCTATCCATTTACCACTTTATAGGTAAAAAATATAATTTTAAAATACTTCAAGATCACCTCCCACTATTCCAAATATCCAATCAATATAGGAAAACTGATAATGTATTTGAGTGGGTTATTGTTAGGCTCCAACCAGAACATGTGGTGTTTTAGGTAGTGCATCAACTTCTGAACTAAAAATATTAATTCCATTAATCTCTTCATGATACTTGAATAATGAGTTTTTTTATCATGGTTTGACTAAGATAATATAGACTTTTTTTCATTCATGGCTTCATTATTTTGTGTGAGGAAATAACCTAGTGATTGTTCTATGTATTTCACATAGAAAATGAGAGGTTTCCCCTCAATAAGTGGAATTAACACTTGCTGAATCGAGAGATATTTCTAGAGTCTTTAAAATGATTCCTAATAGTCTTCAGTCCAATGATATGTGACCCCCTTATTCATCAACCTGATGAAGGTAAAACACTTTCCTACAAGGTTTACTATAAATAGTTGAATGTAGGCAAGTTGTCTATCTAGACCCCTCAACTATTTGAGGTTTCAAGGTGGTGAAATATTGAGGATAGCCTTTTTATTCTCAGGTTTGACTTTGATTCCATGATAGCATATGATGAATCTAAAAAATTTCCCTGAGGTGACCCCAAATGCATGTTTCAAGGGATTCATCTTCAGGTTGTGTTGTCTTGGTTTGTTGAAGAAGATCTCAAAATCAGACTGGTGGTTTTAACATTATCAATACTTAACCCCCAAATCATTAATGCAGCGTTAGAAAACCTCCCAGAAAGGGTTTAAAGATGTGATGTATGGAATGTTGAAATGTAGTGTTGGAATTCTTTAATATAAAGGGTATTACCTAATAGAAAAATAATCCCTAAGGGGCCCTGAAGGTGAATAGGTCTTCATATTCTAAGGAAATTTGAATTTTATTATACCCCTAATACCTATCTATAAATGAGAGGGATTGATATCTAGTTGTTTCATCAATAAAGAGTTTCTTAATTAGAATTTGGAAATTATCATTCGGATAGTTTTGGTTGAGATCTCTGAAGTTGATGTAAACCCTAATTTTCCAATTATTTTTCTTCACTGGGATGATATTGGCTATCCATTTTGATTAATAGGCTTCTCAAATGAAATTGGATATGATAATCTTGTCAACTTCAGCCTCGATTTTGAAGTTATGAGTTTGGTGTGTCCTTTTGGATACATATTTGTAACACTGGTGGTTCTATGGAAAGATTAGGTGGTGAGTGGCCTCCTCAGGATCGAAGCTTGGAATCAATGTGTAATTCTAGGAGAACACATCCAGATGTTTCTTCATAAAGGAGGTGTATACCTCTTGTTATTTGGAAGATATATCTACATTGATCAAAGTGAGTCATGAGTCCTCTTTTGTACCCAGGTTTATTTCTCTAAGTTCATCAATGGTGACTGAGGAACCTTCCTTTAATGTTAGGGGGAATCCATGAGGTCCTCCTCCGCTTCCTCTATCTCTCTCTCTCCCTCTCCCTCTTCTTCATCTTCCTCTTCCTCTTTTTCCTTACTCATAATGGGATTAGGTAATGAAGGAAATTTATCATAATTAGGATAATGGTTAATATTTTCACATCTGGAATTTGAAGCAGCATCCTCCAACCCAACTAGTGATGTGGGGTTTCTTTGAAGCTCTTAAAGAGAGATGAGGGATAGAAAATGTGCATATCCACTCTCTCTTGGTGTCATGATAACCTATTATGATTCATTTGATGTGGTAGGGATCTGTTTAAGCTCAAGGGATTGAATGAGGACATTTTCAGCCATGCTTTTACCACTATTTGGATAATTTATGTCCTCTTTTGTGCTATGAGACTCATTTGTTATGGATGATATCATGAAGGTTTTTGAACATGAGCTCGAATTTTGGCCCATTCTTTAAATATGACTGGTGGGAATCATGTATTGTTCACTGATCTATTTTAAGGGGTTTTTCAAAATCATTTTTATCCCATTTAGGGTAGTGACCCTGGTAAAACTGTCATTCATGGGTTATTTCCCTCCCCTCTAATACAATCCTACATCAATATACTACATTTTTTCAGGATTCAAATGGTTATTTACCACCCAACAATGTCCCAATTTGACCATTAATATGATATTTTAGGCATTTGTGGTATGATGAGGGGATTTATATATTCTAATGCAACCAAGGTCGTCTGAGCATAACATTGAAAGTTGAATCTTGTAGAAAAACCAAAAAATTTGAGTCAAATATAAGGTCCCCAAACTAAGAACTAAGATTGATTCTTATGAGAGGATTTTTCTCACTCTTGTCATAACCCTATAGAATTAGAGTATAAGGGGGAAGTGAGATTTTTTGTAACCCAGTTAGTGAAGAATTCAAACTGGAGTGAGGTTGACCCCTGAGCCATTATCAATGAATAATCATCAAAAATCAACATTGTTTATCCTACCAGACACATACATGTGTCTTATGAGTCCCTATATAATGGAATATTTTTTATATTCTATGAACAATATGATCATGTGGAATTCTATAGGATTGATATTTTCACAATTTATTTTAGTAGCATCAAATTCAGCTTCAAATTCCTTACGGCTTTACAAATCCTTTATGAGTGCTTCCCAAAAGTCATTTGATAGGCTTAGAGCATCCAAGATTGACAACTTTTCTAGAACTAGGGTTAGTTTCCTTAAAATTTCATAATTATGGGCTAAATTTTTGTGCTTAACAACATGAGGATACTCTCTTGGGGTCACTTTAAGAATTGAAGTACTTGAAATGAAAATATCAATCCTTGGAATAAGAGTTAAAGTCACTTCTATACTTGGTGAGTTAAGTCTTCTAGGTCATCCTGCACACTGAGGTTAATTTGATGATGGAGCCCTATCTAATTGAACTTCAAGGATAATCAGTCCAAGGAAACTCCTAGCATATGTAGGGGGTCTTTCCTTCTCCTTATGGACCTACTGGAGGGATCTTCAATGATTTTAGGCAGTATAGACAGTTTGAGAAGGGATGAGGTCAGAGTATTGATTTCTTCCACAACCACATCCTCCCATATATCCTCAGCCTCTGTGTCATCTTCCCCTTATTCCCCAATTGAATGAAAAGATCTTAAGTGCAAATCCATACTCTTCACTATAGAAGGTAACTATTAATTTAATGATATTAATGGAACCAATGATCAATTCATCATCTGATGAGGACTCTATATGGAGATTCAACTCTTATTATACTATTTAGAGGGGGTGGTTTTTGTCCTTTCAGAATGAAAGTCATAAAATCAGAAAGTGTTAGATCCAAATTTGGACTTAGTATAGATTTATCTTCCTATGTTTTCTTCCCACCCTTCCAGCCATGTCGCTTCCTGGAAGACTAGATTTTGGAGGACTATGGTTCCAGTGAAGTTCATTGTACCATAGTGGAGTTGGTTGTGGACATAGTTGGTTATTTCAACCATGTTTGGAGGATAATATGAGTTATTTTGATTGTATTTCCAACTATCCAGTCACTAAACTTCTACAAACCTTTGATATTAACTTCTCATCATTCACCCTCCTCCTATGGATTGGTAGTAGAAACAAATTCTACCTATGCGAGTGTCTTTCTTAGATTTACATTTCTGAATTACACCATTTTTTTGTAGGATTTATTTGAAAATTAAGCATTCATGGATGGTGTGACTCAACATCCAATGGAAGGGTTAATATTTTAGGATAAATTCAAGACCATTATGATTGGACCTCTTGGGATTTGGAAATTTGATCACGTTTTTTTTCAAAGTTGTTATGAAGTAGATAGGGACGTGGTCATCTCAGAAAGAATAAACTTTATTCTTTAGTTCCTCAAAGTAATTTTTCCTCTGCTCTATTTACTCATCCTTGTGAGTTGGGGGTGGTTTATGTTTCCCAATAGAAGGTTCCTCCTAATATGATATGGGATTTAGAGTTGGAGCAGGTAAAGGGGATAGCTTAAGAGTGACTATCATAGCTTATGCTTTCTCTATTCTTTTCCCTTGAGATGATATAATTACTCATGACTTGGCCTTGGTTCAAAAGATAGAATCTTCAATTTTTTGAGCAATTGTAGTGATATCTCAAAAACCCTCCAATATATTTCACATGGATGAGTGGTGTGAACAACTCATCATGGATGTTCTCTCTATAGATTGACAAAAAATCTTCTTGGGGAAGTTGTAGGTTCATACAGTAGGTAAACCCTTTCCATAAAGTAATAAAATATAAGAATATCTCATTCTACCATTTTTTCAAGAGGTAGAGTATTATTGTCTTTTACAATATGAAGATGGATTTAAAGATAAACTACTGATATAGATCTTCTTATCCTATGATTGATCAATCTGGAAAATGGGTGTACCATATTAAGGATAGGCCTTGCAGTATTTATATTAATCACCTGAGTTTCATAGATTATTTTTGTGTAGGGGTTACCATCATGGGATCACGGTGGGACACAAAATTTTTCAATTGTTTTTTTAGATCCCAAACCATTAAAAATTGGAAAGTAATGGTTCCCAAAATTTGATGGGGGTGGGTTCAGATCATCCAATTCAAGGTAAGGCTTTCTTTCTGGTTGAACTAGTTCACACCATTATTCCATAACTTCAAATGGATCTATAAATGACTCAATAATATTTATATTCCCTTGAGGGATGTTTGGTGGAACAAGAGTTTGAGTAGGGGCGATAACAAGTAGAGCCATCTATGGCAGATATATTTGTACCTACCGTGGGTATCCCATGGGTGATGCTCCCTAAGGGTGTGTCTGACCCATCCATAGTTGTATTCCCATGGGGGGGAACTCCTGATATCTCATTTTATTAGTTTCCAAGTCTATTTTTCTTTGGTTCTTCACATTGAGTGGATATTATGGTTACATTTTAGTTGTTGGGTTGAACCCTCTTTCTTGAGGTACACTGGTTGGGAGTGTGAGTTGAGGCTCTGCTTGTATAATATATCTAGTAGGCCTTTTTCCCCAGAGTAATTCTATGTTGATTATTCTCAACTCATTCATATCATACTCCTTATAATAAAAAATTTCCTCAAGTGTGATGGGTTAAAACTCTTAGGGAGGTGGGTGAGGAACAACCTTACCTTTTCCCTTTTCTTTAGAATATTCTTACTGAGGAGGAATTAATGGAGTGGTAGAGAGAATTCCTAGATTCAATGAAAGCCTGTGGTTTCAGGTACACAGACCTCATTCAATAATTTTAATGTGGACCATATTATGAACCAAAACTTCTTCCTCATGCTCCTCTATATTGGTATCATGTTCTATAGCATCTACAGGGGCAGTGTTAACAATGTTCATTGATGCATAACACATTTCAGTCATATCTTCAATGTCTTTGAGAGATTTATTTTGTTTGTTCCCACCATGAGGACTCATCATATTATTTTTTGGTCCTATTGGAATGGTTTGAGAGTTGTAAATCTGAAGGGAATCTCCAGGAAAAAAAATCATGTGTATTCCAATAGAGGACACTGGGTCACAATACAGGATGAGCTATGAAGATACTATTTTTTGTAGTCCCCCTAGTCGAGAAAAGACCAAATTCCATTAAGGATTAGGTTGTTGAGGTAAAAAAATCCCCCAACCTTGAGGGTTGGTATAACAACCATACTCTTTATTACATATTTAAACATGATTTATTATATAAAATTGAACATAAGACAACTCTAAGGATTGAGAGGTCTATTATCTTGGGAAATTAGGAACATTACATAACAACTTACAACATAAAATATGACATATTAATTGAAAACTTCTTTTACATTACCACAAAATTAATTTATAATTATAATTTCATGGGATATCCTAAGGATGTACATAAGAAAAGGGTGAGCTATAAATCCCAGTAAGGGAGTAAATAAGGCATAACATGAAGAATACAGTACATGTTAGGCAATAGGAATATAAATGGAGCACAAGAGACACATGAACATAAATTCATGATATGTCATAACTATCATAACATTTAAATGTGGAAACGACATAACACATGATATTAGCATGATCTAAAGCTCATTGAACATGGTTTAGCATGAGTAAACCCTCATTGCACTTGAATTAGCATGAGTAAACCCTCATTGCACTTGAATTATCATGAGTAAACACTCATTGAACTTTAATTAGAATGCATAAACCTTTATTCTACTTGAATTAGCATGATTAAACTCTCATTTTACAAGGCTTATCATGATACTAAACATTACCTAATTCATTGGAGAACTATCAGGTCACACCCTTTATAAACATTTCATTTCATGCATAAGTGTGCCACATGGATTATATAACATAGAATCATTCAACATCATCATTTATTCCATGATAAAGAATGTAGAATACATACCTAAAAAATATAATAAATAAGTATATGTGATTAAATGTTAATACTCTTGATAGATAAATCAGCTTGGTATTCACTACATGATGATTTTTGGCATGGAAAACCATAGTGCAATTTCAACAGTATAACGGGGTGACATGATCATTCATAAAAATGGTTGATGCGAGAGAAAGGGATATCTCATCACAAGTAAATTAAATTGAAAGTAATGGGGTCATATATATACATGTCCCAACATATGGAATTTGGAAATATAATGCGTAACATAATAAAGAAACTTGAAGAAAGAGGAGAAATGGAATAACTCTAATGAACTTTCGGTATGGTAATAGGTGTACATGGGAGGGATTAATGAGAGAGAAATAGGTATCTCATCATTAAAACATAAGGAGGTAAGTATGTGGAAGGTTCAAAATCATAACCCAAAATTTTTAATTAAAAATAAAAAGGGTATAATAACATGAAGAAACATGGATAAAAATGAAAAAGGAAGGAATCCCTTATGAAAATTCGGCATGGAAACGAGTATACATAAGGGTTCATAAGAGGGATAAATGAGATTGAAAGAGGATATCATCATTTATAAATAAAATGGGAAGTAAAGATCATAAATAATAACATATCCCAATATAGGAACAAAATAAATTCAAATACATAACATGAAAAGAATGCTTTATAAAAGAGGAGGGTGGAAGATCCATTATGGAATTTCAGAAAAGTAACAGGTATGATTAAAGGATCATAGGGGGATTGATGAGAGTGAAAGGAAGATTTTATCACATATAAATAAAATGTAAATTATGATGGTCTTGGAACATCATAACACATCATATAAAAATTGAACTTAAGAGGCATAATGTAAAAGAGTATCTTGAATGGAAATGAGAAGAGTGAAATCCCTTACGAAATTTTGGCATAGTAATGGATTAGGTAAGGGTCAAAATGAGGGAGGATAAATAATACCACATTAAAATAACATAAAATTGATATTAATAAAATTATTATAAAATAATAACATTATAACCATTCATAATTACAATAACTACTTTCAAATAAGATGCTTGAATTTGAAAGGAGGAGAGGAAAGTGAGGATCCCTTACATGGAAGTGTGATGCCAAAGGCTTGGTAGAGGCTTGAGATAGGCTTATTGGGAGCTTGGGGAACCTTGGGAGGATGATAGAGAGATTATGGAAGTAGTTTTTTGAGCTAAAAATGGTTTGAGTGAAGATGAATGTAAGATTGGGTGGGTTTATATAGGAAATGAGAGGGGAATTCTTTAATATTTCACAAAATTAGGTTTTGGAATCTAAATAATTAAATATTAAAAACCACAAAACATACCATGGTTTTTTTCCCATGTTTTTTGACAAAGGGGAGTGTGAAACATTTTTTTATAAGGACAATGGCATAACTTATTAAAATATAAGGCTTTCTTATGTGGAGGTGAGTCACACTCTCAAGGAAATCATTTTAAAATGTTAAAATATTTTATAAGTCTTGGAGCGTCCACTAAGGCATCATAAAATTAATAAAACAAATCTAAAAAAATATAATTTTAAATTTCAAACATATATTTTCTGAATATACCTTTTATAATATTTTATTACATCACTATTGGGTCATTATGATGTCATAAAACACATTATATATTGATACAGTATTTAATTTTTACCCAAAAATTTGATTGTCTCAGAAAATTATGAAAAATTAACCATTGGATAATTTAAATGTCCCGATTCCAAAAATAATATTAATTTTATCTAAATAATTTTATTAATATCGGAATTTTGACTTTTAAAATAAAAACCGTGATTTACTGAAAATTGACGAGTTTTGACAAAAACAGTTTCCAAACCTTAATAAAATTTACATTTGACTTCATAAAAATTATATGATCATTTATAAAAATTAAATAATAATAATATTTTATGAAAATATTATTTATTACAAAAATTCATTAATTCTTCAAAATAAATTCTTTAATTAGAAATACAATTTTAGTTTTATCATAAAAAAAATATAATTCATATCGAACTGAATACTTAATCATTTATATAGTAAAAAGGATAAGGAATATAATCACCACTTATAATTAAAATTATTTTTTTATAACACTATTATAATAACAATATTAATAAAAAATCATTTTAATAAAATAATTTATATATTTCTAAAAAGTGCCATTTTACCTAAAAACTCAATTTATCTAATTCATTATATTTTTAAGAAAAACTATTGTAATAAAGGAATTGATGGAATAATAATTTTATATATATAAGGGATTAATCAAAAAATTAACTAATGCCTTGTTACATAACCCCTTATAACACCTGCATAATACCTAAGGGTAAGGTGTATGATGGTGATAGACTCTTGGGGCAGCTCGGATAACATTTCTCGGGTGGTATTCTATATTATCTTCCAATTCTCATGTAGGTGATTCTGGTCAAGATTAACGTGTTGAAGCTCAGCTTGGGATTGGTCAAGAGTGAATCCCAGTGATGTTTCATCCTTTTAGAACTTTGGAAAATGAGCATCATATGACTCCAGTCTACTGGATGTGGCCATCCTCTCTTTTGTCTGTGTAGAAAGGATTATTTTTAAAAACATTAAATTTATATAAGTCATGTGATTACAATTAAATGGATATATTATCAATGATAATGATACTTAATGGTCATTTAAACCCAATTATAAATAAAAAAAGATCGTATGTGTTTTCTATATCCATAAGAAGTTTAATTAAATAAAAGAAAGCGAATTTTATTCATGAATGTTCGGGTCGTTACAACATTCCCCCCTTAATAAATTTCTCCCTCAAAATTTACTTTTCCTACACTAATATAAATGTGGGTAACTTTTCCTCATCAATTCCTCTAGTTCCCATGTTTCTTATTCAAACATGTGGTTTTTTCACAACACTTTTACGAGGGGCATTATCTTATTTCATAGAACTTTTTCCTTACTATCCAAGATTTTCACTGACTTATCTTCATTGGATAGGTCTTTATCTAATGGTACCACCTCTAAATTGATTATATGAAAGGGATCAAGTATGTACTTCTTCAAAAGTGATACATGGAATATGCCATTTACTTATGGCAGATTCAGTGGGAGTTCTAGTCAATAGGTCACTGCTCCAACGTGATCAAGGATCTCAAAAGGGATGATGTACCATGGACTAAGGTTTACCTTATTCTCAAATCTCATAAATCTATTCCACAATGATATGCGGAGGAATACCATGTCTCTAACATCAAACTCTAGGTCTCGTTAATAGTTGTCAGCATAGATATTTTGTCGACTTTGAGCAGCTTTAATGTGCTGCTGGATGGTCTTAACTTTATCCACCATTTCTTATACCATTACTGGACCTGGAAGTTTTCTCTCCCAAACTTCATCCCAACATGCTGGTGTTCTACACCTCTTCCCATAAAGGGCTTCATAAGGATCAATTTCGATACTTTATTGTAAATTGTTATTGTAAGAGAACTCAACCAAAGGAAGATGTTGATCCCATCATCTTTTGAAGTCCATTGAGCTTGCTCTTAACATGTCCTCAAGTTTTTAAATAGTCTGCTCAGATTGGCCATCAATTTGAGGATGATAAGCCGTACTGAAGTTCAGCTAGAATTTAGAGCATGTTGGAGACTCTTCCAGAACTTAGAGGTGGATCTTGGATCTCGATCGAATACAATTGATAGTGGTACTCCATACAGATCTAACACTTATCTAATGTATATCTGTGCGAGTTGATCCAATAAAAAATCCTCCCAAATTTCAATGAAGTGTGCAGTCTTTGTAAGATGGTCTAAAACAACCCAAATAACATTGTTTCCTTTGGATGTCTTCGGAAGTATGGTGACAAAGTCCATGGTGATGTTTTCCCATTTACATGTTGGTATGGGTAATGGTTTCATCATCCCCTTAGACTTATGCCTCTCATCCTTCACTTGCTGACATACCAGGCACTTTGATGTATATTTAGCGATCTCCTTCTTCATATTATCCCACCAATAGTTATCTCAGAGATCTCAATAAATATTTTTTCTTCCTAGGTGAATGGATAAATTCAAACTATATTCAACATCAAAAAGATATTTCTTTAACTCTGGACTTGATAGAACACATATTCTTGACCCAAATCTCACAATTAATTTTTTATTAACATTGAACTCCAAGGATTTCCCATTTATGATAGTTTCTACTTTCTTCTAAATTCCCACATCATCCTTTTGAGCATCCTTTAACCTTTCTAAAATAGATAGTTGACCAATCATTTGTGAAAGGATTGATGATTTTCCCTTCTTTATGATTCCCATGTCCATCTTCATCAAATCTAAGAAGATTGGATCCTTTTCAATTATCATAAATGAAATAATTGCTAGGTCCTTTCTACTTAAAGCATATCCCACCTTGTTCACTTTCCTAGGGTGGTAATGGATTGAGAAGTTACAGTCTTTGATCATCTCCAACCATATTCATTGGTGCATGTTCAAATCTTTCTATGTGAATATATAATTGATGATTTTTTGATCTGTATATATTTCACAATTCTCCCCAAATAGATAATTCCACCTGATTTTTAACATAAATATCATTACCTCCAACTCCAAATCAAGCATGGGATAGTTTTCCTCATGAATTTTCAACTTCCTTGAGGCATAGTCAATGACTTTGTCCTCTTTCCTCAAATTACATCAAAGGGTCCTTATAAAACTTTCAAGAAGAACATTTCCACAGACTTCAACATGTGATACAACACTTGTACAAGTTTTTCCCTAATGATTTAATATTATTTCTACTATGGAATCAATGTTCTTAGAAAAAATAAAAGATATACTAATAGGACATGAATTGAAATACATTACGACATACACTACTTTGAAGTAGTGGTTACATGTAATTAATTCATCATTATCCATCGTAGCATATGAATTCTTGTGCTCCCTTGATCATAGAGATTGTTGATGCTCATCATGCTTCTCGGTCCTTGCAACAGAGCATTGTCTTGGGTAATTCCTAACTTATCCACATTAATATCATATAACTGTGTAAGATTCCTTAGATGTAACTTTTTTTCCATCCATCACATTATCCATTCTTTCATGGAAATTGGATACTTTTTTCCATTCTGTTCCGCACATAAAACATGTGTTATTCCATTTGTGACATTTCCCTTAGCGCCTCTTTCCACACTTGTTGCACAAAGAAAATTGGATCTTCTTACCCTTATCAACTTTATCAGATGGACTTTTATGAGATTTCATTTTTCTCTTCCTTGATTTCCTTGATCATTAAACAAAGTTCCAATTATTAATCGCAGTTTTTGATAGCTGGTTTGGAATAATCACGATATGTACTACTTGAGCTCCCATTTTATTATGAATATTGTTGGGACATTCATTGCCTTGCCCTTCGCATCAGTTGTTAGCCATTTTCCTCATATACTTGGGCATTGGCTAAAATAAAAGATAAATTAGGGATCAGTATCTTAAACATTTTAACACATAAAGTGGAATCCAATGAAATTAAATGGATAACTTATAAATTACAGTTATCTCCTTAACTTATAATTTTCTAGACTTCAGTACATGTTATCCTTGATCTATCTCCTAACATAAATTCTTATTGATTTTTTTTCTCCCTTAATAATGGTTTATACAAAGCTTATGAATTTACTGAAACATATCCCCTCGGAGTGTGAAACCAAGAGTATATTAATGCCTGTTTTCATGCACCAGTTCCCATTCAAGTCTAGATGAAGGCGGTGTTTTTGGGTTCTACCCAAAGATATATCTACTCCATTTCCACCTCTACTTGTTCATATCCATATAGGGATGTATTTTATTGATAAACCACTTACTCTATACTCACCAAAATATATTAATGTTTTTCTTATACTTAGTCTTATCCCAAAGGCTTTCACTGGGGTTTTCTAATCCTAATCCTAAAAATAACTAAACCTATACTATGATACCAACTATAAAAACCCTACACTTTATTACATATTTAAACATGATTTATTACATAAACTTTCACAAAAGACAACTCTGAGGATCGAGATGTCTAGTGTATTGGGAAATTAGAAACATTACATAACAACGCAAAACTTAAAATACGACATCTTTATTTAAAACTTCTTTAACATGACCAAAATGTTCCTTCGTACTTAGAATTTTATGGGATAACCTAAGGACATAGATAAGAAAAAGGTGAGTTATAAAGCTTATTAAGGGAGTAAACAAGGCATAACATGAAGAATACAGTACGTGTTAAGCAATAGGCATATCAATAGAGCACAAGAGAAACATGAAAATAAAGGAATGATATAGCATGATTATCATAATATGGAAATGTGGAAATGACATAAAATGTGATATTAGCATGATTCAAGGCTCATTGAACATGGATTAGTATGACTAAACCCTCATTTCACTTGAATTAGCATGTGAAAACCCTCATTGCACTTGAATTAGCATGAGTAAAGCCTCATTTCACTTGAATTAGAATGAGTAAATCCTCATTGCACTTAAATTAGAATGATTAAACCCTCATTTCACATGGATTTTCATGATACTAAACATTACCCAATGCATTGGATCTCTATCAGAGCACACCATACATAAACATTTCATTTCATGCATAAGTGTGCCACATGTATCATATAACATGAAATCAATCAACATAATCATTTATTTCATGATAAAGGAATTTGGAATACATAGATGAAACTCTATAATCAATAATTATTTGCGCATAAAGGTGAATACACTTTATAGATAAATGGGCATGATATTCACTACACGAATATTTTGGCATGGAAAATCGTTGTATAATTTCAACCGCATAACGGTGTGACATAATCATTCATAAAAATGGTTGATGAGAGAGAAAGGGATATCTCATCACATGTACATGAAATAGACAGTAAGTGGTTCATATAGATACATGTACAAACACATGTAATTTGGAAATATAAGGCGTAACATAATAAAAAAAATTGAAGAAAGAGGAGAAATATAATAACTCTTATAAAATTTTGACATGGTAACGGGTGTACATGGGAGGGATTAATGAGAGAGAAAGATGTATCTCAACATTAAAACGTAAAAAGGGAAGTATGGTTAGGTGATTAATCATACTCCAACATTTTTAATTTAAAATAAAAGTGTATAATAACATGAAGAAACTTGCATAAAAATGAAAAAGGAAGGAATCCCTTATGAAAATCTGGCATGGTAATGAGTATACATAATGGTTCATAAGAGGGATAAATGAGAGTGAAAGGGGATATCATCATTTGTACATAAAATGGTAAGGAAGTAGGATATATAATAACATATCCCAATATAAGAAAAAAATAAATTCAAATACATAACATGAAAATAATGCTTAATAAAAGAGGAGAGTGGAAGATCCCTTATGGAATTTCGGAAAAGTAACGAGTGTACTTAAAGGATCATAGGGGGATTGATGAGATTTAAAGGAGGATATTATCATATGTAAATAAAATTTACATAATGGAGTTCATGGAACATCATAACACATCATATAAATATGGAACTTAATAATCATAATGTAAAAGAGTAGCTTGAATGGAAATGAGAAGAGTGAAATCCCTTATGAAATTTTGGCATAGTAACGGCTTAGGTAAGGGTAGAAATGAGGGAGGATAAATAATACCTCAAAAAAATAACATAAAATGGATATTAATAAAATTATTATAAAATAATAATATTATAACCATTCATAATTACAAGAACTACTTTCAAATAAGATGCTTGAATTTGAAAGGAGGAGAGGAAAGTGAGGATACCTTACTTGGAAGTGTGATCCCAAAGGCTTAGTAGAGGCTTGATAGATGCTTTATGGGATCTTGGGGCACATTTAGAGGATTATAAAGATAGTATGGTAGAGGTTGGTCAAGCTCCAAATGTTTTGAGTGATGATAAATGGAAGATTGGGTGGGTTTATATAGGAAATGGGAGGGGAATTCTTTAATATTTCACAAACTTAGGTTTTGGAATTTATATAATTAAATATTCAAAACCACAAAACATCCCATGATTTTTTCCCACGTTTTTTTCCAAAGGGGAGTTGAAAAAATTATTTTATAAGGCCAATGGCCAAACTTATTAAAATATTAGGCTTTCTTATGTGGAGGTGAGTCACACTCTCAAGGAAATCATTTTAAAATGTTAAAATATTTTATAAGTTTTAGAGAGTCCACTAAGGAACCATAAAATTAATAAAACAAATAAAAAAATTATTATTTTAAAGTTAAAATATATATTTTTTGAATATATCCTTTATAGTATTTTATTTCAACACTATTGTGTCATTATGATGTCATAAAACACATTATATATTTATACAGTATTTAATTTTTACCCAAAAATTCAATTGCCTTAAAAAATTATGAAAAATTCACCATTGGATAATTTTGACATCCTGATTCCAAAAATAATATTCATTTTATCTAAATAATTTTCTAAATATCTAAATTTTAACTTTTAAAATAAAAATCTTCATTTATTGAAAATTAATGGGGTTTAAAAAAATAGTTTCCAAACCTTAATAAAAATTGCATTTGACTTCATAATAATTATATTATCATTTCTAAAAATTATATAATAATAATATTTTATTAAAATATTATTTATTCAAAAAATTCCTTAAATTTTCAAAATAATTTATTTAATTGAAAATACAATTTCAGTTTTATCGTATGAAAATATAATTCTTAACAAAATGAATAATTAATAATTTATAGAGTAAAAAAATAAGTTATATAATCATCACTTATAATTAAAAGGAGTGTTATTATATCACTATTATAATAAAAATATTAATAAAACTTAAGTTTAATGAAATAATTTATATGTTTATAAAAAGTACCATTTTACCTGAATAAATCAATTTATCTCATTATTTATACTTTTAAGAAGAACTATTCTCATAAAAGAATTGATGGGATAAGAATTTTATTTATAAATGGGATTACACAAAAAAATAGCTAATTCTTTATTACAGAACCCCTTATAACACCTTCATAAGACCTAAGGGTAAGGTGTGTGATAGTGACAGACTCTTGGGGCGGCTCAGATAACATATCTTGGGTGGAAATCTCTATTAACTTCTAATTCTACCTTAGTCGATTATGTTCAATCTTAACATGTTAAATCTCAGCTTTGTCTTGGTCAAGATTGAAGCTCAGTGACACTACCTTCTTTTTGAGCTCTGACAAATGACCTTTTTATGGCTCGAGTTTACTGAATGAGTACATCCTCTCCCTCTTTCTGTGTCGAAAGAATTATTTTTGAAAACCTTAAATTTATATCAGTCATGTGATCATTATTCTATGGTTATATTATCAATTGTAATGATACATAGTAGTCATTTAAACCCAAAAAAAATAAAAACAAGATGTCGTGTTTTTTCTATATCCATAAGACATTTAATTAAATAAAATAAAGGGAATTTTGTTCATGAATGGTTGGGTTGTTATAGTTGGGGATGATCATGTTCACTTTTCACAAACTTTTGAGCTTATTTTTATGAATTTGAGGGTTGTGTTAAAAAATCCTTTATCTTTATAGGCTAGGGTTGCTCTTAGATTTCTATAGGTTTTGTTTTCATGACTGATTTATTGATTTTACAGATAATTGTTCGAACATGGGTTGGGTGAAGTATATTATTTTCATATGAGCCACCTAATTCCAAAGATATTGGCGATGCTTGATGATTTTCCTCCCATAGGCAGGATCCTTGCTCAAAATTTTTAAATTCATGGCATAATATTTTTTCAATGGATCACTCTCTTCTGTCTGGACATTTTCAAGAGTTTTTAGGGACGTTTTTTTCTAATCATGTCATTTTGTGTGAACAGGGTCTTTTTTTTAAGTCATCCTGAGGCTATGACATTATACAATGTCACTTTTGGTGGGATTTTTTTGTTGGGGAGTGTATTTAAATTAAACACTCTATTCTCACCCAATCCTCTGATATGAACACTATATTGGATATCAGTGATCAGAAGACACATTTATTTTATGGAATCAAGACATGTGTGTTGAAGGTATCCTTGATGTTTTCCCAGTTTTGGGTGTCATGTGGCTAGGAGGGCCATCAAGTCGATTTAGTAGTGCATCCCCTCTATTTAATTCATGTAGTAGGGATATTTTTTGTAAAGATATAATTTTTCTTATAAATTAAGAAGAGTGTTCCATACATTTATATGTATATAGTGAAAAAAAATCTTATGAAAATGCCTCTTTAATGCTATATTGGGGAGTGGATAAATGCCATAACATTACTACTATTTCATCTTTATACAACTATTTACACACGTTAAACATGTATTCTTTATCTTTATCAAGATATTCATCAATATGATCTAACCAAAGTGTACATTTCCCTACTACTTTTTTGTAAATAGAAAGATCAGTTGGGTCTTCCTATATCATATTGGAAGGTATGCTATCCATGGGTGATCTAGAGAATGACATTTTCCTTGGGTTGTCTTCTAGATGAAAAAGTATGTCACTTGTGGATGATGAGACCTCAGGCATGTCTGGACTTATTTTCCCAAGTGCGTCATGGTAGGAGGGATTTATCATCATTAAATAGAAATGGGGAGGGACTCTTTAATGAAGTAAAATTTCATTATAGGGAGGAATGACATCACCACTTGATTTCTGACTACAAGGACAGTTCCTATAATGTATACCCTAGGGAATAACTTCAGGGGTATGGTAACAAGGGGTGTACCTCATTTTTTATTGGTCATTTTTTCATGTGGAGGGATTTCATGGGGCTCATAAAAATATGAGATCTCAAGATCGATTAGATTTTTTACATGAAGCAAGACATCATGGTAAGATTTTTAGAGATGACATATAGAACTACTGTTACTATTTATGTAATTTATTAACATAAGATTAGGATCATAAGCTTCCATAGATAAATGTATGAGGGCTTCAAAAACTCCATTATTAAGAAGATCAGGATTGTAGACCAACTCTTCATTTTATATTAATATTTAGTGAGGATTCTTTTTGGATACCTTCTTGTAGGTAACTGGGGTCGCTTAATGGGGGAAAAAATTTCATATATAGAAGCTTGGTTTATTATCTCCTCTATCACTACTGGAATTTGATAATAGGTTTCTATAATTTTTTAAGGGGTTTGTGCATACCCTGAAATGTCCATTTCGACGGTCTGATTACCTCCAGTTGGAATGAGGTTGTGAGTGATATCCTATTATTTCTATATCATGGGGGAATTTATCTCATGACCCTCCTAGATGAAAGTAGATATGTGAATCTATCCCGGAGTGACCCTCACTTTGAATTGGTGAGTCACCCCAATTGTGGGGATAAAGTTGTGTGTTTTTTCCTCAGCCACTACCGTTGTTGTTATTATGTCATGGAAGGTTTGTAGGATGTGGGTAATAACTTTGGTCAGTCCTTTCACTATTTTCAGGATGTTCCTAGTAACTTTAGGGGCTATAAATAGAAAATATTCCCATTTCATGGTTGGATAAGGGGTGTTTTATTTTTTGTGTCCTCCATTTACTTCTAATATATAATAAAATTACTCAGGTGTGGGGGTATAGATATGGTTCTACCCCCTATTTTTCACCAGGATTTGGTGAATAATTTTTCTGAATGCCATCAGGTTAGGATAGAAGGCTTGATAGAGGTAGTTAGGTGTGTGTGTATTCTTTTAGTTCATCACTAAATTTTACTGGAGGGATTTTTTATGCAGGAATGTGTTTTTTCTACTCACAATTTTCCTCCAAAATTTGACTGGTGGGCTTCTCTAGATGCTATCAAACTATGCCGACAAGCTTGGATGGTGTGGGTAGTTGTTTTTTCTTACTCACAGTTTTCCATAAAAAAATTTTAAGTGGGATTATTTGGAGGGAATATAGGTTTTTTCCTACTCCCTATAGCCTGGTTTCAGCCCTTGGAAGGATGTCTTGTGTTCTCAGGTCTAAGTGACCTGGGTCAGACTCTTGGGGACAACACCCCCATAATGTTGAGGTTTTGTCACTTCGTGACATTGGCAGTGATGGGTACTTGTAGGATCCCATTATAGGGTCCCCTATTCTATTTTGATGAGGCCTTTAGTATCCTATTGATATACCTCCCTAAGATAAGGTATGATATGAATAATTTAATATTGGGGATAGGATCCCGAAATGGTTCAAGATGGAAATTTGTGGTGTCTGCTTCTACTCTACCAACTACCATTTAGAGGATGTCTAGTGGGGCCTTATGAGCAAGAGGGATTATTGAGAATACTCTAGTTTAGGGATGGTTCCATTTAGATGGTACTATCTAACTAGTAAATTTGAAACCTGGAATTGGATATGTTGGGTTGGTGATGGAATCTGTTGTTTAGTCGAGGAACCACCTTGTGCGGTAGTGGATGCGTACGTCTTATAGAACTACTATGACACCATTTTGATTAAATGAAGTTCTATTCAAAGGGTCCTAAAATATATTTTATAAACAAAAATAATAAAACCCCATCAATGTAGCACCTCAATAAATGAACACATGAATAATTTATTGTTTTTTTTGGACCTATTTCATTTTGGGTGCGAAAGGGGCCTAACATATAGGTGAAATAGTCATCTTAGTTAAGGATTCACATTAGGTTCACCATTTTTTGTTTTTAATGAAAATGATGGAATTTTTCTTATTCTTGGAAGTTTGATTGTTAGGGTTTGAATGGTTTCATATTCATTCATATCAGGTTCATCATTTGTTAATGTCTCCCAGTGGGTTTTTTTCGTGGAACCAAAAAACCCAATGGATCCCTCATTTGAGAGGTTTTACGAACCTTCTTTCCAAAAGAAGTTGGTTATTTGGAATGCCTCCAATGAGGCTTAGGAACTTTCATTGGTTGATAGGATGGGATTTTGGGCTCATCGCACCCTTTTTGGGGGAATTATTTCCTACTCTGGGACTCTCTTAAATATTTAAGACATGTTCATGAATCCTTTATTAAATCCCAAGTGTAACATGGGTCTCTCTTAGGTTAACAATAAATTATTAGCATGCATGAAACTTAGAATCATCTTTATGTATCTGAGGTTCTTCATCGATGGAAAAAATTTCATGTATCCAATGTTATCAATCAACGGTACCCTTTTCATGTGGATTAGATATTCTTTAGTCATTTATTATTACAATGCTAATTTTAATCCATACAATGGGTCACTCTAAAATTTATCATCATCCAGGGAGATGAGAGTTGTTTTGATATTGAGATTATGTCCATAAGATGGGATTCTTACGTATACTAGTGAAAGGAATCATAACCCACATAGTTCGACCCCACTTATCAGGGAACATCATACTTTTCAAGGTGATGTAATAAGGACCAAAATATGTAGTTTAATGTCAGGTGTAAATTACATTTAGGTGGATGGTGCCTAATCAATGAGATGGTGTGTGAGTTACCCCAAAGTAGCCCAAGGAATCTGTAAAAGATGTGGGCTCCCAGGTTGGATTTAAACCTACTTGGAATATGGACCATATAAAATTAGGGTTGGTTTGGTGTGTTGGGTTTGAACCTTAGAGAGAATTCATGTGTATCCCATTTGGACAAGAATCAAAACACACATAGTTCAATTATGAGTACCCATGCCTATTGAGTCCCTATAAAGGTTTGTATCATAGGGGATTTGTCCCTTTGATATGGTGATAACATGGTAAGGACATATAATGAATAGGAGTACCATGGGGTTGGATACATGGCTCTAAGGACCCATGCCTATGGAGGCCCTCTGAAGGAAGGTGATAGGAAGATCTAGAAAAAGGATTATCTATTGAGACATGCATCTGATTATGTGGATTTCATGATCATAACTCGCCTCTATGATCATGTGAGTAATTATCTATGTGAGAAACAATATAAATTCAAATATTTGTCAAACCACACAATATCCTTCATCTGATGGTGGATGAGGCCTGGGGGACGGGAGAGATAAAGGTATTTGAATGTGCATGTCTTCTATCTTATTTTCATAACTAGGATACGCACATCTTGTTACCCATATTTCTACATCCCATAAGAAAATATAGGAGGATAATTCACTAACCCTCATTAAAGGAAAAAAGCACGCATCTCACCCCCCCCCACCACCTTCTGAAGTGGGGAAGTCCCTAGACTTAGAGATGAGAGAGATACGTAAAATCTGTATCCCTTGTGTTTGAGAGATGATAAGGGGAAAAAATCCATAGACCATATTTTTAATATTGAGAGATATCTGGAACTTCTTCTGAGTTTGGTACACTCATTACCATTGGAATTTATAATTGGAAACACTCTGAGGATCCCACCTACAAAGAGGTTGAATGTAGGATCTTCATTACCACAAGAATGTATAATCGAGAGGACATTCTGGTGTACCCCATGATTTGATCACACATATTTTGTGGCTTTTGTAGAGGTATTGTCTTGATCCATCTCAGAAGAGGGATCCATGGGAATATATTCCCTACCATTGGTGGCCTAAAATAGAGATCAATGGATTCTTGTGTAGGTAAGGCCTCGGAAAGCAGAAGTGAACTTGTGCAGGTGAAGTCTAGGAAATTGATATGGGTATCGATGAGGGTAGGCCTGAAAAATCCATAGATTCCTTTTGGATAATGTAAAACCTAATAAAAACACTTGGGGGAGGCCCTGCTCTAGGCTCTAATGATTTTCTCAGGTGTCCCTAGAAGGGATTCACGCAGGTCTCTAGTTTGGGGGATGACCTTCATGCTAGTATCTATCGATATGGGGGTGGATTGGTTCCTCATGACAGTGTATTTTATTTCATACCCTACAGGGACTTTGAGCCCACTATTCCCATTAATTCCCTCTTCTTTTAGGTTTTAGAGAGCTACCAGGATGGACTTGAGGGCCTGGAAAAAGGACTATCACGAGCAAAGCTTTGAGGATTATTCAATTTTTTATTTGTGTGAAATGAGTATCCCTAGGTTCCTATTTATAGGAAAATACTTGACCCTAAGAGAATTAAGATATCCATTAAAGTACATCATGAAAGTTTTATGCACAGGTGTCGCATGAAGGTGTGGTTGTTCTTTTTAGGATGTGCAGGTCAGGCTTGTGCAAGCCTCTTGGTGTGTAGGTTGGGTGTGCACTGGTCGACCTGGGTTATTTCCATGGTTCCCCATGGTTCCCTTAACCTCTTTATTATTTTAGGTATTTTCGATTATATATTTTCATCCCCATGTGAAAAAAGGAGTGTCAAAATATACTATTGTCATCATATAGTTATATTGACTAGGGTTTATCATTGAAATATTGTGAATAAAATGTCTCTTTATAAGTAAAATAAAATCCCATAAAAAACAATATATTAATTGGTATAAAAATGGATTCTTCTTTCACCATCAAGATTATTTATATCCCTACCAACCAAGTACCACTTCTTCCCTTCCTCCCAAAACAATTAAACATTGAAATTATATGAATAAAAAACTCTCATAGAATACCCAACATACTTCTATAATATCTATTGAGATATCTGGATGTGTATATGATAGTTTAATCATCAATCACCAAGAATAATATCATTAGAATACTATGCAATTTAATTATTCCATCATCCACTTAAAGTCTATTTAAAATCATAAATTTTTAAGGACTCTTCATTATAGAATTATCAGGATAAAGTACTAGACATATCCTCTTTTGAGTGTGTTATTATTCTTATTTACACTATTTTATATCTTTCAACTCTAAAATTCATACAACACGCTATAAAAATATATTTTTTTTTAAGGTGATTCCTTGGTCAAAGGCCAAGTCTCAATTTATTAAAAAAGATAGGGAAAACTACAAAAGTCTAAAAGAAGGGATTTTATTACAATCTCTATCATAGAGAGTAAGAAGCTCAGTCAGGAGGTCCTCGCACCAAGTAACACATTGGTTAATTCCCTTATTAGAAAGCCCATCAGTAACCATATTCGCTTCATGATAATCATGGGTGGTAATGAATCTGATCTCTTGGAGCGAGTTAAGACAGTTCATTCATCGAGCAGTAAACAGTCAGGCAAGGTTAATCACTTCATTCCAAATGGCTTGAATAATGGTGGTTGAGTCACTTTCAATCCAAATGTTGTTCCAGCCTTTGATTTTTATAAATTCATTATCCTGAATCACCACCATCATTTCAGCTTCTAGAGAAGAGGCGTTGTCGTAGCTTCCATAGAAACATCCATGATAGTGACCCATAGAATCTCTAAAAACTATTCCAAATCCTGTTGGACCCAGATTTCCTTTGGAAGCACCATCCACATTGACCTTGATCCAACCCATAATGGGATCCTTCCAAAACACTTCAATTGTGTGCCTCGGTTTTTTGTAAATGCCTTCAATTCTGAGATGCCTAAGGATCATGAAGTTCCTTACAGAGTTGTCACAGTGGGCTTTTTGAGTCAATGAAGCATCTTGGATAGCAATGAGAATTCTCGTTCGACCTACATTAAGATTGAATGAGTGTTTATGATGAATGATATTATTTCTATCATACCAGATAATGTGGAGGAGTTCCGCAATAGCTGAAAGGAAGAGATTCTTGATTTTTCGCGAGTAAAAAACCTCCACACACCGCTTTAAATGAGAATTAATAGAGTCAGAACAAATCCATCTGCAGTCAAACAGGTCAGTAATATAATTCCAAAGATAAAAAGTTGTGGCACAAGATAAGAAAAGGTTATTGGTATCTTCTCTATGTTGATGACACATATGACATTGAGATCAGAGTTGGATGCCAAAGGACTGAAGGGAGACTTCAGCAGGAATTTGATTATGTGCAATGCGCCAGTTAGGGTTTAATATAGAGGGATTTATCCAAGCATTGTCAAAGTGTTTCAACCAGTTAAAAAGGTGGGCAGAGTTAGAGAAATTGTGATTGTAAAAACTTTTAGTGTCTAAAATACCATTGTGAGATGGTTCCCAAATTATGCAATCATATGTATTAGAGAAGGGAGGATTATCAACAATATGCATAATAGACTTAGGGATATTAGGGTTATGGGAATGCATCACCTCCTGGATAGTGAAATTGAGGTTATCAGGGGAAGAGTTAGGAGGCAACATGGAAATAAGAGGGGTGTCGGACCAGTTGTCCTTCCAAAAATTCAGAGAGGAGTTCATACTAACCATCCATCTAGATTTATTCATAATGTTGGCAAAAGAGTCTCTGATGGAGGGCCAGATCAAAGAGTTTACATAGCTCAAGTTTCCTTTTTATAATTTTTCCATGAACTTTTTCTAAAGAAAATCAATGGAATCAACATTATGGTTGATTAATTTCCAAGTAAGATTGGCTTGAATGGATGAATTAAAAAGCTTGAGGTTCTTTATACCTAGACCACCATTCTCTAATGGTTTGCAGCAGGTAGTCCAAGGGATGGTTACAAGCTTTCTGTCAAGGATGCTTCCAATCCAAAAAAAATTTAATGTACCCATTGATACGCTTCAAGAGAGAAGTCGTCCATTTATAAATCAGGAGTGAGTAAACCATTTTTGAAGATAATGGAGGACTTGACAAGATAGACCCTACCATCCATGGATAGAGATTTTCCTTTCCCGGAGGAAAGTTAACTGATAACCTGATCCACAACAGAATTGAAATAAATAGCTTTAGGTCTTCCCCAGAATAAGGGAACACCAAAGTAAGTGAAGTGTAGGGTACCCTTTTTGATACCTAGGTTTTCAATGATGATAGATTTCCTATTAGTGGGGAAACTTTTTTCAAAGAAGATAGATGATTTTCTCCAACTGATGTTCTGTCCTGAGACTTCCTCATAGTGGGATAATACTGATTTGAGGTTCATAATATTCCTTTTGCTCCCATTTAGAAACAGGATAATGACATCAGCATATAGAAGATGTGTAGGCATATTTAGATTTCAGGCCGCTTGAATGGGTTTAATCTTATTTCGGTCAACAAGGCAAGTATGAAGTCTGCTAAGGTAGTCTTCAGAAATTGAAAACATGATATCAGATAAGGGGTCACCATAACGAACTCCCTTGGTGCATTTAGAATAACCTTTCGAAGATCCATTAACCAAGATGGAAAGGGAAGCGGAATTGAAGAGAGAGCGGATCCGGTTTATAAAGATCTCATTGAACCCAAAACTCTAGAGGACATTAAAGATAAAATCACAATCCATGGTGTCAAAGGCTTTTCTAATGTCAAGATTTATGGCCACATTCCATCCTCTAGAAACTTTGTTAAGCGCATTGGTACATTCCAAGGCAAGGCAGATGCAATCCTGTATGGACCATCCTTTGATGAACCCAAATTGATTCCAAGAAATGATTTTATGGAAAAGAGAGGAAATACTAGTGGATAACAACTTAGTGATTATTTTGTTAAGAGATTTGATGAGAGAAATAGGTCTAAAAAGATGAATTTCAGATGCATTAGGAGTTTTGGGAATGAGAGTTAGAAATTGGGCATTAAGACCATGGGGAAGGACACCCGTGGAAGAGAAGTATTTGACAAGCTTACAGACATCGGAATGGATGACATCCTAGTGGTGTTGATAAAACCCATTTTTGAACCCTTCAGGTCCTGGGGCACTGTCAGGATTGAGAATGAACACAGTGTCTTTTATTTCATGATCAAGAAGGACTCATAAGAGAAAGCAGTTGTCTTCCTCAGTAACCATTCTAGGATTGACATCAAGTTTAATATCTTTGTTAAGACATGAACCATTAAAAATATTTTCAAAATAAGTAACCACATGATTTTCAATGGTCGCTTCAGAGTCATAAAGAATATCATTATCTTTAACAAAGGCAAGTGGTCTACTAACTTTCCTAATTTGTTGAAGGTCATTATAGAACTTGGAATTATGGTCACCATCCTTAAGCCATTTCATTTTAAATATTTCCTTACGTATATTATCTTTAAGGACCAGAAGGGAGTTAAGCTTCGTGGAGATGTTCATTTCATTCTGGGGGTCAACTGAGAAGTCGTCATTTGTTGAATTGTTTTGAATTTTATTAAGTTTTTCCTCCAGATAGGTTATGTCCTTGTCCATTTGATTTGTTTTATTTCCACACCATCTCTTAAGACATTGTTTAAGATGTTTAAGTTTTGTAGTAAAAGCAAAAGCATCGTTATGATGAGACGTGGAGACCCAAAAAATTTTAATAAGAAGAGAAAATTTTAAATCACTAGACCAGGCATTGTTAAATATGAAAGGAGTGTTGGATTTTCTTCGTCTAGAGAGGCAACTCACAAGAATAGGGTGATGGTCAGAATTTAGTTTGGGTAAGGTGATGCTTAAGATAGTATCCCAAGAATCTAAAGCTAATATATTCAAGAAGGACCTATCAAGTTTACTTGAAATGATCTTATTGTAATGTTGTTTGTACCCAGCGTATTTAGCACCCATGAGGTTGATTTTGATTAGACTACAATCATCTAAGTCAGCCTGAAATTCCTTTGAAGATATGTGAGAGTGAGAGGGACCAATATTTTCACTAGGGGATAAAATAGCATTAAAATCACCTAGGACCAGCCAAGGGACTTGAATGGTGTTTTCTAAAAAGTAAAGATCATTCCAAAGAGACCTACATTCTTGATATATATTGTTGGAATAAACAAAAGTGCAGGAATAATGTGAATTGTCACGTTTATAATCACATGTGAACATTTGGTCAGATGATAAAGAGACATTGACATCTTGCAAAGAGTTGTGATGAAAAATTCAAAGAGATTCAATGGTATTACCATTATTGCAAGAACCTAGAAAAGCATATAAAGTAGCAATAAAATGTTTGAATTTCATCTAAAAGCATATTTTAGGTTCAGCGATTGCAAAAATATTAGGCTTATGCATCAAAATGATTCTTTTAAGAATAGAAGTAGTTTCAGGGTTTGTGATACCCTGACAGTTCCAAAAAATGACATCCATTTAGAACCTGGATTTGAAGCGAGAGCTCCCCTTTTTCTTTTTTGAGTCGCCCGAACCTTTTTTCATCTTTGATCTCCTAAGAGTCTAAGAAGAGGTTGGGGCTGTCTTCATTCCCTGGTTACTCATCAATGAAATATCAGGAATATTAGAATCACCATAAAAATCAACAGACAAGGTTTTTTCATTTGGATTAGAGGTCAAGGGTGTGACAATAGAGCCAGCCTCTAGTTTTTTAGCCAAGCTTAAAGCCTGGTGAACATTGGGTGATATAAGGCTATCACCCATTTCCCCTATAGAAATGGGTCTAATCCCCAAATTTTGATTTCCCAAGCTTGATTTTTTTTGAGTGTAGAGATAAACATTAGACAAATCTTGTATTTCTTTAGTAGACTCAACCGTGTTAATAGAATTAGGTAAATTTTTCTCCTTTAACCATGAGAATTTTCTTTATTGAATATATACAATTATAAAAAACTATATAATGTTTTGATTCCTCATAACATATATGGTTTTTTCAAAATTTTATAGGAATCAAAATTACCATATTGTCCAATTTCTTAAAAATCATAACTTATGTTTTTTGAATAAAAAACCATGGATATTTTTACTAAAAATCATGAAAATTTTTCTTCCACTTCTATTAAAAAAAAATGTCCTTGCCCCAAAAATAACTCCAATATATTCAAAAATAAATATTAACATCTCTTTCATTCCAATTTTCCACTTTGGTTGACAATTAATTTTTTCAACTTTCTAACAAGATTTGAATTGACTTTCATTGCCTTGAAAAGCCTTTTATTTTCTTTTCTAGTAAAATAAAACACAATTGAAGACCATATACTCAATTATACTTCATTATATATATATCTATATTCTAATATTTATCATGTTAACTTTTTACATGACCACAATTAGTTCCCTCTTTGAATTTTTTCATTAACCTATAATGTTAAATCAATAATATAAAAACAACGTAATTTGATACACTCATTTCTATAGAAATGTAATTATAAATGAAACATTTATTAGTCAATTTTAATACTATATAATTTTACTCAGTATAATAATTAAAAATGAATAACTAATTCATCATTTTTTTCCCTAATTACAACAATAAATACACCACCATCTATTAATCATCAATTCATCGTGTTTGTTTTTCAAAAACTAACCCTCGTTATATTCTAAAATATCCCATTTACACATTCTTCAACAAACATATTATAATAGTTAAAAAAACTAACACACACTTACACACACCATTATGTGTAGGATAAACTCAAAGATTCCCTTGTTTAAAAATAATTTTGAATATATACTCTCATTTAATAAGAGATTTATCCCCCTATTAGGAAACATATAATTTTTTTGATTTATGTTGCAATATTTATCCCACTTGGGTAAAAAAATATAAATAAAAAGTAATATAGGATAAAAACACCATAACTTATAATTTAAAATTTTGCGATTAAAATCCCATTATCTACCTCAAATTTTGAATTGAATCTTTAGATAATGTTTTAGTTAACATATCAATCATATTATCCTTTATAAGAACATACACTATCTCCATGAATCCTTTTTCCACCTTCTCCATGGTAAAATGGGACTTGATTTCAATGTGATTCAATTAAGAATGTTGAATTGGATTTCTTGAATTATTTATGGAACTTTGATTATCACAACCCACCATCAGAGATAGGTTTACTTACACCTTGATATCCTCAAGTTTTATATTCATCTACATCCATTGAGTTAATTATTTTATGTAAGAAACATATTAGGGTTAAAAAATACTCAAGATAATATAATTCTACTTCACCATGTTCTAAGTAACACACCAATATCCCAAGAAAAATAGCCTATTAGATATGGAATTCATATCATCGGCACTTAATGAACAATACAAATCATCATACATATTTAGATCAAGATTTCAGTTTATATTATAAACTTATCCATTACTTGTATTGAATTTAATATACCTTATAATTTCCTTTTTTTATTAAATTTTTCTATTTAGGTGACCTTTGATATCTTTCATAATTTTACTACAAAGATAATATTTTTTCATGAATCCATAAAATATAAAAAACTCCCCATAAATTTTTAAAACCCTTTTTAAACATTAATTATATATTTATCCATTGACAGTTTGGTTTCCATTGAAATTAGAGTAGAAATTGAATTAATATCCTCTATTATGAGGTTATTTAAAAGTCTCTAGGAATATTTATATTAAGAAATAAAAATGTAATCTATCATTAGAGAAATTTTAATATCCCATTAAGAACTTCATTTCATTGAGAATTTACATTTCAATAAAATCATTTTTTATTGTAAAATTCCATGTATATAATTTATTCATTTCTAGTCAATACAATATCATTAACATAGATGAAAATAATGAAATATGTATCCTTTCCATAATTGATGTTGATGTTTTTATCCACTCTTACCATTTCCAAATTCAATATCTTCAAGCACGATTCATGCTTAAAAAATTATTATCTTTGGACCTAAATTAACTCATACAACACTTTCTTAAACCTATATACATATCATTCTTAATATTAAAGCACAAATCCTTTGGGTTTATTAATATAAACTTCTTCTTCCAGTACGAAATTGATAATAATGAATTGAAATCCATTTAGAATATATTATATCTTCCTTATGTAGTGATAAAAATATCTTTTTGTTTTTATGCATATAAAGTGGGGTAAATATCTCTTTAATGTCAATTCCTATAGTCTGAGAATATTATTTGGATAAAAGTCCTACCTTTATTCTTATCACTTTTCCATTATTATTAAATATGTTTTAGAACACTAAATTTTTTCAGATAATATTTTTTTTGGGATAAGAAACTGAAAACCCACTATTATCCTTCTTAGTTTATAACAATTCCTTACTCATGGAATTAATTACCTATGGAATCTTGCATGATTCGTTCACACTCTAAGGTTTAACTTGAGAAATAAATTATTTGTGAGAATTTTTATTAAAATATATCCTTCTTTTAACTGATTTTACATGATCACCATTGATTTTTTTGACCACATCCTACCTTCTTAACCTTTTATAAAATAAATTTGATCATTATTTGTCATTGGATAAGGTTTAATCATCATCTTACCCATGTCCGTCCCTTGAAGTTTGACATTTCTAGTAATTATAACATGTTATCCACCCAATTTTTAATTATATCTATGAAATTTATAATGTTTTATTTACTATTTAAAACCTTTAAATGATTATTCTAAAACTTTCACATTGAATAATCAACAAAATTTTCTAATTACTTATTATAGTAGTTACATACCTTTATTTTTTATAGATATCCAAATAAAATTCCATTGAATCCTCTTTTATCAAACTTTATAACATTTATACCCTTCACTTTCTTGATACAGAGGATATCAAAACCCCTAAAATACTTTAATATTGGTGGTTTTATTATAATACAAAATATAACGAGACATATTATAGTTATTACAATGTAAATAATTATTCTTAATGTGTAATTATCTTCCAAATTCTTTCCTCCAAAATAAATTGGAAGTTTTATGTCCAAAAAATAAAATCAAATCCATCTTAATAATACATTGATTCTTACAATTTTCTATACCATTTTGTAGAGGTGTTTATTTTTCACTATATTAATAATTAATCATGTGATTCTATAAATAAAATTTCAATACGATACTTTTATATTCATTTTAATTTTCCAAAAAGGACATCTTCAACGAATAACCGAATTCCTTTTTAGTAATTTTTTGGAAATGAAAAAGTTCTTGAATTCTTGGAATTTATGGATCATAAAAATTTTGTTTATGATATGAGTGAAATCATAAATAAATTAAATATATTATTTACCACCATTTGTTTTCTTTTTCTTTATCAGTATAAAAATAAATTAAATGAAAAGTTATAATGGAAAAAAGTTATCTAAATATCCACCCCTTTATGTAAATAATTCACATTTTCTTTCTTTTGGAATGTATAAAATTATCACTTTTTTCACGAACTAACCCACCGAGGTCTGACCTGTGACTACCCCAAGTTCACCTCTAATATGCCATGGGTTGGTGACCAACACTGAGTAAGCATATCCCACAAATGAGAGGAATTATCCTAATAAACCTATACATATGCACATATATCAAATCCCACATAATTCTGAAATGTAAAATAACAGAAAGAATTCATGCATATATCTAATATCACATAATAGAGTATGACCGTAAAAGTACTGAAAGTGGAAAAAGGGGCCCAATAAAAACCCAATAAAGAACAATAAAGGTTCCAACCCACTTCATGGGTGAGAAATAAGTCAAATGAAGGCTCTCAGTAACTGTCTCAGTCTATCCTGATCTAGAAACACTCCACCCACTCCCTATCCTCTTAGGACACCGACAAATGGACTTTCGTCTGCATAATACATGACAGGTGTAGGAAAATCCTATGTAGATATGGGTATAAAAATACTCAGTATGAAAACTTGAAAACACTAAAAATGAAGCACCAAGTACAGTAATCTCAAAAAAAAGATATAAAAATCAACATATAACAGAAACACCCAGATATACTCTCAAAAGACACCATGCCACTAGGAATTCATAACCAAATGTCAAGAACAAGAATTTGATCGATACAACACTCATTATGGGAGAACCCGCTACATGATCCATGATATCCTAGGAGACAATTGGGTAATAGTTCTATCTTATTAGGAGCCACCCAGTGATTGCTCAATGGTCTAAGGAGATTCTGATACACAGATAGTTGTCACACCCAGAACTATTGGGGGACACTACGAACCCAATCATGATCAACCCGCTACGAAGGGGGTTTTATGTCAGAGATTCCAAAAATCCTATCAATGTGGCCTTATAGATGTTGGATCAATTCCCTAATCAGGGAGGTCATTTTGATTCTAAAAAACTACCTATGGATAAATAGATGATATAGGATCACACTCCGGTCTCACGGAGGGACACCCCAACTCTATCTGAGATTTATCCTCTAGAGGGGATCATAATACAGTGATATGGATGTAATGTCTCATTGTATCCTTGCGGTAAAAGACTAAGGTAACAAACTCAACTTATATTGGTCCTAAATAAGAAAACGAAGATCCCTAATCACTCTTGAAGGGGGTACACAGTGTGTCCAGCTATCCCCATGTCTGCTCGTGTGGAAAAGCCTCAGAAAACATGTAGTCTCCATTTACATAGAATGTTGTAAAAGTAAATGGTGTTTAGAGAACTAAAATATCCTTCCTATGTCTCCTAGTTGTGTCCATTTACCAAGGTCGTTTCTATGTACCAGCTCGTTTACACCAAGTCGTGTCTGTGTACAAGTACATTGTGTGACATCTTGTAATTTAATTTGTTTCATGTTTGTGGAATATCTAAATTAAATGTTGAGTCAAATGGAAGGTTACACATGGGGTGTTATATTTAAATTCATTGATAACCCTATAACCACACCCAAGTGTCCCACACAATGTGTATCCCCAGATTACATGTTGAGTTTTTCATGATTTCCTAGATCTGTTCTGTGTCATCCAACACTTCACCAGAACCACCTACCTTTCTATAACCTATAGATTGAGGTTATTTAGGGCCTCTTGTAACTAGATCTTGATATTTCATGGTTCAAATCCCCTCAAAATATGATTTTTTGAGAAAAACCATCATTGTTCATTGAAACTGGGAAGAACAGGAACCGAAAATCCATATGTTCCACTTCTAATCAACTGCCACCATAATCACACCTTGACTGCATGATTGATCACAAACCTTACCCACATTATCGATCTATTGCACCGAAGAATATTTTTGTGATAATAAAATATTGGGTATTCATCAAACTATGGGCCAAAATAAAACACCCATGATGAAGATTTAAAGAATTAAGGAAGAAATCCATAAGCCATAAAATTGAGGAACGAACCTAATTTATTGTTCATTTGGACTTGATTCACTATTATAGAAAATATGAATGAAGATGATAAATCAATGAATAAATAACCAAATCCATCAAATTGGATCTAACAATGATGAATGTATCGATTCTATTTGTGGAATTGATCTATATTCATCCGAGATTTAGAAATAGGATTTAAATCATACAGAAAAAAAAATACTACCTAGATTTTTGATTGATCATTGACAAAGAATGTTTGTGTTGCCATCCTTGATGAGATTCTCCAACTCTGTTGGTGTGACAATCCACGATCTGATCTTGGATCTGTCATCATCCACTAGAAAAGATCTCTAATGGTTGCCTAAAATCTCTGGGGTTTGAGCAGCAAACCCTGAGGATTTTCTATAATTGTACATTTAAAGGAGAAACACTCACTTCATCAAAAACTAAAAATAAATTAATTAATTATTTCATTTAATTTCATCTATGATGTAATTTCCATAAACAACCCACACCGAAAAAAATTATGTCACACCTATGGTAAAACTAGCATTATGAACTAAATGATTCCCTTGGATTTCTGATCTGGGATCTCATTCGGGAGTTATTCCACTTTTTCAGGAAACCTATGTGTGTGTTCTATTTAATATGTTTTAAACATTTATTCTGTTCACACCGGGCCTCAGAATTGCATGTCTTCTTAGTATCTGGTCTTGAAAATAATCCATATAATATCCAAAAATAATAAATGGTAAATCCAAGATATTAAATTCTCCACACCTTAGGGATTTACATCCAAAAAATCCAAAATAAGGGCTACAAAAAGAGATGTTGGCACTGTGAATGAATCTGAGCCTCCCACTCTCATGTGGTCTCCTAGAGATTCATATTCTATCACCATACATGAGCAAGGGGAATCGATCATCCATAAAGAATCATCTCCTAATGATCCTCAATATCCACTAGGTACTCTACAAAGGTAGCTTCATCCTTTATTTCCAGCTCACCCCAACCAATAACATGCGATGGGCTATGCACTTACCTCCTCAGATACAACACATGGAAGACATCGTGTACCTGGTCCAACCATAGCAGTAGATCTTAGTAGTATTCCACATCACCAACTCCATGTTGTTTCTGGAAGGGACCAATGAATCTAGAAGATAACTTTCCACTGTGGAAAAATCCCCTCAATCCACATCGACCCCTAAGGAACACATTGTATCCTTCATCGAACTCCATAGGTATCCATCGTCAATCCACATAAGAATTATAACGGATATTTGTAGTCCTCATCTACTCCTATATGATCTTCACCTTTTATATAGTAGCTCATATAAACTTTGGGCCCATGGACATCGACTTTCTTGGATCATTCCAACAAAGTGGTGACCTACATGGTTTCGCATAAAAATCCTTAAATAGTTCCATACCAATGGTGGGATGATAAATTTTTTTGTATGAAAACTCCACCAAGGGTATGTGATCCTCCCAAATATGGCCAAAGTCCAATATGTAATCCCATATCATTCCCTCTAAGACTTGAATGGTCCACTTTGTTTTTCTATCTATCTAGGGGTTAAATGTTGTGATCAAGCACAAAAGTCTTGAAAGACTCCTAAAATCCCCTCCATAATTGATATGTGAATCAAGAATTATCATAAGATATGGTCATTGAGGGAACTCTGTGGAGTCATACTATCTCTTGCACGTACAGGCGTCACAAGATCTCCGTTGAACTCTACTCTCAAATATCTAGAAAGTGGGAAAACTTGGTGAGTTGGTCTATGAACACACAAATGGAATCATGTCCCCCAAACATACATGTTAATACTATCATGAATTCCCTCAATGTTTCATACCACTTTTTCTATGGCACTATAAGGGTTTGAGCTAAACCCTAAAAAAACCCAGTGCTCATCCTTCATCTTGCTGACAAGTGAGACATCAACAGATAAAATCTAAAACTCTATTCTTTATACCTAACCACAAAAATTGATGTCTAAGGTCCTGGTATATCATTTTCACACCTGGATCTACCTCAAAATGGGATTTATGAATCTCTCACTACACCTCCTTTCGGAACATTAAAGTATATTCCATCCTTGGAAAAGGATAGCATTCTCTCCACCTTCAAAAAATCCTCCAGAAGCATGCCCAGGGATATCTTAGTACATAAGGTCTCCTAATCAGTATCTCCATGCTGAGAATCCCTGAAATACTATAAAATATTAGGGTTAACAACCATCAAATAAAGATATGAAGCACTACCCTTGTCCATGAAGTAAAACTTTAACGGGGCTAACCGCACTAATGCCTCGACCAATAACTGAGAACAAGATCTCTTGTTGACAGCTTCTGCCACCATGTTCCCCTTACTAGGAGTATATATAATATTTAATTCATGGTCTTATAGGAACTTTATCCATTAAATATATCTCAATTTAAGATATTTCGGATATAATATTTACTTTAGACTCTTGTGGTTAGTGTAAATGATAAAATTCTCACCCATTATGTAGTTTTTCCACATCTTCAAGTTGAAGACTATCGCAACTAACTCAAGACTGTGGGTCACGTAGTTCTTATCACGTGGTCTAAACTAGCATAAACTATATGCAATAAATTCCTACCTCTACATTAGCACACAACCATGTCTAGTACCTAATGCATTGCAGAATACTATATACTTGACACCCTCCTCTTTAAATCTCAATATGGGAGCACTCGTCAACCTTTGTCTCATATTCTAAAAGCACTAATGGAACCTTTTTTCCTATAAAAGGTTTTCCCTTTTGATTCAAAGTTATAAAGTGTGCTACAAATCTTTATAATTTGAGTATAAACCTATGATATTACAATGTCAACCTAAGAAAACTTTGCACCTTAGTAACACTCTTGGGTTGCTCCCAAGCAAGCACTGCCTCAACCTATGTTGGATCCACGGCTACTCCAGCCTCTGAGATGACATGTCCTATAAAGTGGACCTCTAGAATCCCAAACTGACACTTTGAAAGCTTCTCGTAAATTCAGTTCTCTCGGAGTGTGTTTAATACCATTCTCATGTTTCTCTTGTGCTCCTCATTGGACACCAAATACACTAGAATGTCATCGATGAAGACTACCATGAACCAGTCTAAGAAATGCTGAAATGTCTAGTTCATGAGTCCCATGAACATTGTTGGGGGTTCATCACTCCGAATGAAATCACTAATTACTCATAGTGACCATAATAACATATTAATGTTTTCATTAGTATATCTGCATCTCATACTTGTAGCTGCTGAGAGAAAAATCTAAGGTCAATATTTGAGAACCATCACACCCATTTCAACCGATCAAATAGTTATTCAATGCTTAGTAGTGGATACTTATTCTTCATGGAAAACTAATTCTAGCGTCGGTAATCTACACATAACCCCAAACTCCCATCCACCTTCTTAGAAAACAACACTAGAAATTCATGGGGGGGACACTATGTCTCACAAATCACTTCTCCTACAATTCCTACAAATGCACCCTTGGCTCTCAAAGTTCTAAAGGAGCCATCAGATATGATGGTGAAAATATTTCTATCATCCTAGTATGAAATTTCTTGTATAAGTATATATCTTAGTGGGGAGATAAACCTAGTACATCCTTAGAAAATAGTCCTCATACTCTTCCACCATCATAGGAAAATGATATAACAAATCATCCCCTAATCCAAGAGTCATGTTATCCAAATGGTGAGTAATTGGTTGTACTCGCTTATTCCTGATCTCATTCTACTCCACTAAGATTTTATTTTCACTCATAAAGGAAAACCATATCCCGTCGCTGTGGACACACCATATCCTCTTCCTAAAACATTCAATCTGGGTATGAACTATGGATAACTAGTCCATACCTAATATTACTTCATAAGGACTTATAATTGCAATGAATAGATCCCACACACAAAATATTGCCTCCAAGAGTTAGATTGCACTGTCAGCACAAGTGTGCAATCACTGAGTCACTATTTGATAGAGTATCCAATGACAAGGTCCGATCCAATGGATTAATCAGAATCTCTAGATATCAAACTAGATAAGTGAAAAGGAAGGAATGACTAGAACCTGTGTCTATAGATACTAAAGCTAAAGTGGAAAAATCATAGATCATACCTCATATAATTCATGGATCCTCAGGGTCAAAGGGATCCATATCCTGTAGCTTGCCTCTTCCCTGTCCACCAGCTCCCTGATCCTGGTGTGGACCACCTGGGTGTAGTGGTGGTAATAGGTCTAACCTCTGAACACCTCTTGCTGCCCTGTTAGCCCCTCAACCAAATAATCATCCTTATATACCACCTTGATCCTGCCTCTATCTCTATATTAGTGGTCCCTCAATCGTCTCATGATCAATTGTACGATGTGTCAGAAAATATCAATCTAGATGTCCCCGACCGTCACAGGAGAAACAACGCCTCTCACTCAGCTAATTCAGGCCACCCTGAGAGCCCTGTATAGCTAGCCCTGAGTCTTGGGATCACCTCCTAAAGTGTCTGACATTCTTGGTTCCCTATGAAAACTATCAAATACCTGCATCCAAGGTCTCATCTACTGGGTTCCCACTGATATCTCCCACTACTGGTGTCTAATATTTCATAAATCCCTCCACCAATAAGGCTCGCTCAAGCACCCCGACATAGGAGGGAATGAAAAGAGATACTATGAAATCCCTAATGTCATGGGGAAATAACTTCTAAAATTTTAGATATTTGAAGAACTATTCATTCACCATACCCAAGGAGTAATGAAAGAGATCATAAAACCACATCGAGTACTCTACCATGGTTATACCACCCAAATGCAAATACAGAAGCTTTTATATGTGCATTGATCACAACGTGGACGGATAGAAATAATCTATAAAGAGATGTTCAAATTATGATTATGAGAGGGTTTTATCATCGTGTGAATAAGTCACCACACTCCACCATCACTAAATAGAGCCATAAAGAAGACTCGCTGTGAGGACTGCCGTCAGATATTGAAGTTTCCTTACAATGCTGAAAACATGAGTGACTATCTCTAGCCAGTCCTTTTCCACCTGGGGGTCTGGATAACCCTGAAACCTAGGAGGTAACTGCCTCTAAAACTCATGAAATTCACTCAACCTACATGCATCATTAATTGTTAATTCCATCTCTAAATGCTCCTCATCAGGTGGTGGTATAGATAAAAACCACCTGAAGGTTCTATCTCTAATACATGACCCTATAGTGATGCCTCATCAATATGATCATCCTCATGATCACACAGTGGAATCTTGGATAGCTGGCTATGTGGAGGGATCTTTAAATAAAACAAGATGTTCCATAGTCAAAAGAGTATATCTTCAGAGCTTACTCAAGAAGAACACAGAAAACTAAACCATTACTATATGATGTGTGCACCAAAAAACTATTTCTTGCAACCATTTTTTACATGTAGTGAGTTGAAAGGAATGAGATTAAAGTCTTTGTGTATGGATACATCAGATATCTCACCAACACTAGATTCTTTGGCCTAAAAGAATAAATCAAAACACAAAACTCTATTTCCCAAAAATAAACTCACTAAATCTGGTCCTAAGGTAGAACTGGCTCCTTTGATACTACTATTTCATGACCCAACCCACTAAGGTCTGACTTGTGACAACCTCAAGCCTTCCTCCAAAAGGATAGGGGCTGGAAAATAGTGTTGAGTAGGCATATCCCACAAATTATAGGCATTAGACTAAGGTAAACGTATTCATGAACACATATCCAAGCCCACAAAATGCTGAAATATAGAATAAATGAATGAATTTATGCATAAATCTATGATCTCACAATAGAGTACGATGATAAAAAGTACCGAAAGCTGAAAAAGTGGCCAAACACAAGCCCAACCAAAAACTGTAAAGAGCCCAACCTACTCTAAGGGTGAGGACTGAGTCAAATTAAAGATCTTAATAACCACCTTGGTCTTTCAAGATTCGGATACACTCCACCTACTCTCGGTCCACCCTAGATACCGAAAAATGGGTCATCTTCTACAAAAGACATGACACGAGTGAGAAAAGATCATGCAGGGGTGAGTATAAAAATACTCATTAGGACACCCTAAAAATCCTGAACACATACAACCAAGTACATTCACCTCAATATAATATATAACAATCAATTTATAACAAAAAACCCTAGATATACCCCGGAAATACACCATGTCACTAGGCGGTCATAACCAACTGTCATCCATAGGATTCTTCTCGAAGCAACACTCATTCCAAGAGAACACAGTCCATGATCCATGCTATCATCGGAGACACTCAAGAAAGAGGTATAACTTATTGGGCCCCACCCAATGAAATTTCATTGTTCTAAGGATATTCTCATACACAAATAGGGGGTCACGCCTAGAACCGCTGGGGGCAGCACAAACCCAGTCAGGATCAACCCGCTATGTGTGGGATTTTATGTCAACGATTCCAAAAAACCATATTGATACAACCTTATAGAAGGAGGATCAAAACCCTACTTAGGGAGGTCATGCTAATTCCAAAAAATATACCTAGGGAATAAAGTATGATAGAGGATCACAGTCTAGTCTCATAGAGGGATGCCACAACTCTATCTGAGATTCGACCTCTAGAGGGGATCGCAATCTAGTGATATGGATGTAATTCCTCACTTTACTCTTGAGATAAAGCACCAAGGGAACATACTCAACATATATTGGTCTAAACTATTAAAATGAAGATCCACAAGTACTCTTGAAGTGGGTGCATGGTGTGTACCAGGGGGGTAAATAGTGTGTCCAATTATCCCCATGTCTTCCTGTGTGAAAAAGACTCACACGAAATTTAGTATTCATATACACGATGTGTAGTAGAATTAGCTTTTGTGTAGAGACATTGGGTATCTTTCCCTTGTTTCTTGGTTGTGTTCATGTACCGAGTCCATGTTTGTGTATTAGCTCATGTTCACCAAGCCATGTTTGTGTACAATTACATGACACGCCATCTGGTTGTGTACTTTTTCCAATGTATGTGAACTCTCTAAAGAACACGTTGATTCGCACAGAAGGGGTCACATGGCACGTGATAGAGGTCACATGGCATATAATATTTAACTTCAATCGGAACCCTATCGTTGTAGTGAGGGGGGCCCACATGGCGTGTAACACCATATTACATGTCGCATTTCTTGTGATTTCCCATATCTATTCTGTGTCATATTGCGCTTCATCGGAGCTTCCACCATTGCTAGAACCTATATATTAGGATTTATTCAGGCCTCTAGTTTATAGATCATAGGATTTTGGGGTTTGAATCCTCTCAGAAAATGATTTGTTGATCAAAACTGAAATTGTTCATCCAAACCAGGAAGAAAAAGAACCAAAAATCCATATGTTCCACTTTTGATCAGTTGCCTCCATCATCACACTTTGACCTCGCCATCGACCATGAACCACACCCACATTATCAATCCATTTCCCCAATGAATGGTCTCAAAATGATCAAATAATGGTCATTCATCGAATCGTGGGCCAAAATAAAATTCCCTTGATGAACATACGAAGAACAAAGGAAGAAATACATAAGCCATAAAAGTGGGGAATGAACCTTAGTTGTTGCTCTTTTGGCCTCAATTCTCTATTGTAGAATATATTAATGAATAGGGATAAATAAATGAACAAATAAAAAATCCAACAAATTGAATCTTCTGACGATGTGTGTATCAATTCTATTTGTGGAATTTATCTTCATTCATCTAGGATTTATAAACAGGATGAAAATCATAAAAAAAAAATATCCTACCTATATTTTGGATCAATATTTGATGAATAAATGTTGTGTTTTCATCATTGATGAGATCCTTCAACTCCTTTGGCATGATGATCCACAATCTAAACTCGGGTCCTTCGTTGTCTTCCAGAAAAAACTAAATTGGTTTCCTGAAATCTCCAGGGTTTGAGTGTCCAAACTTGAGGATTTTCTATAACCATACATTTAGTGTATAAAGACTCATTGTGTGAAAATATAAACAAAATAAATTAATTATTTTATTTTTTTCATTTAATTACACCCGTGATGACTTTTCATAAACATCTCATGGTGATAAAAATTATGTCATTCCTAGGGTAAAACCTGCATTTTGAACTCAATGGTTCCCTCAGATTTATGATCCGAGATCCCATTTTAGATTACTCCACTTTTTAAAAAAAACTATTCATGTGTGTTATTTAATATATTTAATATATTTGAAACATTTATTATGGGGACATCGTACCTCAGAATCGCACATCATCTCAGCACCTGGTATCAAAAATAATCCATATAATACCCCCAAAATAATACATGGTAAATATAAGATAGTACACTTTTTCTCTCTTTAATAATGGAACATAAGGAACATTATCGATTCTATTTAAATCCTTCATAATCTTCTAGCCATTATGACAAATCCTCTAATTCCAAAACTCATTCTCCTCTTTTATACTCAAGTAATATGGATTTTTAGATTTTAATATTTTCACTAGGAAACATATACATTGTTTTCCTAAAGTCATAAAATTTCCATATTTTAACTAAATCAAAAAAAATTCATCTTTCTATAACTTTACCTTATTTTCTAAATCCCTTAGTCATGAAACAATAAGAAATTTATGTTTCACATGATCAACAAGGACAATACTCTTCAATACTAGATTATTATTTCTAATTTCTATCATTATAATATTTTTTTAGTACTCCATTTTTATAAAATATTATATATCCTCCTTTATACTTATCAAATAATTTGGGTAGCTTCAAGTTACCAATCATGTGAGATAAAGACATTCTAGCAAGTATCTATGGATGATTTTTTTATATGCCTTCAAGGAAACATCCACCATAATAGATTTATCCATTTATAATACCTTATTATTTTGAAATATTTGAGTATTAATCATACACAATTATATGAGTAAAATGGTTATTCAATTCCCAAATATGTGACTCGACTGATCACATCTTCTACAGATTAAATTCAAAGTTTGAAACAAATTATTCACTAGAACTCTTGACTTTTCAGTTTCTCTCAAAAAATATCTTCATAGAGTGGTTTATTTCCCCATAAAACTCTTTATTTAAAATATTTTATAATTTAATGAATATATAAAATTAAAATAAAATCTCCTTTTTATATGACCATAACTACCACAATGCTAACAATACCCAAAAAAATCATGAAGCAAAGAAAACGTGTTATCAAGAATTTAACATGTTTCATCCTTCACATTTTGGGCCACTAATCTCACAAAATTTTATAAAACGGTAATTATTTATAGATATTTACTTATTATACCACATTATATACATTTCCTTTTAATTTTTTACCCGGTTATTTTTAAAAAAAATTACCTTCAAATCATAGTTTCCATATTTTTATAATTTAGTACTTTACCTATTAAAGTAACCTTCTTATTATTCATTCCTTTTGAGTTATATTGAGACTTATTAAATTTAATATTGTGAACTTTAGAAACCAAAAATGTGGTTTTTTATTATAATCATCACCAAATTTAATGTATGTTTCTCAATTCTTCTCACTACCCTTTGAACTCTCACCATCTTCTTGCACTGATATTTTGAATCAAAACTTGGACTTCTTTAACTAGTTTTTATCCTTAAAATGATAAAAATCATATTATTTTTCATTTTACTTGATATTATCTTTTAGTGAAACATTCCACTTATTCTCATTTTCAAGTAATAAATTCAAATTTTCAACTTCTTTCACCAACTACAACTCTCTTTCTATAGGGGACTTTCCACCTCATTTCATATTTGAGGTAACATTCATAACATATCATTTTAATTAACTAGTTTATATATTTCCAAAATAAATTATTTTAATCATTTATTCAATAAGAGTTGTTTTATATTTATTTATCATCTCATTTATTGGAGAACTCCCCTTAATTAGCTTTAATGATCAATTGTTTTCTCCATGACCACTACACGATGAATCATCTTTTCTTTTGGTGATATTACATTATTATTCATCCAAATTTTAAAAATAACTTCCCTTTATTAATTTTTAAACTTTATTCTCTTTTCAAATATTAATACACTTATTATTTCTAAATCTTCAAGTCTTCTTCCTATATAACTTACGTAATGACTCATCCTTCTCTTCACATTATTCTTTTTTTAGATTTAGAAATTTTTATAAAATTACCAATGCTTCCACACCTAAAAATATTAAAATTAATCATATCACAATACGTAACCTTTCTATTTAAAACATTTTTTGAGATAAGGTTCATGATATTGGTAAATTTTATATCAATATCTTCATAAGAATTCAAAACTTTATATTCTTTCTTGGACTCCTTTGGAGCCTTCTCATTCTTAAGAGAATTGATTGATATTTAGTACTATCACTTACTTATCTTCATGAAATAGGCACCTTTCCCCATACCATATGAAACCAAAACATTGGTTAAGTCATTTATCTAAAATGACTTCCGATTATGATCCTCGGGTGAAGAAATATTTGCATCAAACTTGTCTAACGTCAAAAAATAAAATTCTTAATAATCATTGAATATTATAATGTTTTCTAAATCCTATTGTGGATCTCAAAATCTCATTAACTATGGTAAAGAAATCATACACTAAATTTTATTTGATAATATGAATGTATTAAAATTAGGTGCCCAATATTTTAGGTTTTTCTTTCATTGATCTAACATTAACTTCATAAATATTACACATCTTATCCAAATTCATTTTTCTATTTTGATCCTCATAATATTTATGAATGTATTCTCTTAAAGCGAGGTCAAGTTAACCTCTATTGAATGTATATTTGTCTCAATATTCAATATATCAACCATTTTCATTATATCCCCAACCCCAACTAAAGATAAAGAAATATTTATAATTCCAACAACTTCCAAACCCAATGACAGCAAGTATTAAAGAATTATATCCTTCTAAACATTGTAATTTTTCCTTTAAAATGTAGGAAAACCTTTTCTATTAGATATGTCTTCCAACCATTATTATTCAATATTTAATTTAATGAAGTTAATAAATTTAATTTAGTGATAGTTGATATATATATACATACTATTACAGTGGACACAGTGATGTACAATCTTTACCATTTAAAATGAATAGTTGCATCCTTAGCATGGTATAGTATCATTCAAGGCTACGATATCTGCTTATGTCATCCAATGGTTATAATGTGTAGGGTTTATCATTGAACATATGTGGTTATAATATATCACAAAAGGAATAATATTATCTTTAGATACCCATGCCTGACGTACATGGATATTACATTAATTTTGTGGAATAATTATTACATTACAAAAATATATTCCCAAAGACCATATTAGTTTAGTGCCTTTGGAAACTTGGAACACAAAATTCTAATCATGGTGAAAGATCTTCAACATATCCCATAAATATCTTCCCCTTTTTTTAGAACATAAAATCTTTATTTGTATCCAGGGGAAAAGAAAACATAAAAAGGGTGATCTCAAATTCTTAGTAAGGTTAAAAAAATTAAATATCAATCATATCATATTTATAAGAACATAACATTTGAAAATCTTACCCTGCATAAGAGATCATAATATCATGTCATGGGATAAATCATAGAAGTGAAATGTAATCCCAATAATCATAACATAAGATATGAAACTTTGTGTCATACACACATAAGCATATAAAATTATTTCATATTAATCAAGGCTCTTTTCCAAGACCATCATAGTGGACAAAGTCAATTACTGAACCGAGTACACTCCTCGTTCCAGTCTTGTATCACTGAACCGGATTAACATGCAGTTCCATCCATGTCTACCTCATGAGATATATATCTTTACCCAATGAATTTGAGGTAGATATAGGTCCCACCCATCTCATAATGAAACCATTCTTATGTGTGCCACAAAAACATAAATCATACATCATAGCATAACCCATGTAATAAAATAGAATTCTTAAACATCATGTCAGCATAACATAATCCATATAAGATAAAATAATTTCATAAAAATAATTCCATCATAACTAATCAAATAAAAGTAATAATAGGGATATAAACATAAGCCTATATCATCTTAGATGTTAAATGATTTTGGTAAAACACTTGAACATATCTCTTGAGGAAAATATCATTTCTTCTTCAAAAACATTTTATTTTCCCAATATGTCGTGAAATTTTAAAAGAAAAGAAGTTAACTAAAAATAAAACTGAAAACTTGTCAAGGAATATTCATGAAAATAATTCGTTATGAAATCATAAAAATATGTTCATGCTGATTAAGTTAAAAAAACATTCCCCTTGTACTTTTGCTGGAAAAGTCAAAAAGTACCTCGTATGGTAAACAAATGAAAGATTCCTTCCATACCATGTAGCAAAAGTAAAAAAAGGATAAAAATGAATTTAAACATACATGGAAGAATATTAAAAATTTTATGAAAACATTTTTTATAAAACATGGACATGGATGATAAATATAACCCCAGTAAATACTTACAAATAAACAATCTTGGATAAAAAAAGATTGGCAAAGTTATCTCTTAGCTTAGGTCTGATATGCTTTGTATATATCTGAACCTCATGTATAATGATTTAAATAATTTTATGGATTTATTCCAGAATCATAATAATTTTTATGATAACATTTATGATCATATTTTCATCTGTTTGTTAGTAATATTTCATTGTTACTCATTATTCAGGTATAAACTGCTTTACGTTCTTACGTATGTTTTGTCGGATAAGTTCTTGTTCCTCTTTTTAGGTTATAGTTATATCATTTAAATAATGGTATTAATATAATATATATCATATTTATTCATTCAATTAATTTATATAATCATGGTTTAATGAATATCAGGTAGAACGAATCACATTGCACCGTGGAGACGGTAAGTCGTACATACGGACGAGCAACGATATCATTCCAATAATTGTTGAATGGTATAAGGTAGATGGTGTATAGTATCTCAGAATTAGTATAATGTTATATTATTCATATGTAGGTATTATTTACACCATTATAACCATCCAAGTAATGGGGTAGTGAAAAAAAGAATACACCAGGGCATGGAGATGGTAAGCCGTACGTACGCACATGCGGTGATTTCATTTTTTCGTAGGATGTATAGAAGGTGAAATATGGTTTTTTAATTTTTATAATAACATATAAGTATATGAGTTACACTTATGTTATTATTTTATAATTAAATAACTCAATAAGAGGAAGTATAAGAAGAAATAAACTTGAAAGAATTGGTAGAAGAGATCACCTCTTCTTTGGCGTCCCTCCTATGAATTTCCACTTAGGGAACTAGAGTTGGTGTTTTGAGAAGAAAATAACCTCTATATTGTAACTAGGGAATCTTAGAAGATAAATGGTCAGGATTTTTGTGATCTTGAAATCTCAAAATTTAGTGAAGAGGGGAGGGAGGAGGTTCGCTTTTATAGGAGAGGAGAGGGGCACTTTAGGAAAGTTCCAAAATATTAATTTATTTTAAATTCAATTTCGATTTAAAATGGTCCAAAACTTATTTAATTATAATATAGAATGATTTTGGTTCGAATAACCAAAATCCAATAATTATTTTACATGTTTTGAATATTTTTTTATCCTTGTCGTTAAGGTTTTACCCTTATTTAACCCTTTTTAATCTTACCGTGACATCATGTTATTTACACATTGTAGGTTAATATAATTATTATATCATGTCAAACAACCCAAAAAAAGTTATTTATGACATATTTGAACTTATATTAACCATTTTTCTAATATTATATTTTTATGAATTTAATATCATTTAATAAACTATTATGTGTTTTAATTTTTGAATTATGTCGATTTTGGATACTATTCAAACTTGACTTTTTAAAAAATTCATAACAACCTTATTACATCGAACCAAAATGATTAAATTATCCCTAATATGTCAATGTCAGCCAAAAAAATCGTTTATGGCATAAAAATATTCAAATTAAACTTATTTTAATATTTATAAATTCATTTATTTGAATCCTTGATTAGTGAGGTAATCACTACAACATAATTATGTCGTAAATAAATATATTTATCTACTTCATAAAAACTATAAATAAAATAAAATAATGTAGGAAATATTTTTATCTTTCCAATGACTATTTATAAACATATATATCCATTATATAACCCCATATTAAAATCTAATTAGTAAAAGATATATTTTTAGGTTATAATTATCCTTACATTAAATTAATTCTTATAAATTTTCATTTACACATCCAAGTGAATCGATGGAGTCCAAAAATCTACCCAATTATTCCCATGATTGAAAATATCTCATAAAATATGATTGGTTCATGTGTTAGGGTAGTTTAATATTATTATAATATTATTTTTTTACCCAGATTTATCCTTTAACCATGGAAAATAAAATAATTACTAAAGTTACTATTCATAATGTCCAAAAATAAAAAGTACCTATTTAAAAAATTTAAACCTTATGATTCCAAATATGGAATACAGTTTTCCAAATTCAAAACACAAAAGTTGCAGTAATTAATTTAAAATTAATCCTTTTTTTGAAAAACACGGGTTTTCGTTTAAAACATTGCAAAAGATTGAAATGTTTTTACATATGAATTCAATGTAAAATTAATTAAAGTGACTTAAATTGTCCTAAAATATAAAAATATATTATATTTATACTTTAAAACCATTCAATAATATATTTTAACCATATAAATTATTTCTATGAAAAAAGTTGTTTCCAATTAAAATTTAGTGTATTTTCACTATTCATCAAAATATGAAAGTTATCAGAAAAATATCAAAAATTTATCCAAAGTAAATTTTTATGTCCCTATTTCAAATAATATATTTATCTTGTCAAATATAACTTATAAAATTGTCAAAAAACTAGATTTAAAATGGGTGCACCATCAAAAGGTGGTAAAACTGCATTTTTTTTAAATGCTTCTTTTATCTGAAAATTTGATTTTGTTCTCATATAATGTGTAATATGAATGCTAATATTATATAAAACTAAAAATATGGTTAATAATATTCATAACGTCTAGTTTATATCCCATTTAAATAAGAATATAATAATATGTCATTCTTTAGCGAAACTCAGTATCGCATACAACACAAACTGTCGAGGAAGGTCGCTATTGCGTGTAACGCAAGACAAGTCAGTGTTGCGTGTAGTGAAATCTTCATTTGGTTTTGCATATAAAATAATCCAAACTTAGTTGATTTATACATTTAACAAAATTTATACTCAATTTTTTGTAAAATAATTTCTATCAAACGAACTTTAAATTGTGTGTAACACGATCAAAGAATAGTGTTGTGTATACTACAAGATAATATGGTGTTGCGTATAGTGCAATATAATCTTGTTGTAGCGTAAAATACAATAAATCAAATAAATTAAAAAGAATCTATCTCACAAAATATTGGGGTGTTACATTCTACCCCCCTTAAAATGAATTTCTCACTCGAAATTTGTCAGAGTTATAAATGGTTTTCTACTTAAAAATTTCTTTCATGGAAACCCACATCATAAAAAAGGAATACTAAAACCTAATTTGAAAAGGAAAATTAGAAACATAAAGGTTACACAATTTAACTTATCACTGGTTTTCCACATAGAAGAACATAGGTGGGAAGTGAAAATATGGATATGGAAGAGAAATCTGACCATCAAGTTCTGATGGATAGTGAAAAAGAATAAGGTATAGAGAAAGTTAACTACTAGAAAGCCATAAATTTATGATTATATAAGGGTCCGTCTGATTTATCAGATAATAAGGTACTAGGATAACATTTTTTTCCAAGATCCTTCCCCTAAAGCTGAATAATTTTATATGAGAATAAATACTTACTTGATTTTGGTACAGTTCAATCATTTTTCGTGACTTGAAAATTTTCCACTTCATCTCTTATTTAAAGAAATGTAGTTGAATTTGTCATTCTTGAAGTTTTATTAGATCATGCAATAGAATGACAGGTCATTCCATCTGTCTCTATCACAAAATGGTTAGTACAAGTTTTTAAATATGCATAAGTCCATCTATGGTGAGATTAATCGTATATGGTTCCAAAAATGGACATATACTTCATCTATCATACTTCTTAATAAAATAAAACTAATTTTTACTAACCAGGGACTTCCTGTAGGCCAGTGGTAGGTGATAAAGGCCTGTCGCACTTCGGTTTTGGGTTCGATTCCCGCATCCTTGTCCGACGCGATGGGTTGTCACCCATCTTATAGGTTTTCCTTTTTGTAAAACTATACTATTATAATATTCTAAAAATAATATATAAAAAATATATTCTAGCCTCTATATGATGTCCAAATTAATCCATTCCAACCTTTATGCTTACCCAAAATAATTCTTTCCAATCTCACAGTACAAATAAAACAACTACCATAAATTTTATATAACAAGCATGTGAATACCTTCATTTATCCCACATATATCACAAGATATATCTTGTTGGTCACATTCCAAACATTTAAAGGACTTCATCATGCATTATTTTGTAATATGGTAACATCATAAATTACCATAGAACCTTAGTGACAACATGAATTCTATCAAAATTAACTCTTTCCAAACATAAAATTTACCAAAAATTCTATATACTCAAACCATGATATCACTTTGTCCCTTTATCGGTCATGTGATCATTAATAATATCAGGTATATTATTTTATCCTTATCCCTTCATTATGTGCATATCATCTACTTTCCAAAAATATTTCAGTCACTTTTCATAGTTATGAGTACCATAAAATTATGGGAAACCACTATAGACCAATACATAGATATTACAATATTCCATAATACTAAAAATGAGATTCCACAACACTATTTTGAAATCCCATTACATAAACACTTAATCATTCCACTACTTCATTGTCATACTCGACATCACCAATAGTGATTGTATGTGGCTTCCCTTTGTCTTTTTCCTTAAGGGGTTATGGATTTCGATCATCATTAACCAATGGATTAGGGAATTGGTTAGCATAATTCCCCATTTCCATGCACTTATATCATTGAAGTGTTGGTGGTGCGTTCTCTGTAGTCTTTTCTCCATTCACATCATTAGCAAACTTTTTCCCATTACTTCATAACTAAACTGCTCGATGACCTTCTTTTCCATAGTTGAAACATTTTATATTCCCTTTAAGACAATCTCCACCATTCTTCTTTCCACACTTTGAGCATAAGGAAACATTTATATTCTTTTCACCATTTTTTTGAGATTTTTCCTTGAACTCCATCTTTCATTTCTTATCAAAACCATGAGATGGATATGTAACACCAACTTCTTGTTCTACCTTGATATCACAACGCAAAATCTCCTCGTAGCTACTGAAGTCTATTATAGCTAATACCCTTCGAAGACTTGGTTTTAATCCACTGAAGAATCGATCAACTTTACATTCAGGTTGGATGATAAATCCAGAAGCATACCTTGAAAGTCTTGTAAAATTTTCCTCATATGTACCAAAAAATTCATAATCCTTTTTCTTAATCTCAATTAACTCCTTTTCCATCTTTTTTTGAATAATATGAGGTAAGTACTTATTGAAAAATAATTTCTTGAACTTGTACCATTCCATGGATTCAATTTAATCTTGATACTTTGTATTCCTAACAAGAGTCCACCACTGGTCTTCTTCACCTTCCAAACGATAGATATCCAAAATAAACTTTTCATGTTCCAAATAACGAAGGATGGAAAATATATTTTCAATTGTACTGATCCATTTTTCAAAAAAAATTGGATCAAAAGACGCACTAAAATAAGGTGTAAGTTGTCTCATGAAGGACTCAATGTTGTTCCCTTATCTTCTCATTTGGGAGTCCAGAATGATTCCTAGCATGTGTAAGTATAGAAATAAGATTATGAATCTCACCTCTCATAAAATTTGGTTGTTTAGGAGGACAATCATTGCATTTCCTAGTGCATTTATCATTAACACGATTCTTTTGGGTTCTAGCCATCATCTAAAACCCAAAAATAATAGTGCAAGAGGAAAAAATCATACAAGGAAAACATCATAGTCAAGGGGGGGTACCTTCAATCTATAATATATTAAGTCTAATTATAGGTTATTTATGATCATTACCATAATTCTCAGACTGTAACCTATAGTTATACTTAACCTTTGTTGCATCCTTAGACATACCATAGAAATTTGTCTATAAATCTAACGAAAGTTTTCACATCCTAGTTTCCAAAGGTTGACTAAACCTTCACTCTGATGCCGAATTAAGAGACCCAAGTCTGACATACATGGAAATTACATTACTTTTGCAGAATACATATTACATAACAAAAACATACACCCAAATACTGTATTAGTTTAGTGCCTTTGGAAACTTGGAATAGAAACTTCTAATTAAGGTAAAAGATCTTCAACATCTCCCATAAAGATTTTCCCCTTTTGTTTTTCTACCTAAAAACTTTATTTATATCCTGGGGAAAAGAAAACATAAAAAGGGGGAGCTCAAATTATTAGTAAGGGTAAATAAAGGAAATATCAATCATATCATATTCATAAGAACATAACATTTGAAAATTTTATCCTGCATAAGAGATCATAATATCATGTCATGTGATAAATCATAGAAGTAAAATGTAATCCCAATAATAATAACAGAAGACATGAAACTTTGTTTCATACACACATAAGAATAGAAAATTATTTCATATTAATCAAGGAACTTTTCCAAGACCATCATAACAGACAAATTCCATTACGAAACCGAGCTCACTCCTCATTCTAGTTCTGTATCACTCCTCCAAATTATATTTTTTATTTTCAGACACTTTTAAGGGGGAAGTGAGAACCTTGTAGATAAACATTTCAAGAATCAAAGGTTACAACTAAACAATTAAACTCAAGTCTCAGGTGATTGGATTCTCCTTCCCTAAACAATTTCCAGGGGAGGGAATTTACCTGGCATCTTGGATCTTCCCCTATGTTCTCTTCATAGTGAAGTCATGTATCACTGAACCATATTAACTTGTCATTCAATCCATGTATATCTCAGGAGATATAAATATTTAACCAATGAATTGGAGGGACATATAGGTCCTACCCATCTCATAACAAAACCATTCTTATGTGTGCCACAAAAACATAAATCATACATCATAGCATAACCCATGTAATAAAATGGGATTCTTAAACATCATGCTATCATAACATAATCCATATAAGATAAAATTACTTCATAAAAATAATACCATCATAACATAATCAAATAAAAGTAATAATAGTGGAAAAATAACCCTATATCATCTTATATGGAAAATAATTTTGGTAAAACACTTAAACTTTGTTCTTGAGGAAAATATCCTTTCGTCTTCAAAAACATTTCTTTTCTCAATATATACTGAAATTTTAAAAGAAAAGAAGTTAATTGAAAATAAACTTGAAAACTTGTAAAGTAAGATTCTTGATAATTCTTTATGAAAGCTTAAAAATATTTTCATGTCATATAAGTTAAAAAAACATTCTCTTTGTACTTTTTCTGGAAAAGTCAAAAAGTACCTCGTATGGTAAACAAATGAAAGATTCCTTCCATACCATGTAGTAAAATTCAAAAAAGGGTAAAAAAATTACTTTAAACATAAATAGAAGAATAGTAAACATTTTATGAAAAAAGTTTAGAAAACATGGACATGGATGATAAATATAACCCCAGTAAATACTTACGAATAAACAATCTCAGATAAAAATGAGATTGGAAAAGTTATCCCTTACCTTCGGTTTGATGTGCTTCGTATGTATCCAAACCTCATGTATATTGATTTAAATGATGTTAATTATCTATTCTAGAATCATAATAATTTTTATGATAACATTTATGATCATATTATCATCATTTTTTAGTAACATTTCAGTGTTACTCGTTATTTGGGTATTAACTGCTTTATGTTTTTACGTATATTTTGTCAAATAAGTTCTTGTATCTATTTTTAGGTTATAGTTATATCATTTACATCATGGTATTAGTATAATATATATCATATTTATTCATTAAATTAATTTATATAATCCTGGTTTAATGAAGATCATGTAGAACGAATGACATTGCACCATGGAGACAGTAAGTCGTACGTATGCACGAGCAACGATATCGTTCCAATAATTGTTGAATGGTATTGAAGTGGATGGTGTATAGTATATAAAAATTATTATAATGTTATATTATTAATATATAGATATTATTTACACCATTATACCCATCTAAGTAAGTTGGTAGTGAAACAAAGAATACACCAAGGCGTGGAGACGGTAAGTCGTACGTATGCACACGTGGTGATTTTATTTTTTCATAGGATGTATAGAAGGTGAAATTTGGTTGTTTAATTTTTATAATAACATATAATTATATGATTAAAAATTATGTTATTATTTTATAATGAAATAAATAAGGAAGATGAAGTAGAAGAAGAAATAAACTTGAAAGAATCGGTAGAAGAGATCACATCTTCCTTGGTGTGCCTCCTTTGAATTTCCACTTAGGGAACTAGAGTTGGTGTTTTGAGAAGACCATAACCTCTAGATTGTAACTAGGGAAGTTTATAAGATAAATTTTTAGTATTTGTTCGATCTTGGATGCTAAAAATTGAGTGAAGAGGAGAGGGAGGAGGTTCCCTTTTATAGGAGAGGAGAGGGGAACTTTAGGAAAGTTCCAAAATATTAATTTATTATAAATTCAATTTCGATTTAAAATGGTCCAAAACTTATTTAATTATAATATAAGATGATTTTGGTTCTAATACTCATAATCCCATAATTTTTTTACATGTTTTGAATATTTTTTATCCTTGTAGTTTTGGTTTTACCCTTATTTAACCCTTTTTAATCGTACTGTGATATCATGTTATGTACACATTGTAGGTTAATGTAATTATTATATTATGTCAAAAAACCCAAAAAAAGTTATTTATGACATATTTGGACTTATATTAACCATTTTTTCTAATATTATATTTTTATGAATTTAATATCATTTAATAAACTATTTTGTGTTTTAATTTTTGAATTATGTCAATTTTGGAAACTATTCATACTTGACTTTTTAAAAAATTCATAACAACCTTATTACTTAGAACCAAAGAGATTAAATCATCCTTAATATGTCAATTTCATCCAAAAAATCGTGTATGGCATCAAAATATTCAAATTAAACTTATTTTAATATTTATAAATTCATTTATTTGAATCTTTCATTAGTGAGGTAATCACTACATCATAATTGTGTCATAAATAGATATATTTATCTAATGTATAAAAATTATAAATAAAATACCATAATGTAGTAAATAGTTTTATCTTTCAAATTATTATTTATAAACATATAGATCTATTATATAACCCTATATTAAAATCTAATTTGTAAAAGATATATGTTTCGGTTATAATTATCCTTACACTAAATTAATTCTTATAAATTGTCATTTTCACATCCAAGTGAATCCATGGAGTCCCAAAATTGACCCAAGTATTCCTATGGTTGGAAATATATCATAAAATATGATTATGGAATGTGTTAGGGAGTTTAATATTATTATAATATTATTTTTTTACCCAAATTTACCCTTTAACCATGGTAAATAATATAATTACTAAAGTTACTATTCATAATGTCCAAAAATAAAAACTACCTATTTACAAAATTTGAACCTTCTGATTCCAAATATGGAATCCATTTTTTCAAATTCAAAACACAAAAGTTTCATTAATTAATTTAAAATTAATCCTGTTTTTAAAAAACATGGGTTTTCGTTTATAACATCACAAAAGATTGAAATGTTTTTTACTTATGAATTCAATGTAAAATTAATTAAAATAGCTTAAATTGTCATAAAATATAAAAATATATTATATTTATACTTTAAAACCATTCAATTATATATTTTAACCATATAAATTATTTCTATGAAAAAAGTTGTTTTCAATTAAAATTTAGTGTATTTTCATTATTCATCAATATATAAAAGTAATCAGAAAAATATCAAAAATTTATCCAAAATAAATTTTTATGTCCCTATTCCAAATAATAAGTCTATATTGTCAAATATAACTTATAAAATTTTCAAAAACTAGATTTAAAATGGGTGCACCATCAAAAGGTGGTAAAACTGCATTTTTTTGAAAAATGCTTCTTTTATCTGAAAAAATTGATTTTGTTCTCATATCATGTGTAAGATGAATTCTAATATTATATAAAACTCAAAATATGTATAATAATATTCATAAAGTCTAGTTTATATCCCATTTAAATAATAATATAATAATATGTCATTCTTTAGGGAAACTCAGTATCGCGTACAACACAAGCTATCGAGGAAGGTCGCTCTTGCGTGTAACACAAGACAATTCAGTGTTGTGTGTAGAGAAATATTCCTTTGGTTTTGCATATAACATAATCCAAACTTAGTTCATTTATATATTGAACAAAATTTATACTCAATTTTTCGTAAAATAATTTCTATCAAACAAACATTAAATTGTGTATAACACGATCCAAGAATAGTGTTGTGTATACTGCAAGCTAATATGGTGTTGCGTATAGTGAAAGATAATATTATTATAGTGTAAAATAAAATACATCAATGAAATTAAAAAGAATCTATCTCATAAAATCTTGGGGTGTTACATTCTACCCCCCTTAAAATGAATTTCTCACTAGAAATTTGTCGGGGTTATAAATGGTTTTCTACTTGAAAATTTCTTTCATGGAAACCCACATCATAAAAAAGGAATACTAAAACTTCATTTTAAAACGGAAAGTTAGAAACATAAAGGTTACCCAATTTAACTAATCACAAGGTTTCCACATAGAATAACATAGGTGGGAAGTGAAAATATGGATATGGAAGAGAAATCTAACTATCAAGTTCTGATGAATAGTGATAGATAATAAGGTATGGAGAAAGTTAACTACCAGAAAGCCATAAATATATGATGATATAAGGGACCGTCTTATTTATCAGATAATAAGGCACTAGGATAACATTTTTTTCCAAGATCCTTTCCCTAAAGTTGAAGAATTTTGCATGATAATAAATACTTACTTGATTTTGTTACAATTTCATCGTTTTTTGTGCCTTGAAAATTTTCCACTTTATCTCTTATTTAAATAAATGAAGTTGAATTTGTCATTATTGGAGTGTTCGTAGATCATGTGATATAATGATAGGTCATTCCATCTGTCTCTATCACAAAATGGTTAGTATAATTTATTAAATATGCATAAGTCCATCTATGGTGAGATTAATCGTATATGGTTCCAAAAACGGACTTATACTTAATCTATCATACCGCTTAATAAAATAAAACTAATTTTTACTAACCAGGGACTTCCTGTAGGCCAGTGGTAGGAGATAAAGGCATGTCTCACTTCAGTTGTGGGTTCGATTCCCACATCCTTGTCCGACGTGATGGGTTGTCGCCCATCCTACAGGTTGTCCTTTTTCTAAAACTATATTATTATAATATTCTAGAAATAATATATAAAAAATATATTATGGCCTTAAAAAATACTATCTGATGTTCAAATTAATCCATTCAAACCTTTACTCTTATCCAAAATACTTCTGTCCAATCTCACAGTACAAAGAAAATAACTACCATAAAGGTTATATAACAAGAATGTGAATACCATCATTTATCCCACATATATCACAGGATATATCTTTTTGGTCACATTCCAAACATTTAAAGGACTTCATCGTGCATTCTATTGAAATATGGTAACATCATAAATTACTGTAGAACCTTAGTGAAAACATGAATTCTATCAAAATTAACTCTTTCCATACACAAAATATACCAAAAATTCTATATACTCAAACCATGATATCGCTTTGTCCTTTTATCAGTCATGAGATCATTAATACTATAAATTATATTATTTTATCCTTATCCCTTCATTATGCGCATATCATCTACTTTCCAAAAATATTTCAATCACTTTTCATGGTTATGAGTACCATATAATTATGGAAAACCATAATAGACCAATACATAGATATTCCAATATTCCATAATACTATAAATGAGATTCCACAACACTATTTTTAAATCCCATTACATAAACACCTAATCATTCCACTACTTCATTGTCATACTCCACATCGCCAATAGTGATTGTATGTGACTTCCCTTTGTATTTTTTTTCCTTAAGAGGTTTTTGATGCCGATCATCATTAAACCTTGGATTAGGGCATTAGTTAGCATAATTTCTCATTTCCTTTCACTTATAGCATTGAAGTGTTGGTGGTGCGTTCTCTATAGTCTTTTCTCTATTCACATAATTAGAAAACTTTTTCCCATTACTTCATAACTAAAAAGCTCTATGACCTTCTTTTCCATAGTTGAAACATTTTCTATTCCCTTTAAGACAATCTCCACCATGCTTCTTTCCACACTTTTAGCATAAGGAAACATTTATATTCTTTTCACCATTTTTTGAGATTTTCCCTTGAACTCCATCTTTCATTTCTTTTCAAAACCATGAGATGGATATGTAACACCAACTTCTTGTTCTACCTTGATATCACAACGCACAATCTCCTCATATCTACAGAAGTATTTTATAGTCAATGCCCTTCGAAGACTTGGTTTTAATCCACTGAAGAATCGATCGACTTTACATTTAGGTTGGATGATAAAACATTAAGAATACCTTGCAAGTCTTGTAAAATTTTCCTTGTATGTACCAAAAAATTCATAATCCTTTTTCTTAAGCTCAAGTAACTCTTTTTCCATATTTGTTTGAATAATACGAGGTAATTACTTATTGAAAAATAATTTCTTGAACTTGTACCTTTCCATGGATTCGATTTCATCTTGCAACTTTGTATTCCTAATTAGATACCACCACTAGTCTTCTTCACCTTCCAAACGATAGACATCCAAAATAAAATTTTCATGTTCCAAACAACGAAGGATGTAAAATATCTTTTCAATGGTACTGATTTATTGTTTAACAACAAGTGGATCAGAAGACCCACAAAAAGAAGGTGTAAGTTGTCTCATGAAGGACTCAATAGATTGTTGTTCACTTATCTTCTCATTTGGGAGTCCAGAATGATTCCTATCTCGTGTAAGTATAGTAATAAGATTCTGAATCCCACCTCCCATAACATCTGGTTGTTCAGGAGGAAAATCATTGCATTTCCCAGTGCATTGATCATTAACACGGTTCCTTTGGTTTACAGCCATCATCTAAAACCCAAAAATAATAGTGCGAGAGGAAAAACTCATACTAGGAAAACAACATAGTCAAGGGGGGTACCTTCAATCTCTAACATCGTAAGTTTAATTCTAGGTTATTTATGATCATTACCATAATTATCAGACTGTAACCTATAGTTATACTTAACCTTTGTTACATCCTTATACATTCCATAGAAATTTCTCTACGAATCTCACTAAATTTTTCACATCCTAGTTTCCAAAGGTTGATTAAACCTTCACTCTGATACCGAATTTGGAGACCCAAGCCTGAAGTACATGGACATTACATTACTTTTTCGGAATACTTATTACATAAAAAAATCATACACCCAAATATTGTATTAGTTTAGTGCATTTGGAAACATGGAACAGAAACTTCTAATTATGGTAAAAGATCTTCAACATCTCCCATAAAGATTTTCCCCTTTTGTTTTTCTACCTAAAAAATTTATTTATATCCTGGGAAAAAGAAAACTTAAAAGGGGTGACCTCAAATTCCCAGTAAGGGTAAATAAAGTAAATATCAATCATATCATATTCATAAGAACATAACATTTGAAAATATTATCCTGTATAAGAGATCATAATATCATGTCATGGGATAAATCATAGAAGTGAAATGTAATCCCAATAATAATAACATAAGACATGAAACTTTGTTTCATACACACATAAGCATAGAAAATAATTTCATATTAATCAAGGAACTTTTCCAAGACCATCATAGCAGAAAAAGTCCATTACTGAACCGAGTTCACTCCTCGTTCTAGTCCTGTATCGCTGAACTGGATTAACTTGTCATTCCATCCATGTATATCTCAAGAGATATAAATATTAACCCAATGAATTGGAGGGACATATAGGTCCCACCAATCTCATAGAAAAACCATTCTTATGTGTGCAACAAAAACATAAATCATACATCATAGCATAACTCATGTAATAAATGGGATTCTTAAACATCATGTTATCACAACATAATCCATATAAGATAAAAGTACTTCATAAAAATAATTCCATCATAACGTAATCAAATCAAAGTAATAATAGAGGAAACATAACCATGTATCATCTTATATGGAAAATAATTTTGGTAAAACACTTGAACTTAGATCTTAAAGAAAATATTCTTTCTTCTTCAAAAACATTTTTTTCTCAATATATTGTAAAATTTTAAAAGAAAGGAAGTTAATTGAAAATAAAATTGAAAACTTGTAAAGTAAGATTCATGGAAATAATTCTTTATGAAAGCTTAAAAATCTGTTCATGTCGTATAAGTTAAAAAAACATTCTCTTTCCATGTAAGAACCCGGGTTTATAGAACGGGTCAAAATCCCGACCCTGTTTGAATTTTTGACTGGTTTCTAGGGAAACTGGAGAAAATGGGAAGTTTTTGGAAATTTCCAGACTACACGCCCTGTACCTTTAAGTACACGTTGTTTATATGTTAAGAGAGTGTTGGCCATGTGCTCACTGAGTACATGTCGTGTGCTGACCGTGTAGAAATTTCTTCCTACACGGTGTGTAGTTTTAAACACACCGTGTAACCCCCAACCATGTGGTGTCCATACATTCCATGTAGGCCTGTCGGCCGGGTATAAACAAGTACACACCGTGTTCCCCTTGTACATTCCATGTAGTCTAGCTATGTATAAGGGATATACATGGCGTGTGGGTAAGTCGGTGAGGGAGAGAAGAGAAACCAAGTACACGTCGTGTACCCATAGGTACACGCTGTGTACTCATGTCGGTAGGTCTGGAAAGTATGGAGGCGGAATTCAGCCGTCTTATGAATAGTTAAATGACCTACACGGCATGTAGTCATGAAGTACATGCCGTGTACTTTAATTGTTTTGTTAAAATGGGAAGTGGCCACATATTGAGGTAGAACCTCAATTTTGTCACTCGGTTTCACGAACCAAGCCGGTCATAGCTCTTTTCTTCTCCTGATCATTCTTCCAAGATCCGATTTGAGCTCCGACTGATGCGTTGGAACCCCCTCGGTAAGGCTTAGATTCCCCTTGGGCTGTTTTGTTTGATTTGCGTTCTAGAACAAGTTATAGGGGTTTGTGCGGTTTTGAATCTTTTTTAGATTTACCGCGTTTTAAACCGAATTGGAGGCTATTACCGGAGTAGGAGCATCATACAAGTCTCAGGTATGTGGTGCATACCTCATTTTGTTTTTCCATGGTTCTTTGGGTGACACGGCCTTCGGTGCGTTTTCAGGTATTTTGAACGAGACCCGTTTTATCTGCTGTTTCATATTGAATTGCTTGTTGGAACTATGGGATGCCTTTGGGTATGCCCTGTTACCAGTTTTTGTGAGCGGGGCTGGGTGAGGGGTCGTTTCTCATCAGGGCATTTTGGCCGGGGAATTCCAAAATGGTTTTAATTGAATTATTAATGTGTTAAACTGTTGAGTTTAATTTATTAATCCTGTTATAAGTTGTTAGAGGCATTCAAGACCTCGGTGCTGTTGTTCGATTGCCGTTGGGCTGGGGAAATTCAACTGTTTAAATTGCTTTTCCTATTATGAGTTATGTTGAATTTGATATATATGAAATTGCTGAATTGTACATGCTGGACCCTTTAGGTTGTGTTGGTCTTCGCCCAGTTACGCTTGAGTGATGCTGATCATAGGTTGGGCTTGGCCCGGGTTACTTTGGGTGGTTTTGACCACGGTATTGGGCGTCATGGACGTCAGCTTGAGGTAATACAACTATTAGGTTGGGCATGGCTCGGGTTAATATGATGGTAATGCCATCAGACTTGAGCGGCATGGTCACAGGGACACGAGGTGTTAGGTGTGTTGGTGACTTAGGTGTTATTTGGTGATTACCACTCACCCGGGACTTTGAGTAGTGTGCACATAGGGATACTCCGTGATGAGATGGTTTTGACCACTCATGTGGGTAGATGCCCCCGTAGTTGCGGTTAGGTATTTTGGTTTGGGTTTCTTTCCGTATAAAGCCACGTGGGAGGTGAGGAGCCTTCAGTGGATAGCATTGAGACTATCGGGTTGGGGGCTGAGGCTCGCCGTGATTTCAGGGCAGACATCGCTGTTCCTCCAGGTTATTCTTGGGCGTGCCTTCAGGACGTCAGTACTTGAGGCATGAGACGTTATGAGGAACAAAGTGTTGGGTTACTATTCTTGGGTGTTCCTTCAGGATGTCGGTACTTGAGACACATGGTGTCGGGTGGCACGTGGTGCCGGGTTACAGACAGAGATTCTGGCGTTGGCCGAAGCAGGTGACACTCCGTGGTGACTGCTGAGCACCAGTGGAGTTAGTGTTTATTTGTGTATTGTACTGTTTACTTATTTAATTATAAATTCATGACTGATTAAATACTCATATTAGGTACGCACTTTTGGGTGTTATCCTACTGAGATTTGTCTCACACCCTGCACGGGCCCTTCGGGATGCGTGCAGACTTTATGGATTTACGTGCAGGAAAGAGGCCAGCTTCCGGAGCTGGACTGCGTTAGTTGTTGCATGGAGATGGTATGGACCTTGAGGTCTTACCTTGATGGGGTTACTTGGTTTTGTTTTCTTTACTTTTATTAGCATGCTTATTTGTTTGTAGCTACTATTGGTTAGCCATCAGCGCCCCTTTTTTTAGTGACTTGCTATGGATGCATGTTTGTTTGTTTACAACCATAGTTTCTTGTGATATTCAGCATGTTGTTATGTTTACTTTACACTTCCATTGTTCTATATTGCTTCCGCTGTTTATTTGATATTCGATATGCTTCCGCTCTGCGGGTCTGGTTTGAGTCTGCTGAGTCTTTCATTCCGCTGCATATTTATTTTTATACACAGACCAGTACCCTTATTATGATCCTCCGAGAGGGTATAGCCTCCCCACTATACCTAAAATACCCTCGCTTCTAGTCGGCAGCCTTTGGCATTTGGGGAGGTGCGCATAAGGTAGTAACACCCGAACCGATTGGCACTGTTCGGGTGGTTGGCCGGGTCCGGGTCATTACAAAGTGGTATCAGAGGAGTTTTTGACAGGGATTTAGTAGCATTGATTAGCTGGCTAATAATGAGATTGAGGCTTCTCTTTTATTTCTGCTGGTTTTATTATTTGGGATATGGTAGACTGAAGATAGGATGTTACTGGAACTGGGTTTCTAACTTGTGTTTGGGTTCCTACAGCCCCAAGTATGAGGGATAGACCAAGTTACCTTGGGTGGGAATTACTGTTTTCTTTTCACTCAGATTATGGTTTATATGATTTCCACCTCAGTGGCTCACTTGATGTGTGATGTTATTGATTGTGATATGTGACCCTTGACCCGGTGCAGTAAGGGAGAATTGGACCTTGGCCCGGTATGGCAAGGCTTGGTTTCTTGGCTTTTGATAGGCACATTTTAGGGTATTCCAATTTCATAATTTCACGTATGCTTTGTGAAGTGATAATTCCATGTGAAGGAAATGTCAATTTCCATGCTTAGTATTCTTTTGAAATGAGAATAGCTGAAATTCATGATATAATTGCTTGTATATTTCAATGTTTTATACCATTCTTTGTATATATTATAAATTGCATGTGGCAGGGTATTTGGGTCTGGCTCTTGTACAAGCAGACAGGTACTATCAGTTGAGGTGATTTTTATCATTAAGATTAGGTGACTCGGTCATAGGTTTGAGGCAACGTTGGTTGTCGGGATGGGCATGGCCCGAGAAACTTTTGATACTTGGCTCTGATAAGGGCGGGTAAGGAGGCCATAAGTTCAGGATGTCGTGGGCATGGGTTGCGGTGGGGGAGAGTAAGGGTAGTAGTTATGCACTACCTTTTACTGCTTTTCTTTATTTTCATTGAATATATATATTGTTATATATATATATATATATGGGATCTATCTCCATTTATGGTACTTAGCGGGTTCTTCCTACACGTCTCGATGGAGCGACAGGTGGAAGATGATACAGTGTCGTAGGATCAGGTTCAGGATTCAGTACAGGCAAAGCACGAGCTGCAGGGACAGGCTCAGGGACAGGAGCAGGTCCAGGCTTCAGTGCAGGTAGGACAACAGCCGGGTTTGGCAGCATTCGGACCTTCGCTCGATGAGCATCTCCGAGCTATCCTGGTACATGTCTTGCAGGGGATCGAGAGAGGTGTGCAAGGTACAGAGCCTTTTATGGCTTATTTGATGGGGGAGTTTCAGTCGCATCACCCGCCGCTTTTTCAGGGTGAGGGTGGTCCACAGGTGGCCAAGATAGGATAGAAAGTATGCAGATGATCTTCTAGTAGCTCGAGATGCCTCCAGGCCGGAGGTTCAAGCTGGTGACGTACATGCTAAGAGGACCGGCGAAGTGTTGGTGGGATGTGCAGGTTCAGGCTCGCAGGCATGAGGGACTGGCATGGAAGGACTTCGAGGACAGGTTCTTTTAGCACTTTTACCCGGAGACACTGAGGGAAGAGAGTGCTCGGGAGTTATTGAGTCTTCAGTAGGGAGACATGTTTGTCATGGACTATGTATCCACTTTCACTGAGTTGTCTCTCTTTACACCTGGTATGGTAAGCGATGACACAGCTAGGGTGAGGCGCCTTGAGGATGGCTTACGACACACCATTAGGGTCCAGGTGAACATCTTTATTTTGGGTTCCTTCTCCGAGGTAGTGAATCGGGCGCTTATAGCAGAAAGAAACCAGAGGGATAGGCCCCAGGTTGGTCGGACAACAGATTCAGGTGCTGGTTCGGACAGTAGGAAGCGAGGATGGGATGAGTTCCATTAGGCATGTCAGGCTAGGGATTCAGATAGACCACCTCGTGGTAGTTCTTCAGTGATTTTCTTTCAGTGTGGACAGTCGGGACATGTTCGGGTTTAGTGCGATAGGCCTCTGAAGGAGTGCCGGGTATGTGGACAGGACGGACATCTAGAGAGGTTTTATAGGCAACCTTCTCAGATAGCTGGTAGGTAGGGACCAGGACATATTGTAGCATCTAGAGTTGGTTCAGATTCAGTACCAGGAGAGGGTAGATGAGGTTTAGCTATACGCAGAGGATGTGAAAGAAACAGTGGGACTCAGCTGAGGGGTCAGTGGCCGGTGATTGGAGCAGCACCACAGGGGTTCAGGCATCAGGCAGTCGTACTTCAGTCTAGGTGTATGTTTTGGAGCTTCTAGAGGATGAGGAGACTGGTGAGCCGACGACGGTTAGAGGTATAATGCGGTGTGGCCGTGATATCCATGTTTCCTTTTTGTCATGACCTATAGAGTCGTGTATGTTTTGAGTGCACATGGTGCACAGGATCTATGTGGACTGACTAGATTCTATTCAGTGGGTTTGGCACCATATCAGGAGTGTGATATATTATATATATGTATGTATGAGATATGCACCATCAGGGCATCGAGGATGCGGGTTTCTTGAGGTGCCTTGGGCATCGGGGCATCGAGGATGCAGGTTACTTGAGGTGTCGTGGGCATCGGGGTATCAGGGATGCGGGTTACCTGAGGTGCTAGGCACTAGGACCTCGTAGAGGCAGACACCAATGTGGTACGGGCTACGTTGGGTGTCAGGAGCAAAATGTGAGCGCCACTGAGGTGCAGGGGTGACGATGCATCACTGAAGGACTATGCGCCTAGAAAATAGGTTAGTAAAACGTTGTTAGTTTTAATTTTTGTTGGGTTGATACCGGGTTAGGCGATTCTTAAGGTGGGGAGCCCCCTTTGAGGAATTTAGCCAGGACCTCTGAGACCAGGGATGTCCGGGTTACATTGAACGGGGTGGTATGTTTGGTGCCATCTCGGGGTTTCGTTTGATAGCTTGGGGATGAGCTACTTTAAGGTGGGGAGTTTTTAAGAACCTGGGTTTATAGAACGCGTCAAAATCCCGACCCAGTTTTAATTTTTGAATGGTTTCTGAGGAAACTGGATAAAATGGGAAGTTTCTGGAAATTTCCAGACTACACGCCGTGTACCTTTAAGTACATGTCATGTATATGTTAAGCGAGTTTCGGTTGTGTGCCCACCGAGTACATGCCGTGTGCTGACCATGTAGAAACTTCTTCCTACATGGCATGTAGTTTTAAACACGCCGTGTAACCCCCGACCGTGTGGTGGCCATACATGGCGTGTAGTCCTATCAGCCGGGTAGAACCAAGTACACACTGTGTTCCCCTTGGACACACCGTGTAGTCTAGATGTGTATAAGGGATATATATGGCGTGTGGGTAAGTCGGTGAGAGAGAGAAGAGAAACCAAGTACACGTCATGTACCCATAGGTACACTCCGTGTACTCATGTCAGCAGGTCTGGAAAGTATGGAGGCAGAATTCAGCCATCTTATGAATAGTTAAATGACCTATACGGCATGTAGTCATGAAGTACACGCTGTGTACTTTCTTTTTTTTTGTTAAAATGGTCAGTAGCCTCATATTGAGGCAGAACCTCAATTCTGTCACCCAGTTTCACGAACCAAGCCGGCTGGAACACTTTTCTTCTCCTGATCATCCGTCTAAGACCCGATTCAAACTCTGACTGATGCGTTGGAACACCCTCAGTAAGGCCTCAATTCCCCTTGGTCCGTTTTGTTTAATTTTTTTCTAGAAAGAGTTATAGGGGTTTGTACGGTTTTGAATATTTTGTAGATTTACCGCGTTTTAGACCGAATTGGCGGCTGTTACCGGAGGAGGAGCATTGTACGAGTCTCGGGTAGGTGGTGTCTACCTCATTTTGTGTTTTTGTGGTTGTTTGGGTGAAGCGGCCTTCGGGTCGTTTTTAGGTATTTTGAACGAGACCCGTTTTATCTTCTGTTTCATATTGAATTTCTTATTGGACCTATGGGATGCCTTTGGGTATGCCTTGTTACCAGTTTTCATGAGCGGGGCTAGGTGAGGGGTCGTTTCTCATCAGGGCATTTTGGCCGGGGAATTCCAAAATGGTTTTAATTGAAATATTAATGTGTTAAACTATTTATTTTAATTAATTAATACTGCAATAAGTTGTTAGAGGCATTCAAGACCTCAGTGATGTTGTTCGATAGCCGTTGTGTTGGGGAAATTAAATTGTTTAAATTGTTTTTCTTGTTATGAGTTTTGTTTAATTTTATATATATGAAATTTATGAATTACACATGATGGACCCTTTGGTTTGTGTTGGGCTTGTCTCGGTTACGCTTGAGTGATGCTGATCACAGGTTGGGCTTAGCCCGGGTTACTTTGGGTGGTTTTGACCATGGTATTGGGCGTCATGGACGTCGGCTTGAGGCAGTACAACTTTTAGGTTGGGCATGGCCTAGGTTACTAAGATGGAGATTCCATCAGACTTGAGATTCATGGTCGTAGGGACGCGAGGTGTGAGATGTGTTGGTGGCTTAGGTTCTGTTTGGTGATTACCACTCACCTAGGACTTTGAGTAGTGTGAACACAGGGATACTCTGTGATAAGGTGGTTTTGACCACTCATATGGGTGGAGGCCCCTGTAGTTGCGGTTAGGTATTTTGGTTGGGGGCGCTTGTCGTAGAAAGCCACGTGGGAGGTTAGGAGCCTTCAGGGGATAGCATTGAGACTATCGGGTTGGGGGCTGAGGCTCACCGTGATTTGAGGGCAGACATCGTTGTTCCTCTGGGTTATTCTTGGGCGTGCCTTTGGGACGTCGGTACTTGAGGCGCGAAATGTTAGGAGACACAAAGTTCCGGGTTACTATTCTTGGGCATGCCTTCAGGATGTCGGTACATGAGACACATGGTGTCAGGTGGCACGTGCTGCTGAGTTACAGACAGAGATTCCGGCATTGGCCGAAGTAGGTGACACTCCTTGGTGGCTGCTGAGCACCAGTGGAGTTAGTGTTTATTTGTGTATTTTATTGTTTACTGATTCCCTTATCAATGTATGACTGCTTAAACACTCATATTAGATACGCACCGTTGGGTGGTATCCTACTGAGATTTGTCTCACACCCTGCACAGGACCTTTAGGATGCGTGCAGACTTTATGGATTTACGTGCAGGAAAGGGGCCAGCTTCAGGAGCTGGGCTACGTTAGTTGTTGAACAGAGATGGTATGGACCTTGAGGTCATACGTAGCTGGGGTTACTTGGTTTTGTTTTCTTTACTTGTATTATCATGCTTACTTGTTTGTAGCTACTGTTGGTTAGCCATTGGCTACCCTTTGTTTAGTGACTTGCTATGGATGCATGTTTGTTTGTCTACAGCCGTAGTTTCTTGTGATATTTAGCATGTTGTTCTGTTTACTTTCCAGTACCATTGTTCTATATTGCTTCCGCTGTTTATTTGATATTCAATATGCTTCTGCTCTGCGGGTCTGGTTTGAGTCTACTGAGTCTTTCATTCCGCTGCATCTTTATTTTTATACACGGACCAGTACCCTTATTATGATCCTCTGAGAGGGTATAGTCTCCCCACTATACCTAACAGACCCTCGCTGCTAGTCGGTAGCCTTTGGAATTCAGGTAGGTGCACCTAAGGTAGTAACACTCGACCCAATTGGCATTGTTCGGGTGGCTAGATGGGTCCAGGTCGTTACATTGTATTGTTTTCCAGAAAAGTCAAAAAGTACCTCGTATGGTAAAAAATGAAAGATTCCTTCCATACCATGTAGTAAAATTCAACAAAGGGTAAAAAAATTACTTTAAACATAAATGGAAGAATATTAAACATTTTATGAAGAAAAATTTAGAAAACATGGACATGGATGATAAATATAACCTCAGTAAATACTTACGAATAAAAATATCAGATAAAAATGAAATTGGAAAAGTTATCCCATACCTTAGGTCTGATAAGATTCGTATGTATCTAAAACTCATGTATAATGATTTAAATGATGTTAAGGATTTATTCTATAATCATAATCATTTTTATGATAACATTTATGATCATATTTTCATCTGTTTGTTAGTAACATTTCATCGTTACTCGTTATTTGGGTATTAACTACTTTATGTTTTTACGTATATTTTGTCGGATAAGTTCTTATTTTTATTTTTAGGTTATAGTTATATCCTTTACATCATGGTATTAGTATAATATATATCATATTTATTCTTTTAATTAATTTATATAATCCTGGCTTAATGAAGATCATTTAGAACGAATGACATCGCACCATGGAAACGGTAAGTCGTACGTACGCACGAGCAATGATATCGTTCTAATAATTGTTGAATGGTATTGAAGTGGATGGTGTATAGTATCTCAGAATTAATATAATGTTATATTATTCATATATAGGTATTATTTATACCATTATACCCATCCAAGTAAGGTGGTAGTGAAAAAAAGAATACACCAAGGTGTGGAGATGGTAAGCTGTACGTACGCACACGCGGTGATTTCATTTTTTCGTAGGAAGTATAGAATGTGAAATAGGGTTGTTTCATATTTATAATAAAATATCAGTATATGAGTGATATTTATTTTATTATTTTATAATGAAACAACTAAATAAGAGTAAGTATAATAAGAAATAAACTTAAAAGAATCGGTAGAAGAGATTACCTCTTCCTCGATGTGCCTCCTTTCAATTTCCACTTAGGGCACTAGAGTTAGTATTTTGAGAAGGTCAGAACCTCTAGATTGTAAATGAGGAGGTTTATAAGATACATTTTTAGGGTTTGTCTGATCTTGAAAGCTCAAAATGGAGTTAATAGGAGAGGGAGGAGGTTCCCATTTATAGTAGAGGAGAGGGGCACTTTATGAAAGTTCCAAAATATTAATTTATTATAAATTCAATTTAGATTTAAAATGGTCCAAAACTTATTTTATTATAATATAACCTGATTTTGGTTATAATACCGATCATACAATAATTTTTTGACAAATTTTTAATATTTTTTTATCCTTATCGTTTTGGTTTTACCCTTATTTTACCCTTTTTAATCTTACTGTGATATCATGTTATTTACACATTGTAGGTTAATGTAATTACTATATCATGTTAAACGACCAAAAAAAGTTATTTGTGACATATTTGGACTTATATTAACCATTTTTCCTAATATTATATTTTTAGGAATTTAATATCATTTAATAAAATATTTTATATTTTAATTTATGAATTATGTCAATTTTGGATACTATTCATACTTGACTTTTTTAAAATTCATAAAAAGATTATTACTTAGAACCAAAGTGATTGATGCATCCCTAATATGTAAATTTCATCCAAAAAATTCATGGATGGAATCAAAATAATCAAATTAAACTTATTTTAATATTTATAAATTCATTTATTTGATTCTTTCATTATTGAGGTAATCACTACATCATAATTGTGTCACAAATAAATATATTTATCTAATGTATAAAAATTATAAATAAAATACCATGATATAGGAAATATTTTTAGCTTTCCAATGACTATTTATATACATAGATATACATTATATAACCCCATATTAAAATCAAATTAGTAAAAGATATATGTTTAGGTTATAATTATCCTTACTTTAAATTAATTCTTATAAATTGTCATTTTCATATCCAAGTGAATCCAAGGGGTCCCAAAATCGACCCAAGGATTACCATGGTTGGAAATATCTTATCCAATAGCATTAGGTCATGTTTTATAGTAGTTTAATATTATTATAATATTATTTTTTTACCCAGATTTACCCATTAACCATATTAAATAAAATAACTACTAAAATTACTATTCATAATGTCCAAAAATAAAAAGTAAATATTTACAAAATTTGAAACTTATGATTCCAAATATGGAATTAATTTTTCCAAATTAAAAAAATATAATTTTAAGTAATTAATTTAAAATTAATTTCATTTTTGAAAAAACACGGGATTTCTTTTAAAACATTGTAAAAGATTGAAATGTTTTTAGATATGAATTCAATGTAAAATTAATGCTAATGACTTAAATTGTCTTAAAATATAAAAATATATTCTAATTATACTTTAAAACCATTAAATAATTTATTTAAACCATATTAATTTTTTCGATGAAAAAAAGTTGTTTTCAATTAAAATTTAGCGTATTTTCACTATTCATCAAAATATGAAAGTTATCAGAAAAATATCAGAAATGTATCCAAAGTAAATTTTTATATCCCTATTCCAAAGAATAAGTTTATATTGTTAAATATAACTTATAAAATAATGAAAAACTTGATTTAAAATGGGTGCTCCATCAAAAGGTGGTAAAACTGCATTTTTTGAAAAATAATTCTTTTACCCAAAAAATTGATTTTGGTCCCATATCATGTGTAATATGAATTTTAATGTTATATAAAATTCAAAATATGGTTAATACTATTCATAACGGCTATTTTATATCCCATTTAAATAATAATATAAAAAAATCGTTCTTTAGAGAAACTCAGTATTACGTACAAGGCAAGCCACCGAGGAAGATCGCTCGCTCTTGCGTGTAACGTAAGATAAGTTGATGTTGCGTGTAGTGAAATATTACATTGGTGTTGCGTATAACATAATCAAAACTTATTTCATTTATAAATTGAACAAATCTATACTCAATGTTGCGTAAAATAATTTCTATCAAACTAACTTGAAATTGTGTGTAACACGAGCTTGGAATAGTTTTACGTATAATGCAAGCTAATAAGGTATTGCGTATAGCGCAAGATAATATTGGTGTAGAGTATAATACAATAAATCAAATAAATTAAAAATAATCTATCTCATAAAATCTCAGAGTGTTACATTATCCCACAAAAAAAACAATATCTTTAACGGTGTGATAAATAGAGTCTTTTATCACTAACATGAATATAAAAGTAAATGTTAATAATGTAATCGCTCTTCTCCTACTCTAAAAATAATGAAACTATGAAACTCAAGGAATGAACACCTCTATCAGGTCATCCAATATCTTTTTTCAATATCTAATAAGATATATTTATGTTTACATGAGTCATTAATCATCATTCAGTAAGAATATACTATGTAGATCATTACAAAACCAAAGATATTCATCATCCTATTCAAGTTAGTTTCCAATCATCACTTTATAAGGATTAATCTATAACAATTATTTTAATTAATAACTAGATTGATCCCATTCTCTTTTAATGTTTTATTATTCTAATTCACTCTATTCTTCTTTCTTTCCATGTATAAATCTACATAACACACTATAATATATTACTCTCTCATATCACACTTTGAATTTTGAGTTACAGATTCAAAATATATCTTCAATAAATAACCACCGACAACTCCTGATAAATTTAATTTATTAGATACATTTTGATCATTAAATTATATTTTATATCATTAATATACATTGTGGGTTGATTTTTTGAAATTATTTATGGAACTATTTAATCCATATCGTTAAATTATCTTAAATATAAATTCCATGAAAACTCGTGATGTATTGGGTGGAGCCAAGACATATTTTCATTCAACTAAACCAACTGCTCTAAAACTGATCCTTTTAATTTGAAAACCACAACCAATAATGACAGACCAAAACTTTTTTATTAACTATTTTTCTCTCTCTTTGTGAACCAATATTTCAACTATATCATGGCTTAAAGAACCATAACCTTCATAGAAAAAACCATGGCCCTGATATGTAAACCATGACCTGGACATCTAGTTATTTTTCTTCATTAGTTGAGAACCATTATTGCTTACCATTTAAATTCAATTTTATACATCACCATGTTATTTTCTCCTTTAACCATTAACATTTTATTTGTAACGCCCCGACCCCAGTTACCCAGAGCCGGTGTGTTACTTCGTAGCATTGGCATGATCACAAAAGATCAAGTCCCGAAAGACCGATTAGTTTAGTAGCCTTGGAAACACTAGATACATTCATAAACGTTACATTACATCATAAAGTGAAAAACTACAATAACAAAGTCTCCATAGTCCACACTCATATCCTCTTCTGACTATCCCTGCAGGTCATTCATAAAATACTTCTTCACATCCTGGAAAATATTAAAACATTGAAAGGGGTGAGCTCAGATTCTCAGTAAGGATAACAATAATGCGGAAGCTTTCATAAATAAACATTAACATTTAAGTCAATGTATAACTAAAACAAAAGCCTTTTAAACTTGAACTTCAACATAATATGGCAAAAGTAAAATGAGATAATGCCATTTACTTCTTCACATGGATATTTTACTGGTCGAATAATCACATGCAATATCAATAACCACTTTCATAATGATGGAATGCATAATTCCAGACTATCATAACCACGTAGTCAAGGCCTCGTGCCAAGACCACAAATAAGATTTTGTCAAGGCCTCGTGCCAAGACACTAGTTTGTCCCATGAGACCTGCCGATGCATCGAGGAGCTATAGCGGGCTCCACCCGTCACTTATTAAGTCCAATGCATTCCTCATATGAATAGGTTTAAACATTTCATAAACCATAACATAATTGTATCACATAAAACATGCATAAAGGAAACATAAAATTTCCAAATTTCAATCACAAGATAACAATACAACACATTGATATAATAAAAACACTTTCAAAACCATTTTCAATACCAAAATAAAAGAAAGTTAAAACATTGTATTTATTTTTCATTAAAAAAAAGTGATGGCTTGTAGAGGAAGCCGAAACTCAAATAATGGTCACGGCGGCGGAGAAGTCGTTGTCACCGCATATGTACGAAAAGAAAAACATTCCCTTTTTGTCGTTTAGTAAAACGCTTCGTATAAAAAAGATCCCTTTTGAATAAACATAAAAGTCAAAGGGGTTTATACACCGTATAAAAGAAAGTTGTGTATAAAACCAAATATGCCTCAATGAAAGGAGATTGAGATGAAGTCCTTAAAAAGATCATTTTTAAAATAAAATAGATCTATTATTTGTATTCACTATAGGTACACATAAAGAATACAAAATAAGACATAATATCATGACATAATTTGAAAGTAGGAGATTAACCCAAAGAATGGAAGTTGGGTTAAGAAGTTCCCTTACCTTGTGTCCGACTTGATTCGACCGATCTTTAACCTCCTGAATAATTAAATAGAGTTAATATCTAATTTATTAAGAACCTTTTTAAAGTTAATTATCCCTTTTATATCACTTATTACAATGTTATGAACATTATGTAATTATTTAAGTTAATAACGGTCGTTTTGTCGATCTTAGGTACTTGAGTCAAAAATAAACTTCTTATAATTACAAGTTGTTCATGTGGTGAAATATCCATTATATCCATAATTATATTCAAGATGTATATATCATATATATCATATATATACAGTATATACATTCATTTATAATATTACGTAACATTTAGAGGTAAGAAATGAAATGCACCGTTCATGGAGACGGTAAGCCGTACGTACACATGAACGCTACTTTCATTTCTATTTCGTATTTAATGGAATGAAATCATAATTATATAAATGTATAATATAATTCTAGTATAATATAGTGTATAATACCATTTACTCCATCCTTTATACATCCCACATATGGCATTAACGATTCAAATCACTTTGAGGGGGCGGTAGTCCGCACTTCCTAAAATGAAATTATCGCGTTTTACCCATAATGGAAATCATAAAGTATGCCATAAATGAGAAATACAGAAGCATAAGTAAAACATAAACATATTATGTATCATATATAAATATATTGACATCTTAATGTACACCTTTGAAGGTGTTATATGAGTGTCGAACAATCATCGTTTCGTGAGGCAAAAATTCGCCATCCACAGAAACTGTATGTTCTTTAACCATTAGATGTAGGTGTGTGTAAGTGTAGCTTGAATCCTTATTATAACAACATCCTAGTATATTGAGTATACTGGTGTTGTTAAAAAATAAATGAATAAAAAGAGTTTAGTGGGTTGGAGAAGAAAAATAAAACAAAACAACATTAGAGAAGACATTACCTCAAAATCGGGTAACTCTTTTTGATTTGAGCCAAAGGCTTCCTTGGGAAGAGTTATGCCCAAATTGAGGCTTCTAAGAGTAAGAGGGGGAAGTTGGGAGAGTATTTGGGCAGAGGTTGGCCGAGCCAAATGGCTTGAAAGTGTGAATGAGGTGGTAGAGGTGGGGGCCTTTTATAAGTGGAGAGGAGGGGCACTCTCGGAAAGTAAGGAAATTTTACATTATTATACAATGCTTTTCGGATTCTAAAGGTCACACAATTATATAATTAGAGGATAAGGTGATAAGGGTTCTAAATCTACCCATCCAATAGGCATTGGACAAGTTTACGCCTTGGATTTTACATTATCTTCTCATTTTATTTAAATCGTTAAATAATGAGGTCATCGATGCATCATCATGATGTCATAAATAATTTAATTTATATAATGTCTAAAAATTATAAAAAAATATTGTGATGTAGGAAATATTTTTATCTTTCCAATTACTATTTATAGTCAAAAATATGACTTGTATAAACCCATGTAAAAAGTGTTTTAGTAAAACATTTCATGTTTGTGTCATTTTTTACTTTAACATTAAATAAAAGTTATTTATGTCATTTTCCAACTAAAGTGGCTCCATGGGGTCCCCAAGTTGACCCATGGGTTTTCTTGGTCGGCCATGACTCATCCAATAGGAGTAGGACAAGTGTCAAGCTCATCTCATATTATTAAAACATTATTTTTACCTTAAACTACACTAATTACCTCTAATCACGATTAAGAACTTAAAAGTTACTATTCACCAAAAAATTATTTTAATCTCATTGAACCGCATTTTACTTCTTAATGACAACCATGTATGTCGGATTTTTGAAAATCAAATCACAGAAGAGGTAATATTTCATTTTAACGAAAAATCAGTTTTTAACAACCACTTAGTGGTTTCACTATTCATTGAAGTTTTTCAGAATAAGGCCAAAATTTCACCCTAAGCTATAATTGATATTCCGAATTCAAAAATTATGTCTATTTTAAAAAATTCCAAACATATAAGTTTCATTAATTAATTTTATAATTAATTCCCGCTGTTACAACAAATTGCGTGTTTTTAAGAAACAATTTATATCAAAAGATTGGCAATTGTTTATGTCCAATTTCAATGTTAAATTAATTCTAATGACCACCATTGGATAAAATGGTAAAAATATATTCTAATTATACTTTAAAACCACTAAATAGTATAATTTATCACTATAAATTATTTTGATTAAAAAAGTTTTTTTTAAGTAATTTTCACTATTCATAAAAAATTAGAAGTTCTCAGAAAAATACCAAAAATTCAACATAGGCTAATTTCGATATTATGAATACAAAAATGAAGTCCATTTTGAAATATAAAATTTCTATAATTTTAAAAAGTGGTTATTACTATTCATAACGGCTACTTTGATTAGTCGCGGTGTTTTAGAAGTCGAAGTTGCATACAATGAAAGCTATTGCATTATTGAATGAGAAGCGTATCATGGAAGCTCGGGGTGTTACATTCTCCCCTCCTTCAATAAATTGCGTCCTCGCAATTTGAAATTTTTCTTTGAAAATAAAAGGTTAAAAAGAGAAAATACCTTTGAGGAAAACCCACATCAGAAATAAGATTAATAAAATTTAGCCTTAATAAGAGGGAAAGGGAAATGAAAAAGTCACCACCCAATTATGATCTAGATTAGGAGAACATTGGTGGCAATTAGAGACATATAATTGGAGGAAAAATGTAAATATTTGTAGGGAGTGATTGAGGTCATCAATCACAATCAACTGTCAAGTTGAGGGCCTCAAAGCCTTCAATCTATGTTGATTTAAAATATCATCAGTTCAACAAGACATAAGTTATTAGGATAACACATTTTTTTGTTTTAATATCCCTTTACAAAAGTTTAAGAATTAATTTATTCATTGAATAACAGATAGGTATATATATATTTATGCTTGACAATTAGAGTTTCAACCTTCAACTCATCTTTCACTCAAAAAGATAATAGAACTCAAAAATATTATACTTATCCTAATTGTATAAGGTTCCAAATATTAACACATACCATTTAGATTAGTAAAATTATTTTGTAATAACCAGGGACTTCCTTTAGGCTAGTGGTAAGAAATAAAGGCTTGTCGCACTATGGTTGTGGGTTCGATTCCTGAAACTTTGTCCGACATGACGGGTTATGCCCCACCCTGCAGGTTGTCCTTTTCCTAAAACTATAGTATTATAATATTCCAAAAATAATCTTCATAAATTTTTTAACCTTAAACAATACTATCCAAAGATCAACTTAATCCACTCCAACCTTTATGTTATCCAAAATACCTCTGTCCAGACTTTCTCTAGAAGGTCTCTTAATTCAAAAATCAATTTATCAGATTCCCCAAACAAATTAAAGTTTCTCTTTTTGTCACATACTAAAAATATGATTACCTTCATCATATTAAAACCTTACTGAAATCAACAAGTACTTCAGTACAATCCTTATATATATATATCACATTATTCTAATAACCAGAATATAATCCATGAGTCCAAAAGCACCAATACATTAGTTATTCTGCTTCAACTGTAGTGACAATATAAGATTGTCCTTGATCCCTTGTCCTTTTCTGAGGTAAGTTTCCCTGACGCTTAGGACATTCATTTTCATAATGACCCATTTCTCTACAATTGTAGCATTCAACTTTGATAGCCTCTTTATTTCCCTTTCAATCACGAGCCTGGTGACCCTTTTCTTCACATTTATAACAAACTCCCATTCCTTTTAGGCAAGTACCAGGGTGATTCTTCCCACAATTATCACATAATAGAAAATCCTTCTTTCCCTTTTTCCCTTTATCTGTCTCTTGTTCCACCGTCCTCTTCTTCTCTTGCTTTAATTTGTTGTCATAAGACTTAGAGAATTCATTTTCTGTCTTGATAGCACACGAGAAAATATCTTCGTATGATGAGAAGGATTGTGATACTAAAGCTCGACGGAGAAATGGTTTTAACCCATCAAAGAAACGATCAATATTACTCATTGGGTTACGTATATAATCGGCAGCATGCCTCGCTAACCTTGTAAAGTTAGCCTCATACTCTGCGACATTCTCATCCTCCTTCTGCCTCAGACTCAGAAATTGCCTTTCCATATCTGCTCGATGGTCACGAGGAAAGTATTTTTCTAAGAAAATATCTTTTAACTCCCTCCATTCTATATTCGATACGTCATCATCTTCCTTTGTGTTTTGAATCAGCGACCACCACTGATCGGCATCTCCAGTGAGGCGGTAAACTGCCATGATAACCTTCTCCCTTTCGCTACACCCCAAGGCGTGGAATATCTTCTCTAAAGAGTTTATCCATTGCTTAGCTACTAACAAATTTGTACCCCCATTAAATGTTGGTGGTTGTTGCCTCATGAAGCGGTCTTACATTGATCCTCCATGTTGCGGATCAGGGTGCTCCATACGAGTAAGGTTATTATTTATAACCTGAGTGAGTTGTCCCAGTATGGTAATAAGTTGATCAGCACCAGTTGAATCTTCAGATCCACAATAATTATCTTGAGCAGGAGGGAAATCCCTACATGGAGTGCGTGTATTGATACGGTTTCCATTCCTTCCACTAGGCACCATTTCTATACAATGGCATAAACTAGATTAGTTTATGAATCAAAATACATAATTCCATACTTATATAATACTTAACATAAATTAAACTATTTATGGATATAATCCATAATCATAAAAAGGTTTTATTTGAGGAAGTATATACTCATAACCATTCATAGTGGTTTGTAAAGAAAATGAGAATTATTCTAAGCATATCCCCCAGGAGTGTCGTAACCAAGAGTGCAGCAAGGCCCGCTGTCGTGAACCAGTTCCCATTCGAGTCTAGATCAAAGTGGTGTTTTCAGGTTTTACCCCTAGGTAAATCTGTGCCAGAGCCGCCTCTACCTACTCATATCCAGACAGGGATGTATTGCTCGGAAACTCATAACATTCTATAATACCAAAATTCTAGGAGGTTCTTCTATACTAATCCTCAAAGTCTATCTTTGGGCTATGTGCTCTAATCAGAGTTTATCTAAATCTAGCTTCCAAGGTTAGTACTAAACTGCCTCTGATACCAACTGTAACGCCCCGACCCCAGCTACCCAGAGCCGGTGCGTTACTTCGTAGCATTGTCATGATCACAAAATATCAAGTCCCAAAAGACCGATTAGTTTAGTAGACTTGGAAACACTAGATACATTCGTAAACGTTACATTACATCATAAAGTGAAAAACTACAATAACAAAGTCTCCATAGTCCACACTCATATCCTCTTCTGACTATCCCTGCAGGTCATTCATAATTTACTTCTTCACATCCTGGAAAATATTAAAACATTGAAAGGGGTGAGCTCAGATGCTCAGTAAGGATAAAAATAATGCGGAAGCTTTCATAAATAAACATTAACATTTAAGGCAATGTATAACTAAAACAAAAGCCTTTTAAACTTGAACTTCAACATAATATGGAAAAAGTAAAATGAGATAATGCCATTTACTTCTTCACATGGATATTCTACTAGTCGAATAATCACATGAAATATCAATAACCACTTTCATAATGATGGAATGCATAATGCCAGACTATCATAACCACGTAGTCAAGGCCTCGTGCCAAGACCACAAATAAGATTTTGTCAAGGCCTCGTGCCAAGATACTAGTTTGTCCCATGAGACCTGCCGATGCATCGAGGAGCTATAGCGGGCTCCACCCGTCACTTATTAAGTCCAATGCATTCCTTATATGAATAGGTTTAAACATTTCATAAACCATAACATAATCGTATCACATAAAACATGCATAAAGGAAACATAACATTTCCAAATTTCAATCACAAGATAACAATACAACACATTGATATAATAAAAACGCTTTCAAAACCATTTTCAATACCAAAATAAAAGAAAGTTAAAACATTTTATTTATTTTTCATTAAAAAAAAGTGATGGCTTGTAGAGGAAGCCGAAACTCAAATAATGGTCATGGCGGCGGAGAAGTCGTTTTCACCACATATGTACGAAAAGAAAAACACTCCCTTTTTGTCGTTTAGTAAAACGCTTCTTATAAAAAAGATCCGTTTTGAATAAACATAAAAGTCAAAGGGGTTTATACACCGTATAAAAGAAAGTTGTGTATAAAACCAAATATGCCTCAATGAAAGGAGATTGAGACGAAGTCCTTAAAAAGATCATTTTTAAAATAAAATAGATCTATTATGTGTATTCACTATAGGTACACATAAAGAATACAAAATAAGACATAATATCATGACATAATTTGAAATTAGGAGATTAACCCAAAGAATGGAAGTTGGGTTAAGAAGTTCCCTTACCTTGTGTCTGACTTGATTCGACCGATCTTTAACCTCCTGAATAATAAACTAGAGTTAATATCTACTTTATTAAGAACCTTTTTCAAGTTCATTATCCCTTTTATATCACTTATTACAATGTTATGAACATTATGTAATTATTTAAGTTAATAACAGTCGTTTTGTCGATCTTAGGTACTTGAGTCAAAAATAAACTTCTTATAATTACAATTTGTTCATGTGGTGAAATATCCATTATATCCATAATTATATTCATGATGTATATATCATATATATCATATATATACCGTATATACATTCATTTATAATATTACGTAACATTTAGAGATAAGAAATGAAATGCACCGTTCATGGAGACGGTAAGCCGTACGTACACATGAACGCTACTTTCATTTCTATTTCGTATTTAATGGAATGAAATCATAATGATATAAATGTATAATATAATTACAGTATAATATAGTGTATAATACCATTTACTCCATCCTTTATACATCCCACATATGGCATTAACGATTCAAATCACTTTGAGGGGGCGGTAGTCCGCACTTCCTAAAATGAAATTATCGCGTTTTACCCATAATGGAAATCATAAAGTATGCCATAAATGAGAAATACAGAAGCATAAGTAAAACATAAACATATTATATATCATATATAAATATAGTGACATCTTAATGGCCACCTTTTAAGGTGTTATATGAGTGTCGAACAATCATCGTTTCGTGAGGCAGAAATTCGCCATCCACAGAAACCGTATGTTCTTTAACCATTAGATGTAGGTGTGTGTAAGTGTAGCTCGAATTATTCTTATAACAACATCCTAGTATATTGAGGATACTGGTGTTTTTAAAAAAGAAATGAATAAAAAGAGTTTAGTGGGTTGGAGAAGAAAAATAATACAAAACAACATTAGAGAAGACATTACCTCAAAATCGGGTAACTCTTTTTGATTTGAGCCAAAGGCTTCCTTGGGAAGAGTTCTGCCCAAAGTGAGGCTTCTAGGAGTAAGAGGGGGAATTTTGGATAGTATTTTGGCAGAGTTTGGCCGAGCCAAATGGCTTGAAAGTGTGAATGATGTGGTAGAGGTGGGGGCCTTTTATAAGTGGAGAGGAGGGGGACTCTCGGAAAGTAAGGAAATTTTACATTATTATACAATGCTTTTCAGATTCTAAAGGTCCCAAAATTATATAATTAGAGGATAAGGTGATAAGGGTTCGAAATCTACCCATACAATAGTAATTGGACAAGTTTAATCCTTGGATTTTACATTATCTTCTCATTTTATTTAAATCGTTAAATAATGAGGTCATCGCTGCACCATCATGATGTTATAAATAATTTAATTTATATAATGTCCAAAAATTATAAAAAAAATACTACGATGTAGGAAATATTTTTAACCTTCCAATTACTATTTATATTCAAAAATATGACTTGTATAACCCCATGTAAAAATTGTTTTAGTAAAACATTTCATGTTTGTGTCATTTTTTACTTTAACATTAAATAAAAGGTATTTATGTCATTTTCCAACTAAAGTGGCTCCATGGGGTCCCCAAGTTGACCCATGGGTTGTCTTGGTCGGCCATGACTCATCCAATAGGAGTAGGACAAGTGTCAATCTCATCTCATATTATTAAAACATTATTTTTACCTTAAACTACACTAATTACCTCTAATCACGATTAAGAACTTAAAAGTTACTATTCACCAAAAAATTATTTTAATCTCATTGAACCACATTTTACTTATTAATAACAAACATGTATGTCGGATTTTTGAAAATCAAATCACAGAAGTGGTAATATTTCATTTTAACGAAAAATCAGTTTTTAACAACCACTTAGTGGTTTCACTATTCATTGAAGTTTTTCATAATAAGGCCAAAATTTTACCCTAAGCTATAATTGATATTCCGAATTCAAAAATGATGTCTATTTTACAAAATTCCAAACATATAAGTTTCATTAATTAATTTTATAATTAATTCCCGCTGTTACAACAAATTGCGTGTTTTTAAGAAACAATTTATATCAAAAGATTGGCAATTGTTTATGTCCAATTTCAATGTTAAATTAATTCTAATGACCACCATTGGATAAAATGGTAAAAATATATTCTAATTATAATTTAAAACCACTAAATAGTATAATTTATCACTATAAATTATTTTGATTAAAAAAGTTGTTTTTAAGTAATTTTCACTATTCATAAAAAATTAGAAGTTCTCAGAAAAATACCAAAAATTCAACATAGGCTAATTTCGATATTACGAATACAAAAATAAAGTCCATTTTGAAATATAAAATTTCTATAATTTTAAAAAGTGGTTATTACTATTCATAACGGCTACTTTGATTAGTCACGGTGTTTTAGAACTCGAAGTTGCGTACAATGCAAGCTATTGCATTATTGAATGAGAAGTGTATCATGGAAGCTCGGGGTGTTACATTATTCATAATAATTAACCATTTATATCAAACCATGTGTAAATTTTGTCTCTATAGAATCCATGGACTTTATGAAATATTCATTAGGAATAATAAATTCCACTCTTATAATTTTCCTCAAGACATTTACAACCCATTTTTTTAAACTAAGAGCATGAATTTTTTTCTAAACACTATAGTGGGTTTTCTTTAGCTTAAGTTGAAAACAACTTATAATGGTAAAATAAACTCCAATAAGTTCCAACCAAAAAATTAACTTATACAAAGTTATAGTCCTCTACTTTTATTAAAAAAAATTATCTAGATAACAAGCTTTTAATTACCAATCATTGGCATTCCAAACCATTAATTGGATTCCTAAAAAATAAAATATCAGTGGAAAATATCTTCTTAATAAATTCCCATTCATTTATATATGTATAGACCCTATCTTGACGTACATAGAAATTACATTTATTTTCAAGAATACTTAATACATGACACAAACAAACTCCTAAAGACCGTATTAGTTTAGTGTCTTTGGAAACTCAGAACATAATCTTCTAATCATGGTGAAAGATCTTCAACATCTCCCATAACATTCTTCCCCTTTTGTTTTTCTACCTAAAACCTTTATTTATATCCTGGGGAAAAGAAAACATAAAAAGTGTGAGCTCAAATTCTCATTAAGGGTAAACATGGAGAACAGAAAACAAACCACAAACATTTGAACTTAAAAACATGAACATAAAATTTAAACATCAAAATCTTGAGCAATGACATAAATCTTTGTTGTACATAAGGCATGGATCATAAAGGAACACTAACCATGATAGAATAGCATTTTCATAAAACATGTAATTGTGGAAAACTAATAATCACATATTATGATTTCCATAGTAGCCAAGGCATTGTTGCCAAGACCATCATAGTGGACAGAGTCCATTACTGAATTGGGTTTACTTGCAGTTCCAGCCCTATATTACTGAACCAGATTTACTTTTCATTCCATCCATGTCTATATCATGAGATATAAATCTTTACCCAATGCATTGGAGAGATATATAGTTCCCACCCATATCATAATAAAATCATTCTTACATGTTCCACAAAATGTAAATCATTCATCATAGCATAACCCATGAAATAAAATGGGATTCTTAAACATCATGTCATCATAACATAATCCATATAAGATAAATGGACATCAGGAAAATAATTCCATCATAAACTCAATCAAAACAAATAAATAATAGGGATAGAAACATAACCCTATTTCATCTTAGATGGAAAAATACTTTTGATAAAACACTTTAACTCAGTTCTTGAGAAAAATATACCTTGTTCTTCAAAAACAATTTCTTTTCTCAAAATGTCATTCAATTTTAAAAGAAAAGAATATAATTTAAAATAAACTTGAAAACATATAAAATAAGCTTCATGGAAATAATTCTCTATGAAAGCTTAAAAATTCATTCATGTCGTATAATTTAAAAAAAACTTTCTCCTCATAGTTTTTCCAGAAAAGTCAAAAAAGTGCCTCGTATGGTAAATAAAAGAATGATTCTTTCCGTACCATGTGGTAAAAGAAAAAAAGGGTAAAAATGAATTTAAACATACATGGAATAATAGTAAACATTTTATAAAAACATTTTTAGAAAACATGGACATTGATGATAAATATAACCCTAGTAAATACTTACGAATAAACAATCTCGGATAAAAATGATATTGGAAAAGTTATCCCTTACCTTAGGTCCAATTTCTTATGTACGTGTCTGAAACCTCTGTATATTGGGTTTAAACATATTATTAACTTGTAACAAAACCATAATAATATTTATGATATCATATATGATTCAATTATGACTTTATATTACTCCTTCATTTTGTCAATTCCATGTTAAAGCAACGTTTTGGGTAATAATCTTTTTATGTGTTTTGAATTTTTATTCTTGATATCATTACTTATATCATGATTTACTTACTTCTAGAATTAAAAACATGATTCATATATATCTTATATATTCAGTATATATATATATAACGGATAGATAAATGAAATGGAATACACTATTCATGGAGACGGTAGGTCGTACGTATGCATGAACGCTGTTTTTGTTTTCTTATTGAATTGGATGGAAGTAAGTAAATGAAATATATATATATATATATACAGTAGAATTATTATGTCATATATTTCATGATTATTTTTTTATATATAATTTACAATCATTCTTGAATGGTTAACATGGAGAATGAATCTCATCCCGTTGTGGAGATGGTAAGTCGTACGTACGCACGAGCGACGATATCGTTATCATGGTTGTTGAACGGTATTGAATTGGATGGTTCATCATATCTCAGAATTATTATCATGTTATAATAATCGTATATAGTTATTATTTCCACCATTATACACATCCAAGTAATGTGGTGGTGAAAAACAAATTACCCCACGGCGTGGAGACGGTAATCCGTACGTACGCACGTGCGGTGATTTCATTTTTTGTAGGATGGATATAAGGTGAAATAGGGTTGTTTCATATTTATAATAACATATTAGTATATTATTGATATTTATGTTATTACTTTATAATTAAACAACTAAATAAGAGGAAGTAGAAGAAGAAATAAATTTGAAAGAATCGGTAGAAGAGATTACCTCTTCCTCGACGTGCCTCTATTAAAATTCATCTTAGGGCACTAGAGTTGGTCTTTTGAGAAGACAATAAACTATATAATGTATCTTGTGAAGTTTATTAGATAAATTGGTAGGGTTTGCCCGAGCTTTGAGGCTCAAAATGGAGTGAAGAGGAGAGGGATGAGGTGCCCTTTTATAAGAGAGGAGAGGGTCCCTTTACGAAACTCTTCAAAATATTAATTTATTATAAATTCTACTTTAATTTAAAATGATCCAAAACTTATTTAATTCTAATATAAGATTATTATTTTTATAATACCCACTATCCAATAATTTTTTGACAAGTTTTGAATATTTTTTATCCTTGTCTTTTGGGTTTAACCCTTATTTTACCCTTTTTAATCTTACTGTGATATCATGTTATTTACACCTTGTGGGTTATTGTAATTACCATATCATGTAAAACAAAAAAAGTTATTTATGACATATTTGGACTTATATTAACCATTTTTATGAATATTATATTTTTAGTAATTTGATATCATTTAATAAGCTATTTTGTTTTTTAATTTATGAATCGTGTCAATGTTGGGCACTATTCATACTTGACTTTTTTTAAAATTCATAACAACCTGATTCCTTCAAAAATAAGGCATTAACCCAAAGATAATATTTCAATATCATCCAGAAAATTATTTTATGACATCAAAATAACCAAATTACATTTGTTTTAATATTTATAAATTTGTGTATTTGAATCCTTTATTAATGAAGCAATCATTGTATCATCCTTCTGTCATAATTAAATTTATTTATTTAATGTCCAAAAAATAAAAATAAAATATCATGATGTATAAAATCTTTTTATTTTTCAAATTACTATTTATATTTTAAGATATAACTTATGTAACCCCCTATAAAAAATAGTAAAATATATATGTTTAGGTTATATTTTTCTTAACATTAAATTAAATGTAATTAAATGTAATTTTCACTTACAAGTGGCTCAATAGGGTCCCAAAATAGACCCAAGGATTCCCATGGTCTGACATGTATCTTCCAATATGGTTAGGACACATGTTAGGGTAATTATAATATCATTTTTTTACCCTTATTTACCAGATTTACCCTTTAACCATGGTAAATAAAATATTTACTGAAGTTACTATTCATAATGTCTAAAAATAAAAGTAAACTATTTACACAATTTTTACTTCCTGATTCCAAACATGGAATCCATTTTTTTAATTCAAAACATATAAGTTTCAGTAATTAATTTAAAATTAATCTCGTTGTTGGGAAAATGGGTTTTAAAAGTTCAAACATTGTAAAAGATTGAAATGTTTTTACCTATGAATTCAATGTAAAATTAATACTAATGACATAAATTATATTAAATGGTAAAAATATATTCTACTTATACTTTAAAACCATTCAATAATATATTTTAACCATATAAATTATTTTAATGAAAAAAAGTTGTTTTTAATTAAAATTTAGCATATTTTTACTATTCATCAAAATATGAAAGTTATCGGAAAAATATCAAAAATTTATCCAAAGTAAATTTTTTATGTACCGCTTCCAAAGAAGAAGTTTATTTTGTAAAATTGAACTTATAAAATATTCAAAAAAATATATTTAAAATAGGTGCGCCATCAAAAGGTGACAAAACTGCATTTTTTTAAAAATACTTCTTTTATCCAAAAAATTGATTTTGTTCTCATATCATGTGTAAGATTAATTCTAATGTTATATAAAATTCAAAATGTGGTGAATATTATTCATAACAGATATTTTATGTAATATTTTAATAATATATTGTTATTTAGTGAAACTTGGTATCACGTAAAACGCAAGCTATCAGGGAAGGTCACTCTTGCGTGTAACGCAAACCAAGTCAGTGTTGTGTGTAGTGCAAGATTTCTTTGGTGTTGTGTATAACATAATCAAAACTTAGTTCATTTATACATTTAAAAAAAATCTATACTCAGTGTTGCGTGAAATTAATTTTATGAAAAGAACTTGAAATTGTGTGCAACACAAGCCAGGTATATTTTTGTGTATACTGCAAGCTAATATGGCGTTTCATATAGCGCAAGATAATCTTGGTGTAGCGTACAACACAAGACATCAATGAAATTAAAAGGAGTATATCTCATAAAATATTAGTGTGTTACAATATATCCATATTCTAATATTCTTCATATAAAATTAATAAATTTTCTTAATAGTGTGGCTAGTTTAGTTGTTATTTTGGTGTATATATCCACTTGATTTTTATTATTTGGATGGGGATTGTTTCTATTAATCCTGGGAATAGTTTATAGTGTTTATTCTAACTCTAATGAGAATTTTTTTCTTAATTCGTTGGATGATGTAGTTTAGAACTATGAAATCAATTTCCCTCAAGTGGTATCAATATTTGAGGTCCTGGATATATATTATGATTTCATATATAATGACTATTCAAAGTACCAAAGTATCAAATAAAAAATGAGAATGGAGAGTTGAATTAGTTGTTCACTTTTTATAAGTTTCAATACTTTTCAAACCATAAACTCTGAAACTTGTTAATATTTAATTCCTTGTCAATGTTTAGTAAATAATAATGCATGAAAAAGTTGGAAATCATGTAAAGAACACAATATTTAAATGGTTTGGCCTTAGTGTGATAACCTAGATCCTTTCCATAGCCACTCGCTTGGGTCTATGGAAATCCACTATTATGAAGAACTGAATACAACTTTTACCAACTCCCGTTATACACCTTATATCTCTAGATACGAAAGATTATACTGACTCCCATTAGTTTATAATGTTTTCTTATAAAAAATTGAGCCAAATAAAATCATTAAGACTTTTTTGAAAATGCTCCATAGTTTCTTAGTCTGAATCCTTAGTCGGATTTGGCTAGATCTAATTTTATCAATATGATGAGTCTAGATATGATTCTCTCAATACACTGAGTCTAGATTGAATTCTCTAAATATGATGAGTCTATATATGATTCTCTCAATATGATGATTCTGGATATGATTATCTCAATATGATGAGTTTTCATCTGATTCTCTCAACATGTTGAGTCCTAATCTGATTCTCTCAATATGATGGACTCAATACAATGCACCCATTATTAATCTATAAAACTCAAACTCTTATAAAATTATCAATATGATATTTCTTAGTCTAATCGACTCAATACAATCTTCTCAGGATGATTGAATGAATATGATATTCTCAATAAGAACTTTCTCAATCTTGTAGACAAACATTCAGTTGTCTAATTCTCCTCACGAGATCTCTGGATGGTAATGAATTTCAATTTATTTATTTATTGCTCTTCCCTTTCTGCTTGTGTGAAAAATTATGAATAAATTAATTATCTAAACAAGTATTTATAGGAGACTTGGAAAAAAATTTGGACACTTGAAAACTATCTCTGATTCCTCAAATTTCAAAATCTCTGAAAATATCTCACATTTAAACTTCAACTTTGACATATTCAAACCTCCTTAAATTTCTCTGAGATATATTGTAATGCTCGGAACCATCTAGGATGGAGCCGGTGCATTACTTGTGATCTTGGAATGGTTAGAAGGAATGAAAATCCTAAAGGAACAATCAGTTTAGTAGTCTTGAAGAAACTAGATACATAGATGTAACTCAAATTACATTGGAAAAGGTTACAAAATACAATACATAACGAAAACTAAAAATTGCATCCACAAGAACTCAATAAATGATCTACTCTTTGTCACATGTTGAAATTAAACAATGAAAGGGGTGATCTCAAACGCTCATTAAGGGTTACAAATATCAGAAGCATGAATACAATAATAAGTGAATCATAATCAATATGACATAATCAATATGGCATGGTGAAAAACTCACGCCATTAATAAACTGAGAATGAAACCGCATCCATAGATTTTATCATAGTGAAAACCTCATTGATAGTAAAAACTAATAATGAATAAAGAGAATGCTTATTAATTGGATGTCATGTATCTAGCACATGAAACCCTAATACCATTAAAACGATTTAGTTCTATGGGTGAAAAACCTGTCTGATTTTTTGAAACAAACTCGAAGGGTTTGTCAACAACTGATTTGTCTCATGAGATCTGTCGATGCATCAAGGGGATATAGAAGGCCCCACCCACCAGTTCATGTCCAAATAATTCTTTATAAATTGATTAAATAAAATTTTGATATTCCTTTTCAATATCCGTATATATTAGAGTATACGGATTCATCAATATTTCCATAATTAAAATAACTTTCCAAATAAACACCATATGTAAAATGGTATACGGTTTAGAAAAAAAACATATCCATGATATGAGATTATGGATATTTAATATAAATATAATTTCAAAATGAAAAGTGATATCAAATGGTCAGTAGGTACACCACATAAGAATTATTAGGTGCACAATACAAAGTTAGTCACAACAAAATAGTAGTTAAGACAAAGTCTCTTACCACACTGTAATCGGTAAAATCATATGAAAAGAACTTAATAACCCTCAAATAATTCATTAAATACCATGAATATAAATAGAATAATGTGATTATATATCAAATAGATGTACACATATACCACATACAATAAATAATTGGCGAACAATGGAAATCTCACAGAAATGAAAGTGAGATGAGAAACCCCTTACAAACATTTCGGCATGGTAACGAGTGTTATTATGAGGGCTTACTGAGAGGTAAAGGGTTATTTCATTATTTATATGTCACAAGGATAGTATGGTGGAGGTGAAAAAACATACCCCATCATTAGTAATTAAAAATAAAAGAGCACAACATAGGGGAGATTCTTGAACAAAAGTGAGAGAGATGATCCCTTACCTTATGCTTGAAGGTGTTCTTGACTTGTTATTAAAGACCTTAATAAACACATTAGGCTTATTAATTTATAAGTCCAGAACCTCTAATATATTTAAATGATTTATTATAACTCGTTTTATTTCATTCAAGGCCTTTTTGATTAGTCATAATGTTCAATTTCATTGTTCGGGCTCATTTGATTACTTGTTTTTAAAAGATCGGTTCACTTATATTCAAGTTTGGATAAATATGAAAGATGGAAGTGGTGTCAAAAAATGAAGTTATATGCCATTATTGAACTTACAGGAGATTACATGGTTTTAAATTTAATTTGGTTACTTAGAGTGATTTCAAATTATTACATATATATAACCTTAGTGACAACTGTTTTGGTTAAACGGTGGGTTTGATTACAATGAACATGTTTTTCTTTATAACATAATACCATTTGTACAAAAGGATTATAGAACTAAAAATAGGATATATTACATATATAATAATCTGGTTCAACTATAACACAAATGTTTTAATGGCCATAATTAAATATTATAATATAAATTGATAAACTGTTGTCCTTGAATGTACTAAATTAGCACATCTCAAACGGTGCTTTCATTTCTTCCAAATAAAGGGTGGGGAAAGGAGAGAAGATAATGAAATATCCCGTTATCATAAAAAAATTCCATTAAATTTATGTTACTAGAGTTATCATGCTATTTGGGTGAAGGGAGGTGATGAAATAAACAAAAAGAAAAGAACTTAAAAGAAATGAAGGAATTGGAAAGAGGAGTTTACCTCTTGAGACTTCCTCCTTTCAGAACCTATTAAGGGGATATTTTTTGGTATTTGAAGAGGCTAGGAGCTTTTGGATGTGGGGTAGGATCTTGGGAGATATTTGGGCAAAATATTGGTAAGGAACAAGGCTTGAGAGGAGTGATGAGAAGAGGGAGTGAAGGGGGGTTTATAGTGGAGAGAGGAGTTTTCTTAATATAAAATTCATTAATTTATTATTTCTCCATAAGACAAGGAATAGTGAGTCTTCCATGACCAATAATAGTAATTTTATCATTTGAATCCGAATCAATTGGGATTACATCAGCATATCATCATCAATGACTCAATTAATCCATTATTTAGCATTTATTGTGAATTATCGGATTTTACTATTCATCAAAAATTCAAGTATTTTAGAAAAATACCAAAAAATCACCCTAACCATTTTTTAACGTGTAGATTCCGAAAATGAAGTCTATTTTTCAAAAATAATTTCCTAAATATGATTAATTAAATATTTAATTAAAATCATTATTTAATCGAAAAATATAAACACTTAAAATATTCATCATCATTTTTAAGCTGCCTAAATTCACTTATACACTAAAGGGTATGGATACCATTCATAAAAGTCATATATACTATTCATAAGGGTAAGTTAATATTCATAAGGGTGGGTTACTATTCATAAGGGTAGTTTACTATTCACTGAAAATTAAGTAAATTCTATTAGACTCTAAATATCTTCTTGAACACAACTGTGTATGTTAGATTTTTAAAATTCAAATCGTAGAGTTGACAAATTTAAGTTTAATGGATAGGTTATGGATATCTCCTATAAGTAACCATGTTTTGTTCCATATAGGCTTAGTGATTCATGAAGTATTGGCTATAACTTGAATGTATTTAATAGAAACATACCATGAAGTGTTTGGGGTGCTACATTATTCCCTTCTTTGGAAATTTTAGCCTCCAAATTTTATGTATGAAACTCACCAAAAATATGTGGGTGATTCTTTTTCAAATCATCCTCAGGTTCCCATGTTGCTTCCTCTATATTCTGGTTTCTCCAAATAACCTTTACTAGACGGGTTTCCCGATTTCTCAATACTTTCTATCTTGTGTCAAGAATCCCGATAGGCTTTTCTCATTATGATAAATCAGGTTCCAAGTCAATTTATTCATTTGTGAGTAAATGAGTTGGGTATAGCATGTATTTATTTAACAATGACACATGGAACACATCATGAACTCTGGAGAGATTTGGTGGCATCGCTAAACGGCAAGCTACGGCTCTGATTCTTTTCAGAATTTCAAATGTTCTGATGTAACTGGGGCTCAGTTTCCATTTCTTACTGAACCTTAAGACACCCTTCTATGGAGATACTTTTAGAAATACATGTTCTCCCACTTGGAATTCCATGTCCTTTTTCCAGTTGTTAGCATAACTCTTCTGCCTACTTTGGGATGCTTTAATATTGGCTTGTATTTTCTTCACCTTTTTCATGGTCTCTTTAATAAGTTCTTGGCCTATATGTTTCCTCTGAAAAACTTTGTCCCAACAAGTTGGAGTTCGACATCTCTTTCCATATAATGCTTCATATGGAGCCATTAGAATACTATAATGGAAACTATTATTTTATGAAAACTCCACCAAAGGCAATTATTGATCCCACATACCTTGGAAGTCAAGAGAGAATGACCTCAGTGTGTCTTCTAAAGTTTGAATAGTCCTTTCAGTCTATCCATCAGTTGGGGGGTGATAAGTAGTACTCATATGAAGCTCGGTATTTAAATCTTTTTGGAGATTTTTCTAGAATTTTGATATAAAACGGTGATCTCGATCGGATACAATCGATATAGGTGCACCATGAAGTCTTACAAATTCATTTATATAAAGTTTTGCCAAGCGCGCAAGTGGAAAATCCTATCTTATGGGAAGGAAATGTGCTGATTTTGTGAGACGATCAACAATTACCCTTATTACATCATTCCTTATAGGTTTCCTCGGTAGTCTGGTGAAAAAATCCATCATAATGTTATCCCACTTCCACATAAAAATAGGTATAGTTTGCATCACCCATTTGGGATATTGTCTCTCTGCTTTCACTTATTGAAAAACTAGACATCTTGACATGTAGTCAGCAATTTTCTACTTCATATTATCCCACCAAAAATATTCCTTCAGATCTCTATACATCATGGTGCTACCCGGGAGTATAGAGAAATTTGAGCTATGATCATCGTCTAATAGTTCCCTTTTTAGCTCAGGTACTGATAGAAGACATAACCTCTTCCCAAATTTTAGAACTCCTTCTTTATACACGAAGTCATCCAGTCTCCCATCCTTGACAGAATTAATTTTCTTATTCATATTCTCATCATCACATTGAGATCTTTTCATCTTATCTAAAAAATATGGTTTATCAATCATTTGAAAGAGGAAATATGTTTCCATTTCCTTAATAATTCCCATATCCATCTTTAGTAGATCAAAAAATATAGGATCTCTCTCAATCCTCATTTGAGTCAGGAGCCCATGATCTTTCCTACTTAATGCATCAGCCACCTTATTCGCCTTTCTTGGGTGGTAGTGTATTGAACAATTGTAATCTTTGAGTAACTCAAGCCATCTCCATTGCCTCATGTTGAGTTCTTTTTGTGTGAAAATGTATTTCAAACTCTTTTGGTCTGTATAAATCTCACATCTCTCTCCATAGAGATAATTCCTCCATATTTTCAGAGCAAATATTACGGCTGCTAACTCAATATCATGAGTTGGATAATTTTTCTCATGAGTCTTCAACTGTCTTGATGAATAATCAATAACTTTATAATTTTTCATAAGGACGCAACCTAGTCCATTCTTTGATGAACCTTTGTATATTATAAATCCACCAGTTCCATATGGAAGAGTCAAAATTAGATCATTGACAAATATTCATTTCAATTCTTTGAAGCATTATGTACATTATTTTGTCCACACAAACTTAACACCTTTACGTGTGAGCTTGGTTAACAGGTTAGCCCATCGGGTAAAATTCTGAACAAAATGCCGATAGTAACCTGCTAAGCCAATAAAACTGCATACCTCAGTTATGTTTGTTGGAATGGGTCATTCTTGTATTGCCTTTGTATTTTCAGGATCAACTAGGATTCCATCCTTAGAGACAATATGGCCTAGAAAAGAAACTTGTTAAATCCAGAATTCACACTTGCTAAACTTCCCATATAATTTATTTCTTCGAAGAGTTCTCATAATAACCTGCAAGTGATTCTCATGGTCTTCATATCTTTTTGAGTATATGTGGATATCATCGATGAATACCACAAAAAAATTATCAAGATATTATTTGAAAATTGTATTCATTAAATCCATGAAAGTATAGGGTACATTTTTCAGTCCAAAAGGCATCATTGTAGACTCATAATGCCCATACCTAGTCTGAAATGCTGTCTTAGGAATATCTTCCTTCCTCACATGCAAATGATGATATCTGGATCGAAGGTCAATCTTTGAAAAGTATTGAGCTCCATGAAGTTGATCAAATAAATCATCAATCTGGGGCAGAGGATACTTATTCTTAATTTTAATAGCATTGATTTCCCTGTAATCAATGAAAAGCCTCATGTATCCATCTTTATTCTTGACAAAGAGGACAGGGGATCCCCATGGAGAAACACTAGGTTGAAGAAATCCTTTTTCAATAAAATCCTCTAGTTTTTTCTTTATCTCTACTAATTCCATAGTGGTCATTCTATAGGGAGTCTTTGATATAGGTCTTGCACCAGGAATTAAATCAATAGAGAACTCAACTTCCCGCTATGGAGGATGTCCAAGTAAATCCTCTGGAAATATATCAATGTATGCTTGCACTATATTCCCATATTCAATTTGAAGATTTATTTCCTTTCCCATAGACATTGGTTCATATTCCTCTCCAAGTATTGAATTCAGTAGAGCTACTGGAGGTGGTTCTATATAAGAATCAGGTGGTGAAGTTTCTACCCTAAAGACAAGGGATTCTACACCATTTTCAAAAATTGTAATGTCCTTATTCTTACAATAAATCTTTACATCATAATTTGGAAAAAAAATTATACTGATAATTATATCAAAGTTAGTCATTGGTATGAGGACAAGGTTAGAACCTAAAGCACGTTTTGGTGTCTGGAGGGGGACTAGTCGACATGCCTTTGTTGCAATGATACATCCCCTGGGAGTTTTTAATGACATCTCCTTTATTAAATCAAATTGGACATATCTAATTTTCTTGGAAAACTAAGTAGATATAAATAAATGTGATGATCTAGAATCAAATAAAGTGTTGGCTAAGTTTAAAGAAACAATTAAAGTACCTGCCACCACGTCATTAGGAACTTTAACATCCGTAGTTGTAATCGCATAAGCTCTCCCTTGCTCTATTGGCCTTTTCTGAGTCAAGTTTCCTTGGCGCTTAAAACACTAATGTGCATTGTGTCCCAACTCTCTACAATTATAGCATTGAATAACATTGAATTTTTTCTTCCCCTTTCATTCATCAGATCGATGACCCTTTTCTCCACAGTTATAGAAGACTCCCATGCCTTTCAAGCATTTCCCAAGATGATTCTTTCCACATTTCTCACATAATGGGAATAGCTTTGTTCCCTTACTCTTCTTTGGTGCTTCTACTTTTCCTTTATTATCAGAGTACCGCTTATTATCTTGGTTTCCTTTGAAAATATTTGATCTAGAAAATTCCTTCTCTATTTTGATGGCACTTGATACAATTTAGTCATATGATGAAAATGATTGAGAATCCAGTGCCCTTTGAAGACTTGGATTAAGACCTTCAAATAAATGATCAATATTGTCTGCCGAGTCATGTACGTAATCTATGGGATACCTGGCCAGCCTTGTGAAGGTAGCCTCATAATCTGCAACATTGTCTTCTTCCCCTTGTTTTAAGCTAAGGAATTTCCTCTTCATTTCAGTTCATTGCTCACGAGGGAAATATTTTTTCTAAGAATATTTCCTTAAAATTACTCCATTATATATCTTCTATTTCTTATTCCTTCGTGGTATTATTAATCAAATACCACCATTGATCTTCTTTACCCTTGAGACAATATACTGCCAGCACTACCGTCTCATTTTCATCACATCTTAATGCCATGAATATCTTTTCAAGTGACTTGATCCACTACTTAGATACAATTGGATTAGTAGTCCCACTAAAATATGGGGCTTCTGCTACATGAAATGATCCAACATAGGTGTAGCATGGCTATTCTTCATGACCTAGGAAAGTTGTCCCAATATGGTCATAATCTGATCTACTCTGACATTGACCGTGTTGACTTACTCAGTGGGTAAATCCCTAAATTGTCCATGAGTATTGATTCCCCTTATTCTATTAGGAACCATTTATAAATAATGGCATACACTAGATCATTTTATGAATCTAAAATATAAAGAACTTAATATAGGTTGAAATTCTATGCATAGCTAATCTCATAAACATGGTTTCTCTGAGGAAAAATTTACATTTCAATCCTTCATAATGTCTTGTAAAGAAAATATGAATTATACTAATCATATCCCCAAAGAGTGTCATAACCAAGAGTTCTGAAAGGCTCATTGTTGTGTACCAGGATACCCTGGGTCAAGCCCAAAACTCCTTTTCGGAGTTTTCACTTCTAGATACATGTGTTCCAGAGCCACCTCTACCTTCTCGTATCCAGATAGGGATGTATTTTCTAGAAAGATTCATATAATCTATTCCTTACCAAAATACCAGGATGTTCTTTTACATTTATCCTCAAATACGACATTAGGGATTTGTTCCTTACTATATATTTACTACTCTAGTTTCCAAGTTTCCTACTAAATTTCCTCTGATACCAACTGTAACGCCCCGATGCCTCTAGGCTGGAGTCGGTGCATTACTTGTGATATTGGAATGGTTATAAGGAATGAAAATCCTGAAGGAACGGCTAGTTTAGTAGTCTTGAATAAACTATATGCATATATGTAACTCAAATTACATTGGAAAGGGTTAAAAAATACAGTACATAATGAAAACTAAAAATTGCATCCACACGAACTCAATAAATGATCTTCTATTTGTCACCTGTTGAAAGTAAAAAATGAAAGGGGTGATCTCAAATGCTCATCAAGGGTTAAAAATAGTGGAAGCATGAATAAAATAATAAGTTAATCATAATCAATCTGGCATAATCAATATGGAATGGTGAAAAACTCACGCCATTAATAAACTGAGAATGAAATCGCATTCATAGATTTTGTCATAGTGAAAACCTCATGGATATTAAAAACTGATAATGAATAAAGAGAATGATTATTAATTTTATGTCATGTATCTGGCACATGAAACCACAATACTATTAAAATGGTTTAGTTCTATGGGTAGAAACCCATCTGATTTTTGGAAACAAACCCAAAGGGTTTGTCGCCAACTGATTTGTCTCATGAGACCTACCAATGCATCGAGGGGCTATAGAGGGCCCCACCCGCCGCATGCATGTCCAAACCATTATTTATACATTTATTCAATAAAAAAGTAATATCCCTTTTCAATATTCTTATAGAGTAGAGTATATGGATTCATCTATATTTCCATAATTAAAATAACTTTCCAAATAAAAACCGTATGTAAAATGGTATATGGTTTAGACAACAAACATATGCATGATATAAGATTATGGATATTTAATATAAATATAATTTAAAAATGAAAAGTGATCTCAAATGGTCAGTAGGTACACCACATAAGGATTATTAGGTGCAAAATACAAAGTTAGTCACAACAAAATAGTAGTTGAGACAAAGTCTCTTACCAGAATGTAATATGTCGAATCATACGACAAAAACTTAATAAACCTCAAATGAGTCATTAAATACCATGAATATAAAGATAATAATGTGATTATATATCAAATTTATGTACACATATACCACATACAAGAAATAATTGGCGAACAATGGAAATCTCATGGAAATTAAAGTGAGATGATAAACCTCTTACAGACATTTTTTCATGGTGACGAGTGTTATTGTGAGGGATTAATGAGAGGTAAAGGGGTATTAAATTATTTTTATGTCACAATGGAATTATGGGGGAGGTGAAAAAACATACCCCATCATTAGGAATTAAAAATAAAAGAGCACAAAATAGAGGATATTCTTGAACAGAAGTGAGAGAGAGGATCCCTTACCTTACGCTTGAAGGTGTTCTTGACTTGTTATTAAAGACCTGAATAAAAAATAGGCTTATTAATTCATAAGTCCAGAACCTCTACTATATGTAAATTATTTATTATAACCCTTTTTATTTCATTAATGGTCTTTTTGATTAGTTATAATGTTCAATTTCATTGTTCAGGCTCGTTTGATTACTTGTTTTTAAAAGATCGGTTCACTTATATTCAAGTTCGGATAAATGTGAAAGATTGAAGTGGTTATAAAAAAATGAATTTATATTCCATTATTGAACTTCCAGGAGATTAAATGGTTTTAAATTTAATTTGGTTACTTAGAGTGAGGTCTAATTATTACATATATATAACCTTAGTGACAACCGTTTTGGTTAAATGGTGGGTTTGATTACAATGAACATGTTTTGCTTTATAAATTAATACCATTTGTACAAAAGGATTGCAGAACTAAAAATAGGATATATTACATATATAATAATCTGATTAAACCATAACACAAATGGTTTCATGACCATAATTGAATATTATAATAGAAATTTATAAATTGTTGTCCTTGAATGTGCTAAATTAGCACATCTCAAACAGTGCTTTCATTTCTTCCAAATAAAGGGTGGGGAAAGGAGATAAGATAATGAAATATCCCATTAGCATAAAAACATTCTAGTACATGTATGTTTCTGGAGTTATCATACTATTTGTGTGAAGGTAGGTGAGGAAAGAAACAAAAAGAAAAGAACTTAAAAGAAATGAAGGAATTGGAAAGAGGGGTTTACCTCTTGAGACTTCCTCCTTTGAGAACCTCTTAATAGGAGAGGTTTTTGTATTTTGAAGAGGATAGGAGATTTTGGACATGGGGGAGGATCTTGGGGAGAGATTTGGGTAGAATATTGGAAAGGAACAAGGCTTGAGAGGAGTGAAGAGAAGAGGGAGTGAAGGGGGGTTTATAGTAGAGGAGAGAGGAGTTTTCTTAATATAAAATTCATTAATTTATTATTTCTCCCTAAGACAAGGAATAGTGAGTATTCCATGACCAATAATAGTAATTTTATCATGTGAATCAGAATCAATTGGGCTTACATCATCAGATCATCATCAATGAATAAATTAATCCATTATTTAGCATTTATTATGAATTATCAGATTTTACTATTCAACAAAAATTCAAGCATTTCAGAAAAATACCAAAAATTAACCCTAACCATTTTTTGATGTTTAGAATCCAAAAATGAAGTCCATTTTTAAAAAATAATTTCCTAAATATGATTAATTAAATATTTAATTAAAATCATTATTTAATCAAAAAATATAAACACTTAAAATATTCATCTTCATTTTTAAGGTGCCTAAATTCACTTATACACTCAAGGGTATGGATAACACTCATAAAATTCATATTACTATTCATAAGGGTAAGTTACTATAAGGCCCAATCCTTAAACATTACTTAATCTTGAGTTATTACAAGATTACACATTGAGGATCTTTTCAGGTTTAGAGTTTTAGAGAATTAGATCATAAATCATGCATTACATTCCACATTTAAACAAGGTGGCTACATTAAATACAATATTCACTTTTCCCATCAAAGGAAACATATTTAAAACAAAACATGGATTATTTAATGACACTTCCTTGACACTATCATCACATCATGTACCTTTCCCTTGACCTATGAAAAACATTTCAAAAACTTGGCATGAGCATAAAAAGCTCAGTAAGGGATATAAAAGTATGGAATGAAAACATTAGTCCATGTAAACATAAGAATTTATGAAACCATACTTTACTCATAAAACATAATCAATTTATCATACCTCATGAAATCATAAGATTTATTAATAACTCATAGGAAACATAAGACATAAAGGTAACTTGAGGCATTCATAACATTCTTACGTAGGGAGTAACCCTCATGGTTAAATTTAGAATACCCATCACAGTATATTCCCTAAATCTCTTCGAAGAAACCCTGAAGTTTAACTCCTTCACATTACCCAATGCATTGGAGAGCTATCACGGGCTCACCCACCCTTAGTTTATCACAGAACCACCCGTCTTCATAAACAATGCCCAAGAACCATAACATAATCGTATCACATAAAACATGCATAAAGGAAACATAAAATTTCCACATTTCAATCACAAGATATCAATAACACATTAATATAATAAAAACATTATCAAAACCATTTTAAATTCCAAAATAAAATAAAATTAAAACATGGTATTTATTTTTCTTTTTAAAAAAAGTTATGGCTTATAGAGGAAGCCAAAACTCAAATAATGGTCACAGCGGCGGAGAAGTCTTTGTCGCCGCATACGTACGACAAAACATTACCTTTTTTCATTTAGTAAAATGCTTCGTATAAAAAATATTACTTTTGAATAAACGTAAAAGTCAAATGGTTTTATACACCATATAAAATAAGGTTGTGTATAAAACAAAATATGCCTCAATGAAAGGAGATTGAGATGAAGTCTCATACCTCGTGTCTGACTTGACTTGATCGTTATTTAATCTCCTGAATAATAAAATAGAGTTAATTTCTAATTTCTTAAGAGACTTTTTCAAGTTCATTATTCCTTTTATATCAATTATTACCATGTTATTAACATTAGGTAATTATTTAAGTTAATAACGGTCGTTTTGTTGATCATTGGTACTTGAGTAAAAAATTAACTTCTTGTAATTACAATTTGTTCATGTGGTAAAATATCCATTATATCCAGAATTATATTCATGATGTAGATATAATATATATAATATATATTCAGTATATTCATGCATTTATAATACTACATAACATTTAGAGATAAGAAATGAAATGCACCGTTCATGGAGACGGTAAGTCGTACGTACGCATGAACACTACTTTCATTTCTATTTCGTATTTAATGGAATGAAATCATAATTATATAAAGGTATATTATAATTCCAGTATGATATCATATATAATATCATTAACTTCATCCTTCATATGTCCTACATATGGAATTAACTAATCAAATCACTTTGAGGGGGAGGTAGTCCGCACTTCCTAAAATGAAGATATTGCATTTACCCATAATGGAAACCATAAAGGAATGACAAAAATGAAAAATACATAAGCATAAGGAAAACATAAACATAATATATATCATATATAAATAGAGTGACATATTAATGGCCACCATGATAGGTGTTAAAAGAATATATAACAATCATCGTTTCGTGAGGTGGAAATTCACCATCCACAGAAACAGTATGTTCTTTAACCATTAGACGAAGGTGTGTGTAAGTGAAGCTCGAATCCTTATGATAAAAACATCCTATTATATTTAAGATACTGGTTTTGTTACAAAATAAAGGAATAAAAATAGTTTAGGGGTTGGAGAAGCAAAATAAAACAAAAGAACATAGGTGAAGACATTACCTTTAAATCGGGTAACTCCTCTTGGTTTGAACCAAAAGGGTTTCTTGAAGAGATTTCTGCCTAAGGTAAGGCTTCTAGGATGAAGAGAGGGATGAGGAGAGATAAAATGAGTTGATATTGGCTAAGACAATGGCTTGAGAGGTGTGGGTAATGAGGTAGAGGTGGGGGCCTTTTATAAGAGGGAGGAGGTTCACTCTTGGAAAGTCAAGAATTGTTACTTTATATTGAAATGAGTTTCAGATTTTAAAGGTCCCATATTGATATATTTAGAGGATAAGGTGATAAGGGTTCAAAATATACTCATCCAATAGGTCTTTGACAAGTTTAATTATTATATTTTACATTATCTTTTCATTTTATTTAAATCATTCATTAATGATGTAATTGTTGCATCATCATAGTGTCATATAAAATTTAATTTATTTAATGTCTAAAAATTATAAAAAAAATATTATGATGTAGGAAAGATTTTTATATTTCCAATTACTATTTATAGTCCAAGATATAATTTATTTAGACAATATTAAAATTGTTTTACTTGGGTGATACATACTTTTGTGATATTCTCCTTTCTTTAAAAATAAAATGATAAAGTGTCACTATTACCCAAAAGTGATTCCATGGGGTCCCATAGTTTGGCATAAGGCATCCCATGGTCGGCCATGACACAACCAGTAGCATTAGAACACATTCTGGGGTCATTTGTTATTATTATGATATTATTTTATTACCCTTAACTACCCGATTACTAATTAATCACAATAATTAAAGATAATTACTGTCGTTACTATTCATAATGTACAAAAACAAAAGAGTCTTAATTATATAATTTAGACCTTATGATTCCAAATATGGAATCAATTTTACCAAATTCCAAACACATAAAGTTCAATAATTAATTTAAAAATAATTCTCATTGTCAAAACAAATAGCGGGTTTTTTTGAAACAATATCTATGAAAAGTCTAGTACTTGTTTATGCCCAATTCCAAAGTGAAACTAATTCTAATGACCACAATTGGATTAAATGGTAAAAATATATTCTAATTACACTTTAAAACCAATTATAAAGATAATGTAACCATATAATTAAATTAGATGAAAAGCAGTTTTGAAGTAAAATGCATTATTTTTCACTATTCATTAAAAAATGAACATTGTCAAAAAAATACCAAAAATTTATCCAATGTAAATTTAAATGTCTCAATCCTAAATAATAAGTTTATTTTTAAAAATAGAGCTTATAAAATTTTCAAAATATTTATTTAAAAAAAAGTTCACCATCAAAAGGAAGTAAAACAATCTTTGAAAAATATTAGAGAATTATATGTTTAAGATTGGATTTATTCTCATTTTAAGCCTCTTAAAATACTATCTAATTCATAAATAGACATAGATAAGAAAATACATAATTATTTACTTACTTGGGATGTTAAATCCTTCCCCCCTTTAGAAAATTTCATCCCCACAATTTATTTACTTATCGAATAAGTGGGGGTATTTATCCCTCATTGCATTTTCATATTCACATGTTGCCTCTTCAATCATGTGGTTTTTTCACAAAACCTTTACTTGATGAATCACCTTATTCCGAAATACTTGCTCCTTGTGGTCAAGAATCTAGACCGGTTGTTCCTCATAAGATAGGTTCTCTTCCTGCTGAACTACCTCTGGACTCAAAACATGAGATGGATCTGGCATGTACTTCCTTAACATTGAAACATGAAAAACATTATGTACCTGAGATAAACTCGGAGGTAAAGCCACTCGGTATAAAACTGATCCAACTCTCTCCAGAATTTCATTTGGTCCAATGAACCTTGGACTCAACTTTCCTTTCTTACCAAATCGCATCACAATTTTCCATGGTGAAACTTTAAGGAAGACATGATCACCTACCTCAAAAGAGAGATCCTCCCTCCTATTGTCTGCATAACTTTTATGCCTGCTATAAGCTGTTCTAATGTGTTTCTGTATCATCTGAACTTTTTCTGCCAACTCATCTTCCAATTCTGGTCCCATCAACTTCCTTTCACCCACTTCATCCCAAAAATCTGGAGTTCGACACCGCTTCTCATACAATGCCTCAAATGGTGTCATCTGTATACTAGAATGAAAACTGTTATTATAAGAAAACTCAACAAAAGAAAGATGTTAGTCCCAACTTCCCTGATAATCCATCAAACAAGCACGTAGCATATCCTCCAAAGTCTGAATTGTTCGTTCTGACTGTCCATCTGATTGAGGATGAAAAGCTGTACTAAAATTTAAGTCAGTACCCAACGAATTCTGAAGGCCTTTCCAAAAGTTAGAAGTAAACATGGGATCCCGATCAGATACAATGGAGAGGGGAAATCCATGTAACCCGACTATCTATTTAAGATACAAATGAGAAAGTTGATCTAGGGAAAAGGTATCTCGTATAGAAAGGAAATGAGCAGATTTAGTCAAGCGATCAACAATAACCCAGATTGAATTATTAGCTAGAGGTGTCTTTGGAAATCCCACAACAAAGTCCATGGATATATTCTCCCATTTCCACTATAGTACTGGTAAAGTCTGAAGCATCCCTTTCAGTAACTGTCACTCTGCTTTAACCTGTTGACAAGTCAAAAACTTCACAGTAAAATCAGCAATATCTCTTTTCATTCCATCCCACCAGTAATACTCCTGAAGATCTCTATACATATTAGTACTTCCTGGATGAACTGAAAACGGAGAACTATGAGCTTCACATAACAAATCTATCTTCAACTGTGAATCACACGGCACACACAATCTCTTCCCAAATCTTAAAACAAAATCATTATCAATGTTGAATTCAGGAAACTTACCCTTCTGAACCAGCTCTACCTTTTTCTGCAACTCACTCTCTTGCTTTTGTGCTTGCTTAATTCTGTCTGATAGAGAAGATTTCACTGATACCTGAAACAAAACAGAAGAACATCCTGCACCAAAAACTTCTATGCCAAAGTTCATCAAATCATTAACCAAAGGATCATGTTCCAAACGTAACATGGTTAATGAGGCATTACTTTTTTTACTCAAAGCATCAGCCACTTTATTTGCTTTTCTCGGATGGTAATGAATTGTACAATCATAATCCTTGATTAATTATAGCCATATCCTATGTCTCATGTTCAATTCTTTCTGAGGGAATATATACTTTAAACTTTTGTGATCAGTATATATTTCACACCTTACACCATACAAATGATGCCTCCAAATTTTTAAAGTGAAAACAACAGCAGCTAATTCCAAATCATGTGAAGGGTAATTTACCTCATGAGTTTTCAACTTACGTGAAGCATAAGAAATTACCTGATCATTCTGCATTAGGACGTAACCAAGTCCTTTCAATGAAGCATCACTGTAGATAACAAGCTCACCATTCCTGGAAGGTAGTGCCAAAACTGGAGCATTCAGCAATCTTCTTTTCAATTCCTGAAAACAATCATCACATTATTTTATCCAGATAAACTTAACACCCTTACGAGTTAACTTAGTCATTGGACTAGATAACCGTGAAAAATTTCTAACAAACCTTCGGTAATAGCCTTCCAATCCAAGAAAACTACGAATCTCAGTTACATTTGTGGGTCTTGTCCATTCTTCAACAACCTTCATTTTTGCAGGATCAACAGTTATCCCATCTTTAGAAACAATATGACCAAGGAAAGAAATTTTTTGCAACCAAAACTCACACTTTATGAATTTCCCATACAATTTTTTTTCTTTTAAGGTTTTCAAAATAACCCTTAAATGACTTTCATGCTCCTCTTTACTTTTAGAAAACACCAAAATATCATCAATGAAAACAACCACAAACTTATCCAAGAACTCATGGAAAATTCTTTTCATAAGGTCCATGAATACAGTAGGTGAATTGGTTATCCCAAAAGGCATAACTACAAGTTCATAATGTCCATATCTTGTACGAAATGCGGTCTTCAAAACATCTGCTTCCTTTACCTTCAACTGATGGTACCCCGATCTCAGGTCAATCTTTGAAAAATATTGATCTCCCTGGAGCTGATCAAACAAATCATCAATATGAGGAAAAGGATATTTGTTCTTAACAGTGATGTTATTCAAGGCTCTGTAATCAATGCAATGTCTCATAGAACCATCTTTCTTTTTAACAAATAATATAGGAGCATCCCATGGTGATGTGCTAGGTCGAATGAAACCTTTCTCTAATAAATCTTGCAATTGCTCCTTCAACTCTAAAAGTTCAATTTGAGCCATTCGATAAGGGGGTTTTTAAATTGGCTTAGCATCAGGAACTAAGTCAATAGTAAATTCAAATTCCTGATCTAGTATTATTCCAGGAAACTCATTAGAAAAAACATCAGGATACTTATTTACCACTGGCACATCATTAATCTGAAAGGTTCCTTTGTTTTCAACAATATGTTCAAGGTAACATTCATTTCCATCTTTTACAAGTTTCTCAGCCTCTTGATATGTTATCAACAGTAAGGGTTCATTCTTGTACACAAACTGAAACTCCTTCTGAAAGGAAACTTCTTTACCTCTACAATCAATCTTATCATGGTAAACAGAGAGTCAATCCATACCCAGGATAACATCAAACTCTACTAGAGGTAAAAAATAAGATTTGAAAGTAGGTTCTTTCCACGGATAATGATAGGAAGATTCTTATAAATTATTTTTGCCTTAACATTTCCCCCATGTGTTTTTACCATAAGTTCAGGAGTCATTTCTTGAGCTGGAATTCCCAATTTACTAGAAAATTTTTCAGAGATGAAAGAATGTGTAAACACCGAATCAAACAACACATTAGCATAATCTAAGAAAAGAAACAAAGTACCTGATACCACTTCATTTGATGGCCCAACATCTACAGAAGTAGTTTCAAAGGATATCACAACACCTTTCTGCTTGTATTCTGACTACTTCCCATCATTTGAGCTCTTTGTCGAACACTCGTTTGCATAATGACCCATCTCATTGCACTTAAAACATTTCACTAACTGTAAATCAAATTTGGTCTTACCATCACCTTGATCTTTTTCAGTGCAATAAGGAGCCTTATGTCCCATATTACCACATCAGTATAACTTTCCAGAATTCAGAAGACATTCCCCAGTATGCCTTTTACCACATTTATCACAAACTGGAAACTTAGTTTTCTTACCATCAAACCTTTTTGAAGAATTCTTCCCTTTCTCCTGCCACCTCGGTCTCTTCTTCTGTTGGCTGTTATAGAACACTTGATCATCGGAAAACTCTATTTCCACATTCTCAGCACATCAAACAAGATTTTCATAACTCTTGAACTCACGAGAAGCTAAAGCGCTTCGATATTTTGGATTTAATCTTGAGTAAAAACGATTGATTTTACTATCAAGGTCTCGAATAAAATTTGGATCAAACCTTGCCAATAGAGTGAACCTCTCTTCATAAGCAGCCACTGAGTGGTCATCTTGCCTCAATTCCAAGAATTTTTTTTCCATCCTAAGTTGAACATCCTTAGGAAAATAATTCTCAAGAAACATACCTTTGAATTCATCCTAGTCGAGAGCATCAATCTCATCAGAGTCCCTGATATTTTTAACCATCGACCACCACTGATCTGCTTCTCCCTCCAAACAGTAAATTGAAAGACTAACCTTTTGATTGTCTGAACACCCTATGACATTGAAAATCTTCTCCAGTGCTTTAATCCACCCTTCAGCTAGCACAGGGTCAGATGATCCTCTGAATGATGGGGAATGTTGCCTCATGAAATGTTCCACCACTAACATGTTCCTCTACGGTTGATCTGGCTGATCTCATGCATGGATACCGCCACCATTTATCGCTTGAGTCAACTGCGCCATTACTACAAAAAACTGTTCAATTCCAATTCCGACCATCTCAGGATGTTGATTCGGAAGTTCATTTCCTTATGTATGCCTTCTTAGAACTATTTCCCTATTTCCTATGTGGAAAACCATTCTGAACAAACATGTCTTAGATGAAGCAACATGGTAATCTTCAAATTCTATATCATTTCAATTTGACCATAAAAAAATATTTTTGGATAATCATTTAATATAATTCTAACTTCTAAAGTTATCTAAACCGACCTCTGATACCAACTATAAGGCCCCAGCCTTAAACATTACTTAATCTTGAGTTATTACAAGATTACACATTGAAGATCTTTTCAAGTTTAGAGTTTTAGAGAATTAGATCATAAATCATGCATTACATTCCACATTTAAACAAGGTGGTTACATTAAAGACAATATTCACTTTTCCCATCAAAGGAAACATATTTAAAACAAAACATGGATTCTTTCATGACACTTCCTTGACACTATCATCACATCATGTACCTTTCCCTTGAACTATGAAAAACATTTCAAAAATTTGGGATGAGCATAAAAAGCTCAGTAAGGGATATAAAAGTACGGAATGAAAACATTAGTCCATGTAAACATAAGAATTGATGAAATCATACTTTACTCATAAAACATAACCACTTTATCATACCTCATGAAATCATAATATTTATGAATAACTCATATGAAAAATAAGATATAAAGGTAACTTGAGGCATTCATAACATTCTTACGTAGGGAGTAACCCTCATGGTTACGTTTGGAATACCCATCACAGTATATTCCCTAAATCTCTTCGGAGAAACCCTAGAGTTTAACTCCTTCGCATTACCCAATGCATTGGAGATCTATCATGGGCTCACCCGCCCTTAGTTTATCACAGAACCACCCGTCTTCATAAACAATGCCCAAGAACCATAACATAATCGTATCACATAAAACATGCATAAAGGAAGCATAACATTTCCACATTACAATCACAAGATATCAATAACACATTGATATAATAAAAACATTATAAAAACCATTTTCACTACCAAAATAAAAGAAAAGTAAAACATGGTATTTATTTTTCTTTTTAAAAAAATGTTATGGCTTGTAGAGGAAGTCAAAACTCAAATAATGGTCACGGCGGCGGAGAAGTCAGTGTCGCCGCATACGTACGACAAAACATTCCCTTTTTTCGTTTAGTAAAATGTTCATATAAAAAATATTCCTTTTGAATAAATGTAAAATTAAAAGGGGTTTAAACACCGTATAAAATAAGTTTGTGTATAAAACAAAATATGCCTCAATGAAAGGAGATTGAGACGAAGTCCCATACCTCGTGTCCGACTTGACTCAATCGTTCTTTAATATCCTGAATAATAAACTATAGTTAATTTATACTTTCTTAAGAACCTTTTTCAAGTTCATTATTCCTTTTATATCACTTATTACCATGTTATTAACATTATGTAATTATTTAAGTTAATAACGGTCGTTTTTTCGATCATTGGTACTTGATTCAAAAATTAACTTCTTGTAATTACAAGTTGTTCATGTGGTAAATTATCCATTATATCCAGAATTATATTCATGATTTATATATCATATATACCATATATATTCAGTATATGCATGCATTTATAATATTACATAACATTTAGAGGTAAGAAATGAAACGCATCGTTCATGGAGACGGTAAGCTGTACGTACGCTTGAACGCTACTTTCATTTCTATTTCATATTTAATGGAATGAAATAATAATTATATAAAGGTATATTATAATTAAAGTATGATATCATATATAATATCATTAACTCCATCCTTCATACGTCCCACATATGGCATTAACGAATCAAATCACTTTGAGGGGGCGGTAGTCCGCACTTCCTAAAATGAAGATATCGTGTTTACCCATAATGGAAACCATAAAGGAATGCCATAAATGAAAAATACAGAAGCATAAGGAAAACATAAACATAATATATATCATATATAAATAGAGTGACATATTAATGGCCACCATGAAAGGTGTCAAAAGAATATATAACAATCATCGTTTCGTGAGTCAGAAATTCGCCATCCACAGAAACAGTATGTTCTTTAACCATTAGACGAAGGTGTGTGTAAGTGAAGCTTTAATCCTTCTGATAACAACATCCTATTATATTTAAGATACTGGTTTTATTACAAAATAAAGGAATAAAAATATTTTAGGGGGTTGGAGAAGCAAAATAAAACAAAATAACACAAGTGAAGACATTACCTTTAAATCGGGTAACTCCTCTTGGTTTGAACCAAAAGGGTTTCTTGAAGAGCTTTCTGCCTAAGGTAAGGAATATAGGATGAAGATAGGGATGAGAAGAGATAAAATGAGCAGATATTGGCTGATCTAATGGCTTTAGAGGTGTGGGTAAGGAGGTCGAGGTGGGGGCCTTTTATAAGAGGGAAGAGGGGCACTCTTGGAAAGTTAAGAAATGCTACTTTATATTGAAATGAGTTTGAGATTTTAAAGGTCCCACGTTGATATATTTCGACGATAAGGTGATAAGGGTTCGAAATATACTCATACAATAGGTATTTGAAAAGTGTATGTCTTATATTTTACATTATCTATTCATTTTATTTAAATCGTTCATTAATGAGATAATCGTTGCATCATCATGGTGTCATAAAAAATTTAATTTATATAATGTCTAAAAATTATAAAAAAATACTATGATGTAGAAAATCTTTTTAGATTTGCAATGACTATTTATAATCCAAGATATAATTTATGTAGACAAAAGTAAAACTGTTTTACTTGGGTGATACATACTTTTTTGATATTCTTTTTTCTTTAAAAATAAAATGATAAAGTGTCACTATCACCCAAAAGTGATTCCACAGGGTCCCATAGTTTGGCACAAGGCATCCCATGGTCATCCATGACACAAACAGTAGCATTATGACATATTTTGGGGTCATTTTTTATTATTATGGTATTATTTTATTACCCTTAACTACCCAATTACTAATTAATCATGATAATTAAAGATAATGATCGTCGTTACTATTCATAATGGCCAAAAACAAAAGAGTATTAACTACATAATTTATACCTTCTAATTACAAATATGGAATCCATTTTACCAAATTCCAAACACAAAAATTTCAATAATTAATTTAAAAATAATTCCCATTTTCAAAACAAATAGCGGGTTTTTTTTAAACAATATCCTTGAAAAGTTTGGTACTTGTTTATGCCCAATTCCAAATTGAAACTAATTATAATGACCACCATTGGATTAAATGGTAAAAATATATTCTAATTACACTTTAAAACCAATTATAAATATAATTTAACAATATAATTAAAGTAGATGAAAAATCAGTTTTGAAGTAAAATGCAGTATTTTTCACTATTCATTAAAAATTGAACATTGTCATAAAAATACCAAAAATTTATCCAATGTAAATTTCAATGTCCCAATCCTAAAGAATAAGTTTATTTTGAAAAATAGATATTATAAAATTTTCAAAAGATTTATTAAAAAAAGTTCTCCATCAAAAGGTCGTAAAACAATCTTTTAAAAATATTAGGGAATTTTATGCTTAAGATTGGATTTATTCTCATTTTAAGCCTCTTAAAACAATATCTAATTCATAAATAGACATAGATAATAAAATCCATAATTCTTTAATTACTTGGGATGTTACAGTTACTATTCATAAGGGTGTGTTACTATTCATAAGGGCATGTTACTATTCACTGAAAATTAAGTTAATTCTATCAGACTCTAAATATAATCTTGAACACAGCCGTGTATGTCAGCTTTTTAAAATTCAAATCACAGAGTTGGAAAATTTAAGTTTAATGGATAGGTTATGGATATCTCATATAAGTAACCATTTTTTGTTCCATATAGGCTCAGTGATTCATGAAATATAGGCTATAACTAGAATGAATTTAAGTGAAACATACCATGAAGTGTTTGGGGTGCTACATATATGAAAATTTGAATTTCAAGTTTGACCACTTCGACACTTCATAATCCTTCTATAATTTTCTTTTTGAGTCTTCTTCATAATCATCTCAATATAATATTTGTTTCCTTGTCAAATCATTACGAATTATATTTCCTTCTCATCTCATTAATATTTCTGTTTCCTCTTCATATCATTTGGATATTTGTTTCTTCTTGAACTGATTATGAATTATGCTTCCTTCTCAGATCATTACAATCTTCCTTTAGCTTCATCCCGATGGAATCCTCATAATGATGAAATTATAAATACTTTGGAATTATCATTACAATGTATTTTCTCATTATGATAGAAATCTTATTACGATAAAATTCCCATTACGTTGTATTTCCCCATTAAGATGGAAACCAAAATTACAATGAAATCCTCATGAAGATAGAATTTCTCATTAATATTGAATTATTCACTCTGTAATTTTTAATTTCTTTAAACCACTCCATAATTTCTTCAAAATATTTTATCATGAACGTTTTCACGGTCTGTGAGAACGTCTTGATCAAAAATTCATCATCTGATTTAGTTTAGAAAGTATGAAAAATTTTAACTTCTGAATTCACAATCTTCTTTCAGCAGAAATATGAATTCTTCAAACAACAACATCTGACTTTCTGTCAAACTCTGAGTCTGATGAATCTTCATTACGATTGATATGCGTCTGATTCCTGAATAACAAAAACCTTATTTTACAAAGAGGTTAGTTTTCAACAAATACAAAAACTTTTTTAAAACAATTTATCACAAATATTCTTCAGTCACCCTCTTTGGATTTGTTGAAAATAGTTGTTAACATTTTTATCAACTATCAAATTCTTTTTTAACAACTCAACTATTATAAACAAATCATATTTTTTGACTTGTATAAAAACATATAATTTCTCAAAAGTAACTGTATTGACACCACACAGCTGGATAATGTATATTTTAAGGAATTACATCCCTCGGTGATAAGAAAATTTTGTGTCCATGTAAATATAACTCCCCCTCAATTTTATTTTTCTATCACTTTTAGTTTTCTCTCCCCCATTTTTTTAATAACCATAGCTTCATATTCAATTAATAAAGATAATTAAAGACTTATTACAAAGCACAAAGTTTTTATTTTATCTCCCCATTTTTCAACATAATCTAAAGCATAGTGGGGATTTTACTTTGGAGTTTTAGGAAGGCATGGGAGGAGGATGAACATGAAGTTGTAGGCTCAATTCACTAAACCTTTATTTTGTCATTTCTTTTGTAAATATATCATCAATCTGATACTTTGTTGAAATGCATTCCATCAAAACATCTCCAATGGAAACTTTATCTTTTACGAAGTGAAACTTTATATCAATATTATTCTATCTTGAATGTTGGGTAGGATTCATAGAATGATAAATTTCACTCTTATTATCACAAAGTATCTTCAATGGTTTTGAAACTTTTACTTTAAAATATTCCAGCTAAACTTTAATCCACAATATTTGAGTACAAGATTGAGTAGCTGCAGTATATTCGGATCTAGTTGTTCTTAATGTTACTGAACTTTGTTTATTACTATGAAAACTTACACAACATTCACCTAAGAAAAATGTTCCTCCTATGGTTTATTTTCTATCATTACAATCTCCTATCGAATCGGTATCAGTATAATCATGAAACTTTATCTCACTATTTCTTTTGTATAAAACCCATGTGAAGTTGTTCTTATGAAATATCTCATAATCCTATTTGATTACAACATATTTGATTCTTTCGGATTACTTTGATACATGTAAAACAAATTCATAGCATAAAAAATATCAGGCCTTGAGGTTGTAAGGTAATGAATACTTCTTATCAGCTTCTGAAATTCTTTCTGATTCACACTCATTCTGGATTCATCTATACACAAATATTTTCTCACTAATATAGGATTTGAAACTTATTTGGATTATTCCATCCCAAATATCTTTAACAACTCCCTGACATACCTTTCTTGAGATAAGAAAATGTATTTTTCCTTTTTCTGAAGTTTTAAGCCAGGGAATAAAGTCAATTCTCCTAACATAGACAATTCAAAATTATTCTTTATTTCTTCAAAAAAATATTTTACCAACATCTTCTCTATCACCATAAAAAGTTATATCATCCACATAAAAAAATGAAATTAGAGATTTGGATTCAACATCTTCTACATATAAGTTTCTATCAATATTTCCTTTAGAAAAGTTCAATATTCTCAAACAATTTTCATGTTTATAATACCAAGAATGTGGAGATTGTTTCAGCCCATACAAATCTTTTTTCAATTTAAAATCTTTTTTTCATTCTAATCAAGTAGAAACCCACATGGGATTTCAATGTAAACTTCTTCCTAAATCTCACAATTTAATAAAGTTTACTTTATATTCATATGATAAAATTTGTAATTATGATGTGTGACTACTAAAAGAAACATTATGATAGTTTCTAATATTATAACTGTGGAAAAATTTTATTCAAAATTCACACCTTCCGCCTATGAATATCCTTTATAAACAATCCTATATTTGTTTCTTGAAACATCCCCATGTTTATTTAACTTATTTCTATAAAAAAACTTTGTTCTGATATCATTTTTATTTGTTTTCCATGAAATAAGTTCACATGTTTCATTCTTCTCAATCTGATCTAACTCTTCATTCATAGCATCCACCCATTTCAACCAAACATTTATTCCATCTTTATTCTACTCTATTTTGTTGTGGATTATAGGGATAACTATATTGATGTTTGATACCATGGCTTCTTAGATAAGTTTCAAAATTATTCCTTATGAATTAGGTACCATTATATATTCTCAACCTTTTTTTGGAAACCCCTATTTCTTTATCAGCATCTTTTTAGAATAATTTTAATATTTTAATAGCCTTTGAATTGTTATTTGTAATCATGATTTTTTTCTTCTGAGTGAAATCATAAATAAAGGTGATAAAGTATGATTCTATTCTTGTTGATTGATGTCTCATAGGCCCACATAAACCATAATGAATAAGTTCAAGTGGTCTGGTATATTGAATCTCATATCTTTTATGACTTTTTTAGTCATCTTTCCTTTCTATAAATTAATACAAACATCTTCATATATTCTTTTCAATACTGTAAAATTTCAAATGGAATCAACTTTCGAATGTTTTTTCATACTTTTTTGTCCAAGGTTCCCAAGTCTTCAGTGGAATAGTTCTTTTTCATCTTAACACTCAAGTAATGGAATTTGTTGAATTCTCCTATTTGAAAGAGATTCCCACTGGTTATTTCTCCTTTTTTAATAACTATTCCATATTTCACACTTTTGATGATATAAAAATATTTTCTAAAAACAACTTATTTTTCATCATCACAGAGTTGAATTACACTATGTAAGTTATATTTTATCCCATAAAAAATAAAACTTAATTAGATTTCAACTTTTCAGCTTCAATCTCAGTCATTCAGATTCCTATTATTTTTAAAGAACTATCATTTCCAAAGGAAACTGGTCCTCTATCAGGAATTTCAACATGTTTCAAGATTATCATATCACATTTCATATGTAATGATCAACTACCATTAAGTATCCAAGGTTTTATCCTTTTTCTTACTTTAAAAAGTTTCTCAATAACAAAATATCTTTCCTTAACTTTCTTATTTTCAGATTTCTTTTCTTTTTTATGATAAGAAACTTATTCTGGAAGGATCATGATACATATTTTGGAAATATGGCTAGCTTGATAACATCTTCCAAAAACATATTTAAAAGATTCAAATTGATTTTTTAAAGTTTCTAACATCTTGAGAATTCACCTTTTCAAATTTTAATAAGGTACTTTCACTATTTCTTCCACTTCTCTCAAACCTTCTTCTAGGTAGAGATTAGTTATTCCAATAAATATAAGTTATATTCCCATAGATTCCACAACACCATAAATAGCAATCAAATCATGATTTTATATTCAAGAAAGATCTTTATCTATAGAAACTTTGTTGAGGTTGATAAATTCTTTCATCTCTTACATACTCAGGACATGGAGCATCGTTTCTTTTGACTGAGTTTTATAGTTTTTTCGATTTTATAGGTTTATAACATCCTTTTTCTACCCAAGATTTCCCAATACCTTTTCCAGAACCAAAAATATTAAAATAACTAGATGAAACATTATTTTTGGTGAGAGAATATTTCACCTGATTCTCGAAATGAGCCTTCTCAGCAACATTAGAAGTCTCAGTATTTACTTCTAAATATTTTTTGAAGTTTTCATTCATATTTCTCAATATAATTTTAGACTCAAGAAGTTTTTATTTAAATTTTTTAACTTCTTCTTCCTTTGATTCCAGATTCCTACTAAGATCTTCAATCATCTTTCCTTATTCAACGATTCTATGTTTGTAACTTAAAATCTCCTCAATTTATTCTTCCTCCTACATAATGACATATTTTTTCCATCCACAACTTCTTTAGAATATTTCTTAATAACATTAATTTCTTTCTTGAGATTTTTGTTTTTATCAAGACATGAAAAAATTTATGTTCTGATTTGATACTCTCTATATGATTCTTCACCACCTTCTTCACTCTCTAAAGAATCTTTTGTTTTCTCAACTTTTGAAATGAAGGTTCTGAATTTTTCTGAACTTTCATATTCATAAGAATTGTTATCAGTTGAGTCTGATTCAACTTTCTTACTCATCATACTTATTTCGTTTCTAGTAATCTTCTTCTTGTATATATTGTAATACTTTTCTTTATTATCATTTCTATTCCAATTCTTTGATTGAGAATTTTCATCGGAATAATCTTGATATTCTCTAAATTTCTTCTTGGGGAAATTCATAAAAAAGTGTCTGATTCTACCACACTCAAAACATTTGAGAGGAATTTTACCCCCATACTTTACACTACATCTTTGATAGTTATTGGATATAATAGACATGATTTTCTCATTAAAATCATCATACTCTTTAACTTCAGACTCGTGGGGATCATCTTCTTCAATATCTTATATTTTCATCTTTCTCATAGCTTCAAAATCCATTTCATCTTTCATATTATTTTTAAACATTGGAGGTTTCTTCATTTCATAAAAAACAAAAAAGTCATGCAATTAATCAAGAGATAAATCATCCTTTTATTCTAAATATAAAATTTTAGAATCAAACATGCCCATAAAGTATATCATAAGTTTCTTCAAAATTATAGAATCTTCCAGGACATCTCTAAATCCAATGTTTTTTCAAACAATTTCATTTACTTTAGTGAAGTATTCATCAATTGTTTCTTCATCTCTCATTATGATTTCTTTATACTTACTATGCCAAATTTATAGCTTTTCTTCCTTAAATTTTGTTTTCCCTTCAAAAAAACTTTATAGCTTTCCCCTCATACTTTTTGAATCTTTGAGACCTATTAACTTTATATAAACATTCTCTAATAACGACATAAGGATTGTATTTCTAGAATTTCCATAAATTTCTATATTTCTATTATCAACAATGGTCCTTGGGGAATCTTTCTTAATTGGTAGAAACTCAATAGTAGCAACATCAATAACTTCTAGGCCAAGAGATATGAGATAAGTAATCATCTTGTTTTTCATCCATAATAATTTTTGTTGTCAAAAGTAGAAATTCCTCTAATTTTGACAGAATTTATATTATCCATGATAAGGATTCAACAAGGGAACCTTCCCTCATATATCAATTGAAGTTCCAATGGATCTAATAACAACTTATAAGGGGTTTGAATCAATTGTTCACTTTTTATAAGTTTCAATACTTTTCAAAACATAAGCCCTATAACCTATTAAGATTTATTTACTTATCAACTTTTAGTAAATAATCATGAATTTAAAAGTAGGAAAGCAATTAAAGAAGACAATATTTACAAGGTTTGGACTCAGTATGAGAACCTAAATCCTTTCTATTGCCACTTTTGTGGGTCTATGGAAATACACTATTATGAAGAAGTGGATACAACTTGTGCCAAATCCCCTTAGACACCCTTTATATCCTGAGAGAAAATATTATACCGAATCCTATCAGATTACAATGTTTTATTAAAAAATAATTGATCCAAATAAAAGAATAAAAACTTTGTTGAAACTAATCCATAATTGCTCAGTTTTATTTGGATGGATCTGATTTTCTAAATCTGATGAGTCTAGATCATATTCTCTCAATATGATGACTCTGGATCTGATTCTATCAATAGGATGAGTCTAGATCCGATTCACTCAATACAATGAGTCTGGATCTTATTCTCTTATTACGATGAGTATAAATACAATTCTCTCAATATAATGATCATATATATGATTATCTCTATACGATAGACTCAATACAATGAACCCAATCTCAATCTACAAAACTCAAACTATGATCAAATTATTAATATTATATTTATCAGTCTGATCAACTCAATATGATCTTCTCAATACGATAAAATCAATACAATATTTCTAAATCTAGTAAACAAACATTCAGCTGTCTAATCCTCCTCATGAGATCTCTGGTCAGCAATGACGTTTAGTTTATTTCTTCAGCACACTGTCTTTTCTGCTTGCCAGAAAAATCACAAATGAAAAATTGATCTGAGAAAGTATTTATAGGTGACTCATAAAAAAGTGGGAAACTTGAAAACTTTCCCCACTTCCTCAAATTTCAAAATATATAAAAGTATCTCACATTTAAAATTCAACTTTTATTTCTTCAAACCTCCATAAATTTCTCCAAGATTTATGAAAATATGAATTTAAATTTTGACCACTTCAACTCTTTATAAAACTTCTGTATTTTTTTTTATTCTTCTTCATAATAAACTCATTAAAATCTATATTTCCACTTCATATCATTACGAATTATTTTTCCTTCTCAACTCATTAAAAATTATATTTCCTCTTTATCTAATTATGAATTCTATTTCCTTCTCATCTCAATACGATCTTCATTTAGCTTCAACCCAATGGAATCATAATAATGATGGAATTCTCATTACAATAGAATTCCCATTACGATGGATTTTACCATTATGATGGAAATACCATTACGATGAAATTCCCATTACAATATATTTTCCCATTATGATGTAAATACCAATTATGCTGAAATCCTCATTACGATATAATTTCTCATTACGATGGAATTATTCACTATGCAATTATGAATTTCTTCAAAACTCTCCATCATTTCTTCAAAATCTTTTCTCGTGAAATTTTTTAGGATCTATGAGAACTTCTTGACCAGAAAAGCATCGTCTGATTAAGTTTATAATTTATGAAAAGATTCTAACTCCAGGCTTTACAATTTTCTTTCAAAACTCTTCAGTAACAATATGACTTCTTAAAACAGCAACATCTAACTTTCTAAAAAACTCTAAATTTGATGAATGTTCATTAAGATGGATATGGGTCCAAATCTTGAATAAAAAAACATTATTTTACAATGAGTTTATTTTTTAATAAATACAAAACATTGTTAAAACAATTTCTCTACAAAGGTTCTTCACTATTATACATGCATGATCCTAAAATTAGAGTCCTTTTGTACTTTAAATAATATAATTAGTTTCTATACTATTACATTCAATGGAGCCTATATAGTGTTGTGATAATAGCTTTTCAAACATCTAAATTTTGGAAGATATCAAAGAGGTAATGAAGTATATGGGGTCCTTCAGTGGTTGAGGTCTAGTGATGATTACAAGTGATGTCCTTGAATCTGAATTTTTATTCATTGGTTGATCATCTTATCATGGGTTTGTATTTATGAACAGATCATGTTTTTTCATGGTTATTACATTTTATACATTATTATTATATCTTTGGTTATATAAAATGTTATCTTCTAGATCTATGTGATATCATATATGTATTTTTTTCTTTGGGTATGAAATTGATACATTGGTTTTTTCTATAAATTTTTAGTAGTGTATCTTTGATTCTTTTATTGTAAGTTTTTTATTGAATGCCTCCCATAATTTATATATATGCTCATGGTTATTTTCACCAGTCCATGGCCTACTAGAGTCAAGAATGGGAAGGAACATATAACCTTATTGTAGACAAAATATTAGTCATAGTGTGTTTGATCATGTTTTATTGGTATCAAATCTAGTCAGTATTAAGATTGGTTTTTGGAGTTAGTCACATAGTATAATTGGTTTGGGAAATTAAGGGAAACCATTATTAATGAATTTGAGTTTATTATATAAGGTTTGGAATCCCCAAAATAGGGTGTGTTGGATGAGTTCTTCCTATGAAAATACTTTGATCGTATGTTTAATGACTCAAGTACTTAGATAATTATTTACGATGTATAGTTAGGTTAGTAAATTTATCATATTGAAATTAGGCCTTGATTTTTTTACATGTATACCAGTAATAGAGGAGTTATTCAAAGAGAATTAAGGAATTTTTAAGGTAAATAATTATAAATGGACTTCACCAGTTTCCATACTATGGATTAATACCAGTATGGAGGCAAAGAAAAATCATGTTTTTTAGTCACTGAATGAGTTTCAGAGTTTGATGTTATTTGTATTCTATGTGAGTTTGAGGATAAATGGAGGATATCGGGATACATGGGATTAATATGATGTTTTATTTGGTATAGATATTTATATCTCTAAGATTTCTTTAAACTAAAATCTTCTTTCATAGTAGGAATTTAGGTTGAAAATGATTATCTTTTGACTTAAGTAAGGAGAAACACTGACTTGGGTAGAGAGATATGAATTATTTCAACCAAAGGTTGATATTTTCCATTGGTGGTGGATAAATTTTTAGAGTTTTAATTTTTTTGATAAAATTGTATAACTATTATAGAGTGTACCAAGTGACTCAAGGGATTGTTCAATTTTCTTGATTTTTTGAGTTATGAGCTTCAATGTGCTCATCATTTCAATCCTATATCACGAGGAAACATTTGAATTATGATTTCACCTATCTTATTACCTTAAATTATTAGGATAAGTGGTCTAGATTGATATTATATTAGGGGACTATACATCCATGTTTGAATGGTTATTTATTTTTTTTATAGATACATTAGAAACTAGTATATGTGATCCTTTAATTTAGTTATGATGTTAAAGGATGAGCGTAACATCCCAGCCTAAATTTTCTCCCCTCAACCTCACCCAAAACAATTTGTAGTGTTAATAATCCTTATGTGCCTCCCCCTAATCACCAATTGATAGAAATAAATTACAATGGTTTTAAAAATGCCATTGGGGGTGGTTTACCCCATATCCTACACCCTCACAAAGCCCACCATTATAAAAATTTATGGTATGATGTTTCTTTACCTCATGCATACCAAACCTGTAGGCAATTCCAAAATGGAATAATAATACTTAACCAAGATCATATAATTCATTACCAAAAATTTGTCAAAATAATTAGTTTAACAAAAAATGAAATAAAATTGAAAGTATAAATCAAAATTAATAGATGATCGGGCCACAAAATATAATTCTACAAAATGAAGATGCACTGAATCCACCTAGCCTCCCCAAAAACTCCATGAGTTATTCCACCAACCATAACTCCTCATCCGCTATAGATCCCAAGAAATAACTACAAACTAAAACTAGTAAAGAAGGATTACTTGATCTTACTTAAGTCGCATTGAATATAATCTACCCTTGTATCGAAGTTGGAAAATATGGGTGATTACTGGACCTAATAGTATTTCCCCAACACTCCCCAGGTTCCCTAAATATGTTAAAACATTCAATAAAAGATGTTTTTTATAATATATTCTTCCAACCCATGACATTATATAAAACCCTATACAAAATAATCATGAACCATAATAACCAACATGAGAATCAATATTAATAATTCATGAAAGGAATCACAATGCATCAATAAATCAAAACCACCCAAGACAACAAACAAACTTGAGGGAAACCTAGGACATGGGTAACCAACTATCATTGGGTATCACCTACTTGTGAGATGACTGAGTATCCCAAAACATCACCTTGTTATATCTAACAAGGTACCCATACCCGAGTGAGAGTTTCCACCACATCACTGTGCAATTACTGGTATAGGTCCTCCTATCGAAGTTGGAGTTCACAAATAATAATCCTTAATGCCTAAAAAAATAATCAATAATACAATTTCATCCATTACTGATCAAAATAAATCACAACCCAACATTGAAAACTCAATAACACCAATAACATCAAAACCAAGTCAACACACTTAGAAACAAAATTCTCCAATTCAATATTAAATCAATTCAATATCATAAACACATTTTTTTAATATACACCAACATGCATGGAAAACCACCACATCATGTTTACTGAAAAACATGCACAAAAAAACTTTGTTTATTTACAAACCAAAAACATTACAATAACTAAGTATTTTAAGAATATAAAGGCTAGTAAACTAAATCCATACCAAATGCATAGTATCTCTATGCACTTGGTGTATATAAGAGGCCACCGATATTAAATCCAATGTAAACATGAATATGTTCTATGAGAACCATGATTTAAGATCCACTTAGGCACCTTGGATAACATCGACTAAAATCCCCAATTTAAAACAATAATTTCCACCAAAATCACTAAATCCACAATAGGTTAGGTTTTCCACTAACTGAAATCATTAAAAGGGGTATATTAGAGGATATGGAAGGTATTACATTAGATATATACACCTAATATCCTAAGAATCAATTAAAAATATATATGAAGTAATGGGAACACCAAAAATAACCCTATGTTTTGAGAGAGTCAATTAAAAGTAAAAAAATTGTAGTGATGGCTCTAAAATCAGGCTTAAAATGAAATTTTAGGAGAGTATATAAATGGATGTATGGTCTTGGGTGAAATTTTTTTTCCCACTACCCTCAAAACCCCACATTTAAAAAGTCCCATTATATATTCTCCTATGAACATGTACTAACAATGTTGAATGTTATGTCTACTACAACACTTTGAATGGTCCCACTTGGGAATTCTGGATGGTAGCGACGACCATATTACCAACATGAAAGGACCATAAAGCCCCCAAATTCACCCAATTAATTCTAAAACCTAAAAAAATTCAAAATATAAAAAATATAATTTTTACATGCTTAACTGGTGCCCTAAATGTGAGTAATATGATCTAATATAACCCACTTATATTAGTAATATCAATATAAAAGTATGAATTAACAAGTAGTATCACCTGTCTTTTTTTTGTAGCATCAGATATAGAGTATGACAATGCCCAATTGAGAGACCCTTTGTAATTTTCCAAAGTAATACATTATGAATTTTTTTATAGTCATAAAGTATGTTGTATAATTATAACATGATTTGAACAACCATGATCTAGAAATGTGGGTCATGTTTCTAGGTACATGTTATGTTTTTCCCTCATAGAGCATATAATGTATTTTTCTGATATTACACTCATTCAGAAGAAATTATTATTATGGGTAAAGATTGGAATTATAGTTAATGTATTCATCCAATATATACGATTGAGTACTTGTGAGAATGATAACTAATTAATGGGTTATCTTTTTTAATTATTTGAACTTATTTTATAAATATTCTAGTTCACTCAAAGTTGGATGTCATGGATTGATTTTTTCATGACTTCCTCAAAAGGATTTAAACTGGTTTGGTGAAATTAATTAAGGGATAAAAATAAATTATAGATTCTAATTCCATATTATATATTTTACCCATTTTTGAAACTATTGAGTATAATGATGAATTTTATAAAGTTTTTAGAAGAAGTGATTTGTTCAACTACGGAAACAGCCACTTAATTTGATAATTATTATCTTAGGGTTTGAGGTGGGAAATTTTGGTCACCTAATTTCAATTAGGAACATCTAAATAAATGATAGTGTTTTGGAATTCCAAGATTTTATTTACTATATTTTTATCATATATGGAGGAGATGGAAATTTAATATGATAATAGATTCTTCTTTCCATCCATTTGATGACATACTTGGTATTAGAAATAAAATAAGTATATATAATGAATTGTTCATTATTGATAAATGATAATTATTGAAAATATAATTAATCGGGTCTAGTAGAATGATAATTCCATGATTATAGAGACTTTTATTTGTAGTAATGATTACTATCATTAATATAATCATTGTGGTGTGGGTGTAGTTTTAAAATAGGAGGATTAGTGTTTTCCCTTAGGATGAGAGATAAAATCATGGATTCAATCATCTAGATTTGGATTTTTTAATAAATTTGATGTTCATACGAAGTTTTTTAAACATTGAAATATTTGATATGGGTGTATTGTTAACACATAGTTGATAATAAAAGATAATCAATCATGAAACATTTAAAAAATTATTATAGAAAACTGTGTTAACATATTTGATGTTATATATATTTAGTAATGTATATTCATTTTATTGAAATTTACCTTTTAGTTGTATTTATAAGGTAAGAGATATGGTTAACCCCATGAAAATGATTTACCACTTCATGTGAAGAGTGAATAAATTTGATACTATGTGATTAGTTTTGGAAAATTGGGAATATGTCCAGTGTTTAAGATTAATTTTAGATAATTTAAAACATAATTATTGAGTATAGTAGTACTCAACTAGAGGTTAATAATACTAAGGTCTTATATGATCTGGTGTTTCCATAAGACCCTTATAACAATTTTTCTATAAATGTAGGGAGAGTGACATTCTTACCTGAGAAAAAGTAATGATTACAGTTGAGTTATGAAAGGGAAGTGTTAGGTGAGTTTCACATATCTTGGATAGTGGTATACCCAAATGTTGTTAGGTTATATAGTATGTTTTGATGAAAAATGTATTGAATGGGAATAGAAAGTATCACTATACCAGTAACTATATTTCTTACATGTTGTAAGATAAAGGTCAAATTATTGGATTCTAAAGGACTTTTTATTTTTCCTTTTAGTATTCTGTTATGATGGTAAGATGATATAGGTATGAGCTTTGTAATTGTGTATCTATATCTTTATAATGGGTTGTGACACTATAGGAGTTATCATTGATAAATTATATTTTTCTACCCTTTTATTGATTGTGCATAATCTATGTTATATTGATTTTTCCTAGAATGTTTTACATAAGTATGATCATGTTATATGTGTGGTTCTACTAATGATTATCTCTGATTGAGATTATTATTCTAGAAATTAGTCACGAAAAGAGCTGCTTAAGATTTTGGATATTGATTTACATTCATGTGTGATATTTTTCAGGTGGATGAGCTAATAGAGAAAACTATATAGGTTTATATAGATTTATAATGATATCATAGATTTTATTTTATATAAATTTAATTTGACCAAAGTAATTTTTTTTGGATTATCAAATCATGATTAATAGTATAGAATCTTTCTAATATTTTCTAGGTGATTTTATTTTTTGAGTGGTACAGGTGTGGTGGACAATAATTTATTATTAAAAATACTAATAAAAGAGTTCATGATGTCTTATATGAGTCATGGATTTTTTTGTTCTTCAATATAAAGATCCATGACAATGAATAATTTGGTTCATGTGTGGAAATTATTGAAAATATTTTCTAAATATTTAGAGAAGTTAGAGTATGGGAATAGTTTATCATAATGTTTTTTTAGATTTTGTGAGATTTGTGGTGAAAGGAATTCAATCAATTCAGTATATGAGATTAGGTTATGTAACACCCTAAAAATTTAGCATACCCTACCTCATCCAGTTGGCTAACTAAAATTAGGTTCTTCCACAACCTTGGGATATATATAACCTATTTAAGTTTCAATAATCCCACATTCTTCATCAAGATATTTACATCCCATTTTTCAAAAATCTATTGAGATTCATCATCCTCAAAATTCACTTTTCTAAAACTTCTGAATACATAATTTTCAATACATCTCTACTCTCTTATTTAATGGTATATTGTTCTTAAGTCAACCACTTTTGACTCTACCAAATTATTAATGATGATAAAAATTTGGATACCTACTTCTATGAAAACAATAGAATATGGGCTTCTAGATGTTGAAATTATTTCTTATACTTCATTATACTTCTACAGTCCTTCCTGATGTGTCCTTTCTTCCCAAACATCCATAAGGTTATTCCATGACTATTAAAATTTCCTTGTCAATTATCCTTTGGATTTTCTTCTAATTACTTATTCTAGTAGATCTTATTTTGTGGGGTGAATTTCCTCATCTGTAAAAATTAATATCATTACCAAACATTTATTGAACTTTACCTTTCCTAAAATCCTCATTTAGGATCAAGTTTTGGATAGCATTGAACACCAAGTCTATCTTTTTGTTGTATTCACTAACGGTAGTCACCATCACATCCTAACTCCCTAAGAGCGATGAAAATTGTATAATTTTTTATATATCATCTGTGAACTTAACCTTCACCAATTAAAGTTTCCCTTAGATCATAATGAAATCATTCAGGTGATCTTTCTTTAGTCTACCTACTGATAACCGTAGCTTGAATAGTCTTCATATCATGAACACTTTGTTCAATGTCTTAGGTTTATCATACATATATGATAGTTCCCTTATCACTTTTTATTATCTTTATTTCTCAAATATTAAATACAACATTCCTTGTTAAATACATCCTCACTGGAACCAATTCATTCATATCCATCTCTTCTTATTCTTCCTTTTCTATCTTATCTAGATAGACACTAGTAAGTGGAGCATTAGGTTCTTATGTATCAGATAATCTTCCATATTTATTATCTGGAATCTAAAATTTTTTCCATAAATTTTTTCTATCCGAACCTTGCTATCTTATGAATCTATATCTTCCAATGATATTGAAATCCCACTAAAATTGTTATATTATCAACGAAATATCATAGAAACCTAAGTTGCATGAACTGTGTTTTTTATACTACTTGATGAGAAACACAATGATCCTACATTCTTTTGATAAAACCACTAAAACTCCACACTTAGATCCACTAGTAGCTCACATACAGTATCTCAGTGGAAAATTCGAACCTCTAGAAGTTCCCTCAGACTAATTGTATCAGAAGTAGGTAGATTTATCTCCCTACTCACTACATAAAGTCATACTTGATCGCACATGTCACAAACCAAGCCGGGTCAACCCTGAACCAGTCACTTGAGTTGCCCCGCAATAAGGCTCAAGAGGCGTTCCCGATCCTCCTGGGCTGGTAACTAGTATCAGGCATCAAAGGTAAATAAATTAGGAATGATTTATCCCATAAGACAATAAATAAATAAATAAATAAATTAAAAAATGAACAGTAAAAAATAAAAACTAGTAGCAGAATGAAAAAAAAATGCACATACATCCATGTGACCCTATGGGTCACTACTCACTAAACCAACATCTCACCACGGTAACCAAATTTGAGATGGGATTAGCACCAGAAACTAAAAACAAAAATGAAACAATAGAAGTGAGTATTAAAACTTAGTATTAATGCCCAAAATAAACTATTCCCTAGGACTTACCTTTAAAAATAAAACCAAGTCATGCCAATTTGAAAATAAGACATATAAAAATAAGGTTTTCCATTCTTCAAAAGAATAAGTAATAGGATTCCATTTTTAAGTAAAAACCCCTTTACATTAAATTTTAAAAAACTATTTACAAAGCATAAAAATTCATTTAAATAAATTAATTTAAAATGAAAATGATGTTGGAACAGGTATTTAAATATGAAAATCAATGCAAGGGTGTTACTTTATAAAAATACTAGAAAACAGAGGAAAGTAGCGTATGTGTGAAATAGGTGTCTTGGGATCAAGTAACAAAAGTCAAAAATAATGAGACAATAACATAAAAATATGTAATCATGGTAATTTCCTAAACATATCTAAAATAAATTTCCAGATATACTCAGTTCAGACTCACCTATCAGTGTATGGTGCAACTCCATAGCCAATCACCAACCTGGCTACTCTAAACTAGCCTCACCAGTGGAACATCTCACCTGGCTTCTCACACATTCAAGGGTACTAACACATCTAATTAGGGTCAATAAGAAACCATCACTCAACCCTCTAGATGATTCCAAGGAATCTTAGATACCACTATGTGGAGAATGAGGAGGTCATCACACGTGTCGTATTTACCATAACCCACAAATCCCACTGTGCTTTCCTAGCCCAAACTTTGACACCACCTATGTGAAGACCCTCTCATTGGGAGGATGACCATAGGGGTTACCATCACACATAGAACCCCTCAAAGTTCCAAACAGGCCAACACATTTACCATTTATAAACCATTTCCCCAAAACTAGGGTGAAAATATCATTCATGTTCAAAAGATTCCAAACTGGCCTTTCAAGTCATTTTATTTCCAAACTACACTTCAAGGTTCCAAATGGGAAAGTTTTTAGATAACACATTTAACCAAAGCCTTTGAGTTCCAATAAAAAAACTTTACATGTTAGGAATCATTTAGAAAACTTTTTTAAACATTTAGGATACGTTACATTTAAAGGAAATCTTGAAAACAAGCTTAAAAAATTATGTAAATAAATAAAAAACCATTTCCCAGAGGTGAAACCAATTTTTTATAACATATATATACCACATAAATATAAAAACATAAATTTAAAATTCTCAATCAATAAATTAATTCAAATTAAAGGCTTGGTCATAGGGAACCTACCTCAACGGGAAGATAATCAAGATGAAACACTACGGAACTCGATGTCTTTGATGATGGAAACACGAATCTTCCCTTTTTTATTGCACCCATATTCACCTTTTCATATATATATAGACTCCTAGACCCTATTTACTTATTTTCATGGCCAAATATGTACAAGTGGTTCCTTACAAATATGCTTATACATGCATATACCCCTTTACACTTACACACATATACATTTTTCACATATATATATATATAAGAACACATAGATGCAATGTACATATTCTCAATTCCATGAGTGAATATATAAAAAGGGGGAACATACATATATATATGACTACCTATGAAAATTCCCATAGGTTGCCTTCAAATTTGGAGACTCAAAACTGCTCCAAGGATGAACAATATACACTCTAAAAATACTAGGTACCCAAGATCAACAAAGGAACCAAAAAAATTGGAACAATCCAATAGGGCAGAAGAAACCAACATCAAAATTGAAGTGGTAAAACTAAAATGGTTGTATATGATTCACCTTCGGTGGAAGATTCCGAAACAGGCTTGAGAAAGACCCGAATACCCCATTGAAATCCCTAGCACTAGAAAAGAGAACCAAAAATCAGGTTAACCATTGACCTAGGGTTCGAATGAGTTGGGTAGGGCAATGGGGGAGAAAAAAATTCCACAAAATATAAAGAGGAGGGAAGATGAAGCCTTACCATGAGACATCAACCATCAAACCTAATGATATCTAAAAATCATTTTGGGATGAAGCCAATAGGGGTTTTTGAACGACTATATAGGGATAGGGGGATGGGGGTTGTCATGTGACGCACAAGCGAAGAAGGTAGAATAAAATAAGAGGTAGGAAAGAAAAAAACTAATATTTTAAAACATTGGGAAACCCACATGGTTTGTGAATGGTTTACCAAACCATGTACCAACCATGCACTAGCTAATTCCTAGATCATTCTCCCTCACAAGATTACCCCTAGGTAGACATATAGTCAAGAAAATATTTCTCAAAACATACCACTCAGCACTACCAACTCACATATCCAAATATTACTCTTTCCACATAGTTTAATATATCATGTGCAAGTTTTGTACCACACTATAGACCCATATAGGCACCCGCAGGGGCACCGCTAGGTTACTATTAACCATGTGAGATAATCGTGAAACAACTAGAAAACCTCAAACAAATCCCTCCAACTAATAAAACTCAAAATACAGGATAAAAAGTTAAATAAATATAATAATTAATATTTCAAGGTCAGAGTGTGATAATTCTCCCCACCATTAATAGTTTCTACCCCCAAAAAGTCACCCTAAAAAATGAGAAACAAAATCAGGACTCAAACTAATCAATACCAAATGAAACCAAAAAACATGGTGTGACCTTTCAACTCCACAAGTCACTCCTAACCAACTCAGGAGAACAAATAAACGAGGCCCATGGTGGGTCTCACCACCATTAAGGAACTAACTAGAACTGTAGTTTCACTAAGAGAAACGCTTAACAAAACCACCCACCAACATGAGAATGGTTCAACCATAGAGACTCAAATAGGGAACTTTGCCAAGACATAATTCATAATTCCTTAAAACACATGCATCTCCAAACAAGTACCACCCAAAACCTAAAACTGATCTAGATAAGGAATAACCATTTAAGAGTTCACATCCATAAAGAATGACCATAAAAAGTTCATGAAAGAGTCCACTAAGATCATCAAAATGAAAGGTTCCCAAGGACAAAAAAACCACACCAGGGGGATAATTTAATGGTCACCACTCTGATGTCTGAGAAAACATGATGGATGTAAATCCCTCAAAACTACAAACTCATGCACTACATGAAAATATTCACTTTGAGACCTATTACTGGTTCCCTGGTGTCTTGAAGAATCTATTACACTATAGCCAGAGGCTGATAATTCCTAACTGAAACTTATTCTTTTGAAAATTCCACCCACATAACTTTTTTAGCTCTCCTAAGCAACCACGCACATGACAAGCCTTCATATAGTTATGTCAAGATGGAATGGAGGGCCTAAACCGACCACACTAGAAGAAAATGAGTGTGTGGTCCAAAAAATAAGAAACAAGAACTGATGAAGGAGAATTTTTAAAAATAGGTTGCTCTATTTTACACTTTTAATCATATGGGAAACCTTTATGAACACCAATATAAATCATATTGGAAACTACTACGGACTATCCTCTGAGAACCAGATCGTCTAGAAACACCTCACCCACAAACTTCCCAAATGAAGATTTCCCGAATGAAAGAATTTGAACCTTAATATTGGGATTAATACCTCATGTAAAGAGAGGTTTTTTCAACATACCGTTCAACGCTACTTCTAAGAAGTTGGAGCCTGCTCCTTAAAATGGGAAACATGCTCATTTTTTGTCCATTGATCATGATTAATATGCATAATATCTACCACTTCATTCACTTCCACTCCCTTATGAGTAAACCATTAAATGTGATTATCCTTGAAAATTTCTCAAGGCATCATTACTTTTTTGAAGAATTGATCAATCACCTTTCAATAGTTCAAACTAGGGCCTTTAAACAGACCCAAAATAGCTCTCACCCTCACAATATTTGGAGTTCCCAAAAACCTGAAGACTCTCTCAACTTCCTCAAGCTACACATTATACTCTAAAAAACCTCAAACACTATAAAAAATAAACAAAATATAAAAATAACTCAACTCTACTACTCTAATAGTATTCTAGACAAAACCAAAAACCGGAAGAGACTCCTTAGAAACCCTCTGGACCTTTCTGGGTGGAATACTCTAAATAACATGAAATTAAAAAACCACACCAAAACCAAATCAAAACTCAACATGAAATAGAGACATAATAAAGCAGAAAAAATCACAATATAGAATCAAAACCCTCTTTTTAAAAACTATCCTTTTCCATTTTAAATTGAAAACCATTTTCTCATTTTCAAAACCATTTCAAACATCAAGACATTTTTACAAAATTAAATTTTACACTTCAAGTCCTCTTGGACTAAAATTCATTTCATCACTTCTACTTTAAAATTCAAAAAATCATCTAACTTTTCCTTTTGAAACCACAAATCTCGTTATAAAATAAATCTCCTTTCTGATTTCTTCTTATTGTCTGCTTTTCCTCCTCATCTGGCTTCCTTTCCTCTATGTCTCGTTCCGGGTGCCTCTCTATGCCCCCTCACGCCTTGGTTATGGCTCAGTGTCAGCATATATGATGTGGAGCTTTGTCAACATTTCATCCCTACCCTATTGGAATAACCCATCACATCTGTCCCCATCTATGGTCAGCATGATGGTGTAGAGGGTGGATTTGGGATTGTGGCAAGGGATTGGAGGCGAAGTCTCACAGCATTGTTCCCTCTTTCTGCGCGACCTATCCCCCTGTGCTCCTTCTCTTCCCTTTCTTTCCTAAACCATTGTGACATACACCACTCTAGTTAGGCGTGGTGGTAGAGTGGGAGGATTTGGATGGTGCTGATGGACGCACATGGTGGCGTCTCTCACGTTGTGTTTTCCTCTTGTCTTCTTGGTTTTTAGGTTTTTTCCTATTATTTTATTCAGGGTTTTTGTGGTTTTTTTCTAGTGTTCGTCTCTGTTTTGTGGAGGATCCATCCATTGGGTTGGTGCAGTGTGATTAGGGTTGTGAAGGCTTTTGATGTTTCAGGTTGTGGCTCGATCTATGATAATGTCTTAGATTTTTAACCTCGTTGATGGTGGGGACGTTCAGAGGTCGTGGTTTGGGTGATGGTCTAGTAATGTTCATGGTTCGCTCCGGTGAAGGCACTTCATTCATCCTTGATGAAAACTGAAACATTTGAAGTGGTTTGGGATCATGTCGGTATGGCCTTTCTGGCATGTTGACCTCAAACGTTTTGCTGATATCTACTGGTTTGGTTTTCCGGCAACGATCGACGTTGTTACTCTCATATGATCGATGGTGACAATAGACAGGGTGATGCTTTTCCATGGTTCGAGATTTAGTGGTGTTTCTAGAGGGTGTCTTGTGGATGCAGTCTCATTTTGCAGCGGGCATGTGCAGGTACTGGGCTCGAGGGTTCCAATTTTGAATGGTTTTGTTTGAATTTTGAGTTTTTAATTTTGAAATGATCTGGATGTTAGATGTTGATTGAATTTATAGTTACCACTACCATAAAGTGGCTTTCATAAAATTAAAAAAAAAATATTTTGAGTGAGTGAGTATATATCCTTGTGGTAGCTCAAGAACTCATACACACATACCAATAACCAACCATTTACCACATGTATATGTCCATACATGTGAGCATCCATAGGAATATCAAGGGTAAAATTAGAAAAATCTCCTTCCAAATTGCTCTTTAAAACAAAACATTCCCAAATTCCCAAGAAAATTCAATACTACTTTTCACAAAACATTACAAAACCCTCAAAACATTTTTTTCAAAATTATTTCATTTCTAAAAGAAAAATTCACACCTAAAATAATTCATTTAATTTTCAAAAAAACCCATTTAATTTTACAAACAACCTAAGGTTTTCATTTTGAAGATCATATTTGGAAAAATAAACATCATTTCAGAATCCGAAATAAACATTACAAAACCAACTCAAACCCAAAATAAGAATATTAGAAAGAAACTAAACACCCAATAGATCAAAAATCCCAAAAACTAAGAAAACCCACCACACACGTCTTGGCCGCATGATTTTATAGGCATTGCACCAACCGAGGGAAAACACTAGAGGTTAATAAAGGTAGTTTCACGGTTTGTTCATGGTTTTCTAGACTATGTACAGTGACCAGGTACTCATTGAATCCATCCAAAAATTCACTCCATCATTTTGAGTTTCACAAAAATAACCCACCAAATCCTCAAAATCAACCAAAAACACTCAAATAAAAATTAAAAACCTCAAAAATGTATGAGAACCAATATAATATTTTGAGGCACAACCATCCTAGAACACTCTGAAAATTCAAGTATCCTTCCTAATGGGTGGTGATAAAGAACTTACCTGCTACTAACCACTTGAATTCAGACAATCCTATCTATGTTCTATCCTATGTAACATCCTGACATGGATTTCATCGATCCAGTGCTCCAAGATAGTTCATTAAGAGGCCTCAATCACACCTCCACATATTCCAAAGGTTATTGACTAACAGAGAGGGCATAGGGTGTGAAAGTGGGGAGACTATTCCCACATACCAGAGTAAGAAAATATTGGAAATATCTAAGTATCATACAAATTGTAAATAAATAGAGTGAAAAAGTAGTAAATAAAATTAATTAGAACATACGGCAATAATAAATGAAAATGTTATAAAATACCAAATATATATGTCATACATACAACACTGGTCACTCACTAGGCCAACCATATAAATACTATAATACAAATGAATATGAAATAAAAGTATAGGGTTCTGCTACTAAATCTGATCCAGACCACATACTCGGTCTCTAGACACTATCAAACTACACCAACCCTATCATAAGATCCCACATGAGCAACTCCACTTGGAAATGTAACCTAGGATCAAAACCATATCCACCATTCAAGTATGTCCATCCTAAAAAGAAAATATAAGGTATACACACACACACTGAGGTGCACCTATAGGGGTAAGAAATAATCTCAGTAATCCACTACAAAGATGAATGTAATGACCCTAACCCCAGTAGCCCAAGGTCGGCGCTTTAATTTATTACATTGGAATAGATACAAGATTTAAATCCTAAGGGACTGGCCAGTTTATCAGTTTTTGAAAGTATATTTCATACTTGAAATTTACATTATAATTTAAAACATAAAATACACAAATAAATTTTTTTCAAACATACCATTAATCCCATTAGTGCAACCCTTCATATCAGACTCAAAATACTTCTTTATATCCTAGGAAAAATAAAACACAAGAAATGGGTGATCTCAAATGCTCAAAAACGGTTAGAATAAAGTGGAAGATATGAGTAAATATGGAATAGATAATATATAAAGGTAAATAACTCAAACACATGACATGTAAAACATAATATTGAGCATAATATGGTAGGATCAAAAGATGATCAAATATGCCATATAAAAAAATCACATGAGAAAGATACTTAACCATGGATATTCTACTAGTCAAATAATCACATGGATTATCAATAAATAAAGTCATAAAGAGGAAATTAATAATGTGGGACATCGTAAGCATATTGTCAAGGATTTAGTCAAGACACCATACATAATCACATAAGATATTAGCTAAATCCCAAAATAGTTTGTCTCATGAGACCTACCAATGCATCAAGGGGTTATAGCTGGCCTCACCCATCACTTACTAAGTCTAATACATTCTTCATATGAAAATGGTGAAACATAAACAACATAAATACTCTATCCTACGAAATGTGAATACTTTAACCATAAACCAAGAATGGTATCAAAATAGTACATCCATAGTCAAATTGATCATAAAACCTTCAATAAAATATTGTAGATATTATCATAATAGTTTAAACTCAATAAATCATTAGATCCAACTAAGTATGTTGACATAGAAAAAAAATACTCTAATAAAATCATTAAAATTTTCTTGAGAGAAATACCCATTTTTACTTTGAAATAATTTATTTAAATGGCCACAAAATATTAAAAGAAATTTTTTTCATTTAAAATAATATTGTAAAATTGTAAATGAAGCTACAAGACAATAAAGTGTCATGATGTCAGAAAAATCCACTCATTCTGTACAAGTTAAAAAAACATTCCTTCCATATTTTTGTCGAAAAAGTCATAAAATACCTCATTTGGAAGACAAAAATATTCCTTTTAAACCATTTTATAAAAAGTAAAACATGGGTAAAAATAATTTATAATTTTATTTGATATAGTAAAAATATTTTGGAAAATATTTTTAATAAACATGGACATGGATGATAAATATCCCCCAGTTGATACTTACAGATAAACAATCCTGAAGAATAATGAGATTATAAAATTAACCCTTACCTTAGGTCTGAATTCCACTGTACATGTCTGAAACTCCTGTATAATAAATATAGGTTTGTTATAAATATATCACAGAACCATATCATTTCTATAATACCATATATAATCTTCTTGTAATTTCTCATTACCTATTTTTTAATAATCTTCCATTATATTCACTATTTTATGTGTTAATTGCCTAGTTTTTCGAGTATGTTTTGACTTGTTGCTTATTTTTCATATTAAATAGATCATGATTCAATTATCTCCAGAATGTAAACTAAGATTTAAATATCATATCTATTTATTACATATTTATTTAGAATAATCCATAAAATTTTGAGATAGGAAATGAAATGCATCGTTCATGGAGACAGTAAGTCGTACGTACACATGAATGCTACTTCCATTTCTTTGTCGTATTAAAATAATGATGTATATTATAATTATAGTATCATATTTATGACACATATGTAAAATATTTTTATCAAAATAATCCTTAATACATTCCATGTATAGTGTGAACAAATTACCTCATTTTGAGGAGGTGGTATTCTACACATCCACAAATGAAGTTATCGTATTTACACAAATGGAAAGCATGAATGTGTACGTTATATAATAATTATAGAAGCATAAATACATCATAAATACCGTATATATCATATAAAAATAAATTGTCCATCATAATACCCAACCATAAGAGGTGGTAAAGTAAAAAAAGAACAACACTATTTCGTGAGGCGGTAGTTCACCGTACACAAGAATGGTAAGTTCGTTACCCATTAGAAGGAAGTGTGTTTAAGTGTTGGTTGAAACATTAATGTAACTAAATGTAAGTATGTTAATTATATTGATGTTTATATCTAAACATGATATAAGAATAATTGAAGGGGGTTTGAGGGATAAATAAAACAAAAATGTTCTTTGATAAATGTTACCACTTATTTGGGTATCTCCTTTTGATTTGCACCAAGGGACTTCTTTGGTTGAATTTATTCCAAAAGTGAGGCATATAGAATAAAGGTATGGATTTTGTGAGGATATTTGGATAGGTTTTGGCCAAACCAAATACATTCGGAAGTGTGAATAAAAGAGACGAAGAGGTGTCCTTTTATAAGAGGGGGCACTCTTGGAAATTTTCAAAATATTGAATTTATATAAATTAATTTTTTAATCCAAATGGATAAAAACTTATTAATTTAGGAGATATGAGGATTTTGGTTCTAAATATCTTCATAATATAAAAATTAGATAAGTTATTTCTATTTTTTAATCCTTATCTTTTAGCTTTAACCCTTATTTGATCTTTTTAATTCTTACCGTGATATCATGTAATTTACACTTTCAGATTTAATATAATAACTATAAAATGGAAAACAACCAATAAATTAGTCATTTATTACATTTTCAACCTCATAAAAATAATTTTTATGAATTTTATATTTTAATGAATTTTATATCATTTAATAAAATATTATTAATTTTAGAATATCATTAATGTCAATTTCGATACTATTCATTTCTTGACTTTTTAAAAAATATCAATAAACAATATAAATTCAAAATAAAACCATTAATATATTCATAATATTTCGGGGTCATATATAAAATTTTTGGGTGACATTAATTATATCAAAGTATATTTATTTTAATATTTTAAATACCCTTTATTTGATATGTCTATTAATTAAACAATTACTGTATCATCATTGTGAAATCCTTTAATTTAAATATTTATTACCTAAAAATTAAAAATAATTTATCATGATGAAGATAAAAATTTTATATTTCAATTAACAATTTATAGAAAAATTTATTCTTTATAACCCTATATTAAAAATTACATTGTTATTAAAAATATGAGTATGACATATTAGACTTTTCATTAAATAAAATATAATAAATTCTATAATTTCATCCAAGTGGCTTCCAAATATTTTAATATAATCTTAAGGATAATTTTGGTTGACAAAAACTCATCTAATTAAATTTGAAAAAAGTTTTAGGGTAATTTTATAATATTTATAATATTATTTTTACCCTTACTATTTACATTTAACTATGTTAAAAAAACTACTCAAGTTAATATTCATAATACCCAAAAATAAAATAATATTTTTTAAATAATTTGTAAGCACTGATTCTAAATATAGAATACATTTTCCAAAATTCAACACACATAAGTTTTAGTAATTAATTTAAAATGAATCACATTGACGGAATGAGAAAATGAGTTTTTAAAGAAATAATGTCCAAAAGATTGAAATGTTTTTATATCCAAATTCAATGTGAAATTTATTCCAATGAAATTAATTGGATTAAATGATAAAATATTTATCTTATTGTAATTTAAAACCAATTTAAAATATAATCTAACAATATAAATAAATCATACAAAAAACCAGTTTTCAATTAAAATATAATATTTTTTCATTATAAAAATGAATATTATCAAAAAAATACCAAAAAATGAACCAAAGTAAATTTTCATACTATTATTTCATAGAATAATTTGTGTTCAAATATAATTTATAAAATTTTCAAAAACTTGGTTTAAGAGAAGTGTGTCATCAAAAGGTAGTAAAACTGCCTTTTTATAAAAATACTTCTTTTATGCATAAATTTGGATTTGTTCTTATATATTGTCTATAAAACACATAGGATTAATTTTAATAATTATATTAAATATATTAAATATATTTCATTAATATAATCCCAAAAGTTTTATTTGTTTATTTTATTAGTTTAAAACACACTTGTGGGTATTTAAATAGTTTTTATAACAACATTTTATTTATATTAAATTAGTTTTTATATTTATTTAAATTTTATTGGTAACCAATGAATTCAATAATATATTTTCATAAGTTAATTAATCATATTCAAAACCACTAATTTTAAATATATTATATAATTTTAAATAATAATATTAATAGTATATCATGGTTTGTTTAAGCTTGATGATGCATTCAACATAAGAAATTGAAGAGATTAAATTTAAAAAGATTCATACCATAAAATATTGGGGTGTTATATTCTCCCCTCCTTAAATAAATTTCATCATCTCAATTTTAAATTTTACTTCAAAAATCAAAATTTGATACTTTAAAATTCCTTTATGATAACCTCACATCAGAAATAGTGTTATTAAAGCATTCTCTTTATAAGACGAGAAGGTAAAAGTGAAGGTCACTAAAAAATTAGTCTTTAGAATGGAAAATCATTAGTGGAAAGTAAAAAAATAGACATGGAATATAAATATAACCATAAAGTTATGATGAATAGTCATATATAACCTGGTCATTAGAATTTTAACCATTAAAAAACCATAAATTGGCACCGCCTCCATCGCAAGGGGCAGGCCAAATTAAAGATTTGATGATCCTTGTGTTCCTTTCTGAACTAACTACTAGGTAGTTAGTGGTGATCGGTGTCAATCCCATTGGGGAAATGGGGGAATAATGGTCAATACAAGATGGATGAATCTTGTTCGATTATCCAGACACAAATAAGAAAAGGTAACTATATACTAAATTGAAACAATTTTTGAAAAAAAAAGTAAAAACAGAAGGAGAGAAGAACAATCAGAAAAACACACACGTCGGGGTTACGATTCAATAAGGGTTTATTAAAGTCATCATTCCTCGTAATTGAAACTATAAATTACATTTAGTTACTTTGGGAATTAAATTAAACTGATATTTTCTGGTCCAAAAATAATAAATTACACATTTAAAGGGTTAATTCCTTGGTCTGGAAATTAACTACCTAAACATGTTTAAGATCTTTACCCCAAAAGAAGGTGGAAATGGACTCACCCAATGGTCTGGATTTGATCATTGAAAATCCTTCAGTTTTCATCATTGATGTCATTCTTGGTCTGATACGACATCAATGGTGGTTTTGAAAGTACGTTTATTAAAGGAATTGTAAAACAAATATCATAATAAGAGAAACACTTCAAAATTCAAATAACAACAAATTGGAATCTTATTACAACCCCAATGTGAGAGGAAATATCCTCTTATGAATACGGTCACAGTGTGTAGATTGAGTTGGAACTCAATCCCTATCATGGATATAATAGGAGAAAGGGGGAAATGGAGAATTACACTAAAATAGGAACTGAAAAAAAACAAGAAATAGATCTGAGGGAGGATTGAACAGTAGAGTAGCAGCACCTCCCCTGGATTTCCAACCCCAAACAGGGATTGTTTCCCTCATATTTATATAAAATTAGACTATATTTCGTGTACTCCATAATACATGGTGTGTAATCAAGTCAACACAAAGATGTTGAATGTGTCGGCAGAGGATTGGTGGAATACACGGCATGTAGCACTGCCTCACAAGGCATGTAGTCTCAACTTCAGCCACTAACCACTTCTATAAGGTCATAAATTTCATGTGAAAATATAAAAAAGGCATGTGTTATATTGCTAGCTACATGGGAATTTATTCGGCCTGGCCAATCTATGTTTGTGTAATGGTACACGGTGTGTGTCAGAAATTACACACCATGTATATCTGAATATTTGTTATGAACATTCCTGATTTGTGACTTGGGTATTAAAATACCTGAAAAATACCATGAACACTGAAATAAATTACTTTATTCATAAAACAACATATATTTAGTGAAAGCATGTTTTTATTCTCAAACATATGTATGAAAAGATATACACAAATCGGGAACATCAAACTCCCCCACACTTAGTCATTTTCTTTCCATCAAGAAAATCTCAACATCTAATCAATATAATTCATACTCTAAAAGGTGAAGCATTCAACTAATTATACTTATAAATACTATATCCATAAAAAAGGATTTTAAAATGCAAAAAACATATTTCAATTCAAAATATATTTTAATCATGCGTCTTATATAATTCAATTAAATATTTTCATCCTCTTTCTACCTCATTATTTAGCTTTTCATAACTACACATGTCACTTGATGATTTACCTCACCATAAGTTACCACACTCATCACTCAATATTATTTTATTATATTTGTTCTCAATCTTAAGTATACACATTCTATCTATTAGCTTTCAAGTATTATCATTCTCTACTTTAGAAATAAAATCACAAAAATCTTGTGGTTTTTCAATATGGTTCAAATGTTTCTGAGGCTAAGGGTTGGTAGGTAATGATGTGAAAATTAATCTCAGAGGCTTGAAAAAAGAGGCTGAACTCTTAAAAAATAATGCATGATATTCAAAATAAAGCTTACTGAAGATGCATCCCCAATAAGATCTGTCAAAATATTGTCATCACTGTGATAAAATTCCTTTGCCAACGTGTGTCCATAAAACATAAATAATGTGTAATGAATGAATCTAGTCCCTCTTTTTCATTTTTTAATATTTTTTTATATATTTTTAACAAATAAATACCACCAATAATACAATGAATAGTGTTTTTGGAACCCTTCTACCTAAATGAACAAGAGGCACTCTCCCCCACAATTAATTTCATGTTTACTCACCAAAATGTACCATGAATATCCTAAAATCCTTATCTAAATCTCAAATTAATAATCATTCAAATTTTATTAAAGAACTAGGGTGGGAAGGGTAAATAGGATTTTAATGTAGATTTTTATCATGGCATTTAATGGTTTGAATGGTTTTATGAAGATCAGATGTAGGGTAGGTCTCAAGGTCAAAGGGGGTGAAAAACAATCAAATTCCTCCATCATTTTAATGTGATTCAAAAATATTCATGTTTTGAAGAGAAATACTAGAAAGTTATGGTAGTTATACATATCCTAATGAACTCTTAAGAAAGAAGGTATAATAAAGAATATGTCAAAAGGAATTAGAATACCTCTTGGGAATAAGTAAAAATAAAAGGTCAATTAGGTAATGACATGAATATAAATGATCAATCTAATAGATGTAAATGTCCAAGAATTTAAATTAAGAATCAAACTATATCAGAAATCATTTAAAAATACTTTGAAATTTAAAATAAGCATGTAACTTTCAAAATTCCTATTTATGTATTTATTATTTATAATTATAATTAATCCAAAAAATTCCACATTTTAAAATATTTCATCTATTAATGATGTCTCATGGATCAGTTCAAGGTAAAACACTAGTGTCATTATAGACTCTCCCCCACACTTAATATTTCACATGGTCCCCCAAGTGCAGCACTAAGGAAGATAAGAGGATGTGTAAAAACACAAGTGGTTCTGGACGAGGGAAAGCATTGAAATAAGTAATTCAAAAAGAATAATAAAAAGAAGTGAAAAAATAATACTCCCCTCATGGTGAGATCAAGAATATGGGAATTAGTTGAAAATAGATGCCCAAATTCATCTAGAGTACCTATTATGGTCAATGAAATGGAATAATAATTCTGCATTAACATACACCAGCACAAAAAAAATCATAGCACAAAAGAAATATTTATAATGAAAAAAGTGTGAAAAAACTATTCATGGGGTGGCCTTAGAAGAAGCATCATCTGCAATAGGGGGATCTATCATCAGAGGATCAACCACAGTGGAAAAGGCAAGTGTGGGCTCTATGCTCTGTGTGAGAGTGGCAGTGGGGGAATCCATCATGGTAGAAAGAGGAACAGTAGTTGGAGGCATATGATCAAAACCCTGCATGGAAGGCTCTATTAGCACAACTTGGTGGGAAGCGGTAGTAGTAGTAGCCAGGCCGATAGTGGATAATAGAACTGAATATGTGGCCAGTGATTTCAATGGTGGTTGTGCTATAGAAGGATGCAGATCAGATGGAGGAGAATTATCTTCTGGTAGTGAAAGGACCAAGTACTGGAGGATGAGCAGAAACATACCATCCATCCGTGTTTGTGCCTGAGCGATGGTAGCCCGGTGGTGCTCAAGGACATCCAGACAGAAGTCGAGTAGGACCAGGTGGAGGGTGATGGGGAGATCATCTAAGGGTGCGGGTGGAGGTTTGGATGTGGAGGGAACAAAAGAATAGGGAATGGTGGAATAATTGGGGTGGGTGGGGAAGGATCATTTGTTGGTGGATGGGGTGGGACCCGCTCAGCAACACCATCGAGAACTGTTGGGTTATCTCTTACCCCCGTCAGAGCTGGGGCATCCTGCACGAGCACATATCCATCTCCCCTATTCTCAACCATCCTCATTAAGATAATCATGAGGAAGTTGATACAATGATGAGATCCTAAGGGGTCATGAGGGAAAGAGGTCTCAAAAACACCCATCTGGTTTATCAAGAAGGTGGCATAGAAACCACCATTCTGGTTTCCCTAACATCCATGGATTATGGTGTGGAAATAGGTGGCGGAAAGATAAGGGAGGTCAATGTAATTTTGTCGAACAATACAGTTGAGAAGCTCCATGTCTCTCCCAGAAACGAAACCCATATCCTCATTGCGGGGAAAAACTGTAGCTAAAGCACCGATGGAGGAAACGAAGAGGAGGGGAAATGATGAGTTTACTCTTATGGTATGTGGGGTTGTACCTGTGGGCAAGTCCAGAAAGCTCCCACCAAATGGTGATAAGGTCAGAGTGCTCAAGGTGAGTGAGGTTGGAGATAGGAGGTGGGTTGGTAAGATGGGGGTAAAAGCTGCACCCTCAGACAAACTCATCCATGGTCAGTAAAAAGGGTCAGCATCCCAACTGAAATAAAATGGGAGTGGCTGTATCGGTGGGTGTCTGGTGATAGGCGGGCCCATAAAACTCAAAGGTCATAAAGAACTCCGAAAATAAATCTCTATAGGTCGGAGTTATGACATGTAGTGTGTCCAATAAATGCGTATTCCCAAGGAGTTCCTCAATCCCTTCCAAAATGCAGAGGCACTAGGGAATGATGATGTCAAGGAAGTGGCCTCTCAATTGTATCATGCATCGTGAAAATAGCCACACCCTCTATGTCATTGGATGACCCTCAACGAAGCTCAGGTAGAGATGTGGCTGAGGTCGAGCAGCTACGTGTGCTGTCTAATGTTGATCTAGAGCTACTAATGAATAAGGTCCAGCTATAGTGGTAGTGGGTGGAGCAGCGGATACCAGAGCTGGATCTGAGGTTGTGCTAGTACTAAATGGTGGAGTGGGTGAATAAGGGAAAATGATGGTAGGAGGATCTTTAGTGGGGGCCTTAGTAGTGGAAGATAGAGTTTCATCCACACTTGATGGTGATGTACGAGCAGTAAGTGAAGGAGAAGCTGTTGAAGATGGTAGCATGGTGGCAACTGGACTAGAAAAGGTTGAAGAATGGGGTATCAATGGAATCAAAGGAAGCATCACCAAGGCTTTTAGCTACGACAATGAAATATTTGGTACTATTTCCACAGGTGATCTGAGATGAATCCGTCGTGTGGGTCAACCACTATCAGTGGTGGCTACAGGTCGCTTCCCACCAGTGGTGTACCTATCTGCCATATCTAAAAAGAAACGAAAAGAAAAATTAAATAAAAGGAAATGAAAAATAAAGTAGAAAAGTAAGAAATCATGAAATCAAAATTACACTTTGTTTAGATCTAGTAATCATTCCATGTATTATGATCGTACTCTGGATAAACATGCCAAGTGGTTGTGTGTTCAGGAAAAAGGCTAGTACATAGTGTGTACTAATGTAGGCACATCGTGTGTAAGTACATGGGTTGGTAGTCTGTGTTAATGACCATACACAGACTTGGATAGTGGGAGAGATAAAATATTATATTACACATCGTGTGTAATGTAGACACGATGTGTATAATAACATGGTGTCCAACACGTGTACACTCATTACACAGACTATTTTGGATGAACAGGATAAATGGTGTGTACCGAACATGCGAGTCGTGTGTAGATACATGGGTTCATGTCCGTGTGAACTCAGTACATGGGTCTCTTATAAATTATGGGTAAAGGAACTGGACACAACGTGTACCAAACGTATACACCATGGGTTTTTGAAATATCAAAAATCAACGTGTGTGGTCATGTGCATTAGAGTGCACATAATTTGTTCTTCATTGAACATCTGTATTGTGCAGGAGACCTGAATGATTGCCCGATCCAAAAACACCCTAAACCTATGTAAAGAACTGAAATAAATGGTGTAGATGTGCGTACTTAGACTGAGGATCACAATAGAGCTGAAATCATGGGATGAAACGAGCCGAAATAAAGTATTGGAGGGTGTGGGTGTGACGTCTTACAGGAGAAGCTAGAGGAGGAAACAAATGGGGGGGTTGACACAGGGTCAGTCCAGGTTGGGTTCGTGGCCTTAATATTTGTATTACATGGAAGGTTGTATTACCCACACGCCTTGTGTAAGGGGGATTTTTGTTTTTTTCAAATAAAAAAATATTATAGTATGGTATATAATAATTATTATTTATAATTTTATAAAGAAACATTTAAGAAAAATATATTTTATTTACAAACAAAACTGAACCTATACACATAATGTATCGAAAAAATACACATCGTGTTTTCTAAAATTTGAAAAGGAGAACTACAACCTTTGGTCTGGTGCTTGGGGTACAATTTGAACCGGCAACCGACCATTCAAAATGCAAGCCCTCAACCACTGGAGCAAAGTTTGTAGTGCTATACATTTTTATTAACTTTTAATACTTAATGCATAGGTACAATACTACACAGGAAATAGAAAAATGCATGACATGTGGTTTTAATTTGAATGATTGGGATGAAGCAGGGAGATTATCCAAGTTTGAACCTGGCTCTTTTGAACCTAGGTCCAGGATCTACCAATCAAACCACTTTACCCACATGTAATTTATTATTTTGAAAACTATTTAAATTATTAATAAAAAATGGAACACATAAGGTATATTGAAATGAATTCCATGTGGTTTTATTTATTTGAAAAATTATGGAACTGGTCTAGTTGTCAGGATTCGAACTCATGCATTTTGGATTCATGGTTTACGAATGTGTCCAGTTGGTCCATCCCCATCATAGGTTTTCTTTTATTTGAAAAACTTTTATTTCATTTTGAAAACCCCTCACACATCGTTTAACTAAACATGGATTCAAAAATAATGATCCATAAACTGAAGGAAGGTGTGGAATGATTCAAACCAGTGATGGCTCGGATACATTTTGGTGACCTTTCCATTGGCACAGGCATCATCCCAGTTTATTAACTTAATTATTATATACTTATACAAAAAGTTCTTTTAAAATATACATTAAAAATAAAATAACACATCGTGTGAAAGGTAGATCATGACGTGTATTGTTATTTTATTCTTATTTAAACAGTATATAGAAGATATAGTAATACATGATGTGTGGAGTATGAGTACACATCATGTGATTATTAAAAATAGAAAATAAAAACAAGAAAGAAAGAGGGAAAAATAATGATTAGGTTGCCTCCCAGTAATAGAATTTTTTTTAAGGTCTTTGGATCAATCTAAGTTATGGATACTTACCCGTAATCCGAATTTGTATGTGGATTTCATAGTGCGAACCACCACATGTGTCTGGTGCCCTCATCTTTGATCCATGATTCTTGACCATCATGTGGTCTGGGCGATGGCATGCAGTATCGCTACTCTGTGGCCAACAGATGCCGAAGGTGGACTTGTTTCTTGGTTTGTCCAAGTACGTTCTACACCTCCTGAAGTTCCTTATCTAAAATTCTAAAGACCAAAAAATAATGGCATGTATCCTCTGAAACAGGTATATAATAAACTAAGGGTTCTAAAATAAATAGGTTATTAAAGTCAAATTAATAGGATATTATGTGTCCCCAAATTCAAATTCTGATTTTTGAAGATTAATTTATGAAATTGTTAGTGTATTGCATGTGGGGCCCACACTATAACATATTTCCTAAATTTAAATGAAATTAGAACACCCATACTCAAAATCAACTAGAGTATCCATATTGGAAATTATCTTGGAGATCTGCCCTACCATATTTCTAAGTTGTCCCAACCTTTAGGTTTGGTCTAATTGGTGTGTGGTAAAGGCCTCCATCATCGATGATAACATTTTGGTATTACTCAAAGATGGTCTTGAAGGAGAAGAAGAAAAGGGTGGGATGAAGGATGTACATGGGTGTTCCTCATATTGGAACCCGTCATCCATATATAGATAATATTTCTCTGGGTAAGAGTACAATAACACTAGATCATGCGGATAAAAATCCTCTCCATGTGGATTGTACAACTCCCCAGTCAGATAGTAATCTATGGGATGTGGGGTTGAGGTTCCCAAGAAAAATAAAGAAGAAAAAAAATATAATCAAAAAATTTGGGGAAACAGACCTTAACTCAGACGTGCACTGGTGATTTCTGAGCTCCTTGGAAAGGGTGCCAAAATTTGACACTTCCCCTGTCATAATGGGTGGTCCAAATTAAATATTTTATTATCCTTGTGTTCCCTTCTGAACCAACTACTGGGTAGTTAGTTGCAGTCTAGGTTGATCCCATGAGGAAAATAGGGAAACAATGGTCAGCATTAGCCAGATAAATCATGGTCAACTATCCATACATGAAGAAGTGAAGATAAATATCTACTAAATTGAAACAATTTGCAAAAGAAAAAGTTAAAACATAAGGAGAGAAGAACAATTAGAAAAACACATGCATCAGGGTTGCAATTAAATTAGGGTTTATTGAAGTCGTCCTTCCTTATCATTTCAACAATAAATTACATTTAGTTACCATGAGGATTCAATTAAACTGATGTTTCTTGGTCCAAAAACAATCAATTACATAATTAAAGGGTTAATTCCTTAGTCAGGTAATTAACTACCTAAACATATTTAGGATCTTTACCCCAAAATAAGGTGGCCACGGGCTCACCCAATGGTCATGGATTCTCTCATTGCAACTCCTTCAGTTTTCATCATTGATATCATTCTTGATCTGATACGTCATCAATGTTTGTTTTGAAAGTATTTTAATTAATGTAATTATAAAACAAAAATCATAACAAGATAAACATTTCAAAATTCAAATAACAACGAACCATAATATTATTACAACCCCAACGTGAGGAGAACTATCCTCTTATGACCACAGTCACGGTGTGCGAATTGAGTCGGGACTCAATCCCTACCATGGATACGAGAGAATAATGGGGAAAATGGATAATTACACTAAAATAGGAATTGAAAAAAACTAGAAAAGGATCTGAGGGAGGCTCTGATAGCAGAGCAGTAGCACATCCTCCTAGATTTCCAACCCCAAACATAGAGGGATACCCTTATATTTATAAAAAATGAGACTACATGGTGTGTACTCTAGAATACACTACGTGTAGTCAAGTCAAATCAAAATAACTTTATTACTTCCACTGGTATATGATCCACTATGTCACCTGAAGACTTTGAATGCTTCAACGGTGGACTGGTGGAATACATGGCTTGTAGTGCCACCCCACATGGTGTGTAGTCTCAACTTAAGCCACCAATTGCTTCTATAAAGGAATACACAATGTATAAAAAGAGATACATGGAGTCTGTTATCTTGCTAGTTATGTGGGTATGTATTCATCCTGGCCAATTTTTGTCTGGGTAATGGTACACAGCATGTTTCAAAAATTACACACCGTGTATACTGAATATTTGTTATGAACTTTCCCAATTTGTGACTTTGGCATGAAAATACCTAAAAATTACCATGATCACTAAAATAATGAAATTTATTCATAAAACAACATATATTTGGTGAAAATATGTTTTTATTCTCAAACATATGTATGAAAATATATACACAAATTGGGAACATCATAAATCTATGATGGGTTAAATAGAGCATTGATTTCTCGGTAAGAAAATTAAATGAATATCATTTGTCATTCCAAATGCCTTTCCAAGAGTTGAGGAATTATTTTACTATACAGATAAGAACTTACTTGATTTCATTCTATGTCATAAACATAATCTCATACTTTGGTTGTGCTTAAATATATTTTTACTTCATTTCATACACCTAGAAATGAATGTTCAAGATGAATTTTTCATGCTTGATGTGATTTTATGAATCATAAAATCAATTATTCATTCCTTTGTCCATTGAATATTTACTGAAACTAAAATGGTTAGCACATACTATCCAATAAATCAAACTTTAACCTTAAATAATATCTAATGTTCAACTAAATCCATTCAAACCTTAAGACTCATCCAAAATACTTCTTTCCAAATTCATAGTCCAAAACATTTTCTAAATATCTAAAATCAATTTTAACATCATATTACCTAAACAATGTAATGTGTCTCTTATTGTCACATACCAAATATTTTATCACCTTAAAAACCTTAATTAAAATTTTCATGCTTTAAAATCCTTAAAGAAGAAGTAATGTAGTATAATCCGTAATTATTCTATAATTTTTATAACCAATACATCATTGGTAAATTAATCAAATGACATAATTCTTTACTCCAAGAAAATCGCATTAATCATTCCACTCTTTCTGTGGTAGTAGCATAAGTTTAACCATGATCCACTATCCTCTTTTAGGTTATATTACTTTGATGCTTGAGATATTGATTTGTATAGTTTTCCATCTCCTTGTAGTTCAAGAATTTTACATTGGTAACCTTTTTATTACCGTTTTAATCATAATAATGGTGTATTTTCTATCAACATTTTTAGAAAACTCCCATTACTTTTAAGCAATTACTTGGGTGTTCCTTTACACAATTATCATATGTGGGAAAATACTTATTTGTTTTCTTTACTTTATCCATCTTTTTCTTAGATACACTCTTGTTCTCATGCTTCCCTAAAAAGACATGATACTTGGATAATTATTTCATTGTCTTATTATCATATGATATTATGTTATTATATGACACAAGTTTTTTAGGATACTATTTCCCATATAAATATTGTCTTAAACCCATTCAAGAAAAATCATTCTTATTTTTTGGATTATGTTCATTTCTACAGTTCACATTCCTTCTGGTAAGCGCCATCTTTAAAGGATGGAATACACTAGATTAGATCATGACATTATGAAACATAATGTATAATCTCAAAATTAGTAAATCATATAACCTAAATTAAAAATTAAGTATAACTAATCTATAAATCATAAGATATGTTTATTTGAATATATTTCTAAATTTTTTCATAGGGTTTCACTCTCTAATATATTTTTTCCTAAATGTAGTTCCCAAGGTTTCTACTAAACTTTCTCTAATACCAATTGTAATGGCCCAAAATCTAGTATCCCAAAGTTAGTGTCTTAATTTATTACATTGGTATAGATACAATATTCAAATATAAAGGGATCGATTATTTTAGTAGTTTTGGAAACCAGATTACATACTTGAAATTCACATTACAATCTAAAACATAAAATACAAAAACAATTTTCTTAGAGAATTCCATTAATTCTCTTAGTGTAACCCTGCAAATAAAACTCAAAACACTTATTCATATCCTGGGGGAAAATAAAAAATAATTATGGGTTGAGCTCAAATTCTCAGTAAGGGTAAGCTTACAGTTAAATAAATGAGTAAATATTTAATAAAAATATGGAAAGGTAAATAACTGAAACACATTCCATTTAAAACATAATCTTGAGCATAATATGCTAGGAATAAAAGATGATTAAATAACTCCATATAAAAAATCACATGATAAAGACACTTAAAAATAGATATTATACTATTAAAATAATCACATGGATTATCAACAACTAAAATCATAAATAGGGAATGCATAATATGGGACATCATAAACATACCATCAAGGCTTCATCCAAGACTCCATACATAATCGGGTAAGACATTAGCTAAAACCCTAACTAGTTTGTCTCATAAGACCTATTGATGCATTGAGGGGCTATAGTGGAACCCTCTCATCACTTAATAAGTCCATTTAATTCCTCATATTAAAAGTGTGAAACATAAACAACATAAACACTCCAGCATATGAAATGTGAAAACTTTATCCATAAACCAAGAATGGTATCAAAATAGCACATCTATAGTCAAATTGGTCATAAAACCTTAAATAAAATTTAGTATATGGTATCATAAGTGGTCAAAATTAGTAAATCATAAGATTCAACTAAGGATGTTGACATAGATTAAAGTAATATAATAAAATCATTAAAAATTTATTGAGAGAAATATGCCTTTTTACTTTGAAATCATTTATTTAAAAGACCACACAATTTTAAAGGAATTAATTTTCATTGAAAATAATATTTTAAAATTGTAAATTAAGCTTCAAGACATTAATTTTTCATGATAATAGAAAAAATATGCTCATGCTGTATAAGTTAAAAAAAACATTCCTTCTATATTTTTATAGAAAAATTCATAAAGTACCTCATCTGAAAAATGAAAAAAAGATTCCTTTAAAACTATTTTATAAAATGGACACTATGGGTAAAAAAAATTAAACATTTATAGGATAATACTGAAATTTTTTTGGAATTTTTTTTAAAGAACATAGACACGGATGATAAATATTCCCCATTATATACTTGCGTATAAATAATCCTGAATAATAATGATATTGTGAACTTAACCCTTACCTTAGGTCTGATTTCCTCTAAAAGTGTCAGAAAATCCTGTATAATAAATATAGGTTTATAATAAATCTATCACATAATAATATTCATTTATATAATACCATATATTAACTTATTATAATTTCTCGTTACCTGTTTGTTAACAATCTTCCATTATTTTCACAATTTTTGGTGTTAATTGCCTTGTTTTTCGAGTATGTTTTGACTTGTTACTTGTTGTTCATATTAATTAGATAATTATATAATTATATCCATAATTTAAACCATGATTTAAATATCATATATATTAATTACATATGTATTTATAATAATCCATAAAATTTGTAGATAGGAGATGAAATGCACCCTTCATAGAGAAAATAGGTCATACGTATGCATAAAGGCTACCTCAATTTCCTTCTCGTATTAAAATAATGATGTATATTATAACTAAAATTTCATATATATGTTATATATGTCACATATTTTTATTAAAATAATCCTTAATTAATTCTATGTATAGTTTTAAAGAATTACATCGTTTTGAGGAGGCAGTAGTCAACACGTCCACAAATAAAGTAATTGTATTTACAAAAAATGGAAAGTATGAATGTGTGTGTTATATAATAATTTCATAAGCATAAAAACGTCATAAATATCATATATATCATATGAAAATATATTTTACATCATAAATTCCAATCATAAGAGGTGGTAAATTAAAAACAAACGACATCATTTCATTAGGCGATAGTTCACTGTACACAAGAACGGTAAGTTTGTTACCCAATAGATGGAAATATGTATAAGTTTAGTTTGAAATATTAATATAAAAACATCTCAGTATATTTATGATACTTATTTTATTATATAAACATGAAATATAAATAATTTAAGTGGTTTAAAGAAAGAAATAAAACTAAAATGCTTGTCGATGAATGTTACCTCTACTTTGGGTATCTACTTTTGATTTTCACAAAAGGACTTCTTTGGTTGGATTTCTGCCCAAAGTAAGGATTATAGGATGAATTTAGGGATTTTGGTAGGAAATTTTGATAGGTTTTGACTGAACCAAATAGGTTCTGAAGTGTGAATAAAAGAGAAGAAGAGGCGCCCTTTTATAAAAGAGGGGAGGGCCACTTTTAGAAATCATCAAAATATTGAATTGATATAAATTAATTTTATAATAAAAATGGATCAAAACTTGTTAATTTTAAAGATATTATGATTTTGGGTAAAAATATATTCATCCTATAAAAATTAGATAAGTTATGACTATTTTTTTAATCCTTATCTTTTAGCTTTAACCCTTATTTAACCTTTTTAATTCTTATCGTGATATCACATAATTTACACATTAAGGGTTAATATAATTGAAATAAAATGTAAACAACCAATAAATGAGACATTTACAACATTTTAAACTATATAAAAATCATTTGGATGTATTTTATATTTTTATGAATTTTATATTATTTAATAAAATATTATTTATTTTAGAATATAATTAATGACAATTTTGACACTATTCATTTCTTGACTTTTTAAAAAATCTCAATACACAAGATAACTTATAAATAAAACATTTAATATATCCCTAATATGTATGTGTCATACAGAAAATTTTTTGGGGACATTAATTATACCAAATAATATTTATTTTAATGTTTTTAGTAACATTTATTTGATATGACCATTAATTAAACAATTTCTGCATCATCATTGTGAAAGACGTTAATTTCATTTTTACTTCCTTCAAAATTATAAATAATTTATCATGACAAATATATACATTTTAGCTTTCAATTTACTATTTATAGTCAAGTTTATCTTCTATATAACCATATATTAAAAATGATATGGTTATTAAAAATATGAGTATGTCATATTTGACATTTCTTTAAATAAAATATAATAAATGACATATTCTAATCCAAGTGGCTTATAAAGGTTATAATTTAATATCAACGATGATTTTGGTCAATAAATTCTCATAAAATGAAATTTGGATAAGTGTTGTGGTAATTTTATAATATTTATAATATTATTTTTACCCTTAATTACTCAATTTACATTTAACCGTGTTAATAAAATTTACTAAAGTTACTATTCATAATGTCAAAAAATAAAAGAAACTTTTTTAACTATTTTAGAAACAATGATTAGAAATATGGAATCCATTTTTAAATATTCAAAACACATAATATGTAGTAATTAATTTAAAATTATTCTCCTTGATGGTATGAGAACTCGGGTTCTTAAAGTAAAAACATCCAAATGATTGAAATTTTTTTATATCCAAATTCAATGTAAATTCTATTGTAATTAAAATAATTGGATTAATTTAAAAACAATATATGATTATACTTTGAAACAAGTCTAAAATATAACCTAAAAATATAAATAAATGAGAAGAAAACGCAATTTTCAATTAAAATACAGTATTTTTTCACTGATCATCAAAAAATGAATCTTATCAGAAAAATACCAAAAAATCAAACAAAGTAAATTTTTATACTATAATTTAAGATAATAAGTTTATTTTTTCAAATAAAATTTACAAAATTGTCAAAAACTAGGTTTAAAAAAAGTGTGTCATCAAAAGGTAGTAAAACTATCTTTTTAGAAAAATATGTCTTTTATGTATAAATTTAGATTTGTTCTTATACATTGTCTAGAAAACACATAGGATGAATGTTAAAAATTATATTGAATATATTATATATATAACATTAATATAATCCAAAAAGTGTGATTTTTTTATTTTATTGGTTTAAAACACACTTGTGTGCATTTAAATAGTTTTTATAAAAACATTTTATTTATATTAAATTTGTTTTTATATTTATTTATATTTAATTGGTAACCAGTGAATTCAATAATATATTTTCATAAGTTATTTAATCCTATTCATAACCACCAATTTAATGACTAGGAGATAATTTTAAATAATAATATTGATAGTATATCATGGTTTGTCTAAGTTCAATGTTGCGTACAACATAAGCTATTGAAGAGATTAAATTTAAAAAGATTCATACCATAAAATTTTAGGGTGTTACATTCTCCCCTCCTTCAATAAATTGCATCCTCTCAATTTGAAATTACACTTCAAAAATCAAAAGTTGATACTTGAAAATTGTTTTGTGGGAAACCCACATCGGAAATAGTGTTAATAAAGAATTATCTTTATAAGTAGAACAGCGAAAAGAGAAGGTCATCAAAAAATTAGGCTTTAAAATAGGAAATCATTTGTGGAAAGAGAAAACATCAACATGGAAGAGAATCTAGCCATAAAGTTCCAGTGGGGAGGGATATAGAACATGGCCATTAGAATGTTAACCACTACAAAATCGTAAATCTATGATGGGTTAAGGAGTCCATTGATTTCTTGGTACGAAAATAAAAAAATAGAATTTTTCATTAAAAATTACTTTCCTAGAGTCTAGGGATTATTTTCTTATACATATAAGCACTTACTTTACTTCTTTCTATGTCATAATCATAATATCATCCTTTGGTTGTGCTTCGGTCTATTTTCACTTCATTTCACACACCTGGAAATGAATTTTCAATATGAATTTTTCATGCTTGAATCACTTTTATGAATCATACAATCCATGAGTCATTCCATCAGCCTTTAAATATTTAATCAAACAAAAATAGTTAGCACATAGTATCAAATAAATCATACTTTAACCTTAAATAATATCCCATGTTCAACTTAATCCATTCCAACCTTAAGAATCCTCCAAAATACTTCTGCCCAAATTCATAGTCCAAAAATGTATATAAATATCCAAAATCAATCGTACCATAAGATTCCACAAACAAAATAATGTATCACTTATTGTCACATACAAAATATTTGACAATCTTAAAAACCTTAATGAAAACATTCATGCTTACAAATCCTTAAATAATAAGTATTGCAGTACAATACTTATCTATTCCATAATTCTTATGACCAATACATAATTGATAAAATTCTTAAATGACATAATTCTTTAATCTAAGAATCACATTAGTCATTCCTCTTCATCCATGGTAGTTTCTTAAGTTTGACCATGATCCATTATACTCTTTTGGGGTATATTCATTTGGAACATGAGACATTGATTTGCGTAGCGTCTCATCTCTTTATAGTTAAAGCATTGTACATTGGAAACATTTTTCTTACCCATGAAATCACAAGAATGGTTCCATTTCTCTACAAATTTGTAGAAAATTTACATTCCTTTTAAGGAAGTACCAGAGTGTTTCTTTCCACAATTATCACATCTGGGAAAATACTTCTTTATCTTCTTTCCTTTACCCATATTTTTTCTATTTACACTCTTGTTGTCGTGCTTCCCTCCAAAGCAATAATACTTTGATGATTCTTTATTTTTCTCATTATCATATGATATTATGTCCTCATATGACAATAATGTTTGGTATACTAGTTCCCTTATAAATATTGTCTTAAACCCATCAACAAAATGATCATTCTTATTCTTTGGATTGTATGCATTTATGTGGTTCTCATTCCTTCTGCTAGGTGCCATTTCTAAAGGATGTAATACACTAGATTAGATCATGACAGTATGAAACATAATGTATAATCTTAGAACTAGTGAATCGCATAACTTAAATTGAAAATTTAGGTATAAATAATATCTAAATCATATTCTAAGTTTATTTGGATATATTTCCAAAAAAATTTCATACGGTTTCATTGTCTAATCTATGGTTTCCTAAATCTAGTTCCCAAATTTTCTATAAAACTTTCTTTGATACCAACTGCAACGACCCTAAACCCAGTATCCTAGAGCTGGTTCCTTAATTCATTACATTATCATAAATAAAAGATTAAAATCCCAAAGGACTGATCATTTTAGCAGTTTTGGAAACCAGATTACATACTTTAAATTCACATTATAATCTAAAACATAAAATACATGAAGAATTTTCTTCAAGCATGACATTAATACCCTTAGTGTAACCCTTCATATCAAACTCAAAATAATTATTCATATCCAAGGTAAAAATAAAACATAAGAATGGGGTGAGATAAAATGATCCGTATGGGTAATCATACAATGGAATCTAAGAGTAAATATGGAATAAAAAATGGAAAGGTAAATAAAATAAACACATGTCATTTAAAGTATAATCTTGAGCATAATATGGTAGGAATAAAATCATGTCAAATAACTCCATATAAATAATCACATGATAAATATACTTAACCATAGATATTCTATTATTCAAATAATCACATGTATTATCAACAACTAAACTCATAAAGAGATACTGCATAATGTAGAACATCATAAACATATCGTCAAGGATTTATCCAAGACACCATACATAATCGGGTAAGACATTAGCCAAAACCCAAACTATATTGTCTAATGAGACATACCGATGCATCGAGGGGTTATAGTGGGCCTCACCCATCACTTACTAAGTCTAATTCAGTCCTCATATGAAAAAGGTGAAGCATAAACAACATAAACATTCTAGTGTATGAAATGCAAATACTCTAAATATAAACCAAGAATGGTATCAAAATAGAACATCCATAGACAAACTATTCATAAACCCTTAAATAAAATATTATACATGGTATCATAAGATATGAACCTTAATAAATCATAATATCTAACTTAGGATGTTGATATAGATGAAAATGATCTAATAAAATCATTAAAAAAAATTTGAGAGAAATACCCCTCTTTACTTTGAAATCATTTATTTAAAAGGATATGCACATTTAAATGAAAAAAAAATCATTGAAAATAATATTTTAAATTTTTAAAGGAAGGTTCAAGACATTAAGGTTTCATGATGGAAGAAAAATCATCTCATGTCGTATAAGTTAAAAAAACATCCATTCTGTATTTGTGTTGAAAAAGTCATAAAGTACCTCATTTGGAAAGCGAAAAAACCATTTTATAAATAGTATAACATGGGTAAAAAGAATATAAATATTTATAGGATAATATTGAAAATATTTTGGAATTAATTTTTTAAAAAAATGGATATAGATGATAAATATTCCCCAATAGATACTTACGTATAAACAGTCCCGAATAATAATGATATTGTGAAATTAACCCTTACCTTAGGTCTGATTTTCTATTTACGTGACTAAGACTCCTATATAATAAATATAGGTTTATTATAAATCAATAATATAACTATAATAATTTATATAATATAACATATTAACTTTTTATAATTTCTCATTACCCTTTTATTTACAGTCTTCCATTATTTTTACTATTTTTGGTGTTAATTGCCTAGTTTTTCAAGTATGTTTTGACTTGTTACTTGTTGTTAATATTAACTATATCATGATTTAATTATATCCAGAATGAAAACCATTATTTAAATATCAAATATATTCAATACATATGTATTTAGAATAACCCATAAAATTTGGACATAATAAATGAAATAAACAGTTCATGGAGACGGTAGGTCATACGTACGCATGAATGCTAGTTCCATTTATTTTTTGAATAAAAAATAATGATATATATTATAATTATAGTATAATATTTATTTCGTATATATCAAATTTTTTTATTAAAATAATACTTAATACATTCCATGTATTGTGTGAACGAATACATCGTTTTGAGGAGGCGGTAGTCCCTACATCCACAAACGAAGTTATCGTATTTTCAAAAAATGGAAATCATGAAGGTGTATGTTATATAATAATTATAAAAGGATAAAGACATCATATATATCATATATATCATATAAAAATTGAGTTTCCATCATATTTCTCAACCATAAGAGGCGGTAAAGAAAAAAAGGAACAACATTGTTTCATGAGGCGGTAGTTCTCCGTACACAAGAATGGTAAGTTTGTTACCCATTATATAGAAGTGTGTGTAATTTTAGGTCAAAAAATTAGTGTAAAACATATTTTTATATTTAGGATACTTATTTTTTATATAAATATGAAATAAAAATAATTTAATGGGGTTTAAGGAAGAAATAAAACAAAAACATTCATTGACGAATGTTACCTATTCTTTGGGTATCTCCTTTTGATTTGAACAAAAGTACTTCTTTGGTTGGATTTGATCCTAAATTAATTCTTCTTGGATGAGGGTGCAGATGTTAGGATGAGATTTTGATGGGATTTTTTTGAACCAAATAGGTTATAAAGTGTGAATAAAAGAGAAGAAGAGGTTCCCTTTTATAAGAGAGGGGAGAGGCACTCTTGGAAATCATCAAAATATTCAATTAATATAAATTAATTTTATAATCCAAATGGCTAAAAACTTATTAATTTCAAATATATTATGATTTTGGGTCTACATATATTCATACTATAAAAATTAGAGAAGTTATAAATTTTTTTTAACCCTTATCTTTTAGCTTTAACCCATATTTAGTCTTTTTAATTCTTATCATGATATCATATAATTTACACTTTGAGTGTTAATATAATTACTATAAAATTACAAAAGACAAATTAATGAGTCATTGATAACATTTTAAACCTCATAAATAATTATTTTGGATGAATTTTAAATTTTTATGAATTTTATATCATTTAATGAAATATTATTTATTTTAGAATATCATTAATGTCAATTTTGACACTATTTATTTATTGATTTTAAAAAAATATAAATACATAATATAACTTCAAAATAATCCCTTTAATATATCACTAATATTTCTAGGTAATCTAAAAAAATTATTGGGTGAAATTAATTATATCAAATTATATTTATTTTAATATTTTTAACAACATTTATTTGATATGTTCATTAATTAAGCAATTACTACATCATCATTATGAAAGCCTTTAATTTAATCATTGCTTCCTTAAATTTTAAAAAAAATTGTGATGAATAAAAAAAATTATATTTTAAATGACTATTTAGAGTCTAATTTATCTTCTATATAACTCTATATTAAAAATGATATAGTTGTTAAAAATATGAGTATGACGTCTTTGACGTTTTTCTAAATGAAATATAATAAATCCCATACTCTCATCCAAGTGGATTAAAAAAGTTTATAATCTTAGATAAAGGATGACTTTTGTTTAAACCCACTCATAAAATGAAATTTAGACAATTTTTAGGGTAATTTTCTAATATTATAATATTATTTTACCCTTAATTATTCAATTTACATTTACCCATGTTAATAAAAAAAATTAATCAAGTTACTATTAATAATTCCCAAAAATAAAAGAAACCTATTTAAATAATTTTAACCCACTGATTCCAAATATGGAATCTATTTTTCAAAATTGAAACACAAAATTTCCAGTGATTAATTTAAAATTAATCTCATTGATGGAACAAGAAAACGAGTTTTTAAAGTAAAAACATCCAAAAGACTAAAATGTTTTTATATCCAAATTCAATGTGAAATTTATTAAAATGAAATTAATTGGATTAAATGATAAAATATTTATCTAATTATACTTTTAAACAAGTCTAAAATATAATCTAACAATATAAATAATTCAAACAAAAAAGTAGTTTTCAAATAAAATACAGATTTTTTCACTATTCATCAAAAAATGAATCTTTCAGGAAAATGAAAAAAAATCAACAAAGGAAATTTTTAAAACTTCTATTTTATATAAGTAGTTTATTTTTTCAAATATAATTTATAAAAATGTCAAAAACTTGGTTTAAAACAAGTGCACCATCAAAAGGCGGTAAAAGTGCCTTTTTAGAAAAATACTTCTTTTATGCATAAAATTTTACACGTTCTTATATATTCTCTATAAAACACATAGGATGGATGTTAAAAATTATATTAAATATTATATATATATATTTCATTAATATAATCCAAAAAGTGTGATTTTTTTATTTTATTATTATAAAACACACTTGTGCGCCTTTAAATAGTTTTATAAAAAAAATCTTTATATTAATTGGTTTTTATATTTATTTTTATTTAATTGGTAACCAATGAATTCAATAATATATTTTCATAAGTTATTTAATCCAATTAATAACTAAAAATTTAATGGTTGGGAGATAATTTTAAATAACAATATTAATAGTATATCATGGTTCGTTTAAGATCGGTGTTACAGACAACGTAATCTATCGAAGATATAAAATTTAAAATGATTCATACCATAAATTATTTGATTATTACAATGGACCTATAAAATATGATTCCATGATTTAATTCAAAATAAATATACTTATCCTAGCTGGGGCACAACTAAAAAGATAAGTAAAGCTGATAAATGTGAAACCACAGTCAAACCCCAGGTCCGTAATCCCGGTCAACTGGGAAAGTGCCACCATGGATGTTCATATCTATATGTGTATACATGTATAGTACCATACCTATACATATATATATAAATATTAATATTCATGAGTAAAGTGAAATAAATAGCATAAAAACCAATCTATAGTCGATCCATGGGTATGTAATCCTAATCACCTAGACATCCTGTGCAAAGGGAATTGAGATAGACATTATGCTTATCAAGCCATGTATAATTAAGTAAATTCATGAGTCCATAATCCAAATTGAAATATACCTACTTCTTCCAATTCTAGAAATTTCTATGATCAAGTTACGTCTCCACAGGGGGATACTCATCTTAACCCCAGGTTCACCCATACTCACATCCAGTCACTGTAAAGAAAGATTCCAAGGAAGTACATTTGGAAATGTTGTAAATGGACAAGAATTAGATGGAATAATTATCATAACATGTAAATCCAGCCCAATTTTTGATCCCTAGTTCTTAATCCATAGGACGTCACAATATTGAGACTCAGATGAACCCTAAGGTCCTGACCCGTAGCTGATCTGTAAGGAGAGCTCGCTGGTGACGCGTCATGCCCACCCCTAGATATCCAAATGTGAATATCAATAATAGGTGTGGGACACCCTTCTCAACCACCCTGATAAATAAAATAGATCATAAGCCTAGTCCTAGAGATAACTTCTATAGATACTCATCATATGAAAAATCTAGGAGAGCATAGTCATCCTCTATAATCCATGGTTCGAGGAGAGATTAATAATTATCTATAAACCACAAGTCAAGGAGAGCATAACCATCCACCAAAAACCTTAGGTTGAGGAGAGAATAATCATCCTCATTTGACCCAAGATCCAAGGAGAAAGTAATCATCCTCATCATATAACAACTTGATGAGATAGGAATCATCTTTATGAGTCAGGAGAGAGGAATTATCCAATAGTATCATTACTAGGGATGTCATGCCCATATATTATAGTAGTAGGCATGATAGCTGGATTCTAGGAATCACATATATAAATCCAAATAATCTAATAATAAAATATATAGGATCAATATAAATGTCCTAGGTAGAACATCTGGGTATACCAGCAAACATAATAAAAAAATGGCTCAAAATATGAATCCTAGGATGCATGTTCAACATCCTAGAGAGGAAGAATGATGCCTCACGTCAGGCTCATATTCCACCAACCAGGGATCTCCTTGATCTATAATCATTTCATTCGTAATAAACATGTGAGATAATTAAAAAAAAGAGTTAGGGTGGTTGAAAGCCTAAACCCAACACTACTTCCATATCCCCAAAGGATTACAAGTTCGGCACGGGTTCTAAGGTGACACCTACTACCATCTCTACCCAAACCCATCATACTAGCTTAGGGTCCGTCAAACATTGGGGAACCCACTGAGTTCCTCAATTCATACACAAGAGAGGTATCCTACTTGGTATCCTCAAGGTCTACACATAAGTGAAGTAATCATACTTGGGATCCATAGCTAAAAATGTAAGAGGAGGAATTCTATAGGGGATCCCCTAACAGCAAGTCAATAGAGGAATCCTATAAGATATCCTTAAAATTATAAATAGGTTATGTGATACTACAAGGGATTACATTTGTCAGTATGCAAGAAAAGGTAACCCACATGGGTCCTTCAGTAACCAATAATAATATTGAGGCATTCTAATTAGGATCCTTTAGGGTGAAATGTAAATGGAGGAATCCTACAGGGAATCCTTTGTAACAACTAGTCTCATGGCCTCATAGTCCAGAAGGGCACATCTCATAAGGGATTTGTTATCAAAGGAAAAGTAATGAAAGCATCGGTCAATAAAGATAGCTCAAACCCATATCATATTAGGGTCTCATGCTAGGTTGGTCCAAACACCCAACCTATCATTACCGATTCATGTCTCTCTCTCAAGAGACAACTAAATTTGATTACTAGAGGAAGAACCTCTCCATTCAAGAAACTCCACCTAAGAATCCTCAAAAAATCTCAAGGGTCTTACCATCATGATCTATGTGAAAATATAATCATAATGGACTACGCATGGGTCTAATTACAACTCATGGGAAAAAAGATACAAATAGCCCAAAAAAGGTTGAAAAAGGGGTAGTACACAGTGTATCTTCCTAAGCACATGGTGTGTACTCCCAAAGCCCCACTTAGGCATGTACTCTGGCTGAACATGGTGTGTAAATGCCCAAGTACATGGAATGTAATATGGGTACATGATGTAAACCCTACACGAGGTACCTTCCCATGTACATCACATGGAATGGCCATGTATTTGGCCTAGTCAGACACCTATACATGGAATGTGACCCACACGAGTTTTGGTCGTGTACTCCACACGGCATGTTCCCCTTACATGGGAAGCCTGGACGGGTACTCAGATACATAGTCGAGTCCATGTACATAGTGAGTATGACCCATACATAGTATTTACTTTGAAAATTTCAACTTCCCCAAATATAAAAAACACACGGTGTGTATTCCCTGAACCACGCATCATGTTGACGGGTTTTCCTAAATGGAAAACCTCTGAATGACCCCAAACCCCCCATTTTTACCTTGAAAGTAGTAGATCGACCCTCAAGGGGTAATAAGAAAGAAACAAAAGGATTTAAACTTGAAAATAAAAATTATACAAGGATTTATGGAAAAAACTAAAAAATGTATACCTTTGGGTGGAATTCACTAATGCTTCGCTCGTTTATGCAGTCCATAGTTTCCGCACGACGATCTGGCATGCCCTAAGCTCCACGAAGGTACCCTTATTCCTTTTCCTATATTTATCACTCTCTTTATCCCTATCTCGTTTTCTATATTAGCCACACGAAGAAAGATCCCCAACCACATTCATAATAAACTAGGAGGAAAAGAATAAAAGAAAACATGATAAAGAAAAGGAAGAAAAGGAAAAGAAAAGAAAAAATAAAAGGGGGCTCGGACCGACCCCAACGCCCAAACTAAGTTTATGTCTTGACTAGGAAAAATTCCCCATTTTGGACCCAATGGTAGAGAAGGAATCTCAATTTTAAGCTCCGTTCATAATATATGATCGAACGAACCTACGCTAATAAATTAATATTTAATTTATTAATTATTAATTATTCTGTTAAAAATAAAACATCTCAGAATACCACCAAAATCTTTTCCTAGGGTAAAAACCCTATTCTAGGAACAATGGAATGGTCAGAAAAATTATCTGAGATGATCTTCTAGAGAAAAATGACTATTTTCCACTTAAAAATATCTGATATGAAAATTAAAATTTCTGCTCAAAATTACTGTCCATAAAAACACAGGACCTTACAATCTCCCCACCATAAACCTTCTCATCCCCAAGAATCCTAGTTCCAGGACTATAATTCATTCCCTCAACCCAATAATATGTAAAACCAAACTATTTAGATTGTACAACAACCAGTCTCATAACATCAACAACAATCTCATACACGAGAGATGTTTAACTTTGACCGATCTGATATTTCCCACCATAAGAATACCATTATCGTCATATCAAAACTGACTTTGGGCTCAAAGAGTCAAGGATAAAACCATATTTAAACTAAAAATGAGGGTCACAACCCTCAAATAGCCATTGGTTCACTCCTCGACATATGTCTTATCTCACACCGCTCCTTTAGCATAACCACAATAGGTTCCTTCATCAAGTTAGAAAATAAATTTAAAAGAAAATAAGTTTGTTGTAGGGTCAACTCTCACTCATCTAACTCAAGATGAAGTCAAGATAGGTCGTGATTGTCTCTAACCAGTAGTATACTAAGATTCCATTGAAAGGTATGTATATCTCTCTTTGATCCACACTCACCATCCTGTTAATACTTGACCAGGATTCAGACATGGGTAAACCATATTATGGTACCCCATCCACTATAAATGTCTCCTCTACCATAGAGGCACATTCATCATTTAATCACAACTCTTTTACAACCATACCTATGGAAAGTCTTGACACCATCGGTCCTCATCTCGCACCTATACACTCACTAATTTATGATTCAAAAGGTACCATACGCAACTATAATATACCTTTATAACCTGAATCATACTCTAATGATTCATCCATTACAAGGATAAGTTGACCATGATACATGGGATGTCAATTTCATTAAGACATAATCATCCTAGGAACTCTTATTTAAAAACAACCACCTCACCTATTCCATGATTTATTCCACACCTGCCCATCACCTGGTGTCATTCTAGTAATGAGTGTCTAATCGTTCTATGTCTAAATTAGTAATATATTAGAAACACTGGTTGACTGGTCCAAGAACATAAACTTTCCTTTCTTTCAAAGTCATTCTTGATACCAAAGCACCCTAGGTGAATATCAAAAGATGAGGTCATCAACATGCATATGATGAAAAACTTGATCACCTACCATGACTCAATCTCAAAATGATCATAAAACCAATATCACTTCCTAAAAAAGAATATAAAAACATAGGCCAACCTATATCACACATGTTTCCCTCAAAAAAATCAGACATCGACTAACAAGGGTCTGAGTTAAACTAAGTGCCACTAGGTCTCCCATCTAGCCCTATAGATCAAGTCTCCCAATTGGGTCACAAGGTATAACCACCAAGCCCAAGAGATCAAACCTATCTAAAGAAGGTAAAGTCTATAAATACCTACAAGGGTCAAAACTATAAACACAGTCTATAAGGACCCTAATCCACCCCGACCATCCTCATAAAGAACTGCTCCCTAGAGGTTAGGATGCTAACATAAAAGAGAAACTGAACTGACACTCACCAGAATCTGTATATAGTAATACCCCTAGAGGTCCAGTTCATAAGAAAATCCTGAGCATCCATCAGCATCGTACTCAGTAATATGACTAGATAACTATGACCTAAGAAAGAGAACCCCACAATGGGTACAATAGAAGGGAATCACATTCCATATCGATCTATTAGGGTCAATACACCTCTCGTGCTTAAGGATTGAGTCACTAGCTTCACCACAAACCACCTTAATTTAGATTTGCATTACCTTTCATCAGAATGAAATATATATAAATATATATAAGTATGTCCAAATTAATATACCCCAATCATCATTAATAATCACACACTATCATGCCTATTTGATGTGAATCCTATGTGCTAAATATGATGCATGAGAGGGTTCTTTCCTTTACCATCCAAGATCCAAAATTCATCCTTAGCATCATACTAATGTTCCAAGAGCCATAGATCCACAGTAAATCACAAAATACAAAAACCATGTGCATTGATCAAGGTGAAAATCATATACAACTGTAACATCAAAGATCAGAATAGAAGTCCCAAACCCTTAGAAAACAATACTTCTTACCAGAACAAGTATTCTCTATGCACCAGTCTGATATCCATAATAGGTTCCAAAACATTCCTAATACTCATGTCTATCATATCCCTAATAGGAAATAATAGGAAAAGAATAGATTTGATACCACTTTGTAATGTCCCGACCCAAATTCCACTAAGTTGATGCTCCAAACTGATTTAATATGAGGCCTTAGTCATGTATCCTCATATGCTAGAGGCTTCCAACTATTAGAGAAGACCAAGGGTGTGACAGTGGAGAGACTATTCCCTCATACCAGAGTAAGCAAACAATAAAAATAGCTAAGTATCATACATAGCGGTAAATAAACAATGTGTGGAAATAGTAAATAAACTGAAATAGAAAATGTTGTAATATTAAATGAAAATGATATAAAATTTAAAACATTTATGTCTTACATACAACATTGGTCACCCACTAAGATGACCATATAGATATAGAAATACAAAATAAGATGAAATAAAATTACATGGCTCTACAACTAACTCTGAGACAGACCACATACCTAGTATCCAGACACTGTCGAACTACACTGTCTTGATCAAAAGAACCCACACGAGCAACTCCACCCAAACATTCAACTCTAGGCCTTATCCCTATCCACCATGCTAGTGTCCTTAGTCTGAAAAGTATACATAAGGTCTACACACACACCGAGGTGCATGTGTAGGGGTAAGAAATATACTCAATAGGTCACCCCAATGATGAACCTATAAAATATGCTTCCATGAGTGAATGTAAAAGAAATTTTTTCAGCCTATCTGAGACACAAATTAAAATATAAGTAAAGCTGATAAATGTGAAAACACAGTCGAACCCTGGATTCGCAATCCCGGTCAATTGGGAAAGTGCCACCATGGATCTCCATATCTATATGTGTATACATGTATATCCTCATAACTATACATATATACATAAATATTAATAATAATGAGTAAAGTGAGATAAATATCACACACAAAAATATACATTTAATCCTTGGGTCTGTAATCCCAATAGCCTGGACATCCTGTGCAAAGGGCATTAAGCTGGACATCGTGCCACTCAATCCATGTATAATTAAGTCAATATCTAGGTTCATAATATAAATTGACATATATATTCTTAGGACAACATCAGAAATGTATCTGATCAAGATATGTTACCATAGGGGGATACTCATCCTAACCTTGAGTTCACTCATACTTGCATACAATCACTATGAAGAAAGATTCTAGGGAAGTAAATCTAGGAATCCTATAAATGGTCAAAAGTTAGACATCATGATGATCAATCCTTGTAAATCTAGTCCAATATATGAACCCTTGGTCTTTGTTCATTATCATTCATGACATTAAGACTCAGATGAACCCTAATGGTCTAATCCTTAAGCGATCTATAAAGAGAGCTCACTAGTGAGACGTTATGCCCACCCCTCGAGATCCAAATGTGAATGTCAATCATATGTGTGAGATTCCATGCTCAACCAATATGATAAATAAAATGGCTCATAAGCCTAATCCCATAGAGAATTTCTAGATATCCTTATCATATGAAAAATCCAAGAGAGCATAGTCATACTCCAAAATCCATAGGCCTAGGAGAGTACAATCTTCCTATATATACCACAAGTTGAGGAGATCATAATCATCCACTAACAACCTCGGGTTGAGAAGATCATAATAATCCTCATTTAACCCATGAAATGAGGAGAGTGTAATCATCCTCGTCATATAATAACTCGAGGAGAGTGGAATCATCATCACCACTCAGGAGAGCATAATCATCCACAAGTATCATTACTAGGGACTCCATACCCGTATATCAAAGTAGTAGGATCAATAGATGGACTCTAGGAATCACCTATAGAAATACCAATAATATAATAATAAAATATACATTCTCAACATCCAAGTCCTAGATAGTAACTCTAGGTATACTAGTAAACATAAGAAAAACATGTCTCGAAATCCCAATCCCAGGAAGAACATTTGGGCATTCCATATAGAAAGAAAGATTCCTTGTGTCATGCTCATCAGCCACCAACTAGGAATCACCTCTGGATATCATTGATGCATCAATAATAGACATGTGAAATCATAAACAAAAGAGTTAGTATGGCTTAACACCTAAACCCAACACTACTACTATAGCCCCAAGGGCATACAAGTTCGGCACAGGTTCTAAGGTGACACCTACTACCATCTCTACCCAAACCCAACATACTATCTCAAGGTTGGTCAAACATCAGGGAACCCGATGGGTCTCTAAAGTTGTAAAATATAGAGGCATACTACATGGGATACTCAGGGTCTACATATAAGTGAAGGAATCATACTTGGGATCCTTAGTTAAAAAGGTAAGAGGAGGAATCCTATAAGTGATCCTCTAACGACAAGTCAATAGAGGCATCCTACTAGGGATACTCGAAATAGTACATGAGTTAATGGATCCTACTAGGATTCCCCATGTCAGTATAAAAGAAAAGGTAACCCACAGGGGTCCTTCGGTAACTAGTGAGAAGATAGATGCATCCTACTCATGATCCTCTAGGGTGAAATGTAAACCGAGGAATCCTACAAGGAATCCTTAGTAACAACTAGTCTCGTGGAATCATAGGCCAGAAGGGAACATCTCACAAAGGAGATGTCTTAAAAGGAAGAACTAAAAAATCATCTGTCAAGAGAGATAGCTCATATCCCATCTCCAATCAGGTTCTCAAACTAGGTTGGTCTGAACACCCAACCTATAATTCCCATTTCATGTCTCTCTATCAGGATATTATTGAATTTGATTACTAGAGGAAGAACCTATCCATTCAAGAAACACCACCTAGGAGTCCTAAAAAACCTCATGGGTCTTACCATCATAATCTATGCGAAATGATACTCAGAATGGACTACTCATGGTTCCAATTCAGACTCTTAGGAAAAAAGATACAAAGAACCCAAAAAAAGGTTAAAAGGGGGGGTAGTACATGGTGTATCTCCCTGGTCACATGGTGTGTACTTCTAAATCCCCACCTGGGCGTGTAATCTAACTGGACATGGCATATAAACGCACAAGTACACAAAGTGTAAGATGGGTACATGGCATGTACCCTACATGGGGTACCTGCCTATGTTCCTCACATGGTTTGGACATGTATTTGACCTGGTTGTGTACATGTACATGGTGTGTGATGCACATGGTGTCTCACTGTGTACTATGCATGGCATGTGCCCCTTACACAGGTAGTTTGGCCAGGTACCCAGTTACACGTCTGAGTCCCTATACATGGTTTGTATGAACCAAACATGGAATTTGATTTTAAAAGTTCATATTCCCTAAACATAAAGAACACACAATGTGTATTCCCTAAACCACAGGTTGTGTTGATGGGTCTTCCAAAACAAAAAACCTCTGAATTGCCCCAAAACCGCTATTTTTTCCTAAAAGCTATAGATCAACCATCAAGGGGTCCTACAAAAAAAATAAAGGGATTTAAAACTTTAATAAAACAAATCTATGTGGATTTATAGAAAAAACTCAAAAGGCCTACCTTTAGGCAGAATTCGTTGATGCTTCAACTATTTTTGTGGTCCACAGTTGCCGCATGATGATCCAACACACCCTAAGATCCACGGTGGTACCCTTCTTCTTACCCTTATCATTATATATTTATCCCTCTCTTGTTATCTCTATCAACCATGCGAAGGAGGATCCACAGCCATGTTCAAGATAATATTAGAGGAAAAGAAGAAAAGAAAAGGAGAAAAATAAAAGGAAGAAAACAAAAAAAGAAAAAAAAAGTGGGGATCGGGCCGGAACCAGTGCCCAAGCTATGTTTATGCCTCACATAAAAAAAATCATTATTCCATAGTCAAAAAGAGGGGTATAATCTCAATCCAATACTCTTCTCAAATGATATAATTGAACAAACCTATGTGATTAAATTAATATTTAATTTATTAACTATTTCACTGAAATTTGAATAGCTCATAATTCCACCAAACTTAAATCCTATGATAAAAACCCTATTATGGGGCCAATATAGTGGTTATAAAAAATACCTGAGATCATCTGGTAGTATTAAATGACCATTTTACCCTTTACAAGCATCTAATAGAAAAAATCAAATTTCTGCTCAAAATTTTAGTTCAGAAAAACACAGGACCTTACACCAAACATCCCCAAAAAAAATGGAAACCTCCTTTAATACCATTTTTTTTTCATGAACCAATTTAGGTCAACCCTGAACAGATTGCCTGATTTGGTCCGTAACAAGGCGTGAGAGGTATTCCCAATCCTCACGAGCTGACAACTAGTGTTAAGCATCAAAGGTAAAGAAATTGATAATAATTTATCCCATTAGACAACAAATAAATATATAAACAAATATAAAATGAACAATAAAAATAAACAATAGAAACTAAAATAAAATAAAACACACATATCTCCATGTGACCCTATGGTTCACCACTAACCGCTAAACCAATATCACACCACAACGACCAAATATGATATGGGAGTAGTACCAGAAGCAAAAAACAAAAATGAAAATATTTTCATTAGTATTAAAAATCAATAGGTGTGTCCAAAATAGACTCTTACCTATTCATTACCTTCAAAAATAAAAACAAGTCATGCTATTTTTAAAATAAAACATACAAAAATAAGATTTTCCATTCTTTAAAAAAAAGTAACATGCTTCCATTTTTATGTAAAAATATATTTTCATTAAATCTTCCAAAATAATTTCCTAAGAATGAAAATTCATTTCAATAAATTCCTTTAAAATACAAACAGTGGTAGAACTGGTATTTAAATATGAAATGAAAAACAAGGGTGTTGCTTTATACAAATACTATATAACAGAGGAAAGTAGTGTATGTATAAAACATGTGTCATGGGATCAAGTAACAAAATTATCGAAAAATGAAATATGAACATACAAATATGTAATCATGGGAATTTAATAAACATATTTAGAAGAAATCCCTAGATGTATTTGGTTTGGATTCAGCTTTCGGCATGTGGTGTAGCTCTATATTCAATCACTAACCTGGTGACTCTAAAAAAGTCCTACCAGTGGAATATCCCACCTGTCCTCTCAAGGGTACCAACCCGTCTCATTGGGGTCGATAAGAAAATTTCATTTGAACCTATAGATGATTCCCATGAATACCATGATAACAGTATGTAGAGAATGAGGAAGTCGTCGCATGTGTTCCATTAACCAAAACCCATAGATTCCACCATTCTTGCCTAGACAAAACTCTGATACCACCTATGTGAACACCCTCTCATTGGGAAGAATACCATAAGGGTTCTCATCACATGTAAAGTTACAAATGGGCCTACACATTTACCATTTCAAAAAAAATCCCAAAATCCATGGTAAAAATATCATTCATGTTTAGAAGATGCCAAATGGACCTTTCAAGTCATTTGATTACCAAACTACTCTTCAATGTTCCAAATAGGACAAGTTTTAGATAACACATTTAACCAAAGAATTTTGAGTTCTAAGAAATACACTTCACATGCTATGAATCATTTTGAAACCTGTTTTAAAAAATTACGATAGTCCACATTTAAAGGAAAACTTGTAAACAAGCTTAGACAAATTATGTAAATAAATAAAAAACCATTTCCAAGAGTTGGAACTAGTTTTTCCTAACATATATATACCACATAAATATAAAAACATACAATTAAAATGATAAATCAATAAAGGAATTAAAATTAAAGTATCAAGCATAGGGAACCTTCCTTAACGGGAATATGATCAAGCTGAAACACCCCAAAACTCGATGTCTCTGATGACTGCAATTTGAATCTTCTCTTTTCCTGCTTGCATGCATATTCACCTTTTCATATATATATATATAAGGAAATATATCCCTTATGTACATATTATCATGGAGAAATATGTACAATGGGGTACTTACATATATTATTATACATCATATACCCCTTTACACATACAAAAATATGAGTTTTTTACATATATACATAAGAACACCTAGCCCCAATGTATATATCCACACTACTATGAGTGATTATATACAAAAGAGGATCTTACTTGTATATATGTCTACCTATTCATATGGTCATTGATTAGCCACTAAATGAGGATAATATTCATTGTTAATATATATAATATTCATGTGATTTATTATTCATAAACACCATTTTAGTTCATTTTACACTTTGAACATCATTTCACATTATGATTGTATTACCTTCTTAAAATGCACTATTATGTGGTACATTTTTTAACATCATTTAAAGTACCCAATGATTAATCTATTTTTAAGTAATATAATTATACATATTTTAATTTTATATTTTGAAAATTTATCTACAATTAAATATGAACATGTTTGATTCAGGGATCAATGGATAATTCATGGAAGAAGATGGGAATATTTTGTGATGAAAGGAAACAATTCTGGAGAAGTCAGATTGGACACCATCTCACTGATGAGACTTTGGGGCCCAACATAAAGTCCCAATTAATTCCAAATTTCGTGAGATTATGTAAGAAATGTATAGGAACAAAACACTATTCAGGATCCAATGCTAATTCGGCCTCCATGGTGTCCATTTAGGCGGCCCAAGTTAGAGATAAAATTCTGGGTCAGATTCTGTGGCCCAGAAAAACAGTCTACTGATCTAATAGTATCTCCTAATAAGAAACACCAAATGGGCCCAAATTTTACAGGAGAGTAGGAGACATCCGGGGCACCATTTTATTCGTCTATGTACCACTCTTATTCGGCCATCTAGAAGTACTTACAAGCACGTCTGTTCGGTGGAAGCAAGCTGACTGCCACCTCGGGTCAAGGGTGGAAAAGTATCCTCTCCCTTACTTTCCACCACCCTAGGCCTACCATACTCAAGTGGGATCTTTTGTACTATTTGAGGATCGACCCAAGTCTCCCAAAATTCCTATTTAAGGCAGTGGTGGTGAAGGATTTTTTCATCTTTGAGATTTGTTTTCATCTTAATGTTATGCTGCCAATTTCTCTTTGTAACGTTCTTCCTTCACATGTAAGTTGTTTTAATTCATCCTAGTTTCTTAATAAAAGTTCTTATTATACTATTGTTATGTAGTTATACATATCACGTTGATAATTTTGGTTCAAGGTGTTAATTTATTCACACCATACTTTGTGATATTTATCACACAACGGTGGAGTGATCAATTTTTGTTGTTGTTTTTTTTTACTTCTTCAATTCCACTCTCGTAAGTCTACTTCCCACTTTCGTTGAAGACATGTCATCAATGGAGGGATAACTATTTTATGGGTTGATCCAATGGAGTAGCAAGAGGCTGTATTGGATGTTATTTATCACTCCATTAATGGCTAATCACTTCTTTTAAATGATATTTTTATTTGATGATTTTCAAACATCTTCATCCTTATTGAATTTAAGGTCACACATCTCAAGTGCTAATACGAACCTTTACCATGGAGTGATCAATGTTTTTATACTTCAAGTGTATGGTGGATTAGTATTAGGGTGTGTAGGAATTAAACCAGTAAGTGATGATTATGTTTTATTTTCTTAAATGAACTCATCTCAATTATAAGAAATTGAAATCATTAAAAAAGGAATTCATCCAATCTACCCCAAGTGATAACCTAGGATCAACTCATTCTTTTAAATTTAATTCACTTAAATATGTTATATATCCTTTAAAACCATCTTAAATCAACCCATGTTGGCCACTTCATAGCCAAAAAAATCTATAGAATGTACGTGTCTTTTGGTTACTTCTTAGGTCTCTGAGGATTCGATAACCCAAGCTAAACTACAAGGATCTTTCTATCTTCTTCTCTTGGGTAAATTTGAATGAGAATCAGTCATAAGTCACCTTCAACTCTGGTGACTCAAAACCGCTTCAAATACGACTAATATGCACCACAAAAATACTAGGGATCCAAAATCACCTAAAGAACCCAACAAAGATTGGGAAAAAAACAATATTAAAGAAGAAAGCAACCTCAAAATGGCATCAGGTGAACTAAAATGGCATGATATGCTTCTCCTTAAATTATGGATTCCAAAACATGATCGAAGAATATCCGAGATACCAATTTTAAGCCCTAGAACTAGAAAAGAGAACGAATAATCGGGTTAACCCTTGACCTGGGGTTCGAATGAGCTAGGTAGGATGATGGGGAAGAGGAAAGTTCCACAAAAGAAGAAGATGAGGTAAGATGAGGTATTACCTATAGACGCTAACCATAAACTCAAAGAAATTTGAAAAAACATCATGGGAAGAGAGGGATCTGAGAGGGGGGTGGTGTGCAGCTACAGAGGGAGAGGGGGTTGGGGGTTGTCACGTAATGCACAGGGGGTGAAGGTAGAAGAAAATAAGAGAGATGAAAGAAAAAGAAGAAGAAAACAAAAAAGAAAAAAAAAATTAAAAAAAAAATTAAAACATTGAGAAACCCACACGGTTTACCAAATCATTTTCTAATAGTGTGTTGGCCACTACCTAGGCTAGGAACCCTTGTACGGTCACCCCTGGGTAGATGAACGGTCGAGAAAACCATGCTAAAACTGTGCAACTCGGCTCTATCAACTCATAGATCCAAATCACACACTTTCTTAATGGTTTAATAAACCGTGTTCAAGCCATGTGCCACGCCACAGAATCATCTGGGAACTCTCATGAGCACCAAACAGTAACAAATAACTGTGTGGGATAACAATGCAACAACTTTAAAACCTACAAAAATTTAAAATTATGTTCGCCAACTACCAGAACTCAAAATCAAGGATAGGAAAATTAATTAATTAAATTAATTAATATATCAAGGTCAGGGTGTGACAACACACACAATAAAACTCAGAAACATCTATGAAAAATAAATATAAATTCAATGGAAATATAGAATGAAAGAAAAAATAGCATGATTTGGACAACTAGTCTTATATTTATAGAAGAAACATTACTGCTTACTTTGATTATAATCAGAAGATACAAGATAATAAAACCAATCATACAAATCACAAGTAATCTATACGATCGAAAATTAATATCACGCAATCATTTATCTTTCCATTAATGTCCCACACACTTATATAGAAAGTGTCATACTGTCAACCAGTAATACCTGCTCCCCAGAAATTATGGATAACCAAACATGATTGTCTTATCTTGATTACCAACTTGGTGACCCTTATATTTTTTATAATTCCATACTTTCATCTCACCATTGTAACATGATCAAAAATGTGAACTTTTGATGACCTTATTATCCATGGAGAAGACTTGTTTACTTTATTTTCACACTACACCACTCCAACTTTTGGTGGCTGAAAGTTTGGAGACCTAAATCCATTGAATAAACTTTTGGTAAACTAAAATAGACTTCACCTCTCAAAAATGGTTTGAAGTATGATGATATTCTATTGGAGATATTTTTAATGAATTTATTTTCTACCATGACTTAAAAACATGTGTAGTTTATATCATGGTTTGAAGAAGTTTATGTTGAATCTCTATTTGTAATGAGATGAATCAGAATCATGCTCATGGTTGAGAATAAATTTCTAGATATCTAAGAAGGAACATGAAGATATATGTACTAATTTTTTTTTTAGGAGTTTTAAAGAATAACATTAATAGAGTTTTTATTTTCCATGAATTGAATGATTAAACTAAATCATGGTGTGTTTCATGCTTAGATTTATGGTTTATAAAATCTCTTCTAAAAATGGGAAATTTCTCATTCTTACAGGTATAAATTGAGATATTTTTTAGATAAATCTATTATAATTTTCTTGGTGAAACCACACTATAATTGGTTGAACACCACTTCATGGTTTACAGCAAATATATACTTAAAAAATAAATTATGAGAAAAATATATAGGATGAATATTTCAAGATTATGGTTTTTAGAGTTACTGTTTGAAAAAAAGAACCATGTTGTGGTTTAGGAAAACATGTCATGGTTTTGAAGATATAGGTTCAAAATTGTATATTTATATCTATTTCAAAAGTGGAAAGATAAGGAATTCAATGGAAGTATTTCACATAGATTTTTTTGATAATTTTTAAGATATTGACTAAAAAAATTTAGATCATAAAAATATGATCTATTTTCGAAATATGGGATATCTATTTTAATAGAGATCTTGATTAAATGTCGATGAAAAAAATAGAGAGTAGATGTTCTATGAGAAACCAAAACAGATATAGTTTGTCACTCATTGAAACATTTTTCTAATGGAGAAATGGAGATGGAATTCAACAATATAATAAATATGGAGATCTACTCTACACCAACAACAATGGTGTAAATGTCAAATCCCAGCCCCTCTAGGACTCCCTATGAGCCAATAAAAAGATTTATAGTGACCCCAAAAACTTGCCTCTAATATGTTATGGGGTGGAGACTGGAATCTAGGATATAAATCATGAATATTGGAGGCATTGCCCATATTTTATGTAAAAAAAACATCCAAAATAAGTGAATAAATCAGGCTCAATCACTAAAGTGAATATAAATTCATAATTATTGTCAACACACCAAACCCAAAAAACATATTGCCAACAAAAAGGAAATCATTAATGCATGAATCCTCCTACTCCCAAATTTATTTATGTATGTCCAAACTATATATGACCAACACCACCCTCAACACATTTCTATAAGTCTAAAAAAATGGATAATAGTAAGGTTAGTATACAAGTAAACCATGTAGGATCCTCCTCCAACCTATCCTATGTCATGTGAATATAGAATGAGAAATATTGACACAATCAAAACTCCTTTTCATGTCATACACCACACCATAACATCACCACAACCCTATCAATACAAACAGTACATTAACCATCAAATCACGCTATCCACATCTCGAATGAAAATATATCTATAATCATAATAATTACCTATCACTATAATTGAGGACCATACAACTAAAATCACAACAATGGCATAGTGGTATAAGTACAATAATAATAACTGAACCTATGGTAGTAATACCACATCCATCACATCACATAAATGTTAGGGAATACCATATCCAAATAATATATGTGTTAACATCAAGCCAAGAAACATTATCACATTTTATACCATAAATGTCAACATCATATAAACTAGAAAGTATATCAAATTTCTACATCAATAACAGAACATAAACACACTTTTTTCATAATAATAATCACAAACCATCTCCTTGTATACTTTAACATCCATATGTCCCTAAAAATATACCTCAAATACCCATAGCTAAACCATAGTTCCTCTTTAATTTCCTGTCACCTCATAACATATCCTCCATCACACCATTTTTCTCCCTGCATCATTATTCAACATTTAACCTGGTACAAGATATTAAATAGATATAATAATAATCTAACATCACATAGCATTGCCTTATAAAAATACAACAAGTATTCAATTTCATTTCTTTCCCATGTTATCACTCATGCTTTCTATTTTATCATTGGTATTATCAATCTATTTCAAATCTTTGCTTCAATTTACCCAATTACCATCTTTCCAATTATTTCTTCATTTCATGTTGATTGAGTTTCCACTCCCACACATATCCCATCATTTTAGTTTATCTATCATTAATTTCTATGTGATTCATATCCTTTACCCACTATCGCATCATCCAAACTATAAAAATTCACTGAACACATTTAAAATAGAATTTATAATCACCTAACTTTTCATTGATTAATCCTTTTTTATTATCTCCCAATAATCACATCCTCTAAATCCTAAAATCTCTATCCATGATTTATCCTTTTGTATCTTGTTGTTCCAATGGTCATTGAGATGATGGTAAGTAGATCTATTGTAAAGTCTAGGAAACTGGTTCATCTTGAGTAGTACAAGGGCTACGGGCTACCTGATTTCTACTGTTATTGGTTCACGCTCAAGGAAGTCCCAAGGCTACTTGGTTTCACCTGGTGTTCCAGATTCACACTATGTGGATGGGTTCGTATTTTTCTACTCAGGGGTATGTCCTTGTTTGTTTTTTTCATGTGTAATAAGGGAGAATATTCATTTCAGGGCTACTCTTGATATGATTAAATAGGGGACTACCACTTGAGGGTTCGGTTGGTGTTATGGATATGAGAGGGATTTGGCCTTGTTTCTAAAATTGGATGGTCTTCACATTATTGTGTTGGGGTTCACTCATGCTAATGAGGTCCCAGTTCTACCCTAAATAGGTTTCTCTACGGAGTCTCTGTTGGATAATAAAACATTGGATGGCACCAAATCTCACTATCAAAATGGAGGCATGATGATTTTAGACATGGGTATCTTAACGTGTATGGATCTGGAGGTTTGGACAGCATCTACCACAACCAACTGTGGAATTTTATTTTCTATATTTTGATCATTTATTTTTCCTATACATTTGTATCCCTATATATAGTTTCATGGTTTGTGGGTTGTATAATAATCCAAATATAAAGAAATAAAATCATTCTATTTCTATAGAAACTTTTATTGAGATCACCACCAATGATATGCGGCTATGTGGTGTTGTGTTAGTCACTTCAAACGATCCCCCTTCAGTGGTATCAAAGGGATTTGAAGATGCTGATTCTTGTAAGAAGTTTCTACCAAACCTCCTACCAACCTATTGTAGTGATGAGATGAGGAAGATAATGAACATATTATACTATTCATACTAATTTTTGAAATCCTATGGGTTTGAAACTTTTATTACCATCTTTATTTTGTTTTTTTTTTCAAAATCTTGATTGGAAATATGGTCTTTAGACACCAAGTTTTCTCACTTTCTCTTTTTTTCATCTCCCTATCTCTTCCCATTATCAGTTTTTTTCCTCCCACCACATCTATTTCATTACTCTCCCATCATTTTTTCAATATTTTCCTCCTTTGACCTTTTCTTAGGCTCCATGATATCACTTCATTCAAAAAACACATCATAATTGGGAATTATCTCAACGTACCTCTTGGACCTCTGATAAAAAAATCTTATCTGTTCATTTATATTCTAAAAAAATAATGATCTTTTCATTTTGAATCCATCCAAGTCTGACTATCCAAAAAAATTGGCAATCTTCACTACTAAAACAAAAAAAATACAGCAGTTTGAAATCCAGAAAAAAAAACTCTACCCTTCCAGATATTTTTATCTATCATTTTCCCATCCGAAAAAAATAGTTTGTCTCCATATAGAATGCATTTTGACAGGATGTGATCTTAAAATAGATGAAAAACAATTACGACAATTAGTGCATCCAAATGTGAGTGCTCCTTGACACCCAAGATGTCACAGATATCATGTCAGATGGATACACCAAGCCGGAATCCAAAGAAGAAAAGGATGTTATATTGGATATGAAAAAGGACACTCTTTGGGAGGAATGAAAGTGTCATTGCACGAAAAAATCCTACAATTATCAAGGCCTCGAAGAATCCACTTTCGAAATAATCACTTCATCAAAATAATCAAAGGAGATCTGGGAAACTCTTCACAAAGCATTCAAATGAGCTGAAAAGGTGAAGTGGATTTGACTTTAATATTTATGAGGTGAGTTTGAATCCCTAGTTATGAAATCTTATGAGATATTTGTTGAGTATCATACTCATGTAATGGTTGTAGTGACCCAGCTGTGAAGAAATAGAGAAAATATTTCCGACATGCGGGTATATGAGAAAATTTTGTGATCCCTTGATATGAAATTTTATTTTATAGTTATTTCCTAGAATAAATGAAGGAATTGGAGATGATCTCTATCGAAGAACCTATGGGATCTCTAAAATTCCACGAACTTAAGGTGAACTACCAGAGTGAAACAAATGGAGTGGAACATGCCCTGCAATCATAGTTGTACCTCAACAAATCTGAAAAAGAGAAAGAGGGTACATCTCAAAGAACCCACAGTAGAGGATTCTGTTGACAGGAATTTGGACCAAGAAGAGGAGGACATGGTGGAACAAGCCCAAATCGAGGAGGTCAGGGATATAAAAAACATTACTCCATCAGAACAAGGACAAGGAAGAATGGGAGGATTCGATAATCACCAACCAGAAAAAATAAATGTTCAATGCTATAATTTTCAAAAATATAGACATTATAGTAATGAATTTTGGTATAATAAATCCATGGATAATGGCACTAAGGAGGCACATATTGTCAAATCAAAAGATCCTTTTGGAAATTCCCATGTCTTGATGGAAAAAACATCACCAAAAAATACAGAAACCATGCATCCATGTATGAGTGGTTTTGAGGAGATATTTCATTTGGTGATCTCTTGATAATATTTTTCTATGGAAGATGAGATATTCTGATCTAGTAAAAATACAGCAACTATGCATCCATATCCGACATCTAATATGTAGCTAACATGAAGACCAACATCTTAAGTGTTGGGTAGTTGATTGAAAAAGTCTTTCACATAAGTCTTCAAAATAAACAAATGATTATTGTTTAATAAAAAGGAAGGATGAACACAAAATTACATATGGAAAAGAACTACATGTTTCCACTTATGATCCAACCCAATGTACCATGGTGTTTGGTGATGGTATGTGATGATAAATACTAGCTTTGGTATCTCAGGTTTGGGCATTTAAACTTTGAAAGATCAAGATTATTAAGAAGTAAGAAGATGATGAATGGGATTCCTATCATTCAACACCCGAATCAAATATGTGAAAGTTGTGTTCTAATAAAACAACATAGAATCATATTTGCAATGAAGTCCAAATAGAAAGTTGCGGAACCATTAGAGATTATTCACACCAATGTGTACGGTCCATTGAATCCAAAATCATATGAAAAAATAAGGAATTTTTTGAAATTTATTGATGATTATAACAGGAAAACATGGATATATTTTATCAAGATGAAGCTTGAAGTGTTCAGTGTCTTCAAAGAATTCAAGGCACTAGTAGAAAATCAAATAAACCATCACATACAAACTTTTCGGTTTGATCAAGGTGGGGAGTATACTTGTGATTTTTTTTGAAGATTACCTCAAGAAGCATGGAATTCATCACCAGATGAAACCAAATTACACACCTCAACTCAATGGAGTAGTCGAATGGAAAATTGACATCATTATCAACATGATAAGAAGAAAGTTGAAAGACAAAGGAGTCCCCATGACTTTCTAGGATGAAGCATCTTTGTGTTCAGAGTATCTACTCAATAGATACCCAACCAAAAATATTAAAGCAAAGACACCTCGTGAAACATGGAGTACTCACAAGAAAAGTTTGATTCATCTTTGAGTTTTTGGTTCCATTTCCTATGTCAGAACCTGAGAGGCAAAATGAAAAAAGCTCAAGGACAAAGGAGTGAAATGTATCGTTATGGGATACAAAGACCGAGAAATGGGATATCTCTTGTATAATCACATCAATAATAATATTATATTAAACATACATGTAATCTTTGATGAAAAGGATACATGGATGTGGAATCAAGTGATGATTCAAGAGAGGTGTGACTCACTCTATAATATGAATAAATAGTTGAATAAGTACCATTGTAGGAATGATGAATTGAAGAACCACTGACGTCGTCACAACTTACTCCTAAATATGAATACATTGAATGAGAATTTTCTCATAGATTTCCATAAAACATTTGAAGCTTTATAGATATATATGAGATAAAAGAATCAATGGAGGATTATGTAAATTTATATTGTATCTTAGAAACATCCAATCCAGTTAACTTCAAGGAAGATAAAATAGATGAAATATAAAAGGAAATGATAGATGAGAAAATCTATTCCATCAATGTCACTAGAGGATACATGAAAAAGGAAGTCTTTGACTATAGTGAAGTTATTTCACCTATTGGTCATCCACCCAGATAGGATTCAAATTCGTGGGTCACAAGAAAACAAGTTTATGGGGGGGGTTGGATAATAAACCCATTTTTTCTTAGAAGACACCTACTCTAACTATTAGAATAGATTTATAACGATTTCAGACATGGGTAGCTTAATGTGTATGGATCTGGAGGTTTGGGCAGCACCTACTGCAACTAATCATGGGATTTTATTTCCTCTATTTTGATCATTTATTTTTCCTATAGATTTGTATCCCTATATATAGATGTGTGGTGTGTGGGTTGTATAAGAACTCAAATATGAAGAAATAAAATCATTTTGTTTCTATTGAAACTTCTATTGAGATCACCACTAGTGATCAGTGGTCGTGTGGTGTTGTGTTAGATACTGCAAAAGATCCTCCTTTAGTCTCAGTTTTCTTTGGAAATGTTTCTAGAAGGGGTGTTCTGGTGGCTAGTATTATCACTATAGTAGGATCGGGATCCTTCAAGGAAACTATGTTTCTGCTAGTATCGAAGGGTGTTGCTGAGCTAGGAATCCACTGTAACAATGAAAATGTTCTTCCCTACTCATCTTAAACCACTACCACTGATGGATCATCGAAAAGGATAGGTTCACATCTGGTGTAGTTTATTTGGAATTAAAGATCCAGTGGTTTTAGTTCTCACCATAGAATATATTAGGAACTGGGTTTCCTTAAAGTTTCATGTAACCTATTTGGGGAAAGGAACCAAAGGAGATATGATTTACTAATATCCAGTTGCAAGATGTAGTCATTGTCAGTTCATGAAGCCCAAGCCCAGCTGTTGTTTTGTTTATATCAAGGGAATAAAGAGGTTGGTTCAGTTATTTGCTGCTTAAAGTTCTACCATGGATGGTATTCAACCAAACCACCCATCTGCCAATCATAAGCCCACTGCCCCCTTAACCATTTCAATCCAAACAAGGTTATTTTTATAGGAATTCTCTATTCTTCTTAGGGTTTATGGTTCCTAACATCTCTCTCTGGATGGCTAGTAAACATTCTAGTTTCTCTAAATTTTTCCTTGATACTGATCAAAATAATATTTGTTTCAACATTCAAGAGTCAGAGGAGATAAACCACTACATTTTTAATCAAATGGGTTTGGGTAATTTAAGTGTCTTGGAGTTTCATAAACTCAACCATGTTCAAAAAAATAGTGATGGTTGTGAAGATCAGTTGTGGTGAAAAGATATACTGACCAAATACAACTTTATGGTTTGGATATTTCATAATAATGGTATCTGCACTAATCATGAAGTGAAACAGGGAGGTGTCTATATGGCTTCAAGACTTCTTTTCTGTCAGAATCCAAAAATGAAATTAGTGGTTAAATTTCTCTTTGAAGGGGAGTGGGATCATTTTATTTGGTACCACCTCCGACACTACATTGGAATCACCATCATACTGGATACCATGGATGGTTTCCTTTGGGAATGTTTCTTAAATATAGAGGGATCACAATATGAAACCCAAGATCATTGCATGATATTCTCTGTAGGTTATTGGACCATCTGGGACACTCGTAAAACTACCTGGCACCATGATACTCAGTGATCATTTACTGGTTAGAAAGTGAAAATACTCTTCCTAATTTCTGATCTTTCCCTTCTATTATGTCTCTTCCCCTCCCCCAAATTGTACCTATCTTGGGCCAAAAATGAGAGAAGGGATATGGTGACAGCCCGAGTCCCACCTCCAGTAGGCCCCAAGTTGGTGACTAGTATCGAGGGTATAATAATAATACAATGGGAGGCCTTACCCTATAAAAACATGAAAAAGAGGGAGATAAAATGGATACACTAGAAACACCTTATCAAACATATATATAAATATATCTCAAGTGAAAACATGTAATTTAATACAGTACTATAATAACTGAAGCTGATAAGTGACTCCATTGGAGTATTCTTATGCTCCAATGACAACATGAGGAGGGGCATGTCATCCTCGGAGGCTCGCATCTGTGTAGAGCTCGACATCTCATGTTCGATCCCGGAGAAGTTGGACCTTCAGGTTAAGGATTCTATCTCCTGGGAGAAAGATCTGGTTTACCCCGTCTTTCCTAGGTTCTTCCCGCACTACCTCCTCCAAGGGAACTCCGCTCAGGTTTGTCATCACCATGGCCCTAAGGGGCGAGGAGGCATACCAAGGAAGGTGTCAAGGAGGGGTGGTGTTCGACCTCCTCCTACGGAAAATGTGGAGAAGCATCCGCAGGTGTTGATGGATCCTGTTTCCTCCTCTACGGCCTCAGGGATCCCCTCTAGGGTGCCTCCGGAGCCTGCGGTGCAGGTCCTTCCTAAAGATTCCTTGGATATCTCACTATTAATTCCAAGGAGTATTTGTGACCTCCAGGTCCCCACCTACCATCTTTCTCCTATCAGGCTCGCCCAGCCCACGGCAACAGGAGGTCAGTTTTTTGTTAAGTTCCTGGGGCTCGAGTTCTAGCTTCCAGTTGTAGATGTGGTGTTGAAGAGTCGATTAGGGGTGGACCAATGGGTCTTGGAATTGCTCCCACAAGTCTCAAGAGATGAGCCTAGGGTGACCTCTCCCCCTCCCTTGGCTATAATGGGCCAGCCCTCCTGGTTTTATCCCGAGGGGTCTCCCACCTGTGTTGGGGATGCCAGTGAAGGCAGGTCTCGGATAGCAGCCCGAGCAAGGAGGAAGCGAAGCTTGAGCATGCTAGGTAGTCCCTCTTCCCCCTCTGAGTGGACACCCAATGGGACTGGGGTCTGTACTAGATCTAATGGAAAGTTACATCAAGGGGTGGCATCCTCCCTTGTTTCGAAGGCTAAGGTCTCTGGAGCCAGCACCAGGGTGCTCACCTTTTAAATGATTCCCTTGTTAATTTGGAATGACAGGGGGCTTGGTGCCCGGGTGAAATCAGATTTTCTTGCCTATGAATCTTCCAGTCACAAGGTGGATGTGGTGGTTGTTCTTGAGCACAAACAACAACCTACCGGAATTGGAGATTACACTAGAAAGCTACGAATGCATGGCTGCATGCAGGATAAATCGGTTAATAGGTACATCTGGGTTTTTTTGCATAAAAGATACTCGGTGAGCTTGGTTCAAGCTGAGGATCAGTTCATTACCGTTAAGGTAATCATTGGGCTGGTCTCCTTCTTTGCTTCTTTTGTTTATGGAATCTATGATATGAACACCCAGGAGTCCATGTGGAGGCAGTTAAGTATCTTTGACCCCGGTGTTGAACCGTGGATTGTTGGAGGTGATTTTAATGTGGTGGGTGAGCTAGATGAAAGGAAGGGTAGAGGTCCTTTTCCCAGGAAATCCAGTCTAGAATTTGTGCGTTTCATGGCAGCGAAAGGTATCTCAGACCTTGGCTTTGTGGGTGATCAATTTACATGGTGTAATAATCAGCAAGGACCACTCCATTCATGGGGTAGGATGGATCGGTGCCTGGCCAATACCCAAGCTTTATCAAGCTTCTCCAGGACAAAGGTAACTCACCTCGTTTGGGGTCTGTCGGATCATTCCTCCCTCTTAGTCTCTCTGTTTTCATCGCACAGGCTGTAGGCACCGTATAGATTCTCACAGTACTGGGTGGACTCTCTGGGCTATCAAGACTTGTTCAGATCAGTGTGGGGTGTTCCTGGTCAAGGCAAGCCGTGGATCATTCTTCATGGTAAATTACGGAAGCTTCGGCCGCTGATACAGGAGTGTTCTAGCGATATGGAACCCCCTGAGGATGAATTAAGAGGCGTTATGCAGTGTATCGAAAGTATGGAAAGAAGTCTGGAGCAACAGTGGGATGAGGGGGTCTACGAGGAGCTTTCGGTGAAGAAGGGTATAATGGCTGACTTACTTCTCATGAAGGAGCGTCTGGCTAGAGAGAAGGCCAGAATCAAATGGCTTAAAGTAGGAGATAGGAACTTGGCATTATTTCATGTGTTTTTTATAGAGAGTAAATGGCAGTTTAGGCCTAATATACAGTTGGAAGATGGCTCCTTTACGGACGATAGATACATTGTGGGCAGTTTGGCCAGCTCCTTCTTTCGGGATCTTTTGGCTGGCCCTCAGTCGAACTGGCCCTCTAGTTATCCATCGAATCTCACAGACATTTTCGATGTTATTCCTAAATTGGTTTTTGAGCAGATCAATAACAGCCTGGGTGCTGTGCCTGACGAGGGGGAGATTAAGAAGGCGCTCTGGCTCTTGGCTTCGGAGAGCGCCCCCGGCCCAGATGGTTTCCCCGCTTCTTTCTACAGGGGATCTTGGGAGATGGTGAAAGCGTCCCTGATTGCAGCCATATAGGATTTCTTTCACGGGAGTAGTTTTCCTAGGGTGTCCTGCACCACCACTCTTTTTCTCATACCCAAGACGAAGGCCCCTTCCTCAATCTCGCAGTATCGACTGATAAGTATGTGTAATTTCCCCTATAAGGTCCTAGCGAGCCTTATAAACTCAAGACTAGTCTCCCATCTTCCTCAATGGATCTCTCCCGAACACCACGGTTTCGTCAAGGGTCGCTCTATTTAGGAGGCGGTTGCCTTCGCGCAGGAGTTGGTTAACGACATCAACTTCAAAACTCGTGGTTCAAATATGGTCATTAAACTCGATATGAACAAGGATTATGACTGAGTCGAATGGAGCTTTATTAACAAATTCTTGGCATGCTTGGGCCTCAACTCCTGGAACGTGGATATCCTCTTCCGTTGCTTCAGCGCTGCGTGGTTTTCGGTTTCATTTATGGGAAAATCATATGGTTTCTTCAAGTCTACCCAGGGCCTTAGGCAAGGGGACCCAATATCACCTACGCTATTCATCCTCACTCAGGATGTGTTGAGCCGGATCCTCTGAAGGAGTATCAATAACGGCGGAATTCTCCCATACCGGTGTCGGTTGAAGGCTCCAGCTATCTCCCATCTAATGTTTTACGATGATACCATCCTCTTTTTGAATGGGAAAAGTAGATCCCTACAGTGTTTAAGCAAGGTGCTAGACGAATACTTCAGATGGAGTGGGCAAAGCATCAACACAGGTAAGAGCGAGTTATTCATCTCCAACAGGTGTGTGCTTGAGAGGGTGGAGTTAGTCAGCAGGTGTTTGGGCATTCAGAAGGGGTCTTTCCCTACGACTTATCTTGGTGTACCTCTTTCTTCAAGGAGACTTCAGATTTGGGACTTCGACACCCTCCTCTCTAGGATCACGGAGAGAGTGCTGAACTGGAAAAATAAATTATTATCTTTTGGAGGGAGGATCTCCCTGGTGAACAGCGTCTTAGTGGCTGCCCCCATCCACGGTCTATCCTCTAGAAAGGTTCCTAAGGGGGTGATCAGCTCCATCGATAGGATCCTCGCCTCCTTCATATGGGACCCGTATGCAGGAGGGAAGAGACACTGGGTATCCTGGAACAGAATGGAAAAACTAGTGGGCGAAGGGGGGATAAGTGTGCAGAACCTAAGTGATACCATTTGCTATATGCAAGCAAGGCTTGCATGGAGCGTGCTGGAACGACGTACTCTCTGGGGAAAAACCATGAACTCTCACTCGTCAGGGTGTCGTGGACTGGTGGATAGAGGTCGCTCTACCCTATGGTCGACCGTTGGGCCGATTTTTGAGACCCTTAGCCCTTTTGCGAAGTGGTTGGTTGGGAGAGGCGAACTCTCGTTCTAGCATTAGGACTGGGGGGCGGTGTGCTGGCATTTCCCGGATTCCCAGCCACGAATATCACATTCTGGGAAGCGAGTCTCTTCCCATCGTTCATCTCTGCGGTTCTAGATAACTGTCAGAGAGAGAGTTTCCAGTTTATTGTGATGAATTCCGAAGATGACAGATGTGTCTTCACAGCTTCTGCCTCGGGTCTATTCTCATCGAAGAGTTTCAGGGGTGTGGTGTATGGATCAGTGCAGGATGGGGGATGGGATGAGATTATTTGGGTGGAAAAAATCCTGACTAAATATAACTTTATAACATGGAGGCTCCGGAACATAGGGATTCCTAATTATGATAATATTCGCAGGCGCGGAATCCAAATGGCATCCAAATGCGTGTGTTGTTGTAGGGAGCATAGAGAGGAGAGCGTTACTCACATTTTCTTCAGCAGCGAATGGGCGAATGAGGTTTGGAACGCTCTAGGGGATTTTTCGGTGGTTTGTACTCCATATGGAGATATCCTTTCCTTCTTGTAGGAATGGTTTCATGGCACTGAGGGAGGCGGGGTGGAGAAGGTGGCCCACTCGGTGTTGGTGTATTTGGCTGGCACGAAACAAGATGAAGAATGAGGGAGGGACAGTGACTGCCCGTGTTATTATTTTCTGGGAAAAAACCTCATGTTGGATTAGAATAAGGTAGTAAAATCTTGGAAAGAGGCTCCCTCGCTCCACCGTTTTCAGTCCAAGACGAATGTGGCTTCCAGTAGAAGGTTTGGAAATTGGGTTAGCTGGTGCAAACCTTCGGGTGGCTTGAAACTTAATACGGATGGTTCTTGTATTCAAGGGTACATTCGCGGTGGAGGAGTGGTACGGGATACTTTTGGGTCTGTTTATTTAGCTTTCTAGGCCAGGATGGGGCAGGGATCCTCTCTCCAAGCGGAGGCTATGGCTATGTTCACCTACCTCACCTTGTGTAGGCAGCATGGGCTGGGCATCTCTAAAGTTGAAACAGACTCCTTGGTTTTCCATGATTCCTTGAAAGGGTGTGGGGTCACACCTTGGTCAATTTTCTATAATATCAGGAAATGAAAAAGTATGCTCAATACTACCATTAGTGTTCGACATACCTGGAGGGAGGGGAACAAGGTGGCGGACTACCTATCTTGAGTGGCATACACTGTCACGGAGGATATGTATCTTCATACGGTGGGCAGTATTAAATCCATGGGGATTGATTTCATTAAAGGGGATTCCCTCGGGTTACACTACTTCAGACCTCCGTAGGATTTCCTTCGGGGGGGATCTTTTTGGCCTCCTTCTTTTTGTACTTTTTTTGGTTCTCCTTTTTCAATAAAATTACAAAAACAATATTGGATGAAATGGTTAATTAAACTATGTGGGAATACAACTACATGGGCCTTTTGGCTATGTGGGCCTTTTGGCTACATGGTGATTCTCAGCTACGTGAAATTGCCTACATGGAGATTTTCACTAGTTTCATAAAAACAGCCATGTGTGTCTTCCAATGGTGAAAATCAAGGGACTTAAAAGGCTGAATTGTTAATGATAATTATATCCTTGATTTTATGACTTTTTCAAGGCCTTATATGCATCCTTTCACATGTATTTTAATGAAATACCTGATAGTTATAATTAATTCTATTACGATCTGGAAAATCTGATCATCCCATATTTTTGACTAAAAAATGAAGGTCCTTCCCTTTATTATTTCTTGGTTTCATTCTATCAAGACTAGATTTTCTATAACCCTTCCCTTAGAGTTGTGTAACCCTTCTTCCAATGGATTTAGTTCTCCAGTGGTGAGCCCATCTTGCACGCACCCCCTGTTTTGTTGCAGCAAGTTGTGTGGAGTTTCTTTCTTCCAGGTAGGGGATTCATTGCTTCTCCTATTTATTTAGGTGGAATCATAAATTTGACATGATTTATACCTTTAGATGAAACTAAAATTAACCTAATAATGATTTTACTGGATTAATATAGAATGTCTTGTAGCGATCGCGTGTTGATGTGCTTTATACTGCGATGGTGGTTTGCAACTTGATTTACTAGATAGTGTGATATCTATGTTATGATTGTTAGCATGTCTTATTATTATATGTACTAGAATTTTTTTTGATGAAAATTGATAAATAATGTAAAATATTAATTATTTAATTAATTGGATTAATAGTTAAATAAGAGGAATGTTTGAATTTTATGTTTCTTGTAATTTGATAATGATCAAATTGATGCAATGTGTATGTGTAATAAAATGTGTTCTTCCATGATAATGGAATTGATAAAGAACGTGAAGCATGAAAATGCTTATTGAGAATGTCGATAACAAAAAAAGGCATGTTAAATGATAATGGTGCTTTTTTCTATTTGATGGAACTAGTTTAAATGATATAGAGCATGTTTATCTTTTAATAGCTTGTTATAGCTTGATGCCTTAGGTTGCCCGTAGTTGGAACCTGTGAATAATGAATTGGTTAATTAATGAAGTAATAAAAACCAACTATTTGATACATACATTTTCTTGGGCCTGAGTTGCCTCTCTACTTGATAATTTCAAGTTCCTTGCATTTGGATTCATGGGATATTGTTTATTTTTGAAGGTTGTATACCTTGTTTTAGGGCCTAGATTTCCCTATTGGGTGTTCTTGTTTATTTAATACTAATTTTGTGATGTGATCCAAATGTGAACATAAATATGTGATATTATATGGGTTAGGGAGGCTTGGATGTGATGTGAGCCTAAGATTCTTGATCCTAATATGGCAGATGTGATAGGGGCGGGGAGGCTCGGATAATGTGGCAGCAGTTGACACATATTATGATGTCTCGACCCAAAATCCACTAAAAGCGGCCCTGAGTTGGTGGGTCACATGGCCACAAGAAAAACTCCGCATATGTCAAATGATGTTGACTAGCAGTGAGGGTCTATGGTGGAATAGTGGGGAGACTATACCCCCATAATAAAAGTGTAACACAATGGTATAATCATATCAAACAATAGATGAAACATATCAAATAATTGAACTACTAAATAATAAACATCCATCATATAAATAACCACGTAATCTCATCCAATAGTGTCATATACAAATTATGATCCTAGAATGCTATACAAAAGCCTGGAAATACATGGTAATAGGAATCCAGTACAATACATGTATCAAAAGAATAAAAAATACCAAAAGAAACTATCCCCATATAGCATCATGAGCCATAGAATGGTCATGTTCTCCCCTACTCCTATGTCACAATCAATCAAGCATCTCCAAGAAGGTGTTTTCCCCTATCCATACTTGCATCCATGAGTCTATCCAAGTACCCAACTACGGTCCAAATAAGGTGTGAGATAACACTTAGTAGGCCACCGCTAATGGTGTCTATAACAAGTTCATTCTATGCATATAATCTGAAGTAGTGTGTAGATATAACATATGTACAAGTAATGATAATAGAATCAATATTATCCAGTTTATCGAGACTCGTTATGGTTAAGAGATTAAATAATAAGGGGTATCGATAAAGCATGTCAAGCAATGTCAACAGCCTATGCCATGTAATCATGTATCAGGCCTACATGGGCTAGGGTCCAAGGAGAGGAAATGTTCAAGGAAACCGAGTAATCTATGTAAATCAAGTAAACAGGTTACAAGGAGTTGAAATGTCTAAGGCATCCTAATGGGTCAGATCTAATGAGTATAATTCTACAAGGCATCCTAATAATCCGATTAATATGGATCCAAGGAGTAGAAATTTCAAAGGCTTCCAAATAATCTAAGTTAACCATATCCAAGGAGTAGAAATATCCAAGGCATCCAAGCAAGCTAATTTAATCAAGTAAACCAGATACAAGGATTAGAAATTTTCAAGGCATTCTAATAAGTTAGGTGCATCGGATCCAAGGAGTAGAAATGTACAAGTCATCCCAGTAATCTAGATCCTTGGAGTAGAAATTTCTAATGCATCCAAGTGGATCATTGGTTCCATACCACAAACCCTCCATTAACATCATAACCAATTCATGAAGCACTTTATTAACCATTTCACTAATCATTTCATTAATCCATTCATAAACATATACATGCCATGGGATCATCCATTTGATACCTTTTATATATAAATGACTTGGTGATAAAAGGTTCTTACAACCTTTAACAATTCACTTTATTACCATATTCAATTATCAATTATACAAGAGAGCTCATCTCACCCCAAGGGATAAATAATATGGATAAAAAAGAAGAACCCACCCCCTGGGCGGTTTGGGTTTAGGTCGATAACCTCAAACCTTATTTCAAGGCATCATGACATGTCTTAAACATGAATTTAACATTTAACTCGTGGTTTAATTAATTTATGAAGCAACAATTGGAAATTCTGACATGCAGCATGACAACAATAGGGCATAAAACCACCATACATGAGGGAAAAGGTGTAGAACACCTACCTTAGGCCTGTCGAATAACACTCTTACAGCCTCGACCTATGATTCATCCTGAATCAAAAGAAAAAGGAAGAATATACAAAAACCCTAGAAATAGGGGATTTTAGCTTGCACCAAAATAGTTTCGCCGATAGAAAGATAAATGAAGAAATGGGTATAAGGAAGAAATAACTCGCTGGTGGCTCTCCAATGAGATAAATGGCTCTTGATTCAGAAACTAAATGAATAAACGATATCAAATCAAATGGAAGAAGAGGGGGGAGCTTCCTAACATGGGATGTAGCTTTTGGAGAAGAGGAAAAGAAAGAAGGGTAATCCCTTCTAAAGAAATATGGTCAAAAGGGTAAAAACACCTATGTTTTAAAGGGTGCGTGATTTGGATGTACGGTTGGACAAAACATGCACAAACTATGCACCATCCACTGTACAAGTGTAGTGGCCCACACATTTGGGGAGCATGGTTTATCTAACCATGCTCTACCCATGAATCCCCCATTTTTCAGGGTGCATGCTCTACATGGCCTACAGTTCATGGTTAGAAAAACTGGGTGCAGCCTGTGTGCACCCCTCTAATGGATCCATGAAGCACCCCGCACAATTTTTCCAAACCATGTGGCCTATTGTGCATGGTTTGGTCAAATCATGAACCTTACCCTTTCCTTCATAACTCAGATCTCTGGGCTTTGAACAAGCCCCAAAAACTCATGATTCCTTCCTTATGTGATTTGGAACATAAGGATAAAAAGAGGGTTCAAACTGAAATTCAATAGATTTGTACCTCATATAAAAACCTAGTATCTTACAATATTCCCCCCTTAAATAAATTCATCCCTTAATTTCCCTTCCAAGGGTGGAAAAAATCGACTGAGAATAACTCTAGCCACTGTGAACATATGATGGCCTCCCATTTCCATGTCTCATCATGTACATGCTTGTGTTTCCATAACACCCATTCTAGAGGAACTGACTAGCCTTGGAGAATCTTCATGCCTTGATCAATAATACGGATAGGATTCCCCTCAAAGGATGCATATACCTCCTACTCAACCTCGTTAGGCTGAAGAATATAAAACAGATCAGAATGATATCAGTGAAGATGAGATATATGGAAGACGTCGCGCATGACCCAGTACCTCTGAGGTAGCTGCAACTGATATACTACTAGCTTTACTCTCTCTAGAATCTTAAAGGTCCCAATATAATGAGAAGATAACTTCCCTTGTTTCTGAATCCTTATATTCACCAGTCTATGCGATACTCGCAAGAAAACCTGAATCCCCACCTCAAAATCTAGTGGTCAACGATGATGATAAACATATTACTTCTGTCTAGAATGAGCTATTAACATCACTTCCTAATAAGTTAAACCTTCTCATGAGTATCTAGAATGAGACAAGGACCGAATAGTGCTTCCTCTCCTTCCTATAACTAGAATAGGGTGAATGGAATGGGATACTGTATATGGCCTCACAAGGAGCCATCTGTATGGTTATATGTAAGCTATTATGATAAGAGAACTATGTGAGTGGTATGTATTTCTCCCAAAAACCTCATTAAACAAGAATAAATTCTTAGAGAATGTCCTAAAAAACCTATATCGTATACTCGGATTGACTATTGATCTATTGGTGATAGGCTATACTCAGTAGTACTTGTGAACCAAGTGACCTCTGAAACCCATGTCAAAATCATGATGTGGAACGAGCACCTCTGTCTGATATGATAAAATGTGGAACCCCATGGAGGTGTATGATCTTTAAAATGTAGATTCTCCTAGCCTAATCTGCTGATAAGGTCTCCTGAATAGACCATAAATAGGTGACCTTTATCCACATGACTATGATCACCCATTTGACATCACTTCTCGGAGGTGATCTAGGAAGTAACGTCATGAAATACATGGTGAAGTTGTCCCATTTCTACTTGGGAATAGGTAATGGGTGTAAAATCCCCACTGATTGATGGTGATTCTCTTTCACCTGCTGATAGGTGGAACACAAAGTAACAAACCTAGCTATATCCTACTTCATCCTCGACCACTAGTATTGACGGTGTAATTCATGATACATCTTGGTAATACCGGGATTCACAACCCATATTGAGGCATGATACTTTCTCATTAACTCCTCTTGGATGTCTGTAGGAACCCAGATGATTCCATGAATGTGCATGATCTCATTCTCATTAATGACCCAACCAGGAGACATGTCATCTCTTGTAACACTCTCTTATAGGACCAAGCCCTTGGAATATGATAATTGCCTCAACTTCACTCTCTCCATAAGTGAAGAGTTTGTTGATAACGATGAAAGTACAGACTTTTTTTGATAGTCCTAAACCTCTAAATGCATCTCAAAAAACAAGTTCATAAGCTTTCACTCTCTATTGGACTTTTGAAACTCTTGTGTATATGTTTCTTTCTCAGAGCATCGACAACTTAATTTCCATTTACGAGCATATAGACAAGATCGAATTCAAAATATTGTAATTATTCAACCCACCTTTGTTTCCAATGATTCAATTAATGCTATGTAAAGATATACTTGAGGAATTTGTGGTCTGTATACAGCATTAAATTGTCTACCAGTAAATAATGCCTCTAATGAAGCTAGGCATGAAGAATATAGGCTAACTCGAGATCGTTCATCGGGTAGTTACTCTCATGTGGCCTCAACTTATGAGACTCCTACACCATGACTCACTCCTCCTGCATCATATCTACTCCTAGACTGAAACTTGATGCATTACAATACATTGTATAGCTTCTATCTGACTCTAGAAGAATCAATATTAGAGCTAAATTCAATCTCCCTTTCAACCCCTAAAATGTTTTCTCATAGATTTATGACCATATAAACTTGATATAATTCTTATTAAAGCTCATAATAGGTTCTTCTAATCATGATAAGTTTTATATGAAGCACATGTAATTTCCATCTATCAAAAAGAAACTCCATATGTCAAATACATTATTGGGATGCATCCAGGAAACTATATGTCTCACCTTCTCTGGGTTGACAGTTACTTCCATCTCTGAGATAATATGACCCTAGAAGTAAATTTTATCCATCCATAAGTATTAATTTTCGAGCTTAGCATATAATGGTTGCTCTCTCAGTGCATCCAATACGATCTCAAGATGTTTGGCATGGTCGTTTCAAGTTTGATAATACACCAAGATGTCATACATGATTACCACCAAAATAAATCCAGATATGGATTGAAAACACAGTTCATTAGTACCATGAAAACTTCTGGTTAATTTGTGAGACCGAAAGACATGAAAAAATACTCATACAAGTCATATCTACTACAAAATTCTATATGTGGTACATGTGATGGTCTAACACGCACCTGATGATAACCCAGTCTCATATCAATCTTTGAGAAAACACTAGATCTAAGGAACATGGTTGTAGATATCATCTATTCAAGATAAAGGATATCAATTCTTAACCATCAAATGGTTCAATTTTCAGTAATCCACACATAAATAAAGAGTTCCATAAGATTTATTATAAAAAAAGGACCATGGAACCCCACAAAGAAGTATTGGGTCATATAAACCTCTTTTTCTTAGAGTCTTCTGACTACCTCTTGAGCTCCTGAAACTCAATAATAGCCATCTTATAAGGAGTAATGGATACCATTGAAACTCATGGAACTAGATTGATGGAAAAATCTACCTATATCTTAGGTGTTAGTCTAAAACATTCATCCAAGAAAATGTCCCTGAAATGATCAAACACTGGAGGTAAGACCACCTGATGTGTTTCCTATTCATCCAGATATAAGCTAACAATCTAGGTTGCCATCCCGCCTAGCCCACAATACTCAAGTACATATTGGATCATCTAGACATCTCATTCACCATTGTGAATAAAACCCCCACCCTATTGTGATGTGGAAGTCACACTTCAGTGATAGTATTCAATGTACACATGATAGGGAACCAACCATTCCATATCAAGAATGATTTAAAAACCTATCATCTCAAGGAAAAATAGGTCCCACACGAAGAGACACCCACCAACCTTAAGGGGTCACTCCATGAAATATTTTACACCCTCTGATCGAATCCCCAACAAAGTATCGAGTGTCATCATGCCATAGAAAAACTGAACATTGAGCTCATGGATCTCCACAATAGACACATATATGAAGGAATGATAATCAATTGTATAAATAAGAGAAGATACTAACATAGAGGATAGCAGAATAGTACCTCTCATAATAGAATGCATGGAACTTACTCCTTAGGTATTGGATTCACTATATACATATAGACTGAACTGAGACCCTGAGATATAGGCTGACTACCTTGAGAAGTCCTTCTCTGCTGGTGTTTTAAGTATGGTGTTTGGATTCCTTGTCCACGACCCCAACCTTGGCATAAATGTCCAACCATACTCTATCTACCTACCTGATGAGAAGTTCTTGACCCTTCTCCTGAATGTGGAGTTGGTGTAGACCCTCTCTGACTAACTGTTGTATGAAAGGTCTTGCAAAAGTTATTTATATGGACCATCCTACCACAAGATCAGCACTTGAATGGGTCTCTATAAAACCGGATAATCATGTGTTCCTTCCTCCCACACTAGTGACATAGAATATAACTACCAACACCCTTTCTCTAACTGGTATTCCCCTCATGAGATACCTCAAAACTTCAATTCCTTCCACCTAACACTAAGCCACTTAGTTGAGAGGCTGATCTACTCTACTTTGCGCTCCAATATTCCCTCAAGTTATGCTCAGTAATAAGCACCTGATTTAATATTTATATTATGTTATTAAGTCAATAAAACATTCACCTGTTATCGGATTCCATACCAGAGACCATCCTTGAATCCCCTAGATTTTGATAACTCATCACCAAACAGAGTATGTGAGAAATGATGGAGCTCTATAAAATGAGCAGAATAGTCCATGACTAATAAGTTGTTGTTCTCCATGTGCATAAAATCTTTAGCTCTATCAAATTTAAATGTATTGGGATAAAAATAATCATAAAAGGCTATCTAGAAACCCCTCCAATCCATATCCCTTTTATGATCCATCCGAGTAATTGCATCTCACCATCTCTTGGAAGAATCTCTAAGCATATACGTGGTGAGCTTCACTCTCCTCTCAGGGTGTGTCTCGAGATGTTTGAAAATCGATAGAATGGCCTCCTTCCCGGACACTACAACCTATTGTCCTCTATCCCCTGAAAACATGGGAGAATATCACTACTGAAACTCATGTTTCTACTATACCATAGTCGGGGTAGGTCACAGGGATCCTTGAACAGTATCCATGAAACATAGGAATCCCTATCAAAATTGGGCCTTATCACCCATATCCATTATAACAGGTGGTTCCAAAAGTGGAACTACTAGAGGTTATATGGGTGGCCCAGGGACCACCACCTTTAGATCATGGCCATCACCACCCTCCTGGCACACAACTGGAGGCTTTCGCGGTGTCATATCTCTACAAATTCCAATTGCACACCTCATACAAGATTTTATAACCTTAAGATTGTAGATATATGAAGAGAATGGGTACAAGAATTCCAAAACATGAGTCAAACCCCACTACCTGCTCCTAAATCTAGGTCTGGACAACATAAAAATCAAAATAACGCACAAGATAATTCATATATCCTACTACTAAGGTCTATTCAGGGTCACATTATCTACTATTAGTTAGGGGTTCGGGTATACAGAGTGTTAACTTCAAGTTATAAAGGAAACACTCTTTTAATTTTCAATTGGAACCTCTGTTTAACGACAATATTTTCATTTCAAAATTCAATTTCTTTTTAATTTCATTCCCATTTATATAAAAATTATTTTAAGTGGTTGAATTATATAGACTTCCATTTCCAATTTATAAGGTCACATACACCTTATAGATAGAAATATGGTGTCAATTTAATCCCAACAATAACACATTCCATCCCACGCAACTAATCCTCCATGGATCAACATTTTATAATTAAATTTTTATGTTTTCTGCAACAATCTATGCAAGAGAACACTGTTAGGTTGATGAAGGAACTTTTAGTAATCAATTATGTTTCTCATTTCCCTAAAATAATGTTAGTCAAATCATAGGTATATCAATCAAGACACATATAACATATACCATGTAGTTAGGAAATGCATCCTACATGGCATGACACAATGCGTGACATATCAGTCCTATAAGGTGCCTAAAATGATGCCTAAAATGATGCATGATCAATGGTCCCTTTCTATACCAGTCCAATGACAAAATGTAACCAACATCAGAATAATAATAAATTCACATATCATGTGTTTCACCCAATAGTGGAATCAAATCATCAGTAACAATCATAAACAAAAACATCATATCTTATCCTAGCTAATTTGGATTTTTTCGGTATGTGGGTTAGCTACTTCCAGACACAGCTCATTACTAAATTCCTAACACTTCTTATTTTTCCTTCTACCTTCCCAAAATGGTAAATCAAAAAAAAATAAGTCCTCTAATTCTAGTATATGATATATCAACTCAGAATTCACTGAATGGTTCCCTGATCTGATGGGTCATATGGCTTCAAGCATGCCTCCCTGTGAGCTAGAGGCTACTGACTAGTAGTGAGGGACCATGGTAGAATAGTGGGGAGACTATACCCCCATAATCATAGTGTAGCATTGTGGTATAATCATATCAAAAAATAATGTAATTAGATCAAATAAATGAACAAATAAAGAATAAACATCCATCAGATAAATAACCAAGTAATCTCATCCAAAAATTTCATATACAAATGATGACCATGGAATGATATACAATAGGCATAAAATGCATGGAAACATGCATACAGTACAATACATGTATCAAAAGTACAAAAATACCAAAAGAGACTATCCCCATATAGAATTACAAGCCATAGCCTGGTCCTGTGCTCCCCTGCTCCTATGACATAATGAATCAAGAATCAGAAAGTGATTTATTTCCCATATCTATACCCGTATTCATGAGTATTTCAAGGTACCCAATAGTATCCCAAATAGGGTATGAGATGACACTCAGTAGGCCACCACCAACGGTGTCTATAACAAGTAAAATTTGTGTGTAGAAGCTGAAGAAGTGTATAGATATAATAGGTGTATAAGTAATGATAATAAAAGCAATATTTTCCATTCTATCAAGACTCATTGTGATCAAGAAACCAAATCATTAGGGATATCTATAAATCATGTCAAGAAACACCAACATCCTACACCATGTAATCATGTATCAGGCGAACATGGTCCAGGGTTTAAGGAGTAGAAATTTCCAAGGTAGCCGATTAAGCTACATAAATCAAGTAAACAGTATCCAAGGAGTATAAATGTCCAAGGCATCATAATGGGTCAGATCCAAGGATTAGAAATGTCCAAGGCATTTTAGTAAGCTGGTTAAACTGGATCCAAGGAGTATAAATGTATAAGGAATCCAAATAAGCTAAGTGAACCAGATACAAGGAGTATAAATTTCCTAGTCATCCAAGAGAGCTAGTTAAATCAAGTAAATTATACCCAGGGAGTATAAATGTGCAAGGCATACAAATAAGTCAATTGCATTAGATCTAAGGAGTATAAATGTCTAAGACATCCAAGAGGATCATCGGTGCCATACCAAGAACCCTCCATTAACACCATAACCAATTCATGAACCGCTTCATTAACCTTTTCACTAATTATTTCACTAATCCCTTCATAAACATTTATAATCCGGGAGATCATCCATTTTATACCTTTAATATACAAATGATAAGGTTCTAAAAGTTTTTTACAACCTTTAACAATTCACTTTATTACCATATTCAAGTCTCAATTATACAAGTGAGCTCATCACTCCCCAAGGGTGGAATAATCATGATAAAAAGGAAGAACCCATCCCATGGGTAGTCTAGGTTGAGGTTGAAAACCTACAACCTTATTAAAATGCACAACGAGATGTCTTAAAACAAAATCCAACATTTAACTCGAGGTTTAATTAATTTAGGAAGCAATGCCTGGAAATTTCGGCATGTGGTACAATGGAAATAGGGTATGAAACCCCCATACATGATGGAAAAGGTATATACCACCTACCTTAATCTTGTAGAAGAAAACTCATCTAGCCTCAGCCTCTGATTCAACCTGGATTGGATGAAAATAAAATAATGGAGTAAAAACTAGTAAATATAGTATATTAGCTTACACCAAAATAACATCTTCGATAGAAAGAAAAATGATGAAAGGAGCCTATGGAATGAAGAACTCATCGGTGGATATCCAAAGAGATGAACAGCTCTTGATTCAACAACCGGATGAAGAAACAATATCAAAGACTAAATACAAGGAGGGGAGAACTCCCTAACGTGGGAGGTGACTTCTAGTGAAGAGTAAAAGAAAGAGGGGCAATACCTTTTAAATAAATAAGGGAAAAGGTAAAAAACCCAAGTTTTAAAGGCTACACATTTTTCCACATGGTGGGCCAAATCATGCACCAACCATGTGCCATCCACTATCCAATAGTAGTGGCCTACATGGTTGGGGTGCACGGTTTTTCTAACCATACTCTACCCATGTATCCCCCTCCACCTAGGGTGCATACTATGTGTGGCCTTCAATGCACGGTTAGAAAAATGATTCACAACTTGTTCTCTCTCCTCTATGGAGACATGAAGCACCCCACACAACTTTTCCAAACTGTGGGGCCTCTTAAGCACATTTTGGTCAAACCATGCACCAGTCCCTTTCCTCCATAACTCATAGATCCGGTCTCTGAAAAAGTCTCATACACTCTCGATTCCTTCCTTAAGTTATTAGTCATGTATATAAGGATAAAAAAGAGGATTCAAACTAAAATTCAAAATATATATACCTCATATAAGAACCTAATATCTTACACCTTTGATGGTGAGATGCATCGGGATATGCATGTGGGTGTCAGGATTGGAACCATAGATGATGGAATGGGTGGAATGTGGTATTAATCATTGATGTGATAAATTTGGATGTTTCCTTGAGATGAATCTACTTAATGGTCGATGACCTGGTTTCTTATTTTATCTTTATTCCTTTACCCACTACTTGAGGTAGCTGGATGTTCTTGGTTTCATTTTTCCTATTGGTGGTAGATGAGGTTAGTTCTCCCAAAGTACATGAATTATGGAATGATGTTAATAATGAATAATTTATTCTTAACCCATGGGTTTTGTGTAGATGTAATTAAAATTCTAGAAAGATGCTGATCTAGAGAAACCATTGACTTAGTTTGGATTACTCCTGGAGGTCACGGACTGGGCTTGATGGTTAAAGTAATGAAATTTAGAATAATATTGGTGGTTAATTAATGGATAATTAATTAATTAAGGTGAATTGAATTTTATTATTAAAATAAGCAATTAATGTAGATCTTAAAATTCTTGTGTGCCAATAGGATATCAAGTTCCTAGCTATGACAGCTGAATATCCAAGAGACGATAGTTGAAATTGAGCTTAGGACTAGGTTATGCCCATAGTGTACTTGTAAGATATATTATATCTTGTATATTCTATGACTTTATACACTGTCCCATCTATATCAGTTAGGGTGATTGACGCCTAGTGGACTCTATGATGTTGTTTTCCCTAACATCTCAGTGAGAGGATAGATGGCTGACTACCCGCTATGGATCTGCTCTCTTATCTTGGTAGTTACTTGTGCTAGTATACATGATTGTTAGTTTTCCCCATATATATGTGTAGAGGGATTTAATGGTTTTCAATTATTTAAAAAATGTATATCTAGCTATAGTATCCAAATGATTATCATAGGTATGATGTGTATAGGTTGTGATGGCTTGAGGTACTCATTCGATGTATGGGTTGTAATGGATTGAGGTATAATACTTGATATATGATACACATCATACAGGTTTTGTTGGATCCTGAAATATACTTGGTTACTATATATGTATATGTGGATGGGGTGATTTTATGATGTGATGATGTGATGGACGAGGTGCATGTTGTTATGACTTTCCCAGATGTCTTCGAGCTGACTTATTTTGGAGTGATATGGCTCAGGACGTTCGACATTGGGGAAGAGCTGAAAACCAGTGGGGAAGTGGGAGAAAGCTAACCTTGATGTTTCATTATTATATTATATTATCTCTTGTATGTGATACTTGGTGATAATTATCCCTGGTGAGGTTGGGAACTTAGTATACCTATTTAGGTTATGAGTTAGGTTCACTAATGTTCACTTTGCTTAAGCATGCTTTCTTTATCTTTTTCACAAGAGTCTCCTATGAAGATCCTATTGAGTATACTATTAAGCTCACCTTATGTATATATATAAACTATTTTTAAGGTCATCCATATATGTTTGGATATCAGGCTACATATTACTAGCTTGTGGTTTTATAGGATCTATTTTCACTTCGTGGTGGTCACCATCATTACATTTTTGGTACCTATAGTTTCTTTTCAGTTGTTATAGTATTGTATGAGGTTTCGGTGAGATAATATTTTATTGAGAGGATGCTGGAAAAAATTAGATCTTCGTGAGAGAGGATTTGTTAGGATTCCTTGTGAAGCAGAGCAGTGATCCAGGGTTCCCAGTTGTTTGGACAGAAGAGTTTTCGGTCAGTTGGGGTAGTTCCCAGCCATCGTAATCTCATTTATTCAGGGTTAAAGGATCTCAAACCTATGAAAATGGATTAGATTCATATTTTCTTGTGGAGGATGGGGTCATTAGCTGATGAGAGTTCCCGACCTTTCTTTTTAGTCAGCATGCATCAAGTGTTTTGTTGTGATAGAAAAGTTGTGGCAGTAGCAATAGGGTGATCCATTTTGGGATTAGAAAAGAGGATATGTGGTATATAGAGTACAGTCTTGAGATTCCCCTAATCCTTAGATAGTAGTGAGTGACCATGGAGGAGGTCATTAGCAAGGTCAAATAGGTCATTGATCAGGTTAGGGTAAGCTTCATGTTTTAACGTTTCCAATGTCAAGTGAGACAGATGTCATTCGAGGTAAACTTTTCTTGTTTTCCACATAGGTGCATGATTTATTTGATTCAAGAGATACACACTCATTTATATCACCTACCCTCATCCATGATTTTGGACTTGAGGTAGATATACTTCTAGTTCCCTTGGAATTTACTATGCTAGTTGGAGGTTGAGATGACTTGTATGAAGTATGTAGAGACTGTGAGCTAGTGTTGGGGAAACACTTATCTTAGAGATACTTCCTATGTTTAAATATATATCCATATGGCATCATTAGCAGGATGTATTGGCTTTATTCATTATAGGATATTGTTGATTGATTTATAAAGCATGTCATGTTTTAGGATGCTAATAGAGATCCAATAGTGTTTGTTGGAAATCGAGACTCTCTGATGGGTCATAGGAGTGTTTAATCCTTGTATTATTTGATAGCTAAGGTGATTTTGAGCTCATCATAGGTTCAATAGTCAGTGTTTCTTAGGGATATGTAATAGTACCCTGATGTCTTTCCAGAGGAGGTTTTAGCATTACCCCCTCGATGGGAGATCAAGTTTTGGATCGATCTATAGCCAGGCGTGTCTCCTATCACGATATCTCTGTATACGATGGCACCATTTGAGATATGATAGTTGTGAGTATATCTCAATGATATTATGAAGTGATGGTTTTTTCAGTTGAGTGTGACACCCTAGGGTGCATCAGTTTTGTTTGTGAAGAAGGTTGGTCATAGTTTTAAACTTTTTATCAATTATCATTGCTTGAACCAAGTGACAGTGAAGAAACACTATCATTTTCTATAGATTGATGATTTATTCAATCAGCTTAAGGGAGCTATTTGGTTCTTGAAAATTTATTTTTAGTCAGGATACCATTAGATGTAGGTGAAGGTTTGATATATTCAAAATACTAACCTTTTTGTGATGTATTTCGTCATGAAAAATGCTCCATCCATGTTCATGGGGTTGATGAATGTAGTGTTAAGAGAGTTCCTGGATAATTTTGTGGTGGTTTTCATTGATGAAATCCTTGTGTACTCAATTTCAGAGGAGGAACATGCAAAGAATATGTGTGCCTTTTTGGGAGTTCTTCAACATGATCAGCTATTTAGGAATTTTTCGAAGTGTGAGTTTTGGGATTGTGAGGTTCGTTTGTTGGATCATATGGTATCTTAATAGGGAGTAATTGTGGATCCTTTAAAGATAGAGTTAGATGTTTCTTGGGAATCCCACAAGATAGGGGGATAGGTGAAAAGTTTCCCTAGTCCTATTGGCTATTACAGGTGGTTCGTAGACAATTTATGATAGGTTGTGACTCCTCTAATAGCCTCTACCCAGAAGTATTAGATGTTCTTTTGGACAACCCAGTGTTATTCAGCTTTCAAGTACCTAAAGGATAAGTTTTTTATGACTCAAAAACTTCTTTTACATTATATTATTTTTTATTTGAGGTTTTCTATGATACTTCACATCATGGATTTTTCTGTGTTTTGATGCATCATAGATCAGTTTTTTCTTATGGGTCTTGGAAGTTTTTTCCTCATGAGCATAACTATTTCACCCGTGATCTTGAGTTTGTGGCAGTTTTTTTTTCTTTTAATTTGAGGATAAATTACCTCATCGATGAGAATTTTTTGGTTTTTACCAACCATAAGAGCCTAAGGCATGTCTTCTCTCAGTGTTATTTGAACTTGTGTTTGTTTTGGTGGATAGAATTTATATTGTATTACAGCTTTGAGATTTCATATATACTAGGAAAGGAAAATGTTGTAGTAGATGAATTGAGTAGGAAGTCATGTAGTGATTCCATACATGAATCTATAGATTCCTAGAGAGTGATTGAAGAACTCTCATTGATGCATCTATACATGGGAGAGGTTGGAGGTAGAGGTTGTCTTTTACATGTGATAATGTAGTCATATTTAGTGAAATAGGTAGAGGAGTCCCAGTTGGGGGATTTTGAGGTGGAGTTTTAGAGAGACCGAGTTGTTTTTGGGGATTCCCCCAATGGTTGTTCTGAGGATGGACCACATTGGGTGTTGTTTCATGTAATACATTTCATCCCTTCGATGATGCATGAGATAGTTCTCCATGAGTTCCATAGCTCTCCTTTAGCGATACATCCCGACATGATAAAGAAGTACCGAGCCTCGAAAGTTCATTATTGGTGTCCTGGGTTAAAGTGCATAGTTACAGAGTTTGTTTCTCAATGTTTGGTCTTCTAGAAGGTGAAGGTCAAACACATATTCTTGGTGGTTTTCTCCAATCAATATTTGTTCCCTAGTGGAAGTGGGAATAAATATTGATGGACTTCATTATTGGTTTACCTGAGTTGAGGGAAGATATGATTCAAATGGGTGATAGTGGTTTGTTTAATGAAATTATCCCACTTTGATAATGATAAAGGAGTTGAGCACACTATATGTTTTTCTGAGGCAGTATCTGGAGGAGGAGGTGGGAATCCACATAGTCCCAAGGATGATTATCTTCAATCGATATCCTTGTTTTACCTACAGTGTTTGGAGAGGTCCACAACATTTTTTTGGCTCTAAATTATATCTTAGAACTTCTTTTCATCAACATATGGATGGTTAGACAGATTGGACCATCCAAACTCTTGAAGACATGTTGTGCTCTTGTGTCTTGGATTTTGGAGGTTCGTGGATGAGGCACCAATCATTGGCCAAGTTTTCTTACAATTATAGTTTCCACTCCACCATTGGTATGGTTCCATTTTAATCTTTGTACGGCTGACCTTTCCATTCTCCATTATGCTAGACTGGGGTCAAAGAGGTAGTAATTCTTAGGTCGGAACTTGTATATAAAATTAAAAAAATGGTATGGGTGATTCATGAGAGGGTTAATTCAGTGCAAGATCATCATAAATCCTATGTTGATCAACAGAGGAGGCCTCTAGAGTTTGAAATTATATATAATGTGTTCCTAAAGGTGACTCCCCATCATGGGAAGAAAAGGTATGCTCATGGAAGTAAGCTTTCTCCCCATTTTTTTGGAATTTCGAGGTGTTTGATCATGTTGGAGTTGTGGTATATCAGATAAAACTTCCCCCATAGATGATCCAGATACATGATGCTTTTCACGTGTAGTGACTCCATATTTATATTCATGAAGACTCTCATGTCATCGATTGGGACGAGATCAACATTGATAATCATGTGACCTTTGAGGAGTGTCCTGTGGAGATACAGGATAGCCATGAGAAGGTGTTGCACATGCATGTTATTCCCTTGGTTCATGTCTTGTGGAAACATGGTGGCGTGGAGGAGAGTACCTGAGAACGTGAGTAATAGATGAAAACTCAATATTCTGAGAAAATTTATGTTTAGCTCTTCACTTGTAACATTGTTGGTTTTGTGGATGTTGACCATTCTGGTTATGAGATGGTTCCCTCTTATTGCTTGTTGGTAACCTTGCTCTAGTTGAAAGGTATCTCCACTAGGAGAGTGTTTAGGAACTAATTGTTGTTGTTGTGTTGTTTTTAGATGTTCCTATAATGAGGTGGTTGAGTTCCTATGATGGATACATCCTTGAGAGGTATCTCACAGGGTGACTATTTGGATGACCCCCTTTTCATTTTCTATCTATGTATGGTTTTAGATTCTCGATGATGAGAATGTTTTGAGGTATCTAATGTAAGGGCCCAGATATGTCTAGTCTCACCATTTGTGTGTTTCTAAAGCTCGTGGTGCTTGAAGGAGACCTAGAGAAAGTCTAGAGGTGTTTGGATGATAAAATATGGGAGTAGGAAGAGTTTCATTTCGTGAAGGTGTGGTTCATGTCTTTAGCGAGAGCCCGACTCATGACCAGTCAAATCAGCTACATGGATACATCATCTATGTGAAATTAGGTATGATAAAGGATCAGATACATGGATTAATCAACTACATGCTTGTATGGTCTACGTGGAGCCATAGATTCATGGATGGATCGACTATGTGATAGATCAACTATGTGTGTGGATCAGGTACGTCAATCGGCTACGTGGCTGGATTGGCTCTGTGAGGATCAGCTACATGATGATCGACCACATGAATCAATTACGTGGGGAATTCAACTATGTGGGAAATTCATATATGTGGGGCATATGGATACATGGGGAATTTGGCTATGTGGAGAATTTGTCTACATGGGGAAACATATAAATGGATATTTTGCCTACGTGGTGCTTCTCAGATATGTGAAATCACCTACATGGAGTTTTCCACTAGTTTTATGAAAACAACCATGTGGGTCTTTTGATGGTGTGAATCAAGGATCTTAAAAGGCCTATCTATTAAGGATAATTATATCCTTGAATTTTTTAGTTGGTTGAGGCTTTAGACACATCCTTGTGCACTGAGTTTGATGAGATCCATGGTAGTTGGAATCAAATATTTTTCGATCTAGAAAACTCGATCATCCAATATATGTTTACCCGAAAATGAAGGTATTTTCCTTCATTCCTTCTTGGTTTCATTATCTCAAGATTGAAAATTCCAAAACACTTCCCTTGGAGTCATGAAATCCTTCTACCAATGGCTTGAGTTCTCTAGAGGTGATCACATCTTGCATGCCCCCACTATTTTGGTACAGCGAGTCGCATGGAGTTTCTTTCTTCTAGAAAATGGATTAATTTATTCTCCTATTTATTTACATGAAATCCTAAAGTTTTCATGGTTTAGAACTTTGGATAAAATTAAAATTAACCTAATAATTATTTAACTGGATTAATAAATAATGGGTTGTAGTGATTTCATGTTGATGTGCTTTATACCGTGATTTTTATTAGCCTCTTGACACGCTAGGTAATGTGATATCTATGTTATGATTGTTAGCATGTCTTTTAATTATATTAATTAAGTTTTTATTCTTGATGAAAATTGATAAAGAACATAAATTTGAAATTAATTAATTAATTGGATTAATAATTAAAGACGTTGCATGTTTGAATCCAATTTTTCTTGTAATTTTATAAGGATCAAATTGATGCAATGCTCATGTGTAATTAAATCTGTTATTCCATGATAATGGAATTGATAAAGAATTTTAAGCATGATAATTCTTATTTAGAATTTTGATAATAAATAAAATTCATGTTCAATGAGAATGATACTTCTAACAGTTTGTGGAACTAGTTTAAATTCTAGAGAGCATGTTTATCTTTTTCTATCTTGTTACAGCTTGATGATTTAGGTTTCCAAAAATTGGAACCTGAGAATAATTAATCAATTAATTCAATAAGTAATTAAAACTAATTGTTTGATAAATACATTTTATAGGCCCTGAGTTTCCCATCTTATTGAGAATTCTGAATTCCTTGAGTTTGGTGCTATGAGAGCTCATAGAAAGGATGGATACCTTATTTTGGGGCCTAGATTTCCATTTTAGCAGTTCTTGTCTGTTTCACACTACTTTTTTGATGTGCTCTAGATGTGAGTTTATTTATGCAATGGGATATGGGGAAGGGAGGCCCGGATGTGATATGAGCCTAGGATGGATGAATATGGGATGACCGATGTGATATGAGGTGAGGAGGTCTGGATGATGTGGCATAATTTGATGCCTATGATGGTGATATGCATTGGGATATGCATGTGGGTGTTGGGATTGGCACCAGAGATGATGGAAGGGGTTGAATCTGGGCTTACCTATTGATGTGAAAAAACAAGATGCTTTCTTGAGATGAATATACTTAATGGTCGATAGCCAGGTTTCTTGTTTTATCTTCATTCCTTTCCCTACTTCTTGAGGTAGTTGAATTTTATTTATTGCATGTTTCCTCTTGTTGGTATCTTAGGATGGTTTTATTAGAGTACCTAGACTATTGAATGGTGTTAATAATGATTAATAAATAATTCATAACCCAAGGGGTTGGTGTTGATGGAATGAAAATGAAGGAAAGATGTTAATTTTGAGAAACCATGGACTAAGTTTAGATTATGCCTGAAGGGCATGTACTTGTCTTGATGGTTAAAGTAGTAAAGTTCTGAAAATTATGGTGGTTAATGAATTAATTAATGTGAATTTAATAGTTTAAAGAAAATAATTAATTAATATAGAACTTAAATTGCTTGTGTGCCTATAGGATATCTAGTCCCTAACAGTGGAAGCCTAATATCTGAGAGATGATAGATTCAGTTGAGATTAGGAATAGGTTATACTCATAGTGTGGTTATGAGATATATTATATCATTTTTATTCTATGATTTTATATGCTGCCCCACCCATGTTGGTTAGGGTGACTGACACCCAGTGGACTCAGGAAGGGTGTTTTCCCCAACATCCTGGTGGGAGGATGGATGGATGACTACCCACTCTAGTCTCACTCTCTTCTCTTAGTAGTTACTTATGCCGGTATACATGGTTGTTAGTTTTCCCCCTATATGTGTGTAGAGGGATATAATGGCTTGTTGTTATTTCACACACATGTATCTCTGGATATAGTATCCAAAGGATTATTATAGGTATGATGTGTATAGGCTGTGATGACTTGAGGTATAATACTCTATGTATAATACATGTCATATGGGATGTGGTGGATACTTGAAATAATTTGGTTACTATATATGAATGCATGGAGGGGATGATGTGATGATGTGATGCATGAGGTTTATATTGTGATTCCTTTCCTAGGATTCTTCAGGGTGGCTTATTTTAGAGAGAGACGGCTTAGAATATGTGACGTTGGGGAAGAGCAGCAAACTAGTGGGGAAGCATATACGGGGTACCCTTGATTTTTCATTGTTATATTATATACTCTCTTGTATGTGATACTTGGTGAGAGATAGCCATGTTGAGACTAGGAACATAGTATACATGTTTAGGTGATGAGTTAGTTTCACTTTTTTACATCGTGCTTTAGCATGCCTTCTTTATCTTTTTCATGAGAGGATCCAGGGAGGATCCTACAAAGTATACTTTTATGCTCACCCTAGGTATATATAAATATATAAACTATTTTTCAGGTCATCTTGAGAAGGTTGGAGATCATGATGTATATTTCTAGCTCGTGGTTTTATAGGAGCTGTTTAGGCTTCATGGTTGCTTTTGTCATTACTTTTTTGGTACCTATAGTTTCCTTTCTATTATTATAGTATCATATAACATTACTTTTTAGCAATTGTGATTTATATATATATATATATATATATGTCATAGCATATGTATATTGGTAAATATGTATTATCTCTCTCTCTTATACATGTTCTCTTATAGGGTAATGCCTCCCATATGCTTGTTTATTATAACCTCAGTGCTAGTCACCAACCTATGGACTACTGGAGGCGGGACTCAGGAAATCACCATCTCTCTTCCCTCATTATTGTCCCAGGAGGGGTACACTTTGGGGGGATGAGGTCATGACACCAATAGAAAAAATACCAAGACGTCCCTACAAAACCACAAGATTGTAATATTTATCTCAATCTCCAACCTCCTCCAGCTAACCTGAAGAACAGTTTATATATACATAGGGTGAGCATAACAGTATACTCAGTAGATCCTCCCCAGAGCCTCTTGTGCAAAATATAAAGAAATCATGCTAAAGAATAGTGAAAAACAGTGAAAGTAAATCATCACCTAAGTAGGTATACTAAGTTCTCAGCCTCACTATGGATAATACTCACCAAGTATCGCATAAAAGAGATCATATAATATAATAGTGATACATCAACGATACCCCGTGTTGTAATAGTGGGTTCCCTAGACCCAACTTGAACAATAATTTTGATTACCATATCATGTATACAATTAGATATACATAATATACACTTACCAATATAGTGTAGACATTTATGCATTCACTATTTAATGGTAATGTGCATAGATTAATTATCATATCAAAAGGTTATACCAGATCTCATGCAATAATGAGAGCCTTGAGATACTATGACATTAATCTTAAACAAAAGTCATGTGGTCTAGATACAACATACTGACAGGACATAGTTGATGCCTAACTATCAGGTGTTGGGGGCTTATAAGCATTGAGACTTCTTCTCATGAAGTTCTCACATGGTGATCTTGATAGTTGTATTTCATGCGTATATTTTATGGTATTTTAATGTATTTATTTGTGTATTTAACTTATTAATCCTATAAATATTTGGAATGTTTAACTTGTTTTATGATTTATGGAAGGAAACAATGAATATTTTGAAAAGGAGAAAAAAGGGATGAATTTTGGAGCTAAAAGACACTTCGCACTGCAAGCTTCACTTGTGACGTGACATCGGATTTTTGAATCCAAAGTAGAACCGCAAAACCGGAGATGACCATTTAAACATCGTGTATCTCATTACGCAACATGACTTTTTCAAAAGAATTTTACACCACCCAATGAAGTTCATGAAGATTACTCTCTGTGAAAATCCACTACACATCATGTATATAAAATACACATCCTAAAAGATCTAGGTAGGACATATATGAAAATCCATTGGTGACTAGGATTAAATGATGTGTAAATTATTACACGTAGTGAATATTTCAATGGAAAGAAAAATAATGAAATTGTGGCTGATGGTTTGAAAAAATCATTTATATTCACACATTGACCACATAGAAAGATAACTACATGATCAGGGACCATAGGATGCAGAGCAACGCCACACCAATGAGACGCAAACACAGAGTGAGGATTCGGAGCCCTGCTTTGCTGTTGTTCTTTGCCGTCATTCTACCACAGTTATCCATGTTGATTGTTCTCATAATTTCTAGAATGAGCGATTGGTTTTCTTTGTGTCATGTGACATTATTTTAAGGGGAGTGCTACTTAGGGATTATTTATATTTTCTATTCTTATTTTGGATTGCTGCAACATTGTTTATCAATTCCAAATCTCTTTCTTTTTTTATTGCATGGCCACTGTTGGGATCTAAGGATTATCATTTCATTGCATCAATTAATTTTCTTGTTTTGTGAATGATCATTATGAAATCTATGTCAGTTATGTTTTAATAGGGTTTTGGGTTTTCTGGTTTTGTGACTGTATTTAGTTGATGATAATTCCAATGGTGCAATCATAGGATTAGTGCAGGGTACTCGGACCAAGGATCCCTACTGACCCAATTCCAACACCAAACCTAAATAAATATATTATCAATTGAATCTCTAGTTCACGATCCTGAAAATAACTAAACCTGACCTCCTTCTCTCTTGAAATTAAACTCAATCTTTTCTCCACTTTATCCCTTTCTTCAAACAATCAAATAATTTCGATTTAAATTTCTTTAATTAATTTAGAACATACAAATCATCCTTGTGGGTTCGATGCTCGGGCTTACCATGTACTATATCTCTAGTAGTTCATCTAAATTTTATAAATTATTAAATTTGGATATCCCCATAGGAAATTAACAACGCCCTACGGGCTATCAGATCTCTAGTAGTGAGATCATGAGAATAGACTCACCAATAGGAACACCACATATTTCAAGTGTTATTGGTTATTCCTATCTACGAACATGTGTATTGGTCTCATGACTTGAGATCATTACCAGTGTGTTCCATTTGATTGTATACTTTGATGCAAGTCAAAAACCAGGATAATGAAATTGTGGCACGGTAGCTTCTGTTGGGTGCACCATTGGTGGCATGACATTGGTTGAATAATCAATATATGATTTGTCACTTCCAAGTTGAGGAAGTAATACATATCTCAGGTATGGTTGATTAGGATGGTAGTACCTTCATAAAACCATGGTCATGGTAGTAAAAATGTAAATTTGTATAGTTATATAAAAAACTAATAAATAAAGAAAGGACGATGACACAAGTGTGTATCCTACTTTATGAGATATGTAAAGAGAAAGATATTACATTACACAGTCCATGTTCGTAGGTTGGTTGTCGTTTCTATGAATGTCCTTATCTCTTTAGGGGTCTTGATGAGTTTCTAGAATCCAATCTTAGTCCAAGAATAGTATTCCCTACTATCGAGATAAGGGCCTAGAGGGTCACACACAATAGCGTATTCAAGAATCTACTCTATTCTAGAAAATATGTATATTGGATATGGTGGGCCCCGCCATGGGGTCCGAGTGTTGTCCAAGTCATCGATCACCAAAGAATAAATAAATACATTATTATTCAAGTAAAGAATAACTGAGTTGAATTTATTTATTAAAAGTATTTGCAAATTAAGTAAATATGAGGAATAATATTAATCGAATAAATATTACTTTAATATTATAGGTTCGTTTAATATTAGCGGGAATTTTGATTTGAGCTAATGACTCAGTTTTATCACGTTATATATTTAATATATATTACAGGTATGTGATAAAATATAAATACTTTTATTATGTAGTTAAATTATTTATAATTATTTTTTTAGTGGACATTTAATAAATGAGTGTCGGGGAACCCTTATGTATATTTTTGAGCATCCACTATAACTAGGAGGAGAGAGGCTCTCACACTCTGACTATTCACTGTGAGATTTCCAAAGTCTCTCTCTGCTCTCCCACTTTCTAGAGAGAGGATCTCTTGAACCATTTGATCAGATTGAGTTCATCTCCATGCATCGAAGGTGTCGATGCAGTGATCATCGGGGAAACACAGACATAGTCGGATCACTGTGTCAACACCCGGAATTCGACGATTGATCCTCCTATGGATTTTTGAAGCACATGTGGACAATATAAAGGTATTCTACTTTGGATCCTTCAAGAAATGCTCACTGGTCACAAGAAAATGTCAAGTGCACCTTTAGATCAAAATGGATATGTTTTCGATTTATATTTTGTGGTATGTTTAATTTATGTGTTATCCTCAGATCGTATCGGGACTGAGATCGCTGGAGATGACAAGGGATGTCATCCCAGTGTAGAAAAATTTTAACATCCTTGGCTCGTCAACTTCCACTACGCACCCCGATACCTTCGGTCGGTATCAGATGGATCACATAAATTATTTGAGCCAATAAAATTAAGTTGCATTAAAATTAAGTAGAGGGTATTAGATCAGTCCCACTGGATCCAACCGCAATTTGATCTATGGTCGGATGGCCAAGATACGACCATCCGATAAAAAAATTATGCGGTCGATTTTGAATCTCATTCAAGTATTAAAATAAAAAGTTTTTTTTTATACTTGTTAAATTCATATGAATCGCCATAAATCAACCAAAAAAATTATTCCGGTCAAGGTTCCCACTGGAATAGTTTTCTCCTGTCAGAGAATTTGTTTCCACGCATTTGAGGAAATTCTAATATTATAATAATTATAATGTTATAATGTTATAATTATTATAATTATTATAATTTGTTTTATTTTTAGAATAATTTAAAAAAACAAAATCATTTGATCGGGATGAATAAAACCAAAACGAAAAATGGGCGTGTGGAAAAAGAAAAAGGGACAGCAAGTGGCTTGACCTTATTTTCGCAAACCAAACAAAAGGAAAGCAAAGACTTCCTGTAGAAGTCTCCTCCAGACACCCACCTGGTTTCCATCTCCTCTCCTCCCGGCCCTCCATCGGCGAGCCTCGCAACACCGCCGTGCACCCCAGCTCCCTCACGCGACCACCGGAGGGCCACCAGGCACGATGTAACCCTACCAGGTTCTTCAAGATCAGACTTTCCGATGGGTCCACCCATCTTGGTAATTAATTAGTTAATTAATTAATTTAATATTTAGAATTAAAATTAAATTTATTGTGGGACTGAATATAATTAAATTATTTGAATTTAATTAATTCATTTAATTTAATTAAAATATCCTCATTCTTTAATTTATTGCAATTTAATATTTATCTTGATTTTACATTAACCATTGACTAGTCTTGAGCACCGGCCTTTTCATTTCTGATTTATTTAATTAATTATTTAACTATGTTCAATAGTTGTAAATAATTAAAATGGTTTGCGCATCTTCATTTTTTTCGATCAATATGTATAAGGGCATATGTTTTCCATTTATCTATTGTATATTGTGCCCCTAGTTCTCCTCGCTTGTGTGTGAGTACACTTGTATTTTTTGACGAAGATGATGTACGATGTAGACCCCGCTATGACAAGGATGGAGTAAGGCGCAAACAACGCCAAGACGAGACGGTACACCAGTTGAGATGCAGACCCTACTAAGAGGAGCCAATACTCCAGATGATAAGTGGAACAGTCGGGTAGTTGATTTCATTTATGCATTTATTTATTATTTAATGCATTATATAACAATGGTAAATACATAAAATAATAAACAATAAAATTCATAATGAAGCGATGAATGTTTTTCTATTAATGTTCTATTGTGATCGCAATAACATAAAATGAATCAAATTAATAGAAATAGATTACATTCATCGAGAAAAATAATAAAACCCTCACAAAAATATTAAGTCATTAACCACCTTCCATCATTTGAATTTGAACAAAACCGAGAGTTTGGGTGCTCATCATCCAAAGTTGAGGGTTCCTCTTACTATCGAGAAGTTCTTATGTGAGTGATGAGTTGAATTAACTACAGTCGTAGAAAATAATTAGAAAAATATAGCTTGTTGTAATTTTAGAGGCAAGTGTTGATAAAATCAAGTTTATGATTTTAGAAGTCGGGACTTCACTCAATAGATCAATGAAGTGCGAGTTAATGTTGTTGGTCAGTCAAACTCCTACCTTGAACTCTTCAAGTAGCGGTGTATCCAAAGCTTGTAGACTATGAGGGGGGGGGGGGTTCAAGGATCCTTTTCACAAGAATGCCCAAGTGAAAGAGTATTCTGATTCTAGTACAGTGGGTTCCTATAATTCAATAAAATAGTAGGAGACATTTAATGATATAACTAATCAATAATGTCTAATTCAATAATCAAGATAAAAGTACAATATTCTAGTTTTATTTTTGTAGAAAATGGAAAGTAATACCACAAATACACTATGATAAATATTAGACAAAGAAAATTTCTAAACTAGCACAAATTTCCCAGTGTAGTTCAGGCGCTTGCGCACATACTACAATATCAAAAATTCAAGGTGTTGGTGTCCTCATTACATGTTAAACTATCTCAGGAAGCGAGAGTGTAAAAATGATTATAGGAGACTCATGTATGTAAAATATGATGTTTATGTCATAATGTTATCATCAACATCTGATGCTAGTTGCAGTTACAACATTGAGGCATGGATGGTTACACATGGTGTCTCATCTTTGGGAATATTATGAGGGGAAAGTGAAGCGAGATGTGAATAGACGATATTACACTCATTATGTGTAAATATGAAAGATGTACCACAATCTTTTAAGAAATACCATTCTTACATCTTTTTCACCCATATACTTAAGTTTTGTTTAAGGTTAAAAAAAGAACATGGAGTAAACACTTCATTAACACATGGGTAAGGTTTTCCAGGTAAATAAGAACATTCTAAAAAGTTTAATATTTAGTTCTTAAGGAGAACAAGTTGAAAGACAAGGCGATAAGTTTAATGGAAAGTGTGACACCAAAGTCACAATCACAACATACTTCAAAGAAAGAGGTAATATACAAGAGGTTATTTTCTCCATGCATCATGAAATAAATCTATGGAAGTTTAATCAAAATAAACTAAATTAAAGAAGTGAGTTTTTTCTTCTTCTTTAAGTATATTCATCAATATAAAAATGTAATGTTTCAGTCATACTTCTTGGGTATTAAATAAAATATTCCTTTCACATATTTGTATCCAAATACAGTAACCAAGTAATATAAACATTATAAGATGTAAGGTGTATTCTCCAAGTGTCTTAGAAAGGGTGATTCCAAATCCATCAGTGAGAAACACAGAGATTCTAATTGCCTAGTTAATGATTTAAGTCAAACTATTATTAAATATAACCAAAAACATTTATCTCATATGTCCATCGGATATAAAGATACATTATTCCAAGTTTAGGAATGAATGTTGTTTGTGGTGTATCATACTCAATAAATAGTTTAGTGGTACATGAATCATTGACAATACTTGATGAATATAAAATGTAAGACTGATATACCCAGTTGTGGAAAGATAATTCTTTTTCAAGAAAAAATAAAAGCGGATGCCAAGGATATACTCAATTTGGTACTTAGTCCCAGAAGAGCTAAGCACCTTAGGTATTATCAACGTATATACTTCTTATTTTTGACAAAGAAACCTTTAGAAATAAAGGCATGTCACAAAACTTTCATCATCAGTCCAACGAGTGAGCATAAACTATTCCATGAGTAAGTTAGTGGAAAATATACTTCATAAGATTCCTTTAAGTCCTTAAGGAATGAGAGTGAAGTATGACATATGCAGGGTCAGTAGATATAAGATGCTTTGGGATGGAATTCTAAAGAATATTTTAACAAAGTATTTATTGATCATCATAATGTAGTTGTTTCCCTCTGGAATGGGGGATGACCTCGTTGATTGAAGGTTCAAACATTCTAATTGGTTTCTAATGGGTTTGTTCATAGAACCGGAAACATCCAATGATTCCATATCCATTTGGACCTACTTTCCAAAGGTAGGCGCTCATTAGTTGTGGACTGATGAGGCTTAGGAATTTGCATTGGTCAAGAGGATGGGAGGTCGGACTCATCACACCTTTTTGAGGGGAATTATTTTATACTCCGGGACTCTCTTTATAGATTTAAGTTATGTTCGTGAATCCTTATTACATTACCAAGTATAAAATGAGCTTTCCTTTAGATCTGACAATCAATGATTTATATATAGGAAATTTAGAGAATCTTTTATATGTATTTGAGGTTCTTCATCGATGAAGAATCATCTGTATTTGTTAGAGATTCTTAGTTGATGGTATCCTTAAAATACATAAAAGTCTCTTGGTCATTATGATTACCATACTGGTTTTAAAGCCACTCAGTGGGGCACTTGAAGTTTATTGTCATTCAGGAGGACATGGATTATTTCAGAATTGGGATCGTACCCGTTGATGGGCTACCTACGTATCCTTTGTTTTGGAAAAGGAATCAGAACCCATGTAGTTCGAATAAGGGAGTATGATGTTTATGATTGATGGCTCAAAGAAAGATGTCATAATTACTTTTACACTCTTATCTCACGTGAGTCATGCTCGGTGTGAGAAACAAGATGTATTAGTAAAACCAGACAATTGTGCCATGAAAGATGCAATCATAAGAAATGATGTGGGGCTTATGTATGTATGACTGCCCAAAATAGATGAGGATTAAGATTTACTTCAGGGAAGAAATCCAGGAACAAGGTCCATAAAGGTATATTTACTTTATGGAGATTTGGATACTCTAATCTTGGGACTTACTCCTAATGAAGATGCCCAAGTTAGGAGGGGACTTATGATTGGGTTTTACTCCTAATAAAGAAGCCCCAAATCAAAAGTAAATTAGAATTGGTTAAGAGAAATTAAGACTGGGGCTTACTCCTGAAAAGGAGGCCCAGGTTAAGGGACTTGAAAAATTAAGGGACTTGGGGCTTACTACTGAAGAGGATGCCCATATTTGAGACTGGGGATTATTCCTGAAAAGGAAGTCCAGGTTAAGAGAATTATGGTTGAGGCTTACTCCTGAGGAGGATGCCCATATTTGAGACTAGGGCTTACTCCTGAAAAGGAGGCCCAGGTTAAGAGAATTATGGTTGGGGCTTACTCCTGAGGAGGATGCCCATATTTGAGACTGGGGATTACTCCTAAAAAGGAGGCCCAAGTTAAGATAATTATGGTTGGGGCTTACTCCTAAGGAAAATGCCCATATTTGAGACTGGGGCTTACTCCTGAAAAGGAGGCCCAGGTTAAGAGAATTATGGTTGGGGCTTACTCCTGAGGAGAATGCCCATATTTGAGACTGTGGCTTACTCCTAAAAAGGAGGCCAAGGTTAAGAGAATTATGGTTGGGGCTTACTCCTGAGGAGGATGCCCATATTTGAGACTAGGGCTTACTCCTGAAAAGGAGGCCCAGGTTAAGAGAATTATGGTTGGGGCTTACTCCTGAGGAGGATGCCCATATTTGAGACTTTGGACCGGGGCTTACTCCTGAAAAGGAGGCCCAGGTTAAGGATTCTATCATCTTAAAGGATGAGGTTGAATGAATGAAATCTCAATCTTTAGTGACATAAAGATGTGTAAATCACTAGATTTTGAGAGATGTTCCACGAAGTTCCTTTCAGATAAGGAATCCAAATCAAGAAATCATGCCATAAATGTCTTTGAAGAGTGACTTGAAGACTGAATCTTGAATAGGAGAGGTGGAAAAGCATAAGAGGGGTGAAATGGGCAGGAAAGGCACCCAAAAAGGTAGGGGCGCGCAAGTCCTGGCAGGCGCGCAGGTACTGCGTGGGCGCGCAAGTCCTGGTCGCGCATGTATACCTGCGCGACACATGGGTACTTGCACAATTTTCATCCCTTAGGGTAATACTTGGGCGAGACTTGGCTCAAACCCTTGGTATTATCCCTAGAGGCTTTCCAGAAGATAGCGCGCAAGTTATGGTGAATAAGTAGGGCGGCGCGCAAATGTGTTCATTTCTCTTAAGGGTAAAACACTTAGGCGCACAAGTGTTAGTGAATTATAACACTTAGACCTTACACCTCCTGTTTAGACCTTCCATTCTAGGTAAAGAATTACCTTAGAAGTGTTCGGAAGACCTGAAGAAGAGAATTTGGCGTTCAGAGCTCTGTATCTGAATTCTGGAAAAATTCCTCCCGAAATGGGGGGTCCACCAGAGGTATTTATAGGCTGGAGAAGACCCCGGGTGGTTATCACTTAGGGCGCGCAATTCACTTGCGCGAATATTAGGTGTCGCGCAAGTATACTTGCGTGACAGTGATGGAACTTGCGTGACCCTTGTGCATTTGAAGCCTTGTTCATGCCTTTGTCGATTTTTGATGTTTTCTTCAAAGGATGAATCAATTTGGGCTAAGTCATTTCGCTTTCCATTCTTTTAGACAATGTGATGAAAAGAAGCGTCAACAAAAGTCCCCCCTCAGAGTTGGATCTGAAAGAATAAGGATGTGACTCTGAGGAAAAGAAGAAAACCAAAGGGAAATAGGCGTGCAGGTGCGAGTCGCACAAGTGCGATTCGCGCAGGGCTGGAGCACCCTGGATGGAGCGCGCTAGCTGTAGGCGCGCAGGTGGGCATCCAGGCCTATAAATATGCGGTCATTTGCCGCGCATAGCATCTGATTTCCGGATTTTCGAGCTCTTGCCGCACAGGTCCCCTTCGCCGCGCAAGTTTCTCGTTTTCCGCTGTTTCTTCACTGTCGCACTGTTGTCAAGGTAATAGGACTTGCACGGTGATACTTGCACGCCAAAAACTTGCGCGGCATATTAACACTTGCGCGACACATCCATACTTGCGCGCCAAGTTTAGACTTGCGCGCCTTAATGCCTTTACCATTTTTTTTATGAAATTCCTTCAAAAATTTTATGAAAAATCAACTTACTTAAGAGTTAATTTATTCAACTTTTGTGCAGAATCAAATGGCTCATAGAACCAGAATAGCTGATGAACTGGCTAGCAAGCGGATTGATGATATGATGAAGATCATTGGCCATGATTATTATACCGTCAAAATTAGCACTCTTCCAGATTTGGCTAAGTATCTGAAGAAATATCATCATGACTTCCCCCAAAGCATTTATTTGCCTTTGTATGGCTATGGTCATCTGCGAGAAGTTACTATTCCAGAAGCAAAGAACTATCTCCGATTTTTGTGGTTTCAGAATTATACCAACTTTGCTTCAGTAAATATCTCATGTAGAGGAGTATTTATAAGTGCTAGAACAGTGGAGAAGGCCTATATGATGCATCAAAACCCTTGTACACCAGATCTACAACCTCATAAGCCCGAGCTACAACCACATTGTCATCCCTTAATCTTCCGAAATGCTCAGATGGATCAATCCAAAGGCTGGAAGAAAAGTTGGGAATTCCATCCTAGGGGAGGTGTGAGGCCAACTTGGATGTGGGAATACTGGGTGCAACAAACCTGTGTAGAGTTTGTCGAGGATCTGAAAGGAGTTGCGATATATGAAGCTGTTTGGGTTGGGAAAACATATGTTTACATACATGATAACTTCGTGCTAGAGATACTCAACCACTGAAGTCCAGAAACTAATTCTTTCCATCTGACTCATGGAGAAGTATGAATCAGTCTGTGGGATGTACACAAGATCTCAGGGGATCCAATTTTGGGTGACATGTATGATGAATTCATTCCACCCAAGGTGACTTGGAATGATTCAGAGAAGACTTATGCTTTAGCTTGGGAATTATTTAAGATCTTCCACAGGCTCAAGAGTTCAGAGACCTCGTTAACTCATTCTAGAAAGGATATTCATCCAAAGGAGTGGATGAATATATTTCTTAAAGAGAAGGAGCCAAAGGAGAAGGAGCTGAAGGAGAAAGGATCCAATAAAAAGAAATCCAAGGATAAGAGGCCCAAATGTCCTACCACCTACCCAAAACCTGAGAAGAGGGGTGCTCCTGGCACATTCTGACCAACTCTATAAGCATGAGAGTTTGAGAAATGGGGATATGAGGTGAATCAAAATATCTCGAAGAAGACTCTTCTGGCGGGCTTCTTGGATTTATGGCTCGACGTTTATCTCTTTCTAGTCAGGGATTCGAAGGGAGGCGTCAGGCCAGGGACCTTCATCATTGCGGAAAAGTTGGCTGAGGGAAAAGTGGTTGGGTTGGCCACTCCCATTTTAGCAAAGATTCACAGGATTTTACTTCATGTCTTCATGGGTAAATCTCCTTTAAGAATAGTGGGACCATTCTAAGTTTTATGGGGATGGATTGCCACTCACTTCGGGACTTACAATGTACAGAATGTATTACAAATTCCTGGAAGTTCTTTCAGGCCGTCAGTGCAAGAATTCTCTGGAGTTGCTCTATTAGATGTTAATGCCTATGACATGAAAGTGAGGCTGAGCATGTTTAAGGAATTCAACTTCTTTCCCTATGGAAATCCACCAATCGGGCAGTTTGTTCATGACGGAACAACCCATTTGGATCTGAGGGCATACATGCTAGCTTGTAGAGATGGTGTGCTAGTTGCCAGGATTGATGGAGAAATTATATGCGAGGCCTATGCTCCATATAGATTTGCATGTCAATTCAAGTGTCTACAATAGATTTTTGTATCTCCCCCAGTACATGTCAGGTTAGAGCAACATCCGATGGTTGCTCGACAACTGTGGCTGCTGACGTCAAGGGAGAATACTGGGGCGGTATTTGACCTACCAGTTGAAAAAGCGGCACCTAACCTGACTACTTGGTATGCTGAGCACTAGATAACATCATACCCCAAAGGGGTGCTGAATCACCCAGTTTATCAGGTGGGGAAAAGGAAGAGGACTGTAGAGAAGGAAACCCTTCCTCATGAAGGTGATGTTTCCCCACCTGAAGCTGATTCGCCAGATTCCTCCTCTAGGACCGATTCACCGGATTCCCATGATGGGGATGATGAGGCACAACAAGTAGAAAAGCGACCTCGTGCCCGATATAATCCTCCGGTTAGAATCAAGAGACCTACTCCATCAACTCCTAGTGAGTTACTTCATTGTGGTAATTTAATCACTACTACTTTATAAAGCAATAAGTCTTATTTTCTTATTCTTTATCTGCAGTTGTAGGAGCCGGGAAGAAATTGAAGTCAAAGATTGTAGGACCTTCCTCGCAACCTTCATATCTAAGACCAGAGGCTGTCCAGACATGACATAGTTTATACTGTGGTACTGAGACCGCCTGGCTAGATTTGTGTAAGGGCCTAAAACTTCTTGGAATAGAGAATCTTCTGGATTCTACTGATATACAATACGAGGATAACCCCAATGAAGTGCGAGCTTACATTAGAGAGATGGAAATGCTCATATATGCCACTGATGAGTCCGTTCCTGTCACTAGGCGGGTGAAGGAAATGATTGATCGTGGTGCCACTAAGGGGGTTGGTGGTTCTGGAGATGAGGAGTGGCATGATTATGTGGCTCCTGAAGATGTAAGTTTTCTTTCCTTATTTTCTTTGCAACTTGATTCCAATAGAAGCTTTGTTAATTAAGGAAGTTATTTTCTTCATCTTGCAGCTTGCAAAGAAAGGAACTGAGGTTCCTTCACCATAGTATAACCCTGGTGGTACTGCCATCGGGTCTGTTGCTGATTCTCCTCGCGAACTGGGAGAGATATCTCCAGGCCAGCAGGCCATGAATGAGGCGTTGGACATAACCTTCCATTCGCCAATTCAAGTGACAATAAGGGAGACTGTTGATACTCCTAAAAATCCAAAAAAGCAAAGGCAACGAAGGAGGAAGTCCACAGCTAAACGCTTCATTAGCAGCGGTAAGTCCTTTGGGTAATCATGAGTCTATACCCATGAAAAGGTTGCTCATATTTCTGGGGATTGCAGGGGCTTCTTCAATTTCCCCTCTGAGGGAAAGGAATGATCCTCCCTTAAGGACCACAGAGGGTGCTGTGGAACAAATGCAAATTCAGGCTGACTTGGCTACTTTTGAAAAAGAGCCAACATCTATTCCCAGCACTGCTCCTACTGCTGCGACAAGTAGAGAAAAACCTGCACCAGAATCATTGGCGGCCGTAGCAACTGAATATACCATCCTTCCTGAAGAAGCTATCCAGGTTCAGGGGCTACAGAATGAGGGTCTCCAAGAGGATACATCAAATGCTCCCACTAGTGAGACTAACAAGGATTCTTAAATATCATTGGATGAAATGATGAATCGTGGCATGTCTTTCGAAGAATTTTATGATCATGCTAAGTTATCATGTGATTTAGAAGACCTTGGGCGTGAGTGTTATCCTTCGCCCAGTAAACTTTCTTATAATTTACACTTCTAATCATGACTGAAAATAATATGCAGTTCCATCCATAGAAGCTGCTGAACTTCTAATTCCTGAAGAGGGTGTGGACATTGATGTCAACCCTACCATTGCAGAAACATTAGCTCAAGTGGAGCTAAACCCAGTAAACCCTCATGAGACCCATCTTGAAGATCCAGTTGAAACTGGGAAAGATGTGGAGGAGTCTTCTCAAGTTGTTGATCTACTGCTAGGTAATGATTGGACTGAGTTTTCAAGATAGACGTCCAACTTCCATTATTCTATGAAACTAACCATACTTTTAATTGATCAAATAGGGCTATGAAATTAAATGGTTAGAACTGGAGGTGAGGTCTCAAATTCCATCCAAACAGAAGTAGAAGGTGAAGCAACCAGGGTCAGGGGGGAAGAAGCAGAACATGGCACTTCCTTAAGTGCATTAATCCCAGATTACATGCCCCCCTGTGATGATGATGTTGAGTCAGACCCAGAGGTGCTTAAGGAACTCAGCTTCTCACGACACAAGGCATGGAACAACGTATGGAAAATCATATCTAAGGTGCCTTTAGAAGAGCTGTCATCAAATATTTCCCGGTTGTCGTCCCAGTTTATCATTCTAGGACTTGGCAGTTTTGGATACCAAGTGATCCATACCGCGGTGAAACAAGTCATATTCAAGAGGGAGCAAGAGAAAAAGTGTCGCGAAGATTTGGCCAGGGTGAAACTGTCAGTCGACATAGGCGAATTTGAAGCTGCAGTATCCCGAGATGAGGCTGACTATGCTGCCAAGATGAAGGAGCTAAATCATAAGATCAAAAAAAAGTCATCCAGAAGATTCACCTTCAGCAATAGTTAGATGTTGTTACTGGGGAACTTGACCAACTCAATAATTCACTGGAGGGAGTTCAAACGAATGGTATGAAGACCATTGCGGATGCCAAGAAAGAACTCCATCAGGCTGAAAAGAGTGAAGTTGGTCGAGTGCATGAGCTTCAAGTAGCTGCTGACGAAGCTCGGGATGCGGTTCATCAATTGAAGACTTATGTCGACAGCCTTTTGTAATTTCCTGGAAAAGATAAGAGATTCCAATCTGTGGATGTCCTTCTAATTCTTGTGTATCAATGAAAAAAAACACTTTCATCTTCAATCATTTGTACCTGCATTCTTTTGCTACATGCTTTAAATTTACCTAAGCCAATGGGCCTAGTAAGCATAGTTTGATTTTTACTAGGATTAATGTAAATAACCCTACAAACTTTGAATCTTTTAATTGCTCAATATTACCTAAATCATACAAAATGTATGTTTAGTGAGCTGGAACTTGACTTTTATTCAGAGTTCCTTTGTATTTTGTGGGCAATTTAAAGTCATGCACATCGGACATACAGAGGCTAATGTTTAAGGTCGAAATAGCTTTGACTGAATGAATTAGAATTGACTCAATTCCTTGAAAATTTATCTGAAAACACATTACCACACTCAAGTATGAGGGAAAATATGTAAACTATGGCTTAATAATATTTGAATCTGAGGAATGATATGAAAAGGAGCTAAAAGGCATTATAAGACGTAGTTTCCAAGAATGAAGTTACCATTATTTAACAAACCCGTTAGGGGGTTGAACTATGCAGGGCCACCTAAGGGAATTGGCTGCATAGTCAAATAAATAACATCTTTTGGCTAACAAGTCTGTTATGTAGACTGTTTATGCAAGGCCGCCTAAGGGAACGTGCTGCATAGTCAGGAAAAAGAACTCTCAGAAATTTACTTTCCTAGTGCTAAAAATCCAGTGACAGTTTATGGAGATTCAAATTTTCCAAAGTATAGAGTTTGTTGTATGGAAAGAGGCACTTGAATATGGAGAAGATATTTCCAAACAAGATTATCGAAGAACTAGATGGATATCACTCCTACGAAGGTCTGAACCAAACGTAGGGAAGGATAATATAAACCATATACTTGAATACTTTCAGATCATGAAAAAAGATATGGGACAAATATGTTAAGGATAACTATTTTTGCGAATCCCTACATACTGTCATTTAAGACCAATAAGGACAAAAGAGGCTTTCTTCCCAAGAATGAAGTTACCAGTATCTGAAAAACCCATTAGGGGGTTGAATTATGCAGGGCCACCTAAGGGCATTGGCTGCATAGTCAAATAATAGTATCTTTTGGCTGACAAATCTGTTATGGAGACTGTTTATGCAAGGCCACCTAAGGGCATGTACTGCATAGTCAGGTAAAATAACTCTTAGAAATTTGACATTTTTGTGACTAAAAGTCAAGAAAAGGGTTATGAAGATCTGAAAATATTTAAGGTTAGGATTATGACACATAAATATGGGTATTGTCTAATGTATACAGAGATACACATATCAATGCTAACCATAATCATGTTGTGGCTGGGGCTTGAATTGAAATGTTGGACTTCACTACGTATCCCATAAGGATGGGAATCAAGCCATACGTAGTTCTTGAACTATAGTTTAACGTCACGTGGGACAAAAGGATTGAGGATCTTAGTTTAGGGTCATAGAGCTTGGACCATTATAAGAAATACACAATGTGTGTTTTTATGGGGACTTTTCAGCTAGGGGACTGAAAGAGGAATTTGGGGTTAGGCCCAAAAGACTTGGGGATGGATTCGAGGGACACTTGAACGTTCCTACATATCCCATAAGGATGGGAATCAAGCCCACGTAGTTCTAGAACTACCCTCTGTACAAATTTGGTTTGTACATGTGAAGGGTGAAAGGGGACTTTAGTGCAATGATGGTTTAACCCCAGATAAAAGGTTCGGGCATTGCCATGTATGCACGTAGTCTTTGGAACGAAACATGATTGAAAAATCAATGTAAATAATGGTTCCCTCTCAGGTGAGGGTATCAAAGAATATTGTAGTTTATTGTCATATTGGACAAAAGTGTTGTATAGTTTAACGTCGTATATCAAGGATGAAAGTGAACCAATGTAAAGGTATTGATTCTAGGGGCGGTTTCACAAATCAACATCATATGAGATGGAGGTGAACCGATGTGAAGAGATTGATTTTGGGATTGAACCTTGGGAGGTTGCCTACGTACCTAGCCTGGAAGGCAAGGATCAAATTCTGCGTAGTTCAATTAAAGAATGAATTAATTATCAAGTTATTCTTGGGGACAACGACCTAAAAAATGACGTTGTTGGGACTTACACATGGTTAGTAGCCCAAAGAGAGTGTTATGGTTGAGGTTTGCTCTAAGCTCATGTGAGTCATACTCGGTGTGAGAAATAAGAGGTAACAACAACCTTAACGATGCACAGTTTAATGTCATGTAGACATATAAAGGGACTATGCAGTTTAAAGTCTTGCAGTTAGGACTATTGGTGATGCACAGTTTAGTGTCATGTAGCAGGGACAAAGTAAAATTTAATGTCATGCAGGACGTATCAAGGACTTTCTGTACAGTTTAGCATCATGTAGTTAGGACGATGGGGACAATATAGTTTAACATCATGTTGGACAAAATGGGGACTGTGCAGTTTAATGTCATGCAGTGAGGACAAAAGAGTACACCATTTAACGTCATGTTGGACGTATTAGGGAACTTTTTCACAGTTTAGCGTCATGTTGGATGAAAGTACATATAGTTTAAGGTCATATGTATGGACCATTGATGATGCAGTTTAACGTCTCACTAGACGCAAGGGACTTCTGTACAGTTTAGCGTCATGTAGTTAGGACATCATAGTTTAACGTCATGTGAGACGAAAGGGATACAAATAGTTTAGGGTCATATGCATGGACCGTTGGTTATGCAGTTTAATGTCTTGTTGGACGGTGGTGTAGTTTAAGGTCATACCGGACCATGATGATATATTTTGTGTTTATACAAAATACTTCTTCAAAAATCTGGCATTGGTTGGAGTAGTTATGAGTTCTCCATCCATTGAGATTAAAGAATAAGCTCCATTGGAGTAGACCCTATGTATTGAGTAAGGTCCTTCCCATTTTGGCTCAAGATTGGGAGGTTTCTTTCCTGTTATCATTGGAGTTCTGAGAACTAATACCAATTCTCCCTGAGTGAATGAACGAAGACGAACCTTTTTGTTGAAAGCTCGTTCTATTTGATTCTGATAGACTTCCAAGTGGTGCAGAGTGCACAATCTTTTCTCATCTAACTGTTCTAATTCATTCAATCACTTTTGAGATTGTTCATCTGTAGATGACTGATCACAAATGGCTACTCTGAGCGAAGGAAATTGAACTTCAATGGGCAAGACGACTTCCGTTCCATATACCAGTGAATATGGAGTTGACCGAGTTGCAGTGCGGGTGGTAGTCCGATAAGCCCATAAAGTATGGAAGAGTTTATCAGGCCATGATTTCTTATCTTTATACACCATATTTTGTAGTATATTTGATAGAGTCTTATTGAAGGATTCTATCTGGCCATTGGCCGCTGCATGATACTGAGATGAATGATTGGATTTGATTTTGTATTCTTGATACAACTTCTTCACCTTAGATGAACAGAAATTGGTGCCATTTTCCGTCAATATGGTATGACGGACACTGAATCTGGTAATGATGTTAGACTTGATGAAGCTAACAATGCATTTAGAACTGACTTCCTTGAGAGGTATTACCTCTGCCCATTTGGAAAAGAAATCATTAGCAGTAAGAATATACTTAAACTGCTTGGTCGTAGATGAAGGGTAAGGTCCCACCACATCCATTCCCCATGTGGAAAATGGCCACGAGTATTTAGCTGTATAAAGCAACTCTGGAGGTTGATGAATGAAGTTTTCATGTACTTGGCATGAATGACACTTCTTTGTGAAATCAACACAATCTTGTATCATTGAAGGCCAAAAGTATCCAAGCCTTCGAATCTGATCAGACAGTCTATGTCCAGACTGGTGGGCACCACAAACTCCTGCATGCACTTCTTTCATGACAACCATTGTCTCTTCACCATCAATGCATCTGAAGAGAACTCCATCAAAACCACGTTTGTAGATATTTTTCTCTAGGTGATATGGGCTATCATAAAGAGTAAAATTGACCACACGTCGCCGAATTTGTTCTTTCTCGGCCCTATCAGGTGGAAGTGTTCCATTTTGAAGGTATTCTCTGATAGGTGACATCCATCCTATAGTATGACCATACGGTTTAGGAATGGGACTAATTTCATTAATTTCATCTGTTCTGATTCGAACATAAGGTGAAATTGCATGACGATGGGCAATACTGATGGTTATCTCATCCCGATTTGGATATGCCAGAGCTGTGGCTATATTAGCCAGTGCATCAACTTGAGAATTTTGTGATCGCGTGACATAAGAAAATGTCGGTTCCAAAGGGAATTCTGCCATTAACTCTCTGACATAATCATATAAATGGATTAGTTCTTCTTTTCTGATGGCATAATCCCCATTGACTTGCTTGATTACCAGGTTTGAATCACCTTTCACCTTTAAGTGATTCACTTGTGCTTGAAGCGGCAATTCCAAGCCAGCGATTAGAGCTTGGTATTCTGCTTCATTATTGGTACCACCTTCCCACAATAAGAAGGAATAAGGTAATACTGCCTTTTCTAGAGAAATGAGCACAATTCCTAAGCCAACTTTGTTGAATTTAGGATTTTCCATTTTCCTCCCTGTTGGACTTCTGGAAGCACCGTCAAAATACATTTCCCATGCATGAGGACTTTCTTGAATAGAGAATAATTCCTCATCAAGGAGCTCAATATCTAAAGATGGGTCTTCCACTGAAGGGTGTTCAGCCAAGAAATTAGCCAGATATTGGACCTTTATTGCCTTTTGAGACACATACTGAATGTCAAATTGCTGTAAAATAACTACCCACCTTACCAGAAATCCTGTAAGCATTGGACGACTAAGGATGAATTTGAGCGGGTTATTGTGAGATACCAATTGGACCTCATGATGTTGTAGGTGGTGTCTCAACTTATAAAATGCAAAGATTAATGCCAGGAAGCACTTCTCAATACTTGAATACCGGGTTTCTGCTTCAAGCATAGTCCGACTAAGGTAGTAAAGGTTGTTTTCATTCCCAGTATCATTCTTCTAAGCAAGAAAGGCACCCAATGATCACTCTAGAGCTGTCACGTAGAGGATAAGTGGTCTTCCTTCAATAGGTGGCATGAGTACTGGTGGACTCAAGAGGTGTTTCTTGAGAATATCGAATGCTTCTTGACATTCTTCAGTCCACTGATAAGTGACTCCCTTCTTCATCAATTTGGTGAAGGGTAAACTTTTTCCTGCCAAATTGGCGATGAAATGCCGAATATAGGCTAAGTGTCCTTGAAGTCCTCTTAATTATTTAAAATTTTGAGGAGGTGACATACCAAGGATGGACTTTGTCTTCTTAGGATCGACTTCAATACCACAATGGCGTACAACAAAGCCGAGAAACTTTCCTGAGGTTACCCCAAAAGCACATTTTAAGGGGTTTATATTCAAATTATATTGTCGAAGCTTGTGTAATATGACTTCCAAATCAGCCAAGTGATTAGAACGTTGTTTGGATTTAACCACCAAATCATCTACATAGCATTCAACAAACTTCCCTAGAAAGGGTTTGAAGATACGATGCATGGCACGCTGATATGTAGCGCCTGCATTCTTTAAGCCAAAGGGAATTACCCGGTAGCAAAACACACCCTGAGGGGCTCTGAAGGATGTGGATTCCTTGTCTTCTAGGGCCATTCGGATTTGATTATATCTGGAATATCCATCCATGAAGGAAAGTGCTTCATAGCCAGCTGTTGCATCAATTAAATGTTCTGTAATCGGAACTGGGAAATCATCCTTAGGAAAATGTCAATTAAGATCTCTAAAATCGATGCAAACTCTAATTTTTCCATTCCTCTTCTTTACAGGGACAATATTATCCAACCACTTGGGATATTGTACTTCTATGATGAAGTTATCTTTGATAAGCTTATCCACTTCAGCTTCAATTTTGGAAGCATAAGTTGGGTGTGTTCTTCTTGCGGCTTGCTTAAATCCTCGATGTTCTTCTAGTAAACCCAAATTATGAGTAGAAACATTAGGATCAAGCCCAGGAATCTCTGTATAGTTCCAAGCAAATATGTCTCGATTTTGCTTTAAAAAGGAAATATACATCTCTTGTTCTTCAAGAGTCATGGCCGCACTGATTAAAGTGGGGCGTGGATCTTCTTTTGTACCCAGATTTATTTCTCTGAGTTCATCCACAGTGGTAGAGATACCCTCTTCAAATGCTGGAGGAGCATCTCTGAGATCTTCCTCTTCTTCTTCATCATGTGTTATTTCTTCCATTTCTACTTGCATAGTATATGATAAATCAGAATTTTCATGATCAGAAGAGATGTCAAAATTTGCACATCTTGAAGAAGAAGCTTCCATTTCTGACCCGATTGATGATGAAGGGTCTTCTTTGGGTAATAAAGAGGAGATTATGGATTGAGAATCGACATCATTGTTCACCTCTGATGTTGGTATAATTTCTTCTGGCCTAATTGGAGAAGTATAGACTTGTTGGATTTCAGCAGATGAAATGAAGATGTCACCATTTGGGCTTTCATCACTACTTGGAGGATCACTAATTTCTCCCATGCTGTCTGACTCGATTGTCGTAATTGACATTATGGATCTTTCCATAAGAGTATTTTGATTTGGGTCTATCTTGTCAATTTGACTGATAGGCAACACATAATCTGTACTCACGTGCGCAAATGGATTTATTGGAATCTTTTCCAAACCATACGGAGCATTAAATTTGGTAATCTCCTTTGTTGTGGATTTCTCCCTTCCCTTCATGTGATAGAATTCTGCCTCAATGTATTGAGACTCACATGTCTTGAACAGGGCCTTATCACCATATAATTTCCTAACTTGACCATCAAAAAAATATTTGAGACACTGATGGTATGATGAAGGGATAACCTCATGTTGATGTAGCCAGGGTCTCTCAAGAAAGATGTTGAAGGCTGAGTCTTGATCAACAACCATGAAATCTGAATTGGATACAAGATCTCCAAACTGAGTTCTGAGTGTAACTCCGCCCAGTGGTTCTTTTTCATTTTTATCATATCCTTGTAACATCATGGTAGAAGGAGATAAATTAGATTCCGTGAGGCCCAATCGACGAAGTGTACAAATGGGCATGAGGTTGACTCCTGAACCATTGTCAATGAAAGATCTTTGGATGTCTATGCCACTGACCTTGAAAGATAAGTACAAAGGTCTAATATGACCATGCACGACATCATCTTTATCTTCATTAGTGAAAGATATCACTGCATGACATTCCACAGGATTATTCTCTACGTGATAGACTTCAGTTGCAGCAATTTTAGTTTCAAACTCCTGAGGACTTGACAAAGCCTCGATGAGTGCCTCCCAAAGATCCTTTGACAGATTCAAAGCATCCAGAATTGATAACTTGGCTGGTACTTGGGACAAGTGTTTCAATACATCATAATTTTGATCCAGAGGTTTGCGTTTCCCAACAGGAACATGTGGTTTAGCAGGTGCCTTGGAATCAGATGCTTTGGAAGTTGATTCATCTTGTATTGGGATAGGATTTGGAAATATTATTGGTTTTGGAAGATTAGACCGATTAGATCTATTTACTTGTTGAGAGGATGAAGGTGGAACCCCCAACCGATCCTCCAAAATAACTGTGCCAGGACTGAATTTTTTATTGGTAGAAGAACTTGCTTATTCTTGCTGAGCTCGCTGAAGGGCTCTACCACGAGTTTCTATTGCGTACACAGTTCTAGCAGGGGTAGAATTGAAATAGTGGCTTCTTAAATATCCACATCTTCCCCTATATCCTGAGCCCTTGGAACTTCCTCTGATTCCTCTATTTGATACAGGGAATTCAGGCTCATTGAAATCAAAACTGCGACTGGCATATAGATCTGTTAATTGAATCATATTAACAGAACCGAAAATCAACTCTTCATCCGATGAGGATTCTGCCTGACTAGCCAATTTAGGCTGTGCCGTTTGGTGGGGCGGTGCCCGTTGCTTCGAAGTAGATGACATGAAATCTTCCAGAGTCAAAGACAACTTAGGCTTTGACACATTGATAATTTCATTCACCACCATCTCCTTATATAGGCATATTAGGAGCCTTAGGTCCACCCCCAACATTAAATTCACCCCCCAACAATTAAGAGAGTCAAAAGGAGGGTGAAGAATCAAAAGGAAATTGACGTTTCGAAGTTGACCCGGAAAACTGTCCAGATTCGTCCTCCATTTTGACGTGTGAGTTTGACACTTCATATGGCCGAATCCGATGGTGTCATAAATATAAAATATCTTCGTCCATGTGTCTTCTAGAAGCTCTCAAAATCTCAGGAAATTTGGCTCAGCCGTTTGGAAGTTATGGTCGAAATGGTGGGACTGATTTCTGTGCATTAATGACGAGTCCACCATTTAAATCTTAACTTCATATCCCTTTATCATCATGAAAACATCAGAATTAGCTCCGTCCACAGTTGAATAAAATGATCCTCATATTTTTATCTTTCTACTGTATAAATTTGAGCTTCATTGGGCTTGTTGTTTGGGCCCCACATTTGTTTGATGGGCCTTAGGCCCATTATGCTTTTTCCAGCAAGTTTCTGACTTCATGCGCAAAATTCTCCATCTTCCTTTGGGATTCATCCATCGGACCTAAAAGATAAAATGTTCCAAACAAAGTGATAAATCATATCCCAAAATTTCAAATTAAAATGATGAATATTGTAATTTCCACAAGCAAATTATTGAGTGGGCCCAAATTGACATTTTAAGCATGAATTGCACAATGATGGGAAATGAAGTTCAATTTCTGAATTGGACTAAAATTGATGTTTATAAACTTTTAAACACATTAATATTAAGAACTTAACAATGAATATTAGCCACTTTAAGTGACTAATCACACATACTCATCTTCTTCTGATTGTTCCTCCTTCTTGGAATTATTCCGCCCTTTTGAGGATTTGCCCTCTGAAGAGGATTTTTCTACAGTATTCATGGTAGAAGGTACAATTGGTTTCTTCAATTGTATTCACAAAATAGCATGAGTTCGGTTGATCGTCTTTCTGACCATCCAATCATCATATTTTTGTGCATTTTTGCTTTTGACTTCTTGACACTTTCCTTCCTCCTCTGGAACTGTAGCAGTAACACATGCTACCTGGGCTAAAGAGCCTTTCAGTTTGACTTGTCCGGAGTCGACCATCTTTTGCAGGAGGTCTTTGAAGACAAAACACTCCTGGATGGGATGTCCCAGCATTTGATGAAAGGGGAAATAATTGGGACGGTTTTCATCTCCTTCCTTGTTTGGCCTCTTGGGACTTGTCATCTGAACCAAATTATTCTCCAGAGCCAAAATGAAGTAACCAGGAACTTGTTCATTTCAGAAAGAGTATGTTTTTCTCTTCATATCCTCAAATTGTTTCTATATTTGATCTCTTTGATCATCTTGACGAAACAGAATTTGTTGTTGATGCTCAGGAAGTGAAGCCCTTCAAGAAGATGAAGGTTTTGAGGTAGAAGCAGGTACAGGTGCTTGTTTAAGCATAACTGTAACAGTTTCTTCTTTACCCATTCTCCTTCCTGGAGCTGATGGAATTACACAAGATTTAGTCTTAGTCTGTATAAGAGAATTTTTAATATGTTGTGCGATTGAGGTAAGGTCTCGAAACCCTCCTGTGTATTTCACAGGGATCAGTGGCGTGCGTAATTCGTCACGCAGATTTGCCACACAGATTGGCAATAGTTCCTCTTGAGGGAGTGAGAAGCTTAGGGAATATGTTAATCCCTTCCAGTGAGCAATGAAATCATAGACTCTTTCATTCTACCTTTGCTTATAGTTTGTAAGATCGAAAACTATTGTCTTTGGAAAAGTTGAGCTAAATTGAAGAAGAAATCGTTGACAGAGATCATCCCATCCAGTAATTGAAGAAGAAATTGTTGATGGATATCTTCCTATCCTCTGACATGAATACCAGATGGGGCATTGGCAATTAACTGGTGCAATCTTCTTAGTGCTCCAAGGCATGAACGCTGAAGGGCTCTCTGCTGCTTTTCAGCCTTCGGATATCGAGAGACTGATAGAGATGCCAAGTCAATTTGACGTTGTGACCCTTATATTATCTTAACATGATTTTCATATTCATCATAAGATAATACTTTCTTTTTCAACTGATAAAGAGTTTTCCATATGTTGAGACGAATATCATGAATCCCATCTTCCGTCAACATCTATGGAATGTCATACTGAGAGTCATCCAGAGGCCAAAACATGACTGGCACTTCACCCTTCGCTAGTTGTTTTCTCATGTTCAGTATTTCCTCTTTATCATTAAATTAATATTCTTCTACCTGATTTGACCAGAGCTGGTGCTTCCTTGTTGCTTCATCGGATTCAAAAATATTAGTAGAGAAATCACTGATCAAACTAGAAGATGCATGACTTAGGGGTGGTTCAGAGAATGACCTACACCCTGTGCTATCTTCTGATTGAGAAAGTATTTGACCTGCTAGCGATGAAGCATCAGACATGACTGGTTTCACATTTTCAAGTGCCTCAAGATAAGAGGGCTTTCTCGGAACTACATTGTCCACTGGAGCATTTTCCGGTCAATGTGCATCACTACTACGGAGAGGTCTTTCGCAGCGAAATTCATCATCATGGGGAGGACCACCATGGTGGATTACATCAAAAGATGAGATCTCTTGCTCCTTGGTCTTCTGACCACACAGAGGGTTCCTATGGCTCTCATCTAAAGATGAAACTTCGAGATTGACCGAATTGTCATGAAGCAAGCCTTCATGGGGAAGTGTATGTTGAAGACCATTGGAATTAATGTTCACACTATTGGAAAATGAGGGAGTAGAACCTTGAATTCCAATAGATAACTGTCTGAGGGCTTCAAGAACTCCAGCATCGAGCAAGGCCTTATTACAGATTGGCTCTTGATCTCTTGACTATGCTGGGTGGGTCTTCTTCTTAGATGCCTTCTTACTCACCTTGGAAACCACTTGTTGACAAAAGTGGCTGCTCTAAGCATGTGTATGTGCCTGATCAGGAGAGATGGCCAGGTTAGGCTGACGATCTCCACTCAAATCAGGTGTATGTGCTTTACTTGGTTGTCCATATGATATGGGGGAGTATTCCCCACAACCCTCTTGGACTGGAACAGATGTGTGTGTCTGTTCCGGAGTGAACTATTGATGTGTCACTCCACTGGTAGGGATATATTTATGTGTCTTTCCATGAGATGCTGCTGAAGTTGTTATAATATCTTGGCAAGCATCCAGAATATGAGCAGATATTTCCTCCTACTCTTTCACCATTGATAAAATATGCTTAGTGACTTCAGCTGCCGGAACGGGGATATATGTCCATTCCGTGCTTGGAGTAGGTGTATATGCCTACTCCTGTCCTCCTTTTCCTGTCAGTGAATCCCAACAGCACTCAAGTGTGGGGGTAGAGAGTTGAGTCTACCTCCTGTTTGTCATCAGAGCTTTCCGACTGACTTCTCCGTGTGATACCAAATGAGACTATTAGTAGGCTTGATTAATACTAGCAGGTGTATGTGCCTGCTGATTGCACTTCACCGAACGTGGTTGATGAGCTCTATCATATGTAGTCAGACGAGCCTGCTGACTAGCTGATGATGTATAAACAGGTGTATGTTCCTACCTATAGTACTCCACCGGAATTGCCTGGTGGGATTGACGTGATGCTTCCAGACAAGTCTGCTGGACAACGGAATTAAAACGGGCAGGTGTATGTGCCCGCTCATTGCTTTCCACCAAGTTAGGTTGGTGGACTTCTCCGGAGATGGCAGAGATGAGAACCTGCTCACCGTTGACCGGATTTCACCTCTGGCGATTCATCTTGCCTGCTCGGGTTCGAGGAACCTGAGCCGAACGCCTGGAGTCGGTACCCTCATCATGTTGAGGGCATACTGCCACACACGTCTGGCGGCGATTGTTGATAGGAGCCCTCAGGAAGGACTCTTTCTTCTTTGAATTAAGGCCCTGAGGGACCTGCTCATCCACCTCCCCAAAATATGGGAGTGAATGGTGATTGCGTTCCGGGGATAACGACCCGAAACGATTGGAGACGGTGGTTAGCACTGCTTGCTTCTTGATCACTGGTCGTCGCTGTCCGGACGACCAGGGTGAATTGTTCACTTGGAGGGCTTGTCGAGAAGCCTCCAGAGCGCATTTGATACCCAGCGTTGAAGATGCTGAGTAGGTGATGTCTTCCTTAGAGCGGAGATCCAGCAGGAGTAGCCGTAGTAGCATTCGCAGTAGAGGTTTTCACAGCAGATGTATTCACAGATGTGAACTTGAGAGCAGCCATTTATTAGAATGCAGAAAATCTTGGAAAAGAGTGCCTATTTGATGTAACAGATGTAATCAAGATAAATTCAACCACTACTTTTTTGGATGAGCACATATGTCAATGATTGTTTCGTTGGCCCTCTCATTGAGTTTTAAATAGGGGCCTAACAAATAAGCAAAACATCATTTTAACTTAGTTAAGGATTCACGTCGGGTTCACCATTTTTTGTTTCCCTCTAGAATGGGGGATGACCTCGTTGATTGAATGTTCAAACATTCCAATCGGTTTCTAATGGGTTTGTTTGTAGAACCAGAAACATCCAATGATTCCCTATCCATTTGGACCTACTTTCCAAAGGTAGGCGCTCATTATTTGTGAACTGATTAGGCTTAGGAATTTGCATTGGTCGAGAGGATGTGAGGTCGGACTCATCACAAATTTTTTAGGGGAATTATTGTCTACTCCAGGACTCTATTTATAGATTTAATTTATGTTCGTGAATCCTTATTACATTAACAAGTATAAAATGAGATTTCCTTTAGATATGACAATCAATGATTTATATGTAGAAAATTTAGAGAATCTTTTATATGTATTCGAGGTTCTTCATCAATGAAGAATCATTTGTATTTGTTAGAGATTCTTAGTTGATTGTATCCTTAAAATACATAAAAGTCTCTTGGTCATTATGATGACCATACTAGTTTTAAATCCACTAAGTGGGGCACTTGAAGTTTATTGTCATTCAGGAGGACATGGATTATTTCAGAATTGGGATCGTACCCATTGATGGGCTACCTACGTATCCTTTGTTTTGGAAAAGGAATCAGAACCCACGTAGTTCGAATAAGGGAGTATGATGTTTATGATTGATGGATCAAAGAAAGATGTCATAATTACTTTTACACTCTAAGCTCATGTGAGTCATGCTCGGTGTGAGAAACAAGAGGTATTAGTAAAACCAGACAATTGTTCCATGAAAGATGCAATCATAAGAAATGATGTGGGGATTATGTATGTATGACTGCCCAAAATAGATGATGATTAAGATTTACTTCAGGGAAGAAATCCAGGAACAGGGTCTATAAAGGTATATGTACTTTATGGAGATTTGGATACTCTAATCTTGGGACTTACTCCTAAGGAAGATTCCCAAGTTAGGAGGGGACTTATGATTTGGTTTTACTCCTGAAAAAGAAGCCCCAAATCAAAAGTAAATTAGAACTGGTTAAGAGAAATTAAAACTGGGGCTTACTCCTGAAAAGGAGGCCCAGGTTAAAGGACTTGAAAAATTAAGGGACTTGGGGCTTACTCCTGAAGAGAATGCCCATATTTGAGATTGGGGCTTATTCCTGAAAAGGAAGCCTAGGTTAAGAGAATTATGGTTGGGGCTTACTCTTGAGGAGGATGCCCATATTTGAGACCGGGGCTTACTCTCGAAATGGAGGCCCATGTTAAGAGAATTATGGTTGGGGCTTAATCCTTAAAAGGATGCCCATATTTGAGACTGGGGCTTACTCCTGAAAAGGAGGCCTAGGTTAAGAGAATTATGGTTGGGGCTTACTCCTGAGGAGAATGCCCATATTTGAGACTGGGGCTTACTCCTGAAAAGGAGTCCCAGGTTAAGAGAATTATGGTTGGGGCTTACTCCTGAGTAGAATTCCCATATATGATACTGGGGATTAGTCTTGAAAAGGAGGCCCAGGTTAAGAGAATTGTGGTTGGGGATTACTCATGAGGAGGATGCCCATATTTGAGACTTTGGACTGGGGATTACTCCTGAAAAGGAAGCCCAGGTTAAGGATTCTTTCATCTTAAAGGATGAGGCTGAATGAATGAAATCTCAATCTTTAGTGACATAAAGATGTGTAAATCACTAGATTTTGAGAGATGTTCCATGGAGTTCCTTTCAGATAAGGAATCCAAATCAAGAAATCATGCCATAAATGGATTTGAAGAGTGTCTTGAAGACTGAATCTTGAATATAAGAGGTGGAAAAGCATAAGAGGGGTGAAATGGGCAGGAAAGGAACCCAAAAAGGTAGGGGTGCGCAAGTCATGGCAGGCGCGCAGGTACTGCGTGGGCGCGTAGGTATACCTACGCGACACATGGGTACTTGTGCGATTTTCATCCCTTAGGGTAATACTTGGGCGAGACTTGGCTCAAACCCTTGGTATTATCCCTAGAGTCTTTCCAGAAGATAGCGCGCAAGTTATGGTGAAGAAGTAGGGCAACGCGCAAATGTGTTCATTTCCTTTAAGGGTAAAACACTTAGACACGCAAGTGTTAGTGAATTATAACACTTAGACCTTACTCCTATTGTTTATACCTTCCATTATAGGTAAAGAATTACCTTAGAAGTTTTCGGAAGACCTGAAGAAGAGACTTGGGCATTCAGATCTCTGTTTCTGAATTCTGGAAAAATTCCTCCCGAAATGGGAGGCCCACCGGGGGTATTTATAGGCTGGAGAAGACCCCGGGCGGTTATCACTTAGGGCACTCAAGTCACTTGCGCGACAGTGATGGAACTTGCGCGAACCTTGTTCATTTGAATCCTTATTCATGCCTTTGTCGATTTTTGATTTTTTCTTCAAAGGATGAATCAATTTGGGCTAAGTCATTTCCCTTTCCATTCTTTTACACAATGTGATGAAAAGGAGCATCAACAGTAGTGTAGATTCATTCCTAAACACACATTACCTTATCAGCATGGTAATGATGTTTATAAGGAGGATTGATGACGAGTCTTATATGTTAACATTGATCAATAAGATGTAGCATGTAGTAATTCCTAAACACACATTTTATACATCAGTCATGATGTAAGTAGTATCAATGTCTCCACTTGTAGAAACATCCATTATATATCAAGATGTGCTTTTCAAATAATGACAATATCCTATAACCATATTCCAACTATAATGACAAATGGATATCATGAGTCATAGTATTTTGAAAATCCATTATGTCATAAGGACATGTGTTTAGATGCAAAAAATTTGTTAGGATAAAAACAATCTTGCATCAAACAAAACAAAATGTGCATCTAAAGTAATAATCCTAAAAGTTTCTTAGGATATTATAGAAATAACCATGATAAAGAATTTTTAGTCAAGTGATATACTACATTTCTATAAAAGGGTTCACATCTCTATTAGAGCTAGTGGGAGCAAGATTTACTTGGGTCTAGTCGATGTCAGAGATGCACAAATAGTTTCCATAGGAACAAATTCTACAAGTGCATGTGGAAATATAATTTCCCATAGACACATACTACATTAGAAGGATAAAACCATGGGGATGGTTTTTTATTCACTATAGTCGGTGATCAATTATTCATTTAGAATAATAAATCATACAAGTAATACATGGAAATCATCTAAGATTGACAAGTTCAATTAAAATTCAATAATGAATTCCCTATATCAGAGTGAAAAGGGGTGTATTATTTTGAATATTTTGGTGGGTATTCATGTGAGATGATACATGGGTGGTACAATCCTACTACTAATAAGGTTCGATTGGTTATACGAAGTCGTTATGCCTAAATCCATTATAATTTTACTTCTCATAGCTAGTTTCTATGATCATTTTATTATGAGTTTGATGTCATGACCACCAATCATGGAAGGTGTCTATTTGATGCAACCAGAAAGGGATAATGACATCATTGAATTCCAATAGGGTTTCAAGTTATTGAAATCTAGTTTGATATTAATGTAAGCAACAAGATCTTAGAACATTCATTTGGAATGAATTGACACCATGTGTCTTCCAGAGGTTAGTGGGAGCGCCATTATTTTCCAAGTATAATATGTTTAGTAACATATGAAAAAAATAGATATTGGTCTTACTATTAGCTAAGAACAAAATGAAATAAATACTCTAGTGATTGAATTAAAGTAGTAACCTAAGTTCAAGAGAACATGATCCACTGAGGTAGATCTAATGGCTTCTTGGACCTAGTCAACCATACATATAGTGACATGGTATTGAAAAATACAAGTTGGAACAATTAGAGAGATACTTGTTGGAAATTTCACATGACATAAATCTCTCCAAGTATGCATAGGAGGAGAATAATGTTGTGAGTTGGATTTCATATTATTTTGTGATGGATCGATCAGATATTCCATGATATGTACAAGATATGATATTGCAATTATATACTTTATAGTAGAAAAATATAAATTATATCTATGAGAACTGCAGGGGAAGCATTAAAAAATATATAATTATACTTCAAAAAGTTAAAAGGATATACACATGGTATGTGGAGAAGAAGGGATACTAGTTTTTAGGGGACACAAACTAGTCTTCCTTCAATCAATGTGATCTAATATCATAGTTCTGATAATGGAATTAGTGATACAAGCTCATAAAATCAAGTGGTAGCCATACCTAAAAATATCGAGTACATTGCACCTTCTAAGGTAGCTAAGAAGCAGTTATTAAATGAAATGATTTGTTTTAGTTCTTGGAATTTCACATATTAAGTACAGTATTATCATAATGATAATTTTATTACTGTTACATTCCAAGAAGTCAATATTTGAACATGGAAAAAAGGGATATACTTCGGAATACCATATGTTGAGAAGTTTTACTCAAGGAGATGAGGTCACATATAAAATAATAGACACACAATATACATATGGAATACCCAATAACTAAATCTGTGACTTAGTAAAAATATAATCTTAATCACGTGAGAGCTAAAAAGTATGGTTATCAAGTTAGCTATAGTGAAAGTGGGAGTGTTGTAATAATGGGTGTCACATATCCAAATTTAACAACACTTTTGATTACCTTATCATGTATACAGTTAGATATACATTATGTACACTTACCATTATAGTGTATACATTTCTGCATCTACTATTTAATGGTAATTTCCATAGATTAATTTTCATATCAAAAGGTTATAGCATACCCCAGGCTATAATGAGAACCTCCAGATACCAAGACATTAATCTTAAACAAAGGTCCTATGGTCTAGATACATCATACTAATTGGACACATTTTATGTCTGAGTATCAGGTGTTAGGGTCTCATAATCTTTGAGAATTCTTTTCATAAAGTTCACACTTGGTGATATCTAGTAGTGAGATCATAAGGAAAGACCCTTCAATAGGAACACTGCATGTTTCAGGCGTCATTGGTTATTATTATCTATGGACATGTGTATTGGTCTCCGAAATTGAGATCATTACCAATGTGTGCCATTTCATCACGTACTTTGATTCAAGGAAAAAACCATGATAATGAAATTATGGCGAGGTTTCTTGTGTTGGGTGCACCATTGGTTGTATGACATTAGTTGAGTGATCAAGATAGGATTTTTTACTTTTGAGTTGAGGAAGTAATATATATATATATATATATATATATATATATATATATATATATATCGGTCCTGTATGATTAGGATGGTAGTACCTTCATAAATTTGTGTCCATGATAGTTGAAAGGTAAATCCATCTATTTATATCAATAAATATTAAATAAAGAAAGGACGAAGACACAAGTGTGCATCCTGCTTTATGAGATACATAAAGACAAAGAGATTATATTACACAGTGTGTGTTCATAGGTTAGTTGTCATTGCTATGAGTATCCTTATATCTTTAGAGGCCTTGATGGGTTGCTAAAATCCTCTCTTGGTCTATGAATATTATTCACTACAATCGAGATAAGGACCTAGAGGGTTACACATGATAGCGTATTCAATAATCTTCCCTATTCTAGAGAATATGTATATTGGACATGGTGGGCCCCACCATGGGGTATGGGTGTTGTTGAAGTCATTTGTCACTAAATATTGAATAAATTCAATATTATTTAATTAAATAATATTTATGATGAGTTTATTTATTAAAAATATTTACAAGTTATGTAAATATGAGGAATCATATTAATTGAACGAATATTATTTTAATATTCTTGGTCCGTTTAATATTAACATAAATTTAAATACAATTTAATGACACAATTTTATTATTTAATATATTTAATATATATTATAGTTATGTGAAAAAATATAAATAATTTTTATGATGTAGTTTAGTTCATCGTTATTTTTTGTTTAGTGGATGTTTAATAAACGAGGGTCGTGGAACCCTGCTTAGTATTTTTGAGCATCCACTATAAATAGGAGAGAGGCTCTTGCACAATCACTATTCACTAAAAGATTTCCAGAGCCTCTCTCTCTTATCCCACTTTCTAGAGAGATACAATCTCGATCCAAGTGATCGGATCAAGTTCATCTCCATGCATCAAAGTTATGTCGATGCGGTGATCGCCGGGACATCAAAGACATCATCAAATCACCACGCTAACACCTAGAATTCAATGATCGATGCTCCTATTTATCTTTGAAGCACTTGTGGATGATCTAGAGGGATTCTACTTTGGATACATTGAGCAACAACCATCGAAGAAAGGAAAATTTCAAGTGCTCCTTTAGATTGAAAGAGGTATGTTTTACAATTTATATTTTGTGCTCTATTTATTTTATGTGAGATCCTCAGACTATAACTTGGATGGGATATTTAGAAAAGAAAAGTTATATTATCTCAATGATGAATTTTTTTAAAATCCTCATCCCACCAGCTTCCGCTATGCACCCCGGTACCATTACCCTACTCCCACTTCCCCACTAGTTTTCCACTCCATCCCAACGTCGCACGTCCTAAGCTATGTCTCTCCAAAATAATCCATCCTACAGACACCTAGGAAATGAATCACAACATGCACCTTGTGCATCACATCATCACATTATCCCATCCACATATCTGTATATAGTAACCAAGTTGTTTCTAGAATCCACCACATCCCGTATGACATGTATCATACATCAGGTATTATAGATCAAGCCATCACATCTCATACACCGAGTAAGTACCTCAAGCCATTATAGCCCATACACGTCATACCTATAATAATCCTTTGGATAATATATCCAAATATACATTTGTGTGAAATAAACACAATCCATTACATCCCTCTACACACATATATGAGGAAACTAACTATTGTGCATACTAGTACAAGTAACTACCAAGAGAAGAGAGTGGGACCAGAGGGGGTAGTCAGCCATCCATCCTCCCATTGATATGTTGGGGAAAACACCATCGCAGAGCCCACCGGGTGTTAGTCTCCCTAAAAAAAATGGGTGAGGTGGATTATGAAATCACATAATATATAGTATATAATATATCTCACAACCATACTATGGTCATAACCTAATCCTAATATCAACTACAACTATCATTTCTCGGACACCCGACCACCACCATTAGTGACTAGATATCCTATAAGCACACAAGAATATAAAGATCTAGATTAATTACTTCTTTTATTTTTATCATTTCCTTTTTTAAATTATTAAATTAATGATTAACATTATTTCAAGATAAATTCATTAACTATCAGTGTGATGTCCATTCCCTCTAGACATAAACAAAACTGAGTCCATGGTTTCTCAAGATTAACATCTTTTCAACATTTTCATTCCATCAACACCAACCATGTGAGTTAAGAGTTATTTATTAATTATTAGAATTATTACATAATCTAAGTACTCTAGAAAAACAATCTTAAGCTACCACCAAGAGGGAACATGCAACCAAGCACACCCAGCTGCCTTCAGTAGTGGGGAAAGGAATGCTGATAAAACAAGAAACCCGACCATTAAACAAATTCATTTCAATAAAGAATCCAAATTTATAACATCAATGATTAAGCCCAGATTCAACCCATTCCATCATCTCTAGTTCAATCATCAGCACCCTCATGCATATCCTGATTCATCTTGCCATCATAGGCATCAAATGAAACCACATCATCCGAACCTGCCCTCCCTATATCACATCAACCATCCTATGATCATCCATCCCAATATCAAAACACATCACATAACAAAGATCACATATAGATAATACCATAAGGAAACAATAAATAAAAAATCATATCCAACAATTCAATCTAGGACCAAACACAAATAATCCAATCTTCACACATAATTGAGTTCTCAAGGCTCTAAACTCAAGGCAATCAGCCTTCTCATGCAGATAGAAAACTTAGGCCATTGAAATTATCTTTATAAAACAACCTATTTTTATTCTATATTGAATTAACTGATTCATCATTCATTGGTTACAACTACGAGCAAACTAAGGAATCAAGCTATAACAAGATATCAAAAGTTAAACATTCTCTTATAATTAAAACTAGTTTCAAAAAATTTAGATAAGTACCGTTCTCATTAACATACCTTTTCATTTCAAAATTCTCAACAATCATGATCATGATACACATTATTTATCAATTCCATTATCTTGGAAAAACACATTTAATTAATCACGTGCATTTAATCAATTTCAATTACCATCAAATTACATGAAACACCAGATTCATTTGATATGCCCCTTCCTTAATTCTTTTTCCAACCAATTAATAATTACCAAATTTATGTTGTTTAAAATTTCTCATCAAAGTAAAAATGATAATCCATATCACTATAAGACATGAAAACAAGCATAACATAGACAGGACACTATCTATAAAATCAAGTGGCAAACTGTTATCATGGTATCAAAAATCAACCTGAAATCACAAACCAATTCATTATAAATCTAGTTGAATATTTATTAGGTTAATTACATTACCATTAAAAGTGATAAAACATGATAACTTTATGATTTCACATAAATAAATAGAAGAAATAATTATTCCCCTTCCTCAAATGTGTTAACATTATTCACACGAGAATGGACTAACATCATAGATCCTGATCACCCCTCCCTCAAGAGCTACATTCCACCAAGGACTCCATGCCACAAACACACCAACAAAAACCTATAAAACTATATTAGAACAATGTGGAGAAACTGAAATCACTTGGTAAGAAGAATTAGGAGGATCTAGATCGAAGAACCACATGATAAAAAGGTAGGACATACCTAAAATCACCATAGAACAAACACGGGAAGCCAAGAATCAATTCTTGTTGAAGGGATCCCAAAATTCATGAATAGAGAGATGATAGATACCTAGGGTTTGGGAGAAAGGTCGCAGGGTTTAAAAAAACCTGGGGTGCTATAACTTATATCATCTCATTGCAAAAAAGATTTTTCATGGTGTGAAACCCTTTCACATCGTTAAAGTATTGGGTTTAAAGTCCCACTGAAAAATGTCTCACCTCAGAACATTTTCCCTCGAATTAATTCACATTGTGAGGTACCCTGTGAACCATCCTCACATAAGCTGTGAACCACATATTCACAATGTGAAACCCTTATACATCATGAATTCTCCCTAATTTCAACTTTTAGAAGTGAAACACTTCCAGCCCTTCTCTAGGCCTCCTCTAAGCACCTCATACTTTGGAAACAAATAAATGGTCAGACTAGATGGACCTAGAACCTTACATAAGATACCCATCGAAACATTTTCATCATTGAGAATCCAAAAGCAAACCCAAAGAGAAAACGAAAAAGGGACCATCCGAACTGCCACCCAGTGAGATACCTCTCAAGGATATCTCCATCATAGGATCTCAACTAACACATAATAGGAACTATGTGGATTGATGCAACAATAAAAAACATCTCCTTAACACTCTCTTAGGGTAGATACCTCTGAAAAAAGTGAAAGGTTCCCAACCAGTAACAAGAGGAAACCATCTCATAAACCAGAAAGGTCATATCCATAAAACGAATGGTATAAGAGAAGTGATAAAAATCTAAAAGATCATGGAAATGAGTACATATCTATGACTCATATTCCTAGGTACTCTCTTCTACACCATAATTCCACCACAAAACAAAAACCAATGGACTAACACACTCATGTAAAACCTTCTCTTGGAGGTCCTGGATCTACACAGACCACTCCTCAAAGGTCGCATTATCATCAACATCGATCTCACCCTAATCGATGACATGAGAGTCATCATGTAGATAATGATGAAGCAATGATACAAGAAAAGCATCATGTATCTATCTCATATTTAGGAGAAGTTATATCTGATATTCCACAACTCCAACACAAGCCAACACCTCAAAAGGTCTAACAAACTAGGGAGAAATCTTACTCCCATGACCAGAACTTTACCGCCTAGGATGAGGAGTCACCTTTAATAACACATGATCTCCAACATTGATCTCTAGAGGTCTCCTCCTATTATCTTCATAGGAATTATGATGATCTTGTGCTTCCTTCATCATCTCTCGAAATACTTTAACCACATTTATCGTATTCTGCACTAGTTCCAATCCATAAATTTATACCTCTCTGACCCCGGTCTAGCACAATGGATAGAGCTTCAAATGGAACCATACCAATGATGGAGCCAAAAATATTATTGTAAGAAAACTTGACCAAGGGAAGGTTTCTCATCCAAGAACCTCCAAAATCTTGGATGCAAGAGCACAACATGTCTTTAAGAGTCTAGATGGTTTGATCTGTCTGACTGTCCTTATGCAGATGAAAAGAAGTGTTAAGACATACCTGAGATCCAAAAGCATGTTTTATAACTCTCCTTACCCAGGATATAAAATGAGGGTCCTTATCCGATAAGATCATCCTCAGGACTTATTGGAGTCACACCACCTCCTCTAGTTACTACTTTGACAAAATCTCAATTGAGATAGACTCTCTGATTACTATAAAGTGAGATGAATTCATAAAACACTCCACTACCACCCAAAAAACATTTAATACTCTATGAGATCGAGTTAAATCAATAACAAAATCCATCGATATGTCCTACCACTTCCACTGAGGAGCATATCATGGTTAGAGAAAACCACATGGAAAACATTGTTCAGCCTTCACCTTATGGAAGACCAAATATCAAGAAAGAAACTCTGTAACTACCCGCTTCAACATAGGCCATAAAAATTAGCCTCTTGGAGCTTGGTAAATATTAATCATGCTGGGAGGTACTTCCAAGGGTAAGCTATGGAACTCATAGATAACCATCTCATGCGTTATCAAAGGGACTAAAATAATTTTTTGAAACCACACAAGATGTTACCGTCCTTAGACCAACCATCAGGGGCATCACCAAAAACAACTCGGTCCCTCTAGATCTCCACCACGTAATCCCTTAGTTGGGACTCCTCCACTTGATCCACCAAAGAAAAATGGGATTTTATCTAGAAAATAAAACCTCAACCTCCAATCTCTCCCATATTTAGATGCATCCCTGAGAGTTATTACTTCACTCTCCAAGAATCTTCATATTCATGCACAACATTACTATGTGACTTATTATTTAGTGAATCAACTTCAAAATTTATATTTACTAGCTTATACAAAATCCTAAAGGCATAATCTTGAAAAAAAAAATCCACTAATGTTGGAACAAGTTCAAGTCATGCTTGGATAACACATACCTCATGCTCTTTTGATTGGTAAAAACCACAAAATGATCATCGATGAGGTAATTTCTCCACAACTTCAAAGATAATACAACTACTTCCAACTCAAGATCATGGGTGGCATAATTAGGATCATGGGGATGTAACTGTCGAGTCCCATAGTAAAAAAACAATCTATACTACATCAAAACATATCCCAATACAAGACACAATGCATCATAGAAAAAATTAAACTAAACTCCATCCCCTAGAAAACAAAGGACTAGAACACTAAAAAACTTCTCATTCATGTACTCAAAACCTTCATGTTGCTGTTCATTCTGGAATAATGCTTGATCCTTTCTATTCAAGGATGTTAGAGGAGTCGCGACTTGAGAGAAACCATCTACGAACCTCCTGTAATAGCCTGTAAGACCAAGGAAACTTTAAACCTCTTCCACCATCTTAGGGGATTACCAAGAAACAATCACCTCTATATTTTAAGGATATATAGTTACTCCATGATGGGACAAAACATTCCCCATGAAATGGAATTCATGATCCTAGAACTCAAACTTAAAAAACTTCCCAAATAGTTGATCATGATGAATTAATCCCAAAATAGAATGCAGATGCTTTGCATGCTCCTCATAGGATGTGGAGTACAGAAGGATGTCATCGATGAAAACCACCATGAACTTATCTAGGAACTCTCCAAAAACTGCATTCATCAACGTCATGAACATGAGTGGACCATATTAAAACAAAATCATAATGCCTATGAAAGCTACAGAAAGTAGTCTTTTGGATATCCTCATCCTTCACTCGCATATAATTATATCCTAACCAAAGACCGATCTTTAAAAATAAACTTTATCCTTTAATTTGATTGAATAAATCATAAATTCATGGATGAGGATAGCGATTATTCATAATCACCTAGTTCAAGTGATGATAATCGATACAAAGCCACAAACTACCATAATCCTTCTTCATGAAAAAAACTGGTGCACTCTAAAGTGACACACTCGGATGAAAAAAACCTCACCACAACAGATCATCTAGATATAATTTTAGCTCTTGAAACTCAGAAGGTATCATCCTATATGAAGACATTGAGATATGATATATTCCTGACTATTTATTAATACCATGATCGATCTCTCGTCGAGGGGGTAACACTACAACCTCCTCTCGAAAGATATTAGGGTACTCTTCCACAACCCTTGGAAACAATGACTACTGAAATTTTGATAAACTCATCACCATCTCGACCATCAAGGAAGATAGGGATGAAACATGCCTCTGACCCATCCAAGGGTTTCACTTTCCAAAAAACAACATTGGATCCCTATCATCATTATAAAACCCAACCTTCCTCCTGAAGAAATCCATAGTAGCCTACACCGAATAAAACTAATCCATGTTGAGGATGATATCATATGGTTGTATATGTAAACATAGGAAATCACCCCAAGAGCGGTCCTACCCCAGTACTAGATAACAATATTTACATACTTTATACAAGTCATCTTGACCTTTGAATAGCATAGTCAATGTCATAGGAATTGGAAGCCTATTCCACCTCAAGTACTAGAGCATGGATGAGGGAAGTTGATATGAAGGGGTGTGTGGATACTGAATAAAAAAAAAGCATGAAACCATATAGAAAACAAGAAAAGGGTATCTTGAACAATGAATGGATTGCCCGATGTTGGCAACGCTAGAGAATGAAGCTGTCCAAAACCTACTCCACGACCTCTCTGACCCTATTGATGACCAACTCTGCAGCCATGCCTCTGCTCTCTGAGGATGAGGGAGTGTCTCAGAGCTATACTATGCCTTCCCCTTCTCCTATATTGATTCCAAACTGTAACACCATTCTACTGCTACCTCAACTAAAACTACCTCAATGGAGGAACCTGAAGTGGAACACCTAGCGTACATTGACTTCTCAAAAAGTCCAGGCACTCTCAATTATAATGACCTCAACCTATACAATAAAAACACATGTATAATCACTTGGAATTGGTCTTAGAAATATCTTCTATAGAGAAACGAGTTGATGGGGGCTAGGACATATGCACAGCTGATTGGAATCTCTCCTATCTAAGAAACTAGAAACCCCATACCATAACTTCACTTCACGAGTAATCCTGATGAATCCCCTATCATAGTGATTCGGTTCTGTTCAAAATCCTCTCAACGACTTATTCTCTCACCATCAAATTGAGATACACATTCAATATAAACTAGGTGACTTGATTCTGGACATCCTCCTCAAAATTTCTTCTCCCTAGCCTCTTCATCTAGAAATATATTTGAATCATATTGCAGAAGGGTCTTGAAACAGAATCCAAACTCTCAAATGTTGGAACTCCCATGTCAAAGGGTAGGAAGCTCTTGGTGACTGGCCTCCTTCACAGTCAAAGAAAGGAACTCTTCTCAAAACTGGTCTTAGAAATTCTCCCATAATATTGTTGACTCTTCATGATCCCTGAGGAATAATAACCACCACTGCATGGCTTCTCCTCACTACATGATCACAGCTGACAAAACCCAATGCTCCTTCTGAGCACAGATCGAACTAAAAGTTATCTCAACCTCCTCCAAAAAATATTTTTTGAATTAATCTGAAACATATTCCTATTCCTTTTTTAGAATCTAGAACTTAAATTCTTGTAGTGTACTTATCTAAGTGTCGTCATCATTGACTTCCAATCTGTGGTGATCTGATGGCACATCCTACTGAACATATTCAACACAAACCTAACAAGGATGTTGAATTTAATCCATGCCTATAAAAAAACAAACTTTTATAGATCCTAACCCTATAATATGGAATATTTAACATTAATTAATTAATTAATTGTTATCTTTTTAAGGTTTCAACCTATCCCAAGGTCTACCAATTTCAAACATAGGTGACAAGAAGAATGATGCATAATCATTTTCTATGTCTCTAACCTTCAAACAATATCACTTCATTTAGTAGGATCAGTAACTTAAAGATCCATGAATCAGATCAAATGGGGCCCTAAAGACCCACATCTCAGCCGATCTCCCATTTTTTACATTGCTTACTAAACTTAGCTAACACCGTTTCCCTATAAACCCATGAAATATCACCTCTGCCTAACTTCAAACTCTATCATATTCCCAAAACATGAACCTATGATACCACTCTTCCATGAACCCCTCCCCCTAAAGTGTACCCCTCCTGGGCTGACAATGAGAGAAGGGAGATAGTGACTTCTTAAGTCCCACCTTCAGTTGTCCCTAGGTTGGTGACCAGAAACGAGGGTATAATAATAATACAATGGGATGCATTTCCTTCTAAGAAAACATGAGAAAGAGAGAGATAATATAGATACACCAATCAAAACCTGTTTATACATATATATAAATAAATACTAAGTGCAAGAATACAACTTCATACAATACTATAACAATTGAAATTAAAACTACAAGTACTAAAAGGTAAAGACGACAATGACCACAAAGCCCAAATAGCTCATGCTAAATCGTGAGCTAGTAACATCCATACCAATCTTGAACCTTCTTCGAATGACCTTAAAAATAGTTTATATATATGAAGGGTGATCATAATAGTATACTCAGTAGAATCCTCTCCATACCCTATGATGAAAAGGCAAATAAATCATACTAAATCACAATGAACCACAGTGAAACTAACTCATCACCGAAAATAGTATAATATGTTCCAAAAAACACCATGGATAAATCTCACCTAGTATCACATAAAAAAGAGAATATAATATAATAATGAAACATCAAGGTTTCCCTGCTCCCTCTTCCCCATAGGTTTTCTTCTCTACCCCAATTTCACATGTCCTAAGTCATCTCTCTCCAAAATAATCTAGTCCATAGAAACCTACGAAAGACATCACAACATGCACTTTGTAAATCATAGCATCACATCATCCCATACACAAAATCATATATAGTAACTAAGTAGTTTCCAGGAGCCACTACAACCCATATGAAGTGTATCATTTATCGGGTATTATACCTTAAGCTTTTATATCCCATGCACTGAGAAATTACCTCAATCTGTCATAGTCCATACATGTCATACCAATAATAATCCTTTGGATACTATATTTAGAGATACATGTGCGTGAAATAACTATAATACATTACATCCCTCTTCACACATATATGGAGAAACTAACCACAGTGCATACCATCACAAGTAACTACTAAGAGAACAGAGTGATGCCAGAGGCGGTAGTTAGCCATCCAACCTCCCTCTAGGACGTTGGGGAAAACACCCTCTTAAAGTCCACTGGGTGTTAGTCATCCTAAACAACATGGATGGAAAAGCGTATGAAATCAAAAAATATACATGATATAATTTATCTCACAACCATACTATGTACATAAACTATTCCTAAACTCAACTACAACTATCGTCACTTGGACACCCTACTACCACTACTAGGGACTAGAAATATTATAAGTACACAAGCATTTAAAAATATACATTAATAAATTATTTTATTTTTATAATTTCATTTAGTTAATTAATTTATTATCCATTAAATTAACCATTAACATTATTTCAAGATACATTCATTAATCACCAATGTGAATACCATGCCCTCTAGGAATAAACCAAATCGAGTCAACAATTTCTCAAGATTAACATTTTTTTAATATTTTCATTTCATAAACACCAACCCCACAGATTAAGTATTATTTATTAATTATTAGAATCATTACTTAATCCAAGTAATCTAGGAAAATCATCCTAATCTACCACCAAGAGGAAACAAGAAACCAAACACACCCAACTGCCTTAAGTAGTGGGGAAAGGAATGTAGATAAAATAAGAAACCTAGCCATTGTTCATTAAAAAAATTCATTTAAAGAAAGCATCCAACATTATCACATCAATAAGTAATACCATATTTAACCCATTAAATCATCTCCAGTTCCATCCTCGATACCCTCATGTATATCCCAATGCATATCTCCATCACAGGCATCAAATGATGCCACATCATCCATGTCTCCCTGCCCCATATAACATCAGCCACCCTAGGCTCAACCATCTCAGAATCATAACACATCACATAATGATGCTAACATATAGATCACACCACAAGGTAGAAGGAAACAAAAAATCATATCCAACAGGGTAATATAGGCCCTAAAAAGGCATATAGCCTTCACACATAAATGATCTCTCATGGATCCAAACTCAAGGAACTCAACCTTCTCAAGTTGGCTGACAACTTAGGCCCTATAAATTATCTTTATCAAACAAATGGTTTTTATTCCATATTGTATTAAACGATTAATTATTCATAGGTTCCAACTATGGTAAACCTAAGACATCAAACTATAATATGATATCAAAAGTTAAACATGATCTTAGCATTAAAACCAGTTTCAAATTTTTTTTAGAGAAGTACCATTATCATTAATAAGCCTTTTCATTTCAATATTCTCAACAAATATGACCATGCTTAATATTATTTATCAGTTACATTATTATGGAATAAAACATTTAATTAATCTTTCACATTTCATCAATTTTAATTACAATTAAATTACAAGAAACATCATCTTCATTTAACATGCCTCTTTTTAATTCTTTACCAACCAATTAACAATTACCAAATTTATGTTCTATACCATTTTACACCTAGGTCAAAATACTAATCCATATCACCACAAGACATGATAACAAACATAACATAAATAGAACATTATCTAGAAAATAAAGAGGCAAACTATTATCATGATATCAAACATCGACCTGAGATCACAAACCAATTCATTGTTAATCAGTTTAAATATTTATTAGGTTAATTTAATTTCCATTCAAAGGGATAAACCATGATAACGTTACTATTAAAAGTAAATAAAATAGGAGAAGTAATGAATCCCCTACCATAAAGGCATTAACGTTCTTCCAACGAGAACAGAACAAGAGAGATCCAGGTAAATTTATGTCATTATAGTGAACTAATGGATAAAGATACATTTTATAGTGACCTGAACAAGCTGAATCTTCAGGGAATTGTGTGTATGATTAATGTGGAAATATAATTCCTCTAGAGTGATCCATACATGAGGGTCCATGCTATCTAACACCAAAATATTGACACATCAATCAACTGAAAAAATATCGGGGGAGACAAAAACACCATCCATAGTAGCATGATGCTCAGGATATGTATGGATTGGTCTGATGCTAGTCAACATACCTGAATCCACTAATTCAAAGGGCTGGTGATGATAATCCTTTAGGGGTTATTTTTCTTTTTGGTAAAGCACAATGTTAGGAAATTATGTTTATGATACTATCTCTTGGTCATAATTGAGTTAGTCTTGTCAGAGATCATGGATTCCTTAATAAAGATTGATGAACATTTCTGATAGTTAAGGCAAGGTGGTATCGACTCCACTCTGGTGGAGTTCGATCACCTCACCATAGGAGTGGTTGTGTGTTTCCATGAAACAAGTAGGAAATAACAGAGGAAGGAGGGAATGGAAAGTCATTCCAAATGATAGGGATAACCTATTTACAATTATATATATAGAATGTATTCTACTAGAAGTACAATGAAAAATAGTGTGAAATGAGAAGGAGGCAATGGATATACCCTCAAGAGCATCAATTCTGGTCTCCTACCCAAAATAACTGAACCACTTACTCTGAATAGAAAAATATACCCCTTTCCCCACATTCCACACACATTTTATAATAGATTTGGACCCTTCTATTACATTTTTAACCACATTCCCCTAGTTGGATAGTATTACCCCTTTCGGTATAAACCTTCCATTCACCAGGGTTGTGATTATTGACACTTTTTTTTTCAAGTGGGGTGAAAAGATTATGAAGTATACCTCAATAATTATAAAATAGGAGAAGATCCCCAAGAAAAATCAAAGGGAATTTCCCAAGAAGGCCTACGTGCAAACCCCTATGCATCATAAGGCCCACAAAACCCCCCATGTGCGGTATTGAAAGGTAGGAAACCCCTTCAAGGGACACCTATGCCATGGACCTGTGTTGTGGGACTTTTTGGATGACACCTTTCTACTATGGTTCCCTATTTTCCTTTAAATATTACCCTTAGGCTCTTCATTTATAAAAATGGAAAATCGAAAGAAGCCCTGAAGCTCTGGCCACACAACCCCTTCTCCCAGATCCTTCAAAACCCCTCAAGTAACCCTCTAAAACCTAATAGAAGAGATAATTGAGGGGGATAAGTGAGATAAAATTCCCTTTAGAGTCTGAAACATAGACACTTGCATGAGGACCCCTTCTCTCCTAGTTGACAACCACCTGTGTGAGGACCCTTCCCTAAACAGGGACTTGTGCGAGCCTCATCAAGGGACATATAAGGAGATCTGTGGTGCCTAGGCTAAACCCTTTTCCAAGTGTTGTTTCCTAGGTGGTTCATTGCCTAAGGAAACTCTATCTTTCACAGGTTTACCCACTATGCTAAACACATCCAATTCCTCCAAGACCCTGCACGAAACACCTTCTCTCTATAAGTCAGGACCTACATGATCTCCCCTTTGATCCTTCTTCCAAGACACTAATAGAATGGATCCTCTTCCTTTGGATACCTTGTCTGAGAGGGACCAAATTGAAATTTCCTCCAAAGCCTCCAGACATGCAAAACCTTGAAAAAAGTCACAAAAAAGCATCTTCTAATTGGGTATTCATTCCCATGGTCATAGGTGTCCTACACTTGTCCTACCCAATGGGTGGGGTCCTCAAGGTTCATGTGAGTATGAATTACCATGGTCATGAGGACCCCATCCCTGAGGGTGGTGTTAGGGAACTCTTAGTCTTAGGAACAAGGGTTAGGAACATGTCCTTCACTAGTTGTCTCTAAGACCCAGAGCCTCCGGTTCTGGGCAGGGAGGGTGAGGATCATTATTTCCTTTCCCTTTAATAGGGAATGAGATCCTCCTAAAAAACTAATTTTAGGGAATCCCTCCTAGATTAATCCCCTAGAATATCTTACAGGACCACTCCTTCTTCATTACTTCATTTTACATACCCAAGGGTTATATCTGGATAGATCATTAGATGTGACTATCCCGATTACCAAAATAAAATACGTGATGGGAAACTCAATTCTCTCTCTCTCTCTACCTTTGGGCCCAGGGTACAATGACATAAGAGAATGGGCACAAAATCTTAATATCTTTCCCTCTCCCTTTGGTTTTTGATCTCATCCATCAGTGGACAGAGCATACTATTTAATTCCCTTGATCTATTGCTTCCTCTTATTTCCCATATAGAGTATGAATCACATGGGTTTAGAGGTTAGAGGTGATCATGGAATCCATACGATCCCCAACCTTAAGGAAAACTTTGTGTGTAATCCCTAACATATTGAACTACATGAATTCTGATTCATGATATATTCAGAATACATAGGATTCCCACCTAAGGCTTGAGCTCCTTGGTCCCCTACATGGTATAAACCCCAACATCTTACATGGGAGCACTACTTAGGAATAATCCCCAACCATATCACCATGCTCATCCATGGGCCTCCACCTTAGGTGTAAGCCCTAAACAAGCCTCCAAATCACCATGAGTCAAGACATCCCTCATGGCCCCTTTCACAGGGAATCCTTTTCAGGAATAATCCCCAACCAAACCAAAAAAGTTAATCCTTTTCAAGAATAATCCCTAACTTAATCCTCTCAAATGGCCACACTCCCCTATGAGACAAACCTTAATAGGGCCTCCATAGGCATGGTTCCTCACAACCGAACTAAATGGGATTTTATTCCTATTCAAATGAAATAAGCAAGAAGCCTCCCTAAGGTCCAAACTCAACATACCAAACTAACCCTAATTCTCTCTAGGTCACATCCCTAGTAGGGTCTTATTCAACTTGGGAATCCATATCCCTTCCAGGTTCCTTGGGCTACCTCAGTATAAGTTCCACACCAAACTTTGACTAGGAATGTTCTACTTAGATGTCTATGATTCACAATGATAAACTACACAATTTGGTCCTTATCCCATAACCTTAAAAGGTATGATGTGCCTTGTTAAGTGTCACTGAACTACATGGATTTTGATTCCTTTCAAAAAGATACATAGGAATCTCATTCAATGGGTTTAATCCTAATATCAAAATAACTCACATCTCCCTAGATAGCTCTACACTCTATAGCGCCCTACCATGAGGATGAAAACTAGTGTTATTGTAATAATGACCAAAGAATCTATAATCAGTATATAAGAGGATACCATTGATGGGAAACCCCAGATATATACAAATATATCCATTAATGAAGAATCATGGATACATACATATGATTATCAATATCATACATACTAATAACAAGTTGTTAATTCAAGGGTGACCTATTTCATACATGGGAATTAATGAAGGATTCATAAACATATCTTAAATCTATAAGAGTGTCTTGGAGTAGGAAACAATTCCCACCAAATCAGTGTAATGAGCCCGAGATCCCATTCTCTCAACCAATGTTACTTCTTAAGAATCATTGTCCCAAAATCCTCAATGAGAATCTGCCATTGGAAATCAAGTCCCTCATGGATATAGAATCATTCAGTGTTTTTGGTTCCATGAATAAAACCCATTGGAAACCGCTCGAAATGGAAGTGGATATGTGTTTTATATAAAGTTTGTTCCACCAATTCCAAAAAACACCATTCCAGTCCCATGTGGAATTCAAGGAAAAAATAAAAAACGGTGAACCCGACGTGAATCCTTAACCAATATGATAGTGTCACCCACCTGTCAGGACCCTTTCTCTCTCAAAAGGAAAGAGGTCCAAACAAGACAATCAATCATGCATGTGTTCATTTAAATGAGATGTTTCTTTGATGGGGTTTTATTGTTTATGTTTTTCATCTATAATCAGGAACTTTATCTCATGACTCCCTTTAATCCAATGGAATCATTTTAAATTCCTCAAGTGTATGCCTTGGATAATATTCATGTTGGATCTTCATCAAAGTAGAGGATGCCATCACCAACCCAACATCTTCAATGCTGGGTCTCGAGTGAAATTATTTAGAAGTATCACTATAATGGTATAATTATAACCCTATAGGTTTTCCGATAGGCCCTCAATATCACAAAGCCCCATCAATTTCCCAACCAACAACATTCGGTGGTGGAAAAGAAGACGACACCAACTACCTTCTTCAACAGTTTTGAGAGATTATCCCCTGAACTTGACAAACAATCCACCCTTATATTATATAAGTGGATCAAGAGGCCTTGAATGACCTCATACAAAATACATAGGGGTCCTTCCAAGGGACTCCTGATAGCAGTCTCTACCACCAATGTTGTGCGACAGTGAACCCTCAATATAATGAGGGTGCCTTCCTCAGCAGTCCATCCTATGTCATATAGACTTAGTCATGAAATATGGTCCACCAGGGAAGAGAATAACCAACAAGGATTAGGTACACACCTCTAACCCCTTTGTAGAATCCCACCAATCAAATTTGGTGGGAAAATGTGAGCAAGCACATACACCCGCCCACCCTAATTCAGCTAGCCAGCAGACTCGCATAGTGGCATCCAAGGAATCCCTCCATTCATATATAGTGGCACATAGTGAGCAGGAACATACACCTACCTACACCAATCAATCCTACTAGTAGACTTGCCTTCCAACACCCAGAGAATATCATCAACCAAATAGAACAACACACAATGAGAAGGAACAAACACCTACCCGCACCCAGAAAACCCTCCAGTTAAATTTGGTGGAAATATATGAGTAAAAAAAATACATGACTATATACATCAATACTACTAGAATCCTACCCTGAAGGTGTTAAAATAATCCTTCTAGCCAATTTTGGTGGCAAACTACAAGCAGGTGCACACACCTGTCTACATTCGTGAAGCCTGTCGGTAGTTTTTTCTAGCATCATCTAGAGAAGTCAGTCAGAAAGTCCCAATGACTAATAGGGTTCATACTCAACTCTCTTCCCCAAAAAATGAGTACTTTCAGTATCCACTGGTAGGAAAGCGAGTTCAGGAGCAGACACGTACCCCTTTTCCAAATGAGGAATGGATATATATCCCTGTTCTAGTCGCTGAAGTCACAAACCATATCCTCAAAGTGGTGAAAGGGAAGACAGAAATCCCTACCCACATACTAAATACCTATTAGGACATCATAACAGTGAAATTAGTAGTTCTATAGGGATGGAAACACAAATCTATCCCCACAAATTGGGTATCTCATCAGAACGTCACCTTGGAGTAGACACATACCTCTGCTTCTTTCTAAGAGGGTCATGGGGAAAACTTGGAAAATAGATTAGGAACATACACCCATTATAATATAGGGTAATTGACCCATTCTAATGGTCGGTTCAAGGTAGAAAAAAACCCCTTTCAAAATTCCATGAGCCTGTCAGCAAATTTCAGTAGCAACACAGAAGCCAGTCAAGTAGGCTTCTATACCTTAAAACCACTTCCCCCAGCAAGTGTCCACAATCACTTGAAAAAAGGCATCCAAAAAGAAGCCTCACTAGAGACAACTAAATAATTAAGAGGTGATCTACAATCATGATAAAATTAATTATGGAGTTCTTGAATCCCTCAGACACTTATCTACGGTAGCTCAAGATCCTACTCCCCCATTACCAAATTACGGGGGTAGTAGTAGTGATTCTAAAGGTTCTCCTCAAACAATTTACTATGAAGGCTTTCTTCATGCCCATAAATCGATCAGTTTCAAGATCCTATCTCCCGAAAAGAGTAGCAACAACCCTCCATGTGGCCAGAAGATCAAAGAGAAAAAGGGTCTTCTCCTTGCTATAATCCACCATGGTATTCTTCCCCATGATGGAATTCATTGAAAAATTTCTCTCTGCAATAGTGTATTCCTTCACCATAAGGCTCCTCCCCTTGGTGATGTAGTAATGAAAAATAATTCCTACCATGTGGAACTTGGGAAAGCAAGGATAGTTATGTCTAATTCCTTGTCATTGAAAAGTTAAATTCTTTCTCATCCAGAAGAAATCCCAAGGTGACAGTCATTCTATGAACCACCCTTGGGGAACCAGTCTTCCAATATAACCGAGGAAGTCCCTAATTTTTTTGTTTTTTATGATAAAGTAGGAAAACATTCACTTCGGTTGTACCGGGTTGAGGAACCTATGAAAAAAGATGAATATGACCTCCTAAACACGAGGAAACAATCATGTTATGGCCTTTATCCACCCCTCAATAAATCATTCCACATGTATTTTTGGAAGATCGTGTGCATGACATCTGCCTAAATATATGGAAAATTATTCACCACTTGAGAGAGAAAGTAATACCCTAATATGAGTACCATATTCATATAAAGTTAATGGAAGGGTTGAAATGCCGAATTGAATTGGCGACTCTCCCAACTACACGACATCCAAATTTTGAGAAATATCAGGTATCCCTTCAACCCACATGCCTCAGCACATTAAAAATATCATGATAGCTGATTGCTGATACCCCATATGGTGTTCATATCAGAGGATGGGAGGACATGGAGCATTTCATTTCACCATGATCCCCAACCAACAAAGCTCGTTGAAAGTGGTATCATGCAATGTCATAGCTTTAGGATGACTTCAACAAATGAACCCAATTCACAAGCAAAAATATTCTAAAAAAAATAGGCCCCAACTAACTCTCAGTGGTGTCATACAAGAAGAGAGTAAGATATTGAGATACTTTTTCATCAAGCATCTAAAAATATTGATAAAGATACCCATTTAAGAAAATTCATCCATCAGATAGCGCAAATTTTAGAAATAATACAATGATCATCTGAAGTGGGTGATTCAGGTTCATACCAAATGATGCACCTAACCCATGTTTGGAAAAAAATCTAAAAAATCAGAAGGGAAGTTGTGGCAGTAGAAACCACCATAGTTCAGGAGAAACCCTAGCCTGTAGGGTTAGGGGATTTTTTAACTCAACCTTAGAGGGTAGTAAACCAGGCCTGAATATTTGTGAAAGTGGAATGGGAATAGACACAACCCTTAGGGGTGGGAGCTTTTTCACCTCAAAACACCCTCCTCATTAGAAATAAATCTTCTCCCGATTAGGGGAAACACCACAGAGTGGATCCTACCAGTTTTCTCATATCATGACCCAATATCCTCATTAGTAATGTACATGACTGAATTTTATAGAGATTCTCTTTGAATTACTATCCACTAATTGATTCCCAGAGAATTGGAGAAGGATAGGATAAGGCCTCGTGGAGGGAATAGAAAAATATAGTCTTGAAAAACAATGATGAAATGTATGAAATACATTATATGTCAATAAACATCCTTTACACTACCACTGCATACCCTATAGGACATGAGGTCAATTAAAAGGAGATAGAGGAAACTTCAGTTCAAAATGTAGTCCACATCGAAATAATTGAAGGATGTGTGAATAACTATAACCAAAGGATTTCTATGAATATGGGTATCCCCTCAAAATAATCTATCATTACCTCCTCAAATATAACCCAAAAAAAATGAAATGGAAAAAGTATTTTTGTGCCTCACCTGCCTCCTAAAGATGTGGAATCCCTTTCGGTTGAAGAAATATTTTCTAGATAAGAGGAAGAAATGAAATAATTGAGGAGAATAAATATAGAACTACTCCGAGGCATCCTTCCTATAAGATATGTTCTATAAATAGATCCTCAACTCCCACTCCCAGTAGGCACACCTCAACAAAGAGGATTCATCACAGTGACCAAAATATATGAGGAACATTCACTCAATGTGGGATACCAACCATCAATATAATTGGATCATATAGAAGAAAATAAAGGACCACCTATGTTGGTTGCACAACTAGAATAGGACTAGGCACATATTTATAGGACTTCCACTATAGGCTACCCATGATAGATACCAGCAGTGCTTCCCTAGATGGCCCTACCAGCCGCTGCACCTGTCCAAGCTCCAACTCATCCAAAAATTCTATAAGGGCTCATGAATGCTCTTGAGTCATTCACGACTTTATTGGAATCCATAGAGGAGTGATGTACAATTATGTAACTGGAAAATAATACTTACACTGAATAGGTAGATCTGACTCTTCCCCTACAAAACTTTGGGAATCCTACATTTCTAATTTTTAAAGGCTTGGGAGACCTAGAGAAGCATTTGATGCATTTCATCTCTCATTGTGATACCATGATGGGGACACCTAAACAATAGGAGGCAGTGAAACTTAGTTTCTTTATACTATCACTTTGGGGAAAATCCTTTGTATGGTACACTAACTTGCGGGCTCAGTCAATTATGGGGTGGGAAGACATCCTTCAAAATTTTCTCTCATAGTTCATCTCGACGCTATAGAAGACAATAGTCCTCAACCTATCATACTGAAAATAGTGGGATAATGAGAGAGTATCATATTTTATTTCTCGATGGGAAATATTTACATACTTTTTAAACCTACCGCTCCCTTAATAATTCTTCTTTCCCATTTGTATAGAAAATATTTATGATAAGTTGCACACACCATTTATCCCTGTGAAATATACAAGAGGGTTTCAGGACCTCACTATGACCACTAAAAGAGTGGTAGACTCTATTATATAGGCCAAATATAAGTCCCGAGTAATTCCATTAGCTCAAATAAAATATATTAGGAAAGGAAAAGGCTGTCACTGTTATGCTTAAGCAGGCCCATGTACCCACTCCCTCTCTAAATCATGCACCGTATCATGCAACTCCACCTCCTGAGCATTAGAAAAAATTTCCTCCTCATCAGAATGTTCAAAGAGAGAAAAGACAAAAATATTTTGAGGAGACGAAGAATAAGGTTTATTCTTTATAAAATGAAAAAGTCTCTGGATACTTTGTCTCGACATTGGAGAATGAATTGATCAAGTTTCAAAATCCCATGAATCCTAAAAAATATTGTGATGAAGATATCCCAAACTATTTCCTCTTCCATCAAATATTTTGGAGAAACATATAGTAGTGTTTTTTCTTCAAATACATACTTTAAAAGATAGTAGACTCTGGGAAAGTGAAGCTGGGAAGGTCACCTGCTCAGGTAGCATGTGTTTCTACCACCAATCTAGAGGATGGGAGTGAATGGAAGAAGTTAATAGCAAGGGTACACATAAGTTTAGTAACTGGATGTTTAGAAAACAAATCAACCAGACTCATGATATCCTCCAAACATAGTTGAAATAATGAATTATGCCTTCAACTACTTCTGCTAGAACACAATGGACTCCATAGACATCTCAGTCCTCCAAAGTCCTATCTTGTAAAAAATGACATGGACAGAAGAGTAAGAAGAAAATGAAGAAATATGAGCATGTTCCAAAGATGAAGTTGTATTTTAATTTATAATAATTTATGCCTATAGTCCCAGAAGCATAACAACCAGCTCGACAAATGACACAAAATAGTCAATCTACCAGGAGGAATTTCCATCAGATGAGGAGATGATCTTTGGTTTCATTAATGTTATTCACTTAATGGATCCCTTATCAGATGATAAGCGTGACTATGAACCCTAATTCATTACACTTGATTGGGGAACTAGAGGAAGAGGCTGTCACAGTCGAGCGTACAGGGGAAGATGCAGTCATGCCAAGAGTCACTACTCTAACTAAATCCTTGATTGAACTATCTATGTGACTGAAACTCATGGGAGAGATCAATAGAAAGATCATAAGGAGAAAATACATTTCCCCACATATGAAAGGGTATTCCTTGACATGATCATTCTAGAAGATCGACTAAAAGATACATCATCGCCTAATCAACCTCATCGTGGAAGAAGACCTAGTCAACCTAATCCATTGAGATCATAAGCAACTTCTACTCTTGTCCCAAGGGATGATCTGTCCACATAAAGTACTTAATCTCCTAATGCACCATAAAAATAGTATCCCCATGCTAGGAAGAAAAAAATATTTGAACCATAAGTATGATGTTTTGAAGAAACTATCCATAGTTTCAGAAATTTTCTCAATCCTAGATGCTCTGAGTCTATCAAAAGACCTATGGGAATCACTCGTAGAGGTCATATCAAACCCTAAAGAATTTTAAGTTGTGTTTGCTACTGCTAAAGTGTATCATGTAGAGAATGATCCCCCAGAATGCCACATGTTCATATCTTTCATAGACCAGGACATGGATACCATCATATAGGGACATTTATGACCCTTGTATATACCTGGTAGGATAAATGACATTGATATATAATGAGATTTTATTGACAATGGCTTAGGAGTCAACCTCATTTTGGTCTAGACACTTTTCCAACTCGGTTTCAACGAATCACACTTACCCCCCTCTACTTTAATGTTATATGGTTATGAAAATAATGAGAAAAATCCCCTTGGAGAAATAAAAATCAGAACTCAGTTCGGGGATCTCGTGTCTGACTCATAATTCATGGTTGTTCGATAAGATAAATCCTTCAATGTTTTTCTAGGAAGACCTTGTCTACATTAGCATGCAACTATCCCTTTGTCATACCACCAATTCCTTAAATATTGTATCAATAGTAAAATTGAGACATTTCATGTTGAAAAATTCCATTTAAATCCTATGAATCACAGTACATCAATGCAGAAATCTACCATAAGGAATGAAAATAGTCTATGGTAGATGATTTCACTAGAATTAATGCCCTGAATTATCTAGAGATGATTCTAGCTAACCCTTTCAAATAGATCAGTGTAGAGTGTGCGCTACCTGTCAATAAAGTTGAATGGGTGGGCCCAAATTCAAGAACAAATTCAGTGAATTATATGATGTCATTCATAATAAGTAAGCCTGATAGTGAAAGAGATGTTGTCAGCTCTCCAAGTATTAATAGAATCCTGGATGAAGGTGTCTTCATTCCATCCACCAAGATTCAACACATCCATATTTCTTCATATAGGTTAGAATAAGCCATCATTTCAATGGAAGAAAAAGAATATTTTCATTCCCATACCCTCATCCCCCCTTCAGAACTCCAAAAAGGCCACCCATCATCAATTGATCCAGAAATTGTTGCATCATCTTTTGGATATCCAAATGTCTACTCCTCCTCTGAATCCAAGAAACTTGCTTCATCACCTACTTCCCAGGTAGAGATGAAAGAGGTAAAGCATGTGTAATATCATGAGGAGGAATGCCTTAGGGACTCCCCTATATCATTTGAATATGGTGTCTCCCCTATTGTTGAATAACTCAGATAAATAAATTTGGGTACATATAAAGATCCACGACCCACCTTGATAAGTACAACCATGAATTTTGAAAAATTGGAGGTATATACTTCCATAATAAATAAAAACCATGACATGTTCCACTAAAATTACATATAGATGTTTTGAATTAATCCTAAGGTGGCCACCCATCACTTGGTTTTTCTAGAATACCATGAGGGATACAAACAGGTAGCCGGACAGACACACCCAACTCACACCTCCAAAATTGAGGCAGAAATGGATAAACTCATCAAGGAAGACTTCATCCAAGAGGTACAATATCATAAATGGATATCCAAAATTGTCCATGTAAAGAATAATAGTTGTAAAAATAGATTTTTCATATACTTAATAGATATTAACCGAAAATTTCCAAAAGATGACTTCCTATTTCCAATTAGAGAACTCCTGATTGATGCGACATTTGGTTATCAAGACCTCTCCTTCATGGATTCCTATTCGGGCTACAACTTAATTCAGATGGACTTGTATGATGAATAATACAATACCTTTATATTCCTCCAGGGAGTATTATACTATTGATAAATTCCCTTTAGATTGAAGAATGCAGGCACCACATACCAACATGTCATGTATCGTATCTTCAAACCCTTTTTATGGAAATTTATCAAATGCTATGTTAAAGATCTAGTGATTAAGTACAAAAAATTTTATAACCTCCAATATAACCTAGATACCATCTTCAATAATATATAACAACATAGTCTGAAGATGAACCCCTGAAATGTTATTTTAGGGTATCCTCGGGAAAGTTTATCAGCTTCATTGTATGGAATCGTGACATCAAAGTTAACTGAGAGAAAAAAAATCTATCATTAGCATGTAAGATCCTATAAACCTTAAAGATTTTAGGGGATTTCAAGTACTTGGCATACATCTGGTTCTTTATAGCCAACCTTGATGGAAAGTGTTTTCCCTTCTCCAAACTAATGAAGAAGGGGGTCACGTATCAGTGGACCAGTGATTATTAGGAATCATTTGACAACCTCAAGAAATACTTATTGATCCCACTAGTATTAATTCCACTTTATGAGGGAAAGTTACTCATTATATATTTTATGGCCCTAGGGAAATCATTGGGTGCCTTCTTTGTGCAAAAGGATGATGTTGGGAATGAAAACTGTAACGACTTAAAACTTTTATCAATGAAATTTCCTTCTTATAGTTATTTAATATGGTATAATCACATAACATCACATTAAGAACATAATAAAAACTTTATAAATGAATAATTAATGAAATAAAAATCATTTCTAGAAGATAAAGAACATATATCAAATGAATAGTAACTTGACCTTTGGAATAGTAACATGACCCTTATGAATAGTAAACCAAACAATTTAATAGTAACCTCACTAATGAAATTATAAATAATATTTATCCATATTATAATTGAAAATATGATAAAATTATATCATAGTATAAGTAAATAAATATTTTAAAAATTATTAATTAAGTGTTGGTATTTTTGTGAGTCATAAATATTTAATTACAATTTTATGACTAATTTAAAAATTTAAAAGAAAATTTATTTTCATAAAATTTATTCAAAAATTATTATTTTTATTTCTTATGAATATAAGATAATTTTATGAGATCTTAGTTAATTTTCTCAAAGTGACATAAAAATAGTTATAATTTTAAAATATGTATTTTCCAAGTAAATGATTATTTTAATTAAAATTAAAATTTATCATTGTAAGTGCTCATTATTTCGAATTCACATAAAAAAATTACTATATTTAGTCTCAATAATCAGCACTATTTCTTGTCTTGAGAAAAGTAATAACATATTGAGTAAAATAATGAGAAATTACCCATCTCTTCCACTACAAATATTACCTCTCACCACCTCTTCTCCTCACACCTATCAAGCCTTGATCCTTGTCCAAATTCTGATAAAATATCCTCTCAATCCCCTTACCCACATCTAGTATCCTTTTTTAATAAATTACCAAAACCAATCCCCTAAGTAGGTTCTCAAGAAGAAGGAATCAAGATGTAAAACCCTCTTCCTTTTCATTTAATTTCTTTTCAAGTTCCTTTCTTTTCTTTTTCTCTCCTCACCTCCCCTCATCCAAATGGTATGATAACTATATTACCTTACATATATTTTAATGATGTTATTATAATGGAATAATTTATCATCATCTCTATTTCCCTCTCCTTTTATACTAAAAATGAAAACATCATCCATGATGTGTTAATTTATCACATTCAAGGAAGACAAAGTTTTCAATTTCCATTATCGTCTTCAAGGATCGTCATTAAACCATTTTTATATTTGAACTAGATTATAATATATTTATTATATCTTATTTAATTTTATGTAATCATTTTTACACATTTTATTAATTTATAAAACAAAATGAGTTTGTTGTGATTGAAAACCGCCAAAATAAACCCAAACGATTATCATTAAATATTTATCTAATGATTCATCCCCATTACATAAAAACAAATGATATATAAGACCAATTTAACCTCTATAATATCATTAAATAACATATAATTTCAATTTTTTATAATTACCCCCACTTTATATGACATTTCTTACATGTATACAAGTAAACCTAACATGAAAACCAAGGAAACCAACGCTCATAAACGATGAAATTGAACATCTTAACCCATCAAAAAGGATGTAAATAAAATTAATAAAGTTATATTAAATAAAATAAATGTATAAATTTTTATTTAATTAATAATTGATGAATCTAATTATATTATCCCTGACATTAAGATCAAGTGAATAACACCTTCGTACTTAAGGTAAGATATTCTAACCAAACCTCCATTATTCCTTCAGGTTATTCTTACTCTTTTTTCACCCAAATGAAATTCCATTTTACTTTTATGTACATATTATAAATGTTTTTTATATGTTCCAAACTCATGTATAGATATCCATTCATCCTTCTTTTTAGGGATATACATGTTTTTAAAAGTTTCCCGACTCAATTCTTCCAGATAAGCAAGCTTAATTTAAGGGAAATTCTTGAATTTTACCCAATTTCAAGTGCACTCTATAATCTATTTTAAGTAAAAATTATTTTTATAAAATCACTCATTTTATTATGAAAAATTTCTTGGTTCAATTCTGGTTTTATATAAAATATTATTCCCTTTTCTTCTTTAAATTCAATTTAATATTTTCCTTAAACCACACTAAAATGTTTTAATTATAAAGTTTATTAAATACTATTTTTACATGTTATCAATTCAGTTTGACATCACTAATCATGATATATTCTTATTTTATTTTTTTCATTTCCATGTATTATTTAATTACTTTATTTTATGGACACTTTTATGATACCCCCATTTATTATTCTTTATGACATGATTATGATACCCAATTCTTTTTGGGGGTAACACTTATGTTTATGTATGATTACTTTTGTATGATTATTAATATGACACACATATTCATGAACATATTATGATGGGTGTTCCCAAATATCATTCCAATGCATTGGGTAATGTTTAGTCTCATGAGACGTTATGTGTAAGGGTCTTGGTGGTTAGCCTTGACTCGTGCTCCATGTGCAATAGTCTTGGTGGTTAGCCTTGACTTGTGCTCCACTATATGCAATGATCCTTGAATCATGCTAAAGTCATGTTTTATGTTTCTACCACATTATTATGAATCCATGATTATATGATCCCATTTCATGATTCCTTATATTTAATCATGTTTCATGACTTTTTATATCATTATGTTATGCATTCTAACCCACATGCTAATCTTTATTCTTATGTATATTCCCTTGAAAGGATTTTATCTCATCTCTTTGTTCATGTTATCCCTAGGTTATCCTATGCTGATGTAAGGTCTCAAAGGAAGTTAGGAGCTCTTTATTAATATTAAATAAAATATGTTCTTATTTAGGAATCAAGATGTTTAATTATGTACTTAATCTACAAGACGCTAGACTTTAAGATCCTTGGATTGTAATTTCATGTTTAATTATGCTTAAAATCATATAATGATATGGGAAAATGATTGGTTAGATATAAAAACAACCCTTATTATTTCATTCTAACCATGCTCGATGCTAAGAATCATTATTCAGATATCAAGAAAAGCTTCCTAGAATGAATATTTACATCTTAGAAACTGAGGCACTACCTATAGCACCATGAGGTCCATTTGTTCTCTCCTAATAATCTACTCAAATACATCCTCAATCATCCTGTGTTGACAGGACATCTTACATGGTGGGTGGTTATTTTGTAGCAGTTTGATATATGATTTGTGCTTTAGAAAGCAGTGTAAGGCCATAAATCGGAAAATTTTCTTGAAGAACACCATTATATTGAAATAACATCATTAAATACTGAATTTATAGATGAGGAGATATTCTATATTTGAGAAACCCCCAATCACGGGGAATTTATTTTGATGATGCTTCCAAGATCCCAATGGGGAGGAGCATGGAAGACCCTATACTCAATAAAGTCAGGTCCTCATTGTAGGTCTGGATTTGGAACTCCAAATACCCATGGACCATCTGAAAACAAAATAAGACTCAAATTTGGTAATAAAACATATCAACGAGGACTACACCATAAGAAAATAAGAACTAACCCCCCTGCTTGACTATGTCTGAGGGTTAATGGTAGAGTTCCCCTCATATCCAATATTGAATCACATCATGCGATCATATAATTCCCAAGAAGGTACATATTTAAATTCAACTATAACTTTGGTGGATCCAAACTAGGATGCAATGGTCATAAGAATTTCCCATAAATGAATGGTCTCACCTTTTGTTCAAAATAGAACAAAAGAGATCAAGGAAGTCAGCCTTATCCCTAAATCATATGGTCATACCACTGGGTGGATGATGCCTATAATGGAAAACCTCATAAATAGAGTACTCCCACTATATAGAGTTGGGAAGGAGAAAATATGGTGGCAAGAAGTCAACTTCACTCTTTATGATGGCCCAAATCACTATAAGGCCCTTTATAAATGAGTCTTTGATGGAGTCCTTATCAGATCTATTGATGAAGAAGTGACTTCTTCTATCATGAATGAAGTGCACACCAGATCCTGCGGTGCCCACCAGTCAGAGATTAAGAATTCCCATAAAATCTAAAGGCTTGGGAACTAATGGCCCACAATAATATAGGATTTCAGAGAATTTTCCAAGATGTTTCATTCCTTCCAAGTGAATTTCAACTTCATCCATCAACCCCTAAAGTTACTACATACTTCTAAATACTCCTAGACATTTTCCATGTGGGTAATTGATGTTGTAGTGATATACCCTCTATCCATGGCCAATTAGTTCAAATACATCCTAACTATTACCAACTTCTTCTCCAAATAGGCTAAAGAAATACCCCTCAAATAAGTCAAGTCCAAAAGCATTGTTAATTTCATGAAATCCAAAATTATTACTAGATTTTCTATCCCTCATACAATATTGATAGATAATGAAACCAAAGTTTATTCTACTGAGGTGGAAAATCTATATCAGCAATATGATATCAAATCCAACCATTAATCATGCTATCATGCATTAGCTAACAGATAGATGGAGGCCTTGAACAAGTCCCTTTCAAACATACTCCAAAATATGGCGAATAAAGATAAAAATTATTGTCCTAAAAAACTCTTTAATTTCTTATGGTCTTACTGAACTACAACATGTACTACCACATGAGAGACCCTATTCCCATTGGTATACGGAATAGAAGAAGTCCTACCGATTGAGACCCAACTAACATCGCTATGTGTTTCCATCTGTGATCATATATCCATATATTAGCAATCCCAGAAATGACTAGATGAATTCAAGTGCTTGATGAGAAAATTTTGCACAGATTTCATCACTTGGAATTATATCAAAATTAGATAGTGTGATCCTTTAACAAGAAGGAACACTTCCATTCATTCCTCCAAGGAGAACTGGTATTGTTCCTTTGGACTCCATTGATACTAGTAAATAAGCCTAAAAATCATGAACCGAAATGGGAGGGACCTTACTCCATACACCAAATCCACTTTAACAGAGCTTACTCCTTGATATCAATGAATATAGAGCTCATTAGGACACTAACTAATAAGATATTCATAAAGAATCATTTTTTGTGATCACACGATGCTCGTATCATCTAGAAGATGTTAAAATACATAGTTATTCATTGTCACATGGCATAAAAAGGCATGAAATAATGTATGTGTTGCATGATGTTAAACTACATGGCATCATCATCCTTATCACACAATGATAAACTACAAGATGTATGGTCTTAGTCATATGAACTAAAATTTAAAGACACCATTCTTTATTATTGAATGAAATTAAATTGGATGGTTGAAGTCCCTCTATTAGACATTAGGAAACCCAAAAAATAACATGATTTTAGAAATCCTTGCAGCCCCTTGAATCTAGGCCTCCATATCGGGTGTAAGTCCCAATCACATCCCTCTAACCCCTCAGTAGGTCGTGATGCCCACTTGAATATACATGAGGAAGAAAGGATGAAAAAATCCCATGCATAAGCCCCACTAACATCATTTCCACTCCATAGTGTCACTTGGGCCCCTTTATAGGTATAAGCCCCAACATTATCATGTCCTTACCTCAAGATGCTAAATTGCAGAGCTGATGTCCTCACTTCATAATGATAAACTGCACTGTCTTTTCAAGAACTATGTGTGGATTGATTCTCATTCTAATGAGATACGCAGTGATGCTTGGAACTCCCATCCCGGGTCTATCTATGATAAAAAAACCCCATTTTCCCTATGTATGAATCAGAAATCCATGAGGAACCTTTTTATAACAACATATATCTTAATTCCCATTCAAATTAGATATGTAGTAACACCTAGACTCTATGTATTAGGCCTCAAAATCATTCTAGAAAATATAAAATTCCCATTTTACCCACATCGGAACATTATTTATGTGGGGAACTATTTTCAAGAACTACCTGTGTCTTTATTCTTTCTCCAACAAGATACGTAGTGACGCCTGAGTCATATCCACTAGTCCAGCCGTAATACCCCTTTTCTTGTTGGGAATCCTACATATTTTTTTCATGATGTTAAACTACATGGTTCTTTAAGAACTACATTTGGATTGATTCTCATTCTAATGAGACACGTAGTGATTCCCGTATTTCCATCCTTGCTCCCAACCACAAAATTTCCCCCTTTTCATGTCAGTTCATCTTCATATTTACTACAGGACGTTAAAATGCATGGGATTTCATAACTATGTGAGGCTTGATTCTCATCTCAATGAGAAACGTAGCGACACATGGATCATACCTCTTGGAACAAAAATCAAAAAAGCTAAATGCCCCTATCCTTAACATGTGTTACCTTTGTGTTGTGGAATAAGCTTTCAACACTCCTTATTTCTCACACCGAGCATAAATATCATGGGTGTAGGAGTTTTGTTAAAAAATTCCATATACGAGTAAGTCATATCGATATGCATCAGGGTATTCATTGTCCTAGCTTCAAGACCTTAAAAGGAACACCATATGTCCTTGTCACATGAAAATAAACAACACAATTTTCTCAATAACTATGTTTGGATTGATTCTCATTCCGATGAGATACATAGTGATGTTTGGATCTCCAATCTCAGGCCTATTCGCAACACAATATGGTAAATTCCCTCACTCTACTATGTATGAGTCATATTTATATAAGAGGATTCAATATGGTGTCTCACCCAATGCATGATCCCATATTAAAAAAACCCTTTTCCCTCCACACATGAATTCAATAAGTGTGTGGGGTATTTATTTTAAAACTATGTGTGGATTGATTCTAGATTCAATAAGATACATAGTATTCTCGAGTCTTACACCCTGTCCAGCTGCAATATTCCTTTTTCATGTTGAGTCACCTTCATCCTACTTCATGACATTAAACTGCACGACTAATTTTCTGACTGCATGACGTTAAACTGCATGGAAAATGTCCCAACCACATAATGTTAAGATGCACAGCTAATATTTTGACCACATGACAATAAACTACATGAATGATGTCCTTACCGCATGAATTTAATATGAATGGTACCTTAAGAACCAAGTGTGGGTTGATTCTCATTCTAGTGAGATATATAGTGATGCCAAGGCTTTATGTCCTAGTCCAAGTCACGAGGAATATAAAAATGCATCCTATTATATGTACAAAAAAATATATTTACAAGATCTCTCAATTAAAGTCCCATCATTAGGGGGTCTACCAAATAAATAGTGATATCCCCCATATGCATATGAGTCAGATCTATGAAAGGGAGTCTACACATTGAAATACCTAGAATAGCGCAAGATCACTAAGAGGGGAGGGGTGAATCAGTGATCCCTTGTACCATATTTTTCTTTTTATGAATTTATCCATTTTGTTTTCAATTAAATCTCTATGGATGGTTAAGTCCTTGATCCACTCTTCAAATGATGATGTAAAACAAGAGCATAAAACAAGGGATTTAAAAGGTTCAGTACAAAGACCTACTCCTTACCGTGTTGGTTATTCTCCCCAACACAGATTATTTACTTTATTAGAAGATGATTACAAATAGTAATTGGATAAACCCATCAATTACAAGGTGGTTAAACCCCCCAACTTTACTACACCTTCTTCTTCTTCCAGAAATTGGTTATACCCCCCTAGCTTCAACTTCTTTCCTTAGATGGATTGATCCACTACCGGATGATCTGATTATCTTTCTCCATGAGCTTGTAAGATCTGACTTGCTCATGTACCTATTCAATTAGCTTAAAAAAACCCTGATTGAATCTGTCGGTCTTGCTCAAAGATTATGATCACTAGTAAAAATCAATTGTCTCAATGCAACAAATGCTCAGACTGAGAATACTTCTTTTTGACTGAATTCTTGGCCTCAATGATCCACGTGTGAATGGGAATTCATGAATTCATGCACTCTTCCCTTTCTTCTTGCACACACAAACCCTTTTTATTTATTTTTATATTGTGTGTCATGCATTAGCATATACGTGCACTATTCATGCAATTTTCTTTTCCACACACATGGGCTTAGTTATTTCCTTTTATTTTGTGTGTTTCATGAATGTTTATGTTATCACATGAGCATACAAATGGAATGAAAGACCTTTTCACATACACTACCTTGGGTGTGTCAATTCATGCACATGAGTTCATGTGTATTATGCATGTATGTGCTACCCTTTACCTCGGTCTATCTTCTTCTCCACAGATGCCTCTTGAAAATAGTATAAGATACTTTAATGTGCAAAACAGAAGCACGTTCATGTGAAAACCATGAGATTCACATATCAACAATTTCTTGAAGCACAGTGGAGGCACTGGCTTCTGAGTTTGAAGATCACTCACGAACCACAAAGGCTTCATGGTTTTCAGTTCTTTGCCATAGGTAGGGAGGTGTGTTACACTGTCCCTTTGCTTCGCAGATGGTTGTTCTTCGTGAGACGTCTCAAGAGTGCTTAATCACAAGGTAGAGTGCTCGAAGGATCCTCAGTGGCCTTCACGAAATATAATCGCAACGAGGCCTTCTATCTTCACGCAAATAAGAGCTGTGCAGAACACTCCTTCACAAAAAGTGGTTGCGTGATGCTCTATTCCTTCGGATGAGAGTTCTCTCAAATATTTTTCAACACCAACCATCAGTCTAGCGCTCTTTATTTATCAGTGAGGATCACCGTGTTGTATCTCCTTCAAATCCCATAAAAAGTGTTGTGCCAAAGACCCATTAAACACCCATGGATCTTGGCCTTTGAAAACTTCAAACACAGATAAAATATATGTTGATAAACCTGGGATACTTTATTTTGAACATGAACTCATTCTTTGTGGTGCAGTCCTCACGTGAATGCATTAGGAGAAGCATGCAAAGCATCTCCTCAAATTTCCAAAATGACACGACCTCCGACAACTTCGTTTTCCTTAGCCAATCATGAGTTCTTCATGCTCTGTTGCATGCATGAACAATTCATATAAATGATGTTAGATCAAAAAATGTGTCCAGATTTAAATCATGGAGTCCCGACTTCATCTTCGGTGAGCTGTGGTGTCGGGAGGTTCAGAGGTTGAAGACGACGTGACCGCGATATCATCAGATGTTCGTCATTCAACTTGGCGAGGCACGAGATGATGGACGACCCTGATTGAATCACTGGATGCAGGATGAGACCTGCATCCACGATCTCATGTGAGATGAGATGGACGACCGAGATTACTTACACATTTTTAAAATGTTGCCCCTCGTTGAAAGGTGTCGCAGATTCTATATGCTTTATAATACTCGCCACGACAGCCATCTAGTAATTAGTTATATTCCTCCTCCTGGTACCGCCTCGTACCATTCTACGGGCGCCCTTTGCACCCAACCTCAACTCTCTACCACCATGACACCCTGCACGGTGGCACATTTCGCTAGCTCATGCACCCCTATGGGCGTGCTCCTGTGTGCCCCATTACTTTACTGCGGCCAATCACACTGTCTGGCTGGTTGGGGTCAAGCTCAGCCGCCCACTCTGTGGTGCGAGCCGCTTCCCTGGCTTGGCTTGTTGACTTGACTGGTCAAGGTCCATTTTTTTTGTATAAACCCCAAAACACTTAGAAACCAAAGTATACATATAAGGGATTTCCACATGAAATTCATGCCACTCTAACTTAGAAATCTGAGCTTCTTCTTCCTTAACAAATGAAGTAAACAATGTTCATCCACATTTGCACATGTCTTTATAACTTAGGACCAACTCTACAATCGTCTGAATTTTATGGACACTCCAATCAGCATTACTTCAACCATCCACTCACAAATCACATATTGAAATGTCATTGACAATAAATGAAATCACTGGGCTCAACAATCTCCCACTTTGTATTTTGTTATCAATATCTCCTAAGAATACTCTGAAAGAGTCAATATGTGTGCTAAGATGTTTTCTATCCCTTATTGGAAATCAAATGAAAAGGGTATGTGGGGTCTTGTTAAAAATAGTGTCTCCTTCCCTTAAAGAATATCTTCATGAATAATTGAGACAAAGGGATGATATCACATGGTTTACTTAGAAAAGAGCCTTTAGTTAATCAACTCTAAGTCTATGTGGGCTAACCTGGTGTAGAAAACAAAAGAGATATAACCAGGGTTTTCAATACTGACTATAAACAAACATGTATGCGAAATCATGCTCAGAATGTATCAATTCATACCTAAGGGGATGGAAATAGATATATTCATCACTTGAATGCAAAACCCCCGCACAATATTCAATAAACAATGCTCCACCCTCAAGGGATGCATTCATCTCATTCAATTCCCTGCAAGTTAATACAAAACATGTATATATTTAGGGAAGGAGGAAAATTTTCTTATTATTCAAATGAGAGGATAAGGATGAAAATGAAGTTTCACCCCCAACTTAACAAACCTCCCTGCTGGCATTAATTTGGTGAAAATATTTATGACCTGATCTTTAGTAGATATGTATTCTAGCTTGATATCTCCACCAACCACCTTTTCTTTGATAAAATGATATCTGATATCAATATTATTGGATCTCAAATGTTGTATAGGATTATTAGATAGTGAAATGGTACTTTGATTATCACATAAAATCTTTAGTGGTTTCTCAATTTCAATTCTCAAATATGCTTGCTACACTGGCCTCCAAATCATCTGTGTACATGCACATGTAGCTGCCACATACTCTACCTCAGCTGTGCTCAAATTTATTGAATTCTGCTTCTTTCTATACCAAATGAAACATACTTCTCCCAAAAATAAGGTTCTTCCAGAGGTAGAGATCCTATCAGTACAATCACCAACCCAGTCAGCATCTATAAACCCCAACAACATCATGTATGCATTGTGTTTGTATAAAAGCCCACAGTTTATAGTTCCTTCTACATATCTCAAAATTATTTTAGCTGCTGATAAGTGAGACTCTTTTGGATTAATCTGGAATATGGCACATAGAGTCACTACATAAGTTATATCTGGACATGATGCGGTGAGATAAAGTAGGTTTCCAATGATTCTTCTGAAATCTTTCTGATCAACACTGCTTCAATTTTCATCCTTGCATAATTTGGTTCCAACTGAAATGAGTGTTGATTTTTTTTTCAATTTTCCATTCCAAACCTTTTCACCAATTATCTGCATACTTCTCCTACGATAGAAATATGGAATTTTGTTTTTGTTCAACCTAAAATCCCAGAAAATATGTTATCTAACCAAGCATGGAAATTTCAAAGTTTCTCTTCATTTTCTCAGAAAATTATTCACATTGACCTTCTTTTTCACCAGCAAAGATAATTTCATTCCATATATAATGACTATGAGAGTACCAATGGCCATTTCTCTAACATAATGGATACTGTTAATTTTACCCTTGACAAACTTCATATCCCTTAGACAACCATATAATTTGGAGTACCAGGCTATAGGGGCCTATTTTAAACCATACAAATCTTTTCTCAACCTGCACACCATGCTGCCATCTTTGTCCAGAACAAAACCATCTGGTTGTTCAATGTATACCTCTTCTTCAAGATCTCCATTTAGAAATGCAGATTTCACATCCATTTGATAAACCTTATATTACTTGTGTGTTTCAACTACCAAGAACATTCTAATGGTTTCCAATATTTCTACTGGTGAAAAAGTTTCTTTAAAGTCAATTCCTTCTATTTGTGAATATCCTTTGCATACAATCTTGGCCTTATTTATAGAAACTTCCCCTTTCTCATTTATCTTATTTATGAAAAACCACTTGGTTCCAATAACACTTTTATTCCTAGGTCTTGATACAAGATCCCATGTGAAATTATTTTAAATTTGATCAAGATACTCTTGCATAGCATGTATCCATTCCTTATACTCAATTGCTTCATCCACTGTATGAGGTTCAACTTGAGAAACAAGCATAGTTTGATCTTCAATTCTCAATATTCTTTTTGTTTGCACTGGAGACTGTTGACTACCAATGATTTTTTCTATCTCAACATGTTTCTTCAATTTTTTGTATCATTTAATTTTATTTGCATCATCTTATCTATCATCACTAGTATGATTAGAATTTATATCAAAATTTTTTGGTTCTGTCTCAACAGCATTATCAATCTTTTGTTCCATAATCATGACATTTTCTGCCAAATATTCTGAATCAACATTATTAGTAATATCTGATTTTATATTATTTTCAATAATTCTAACATCACTACAATAAACCAGCTTGTTCATTATTTTGTTCCAACATCTGTATCCTTTACCATCAGGTAGGTATCCCATTAAGATTCCTTACTCTTCTTTTTCTTTAAATTTCCCAGATTAATGTTCTTAATATTTATGATGCAGGGACTTCCAAACACTCTAAAGTATTTAATAGTTGGTTTTCTATTGTACCACATTTCATAAGCTGTTATTTGTGTTTATGGTCTTAGAAGACAACTGTTATGTATATGTATGGTAGTATATATAGCTTCTCTCTAGAAAAACTTCGAGATGTTGTGTTCATCCAACATAGTTATTCCCATTTGAACTATGGTTCTGTTCTTTCTTTCAGCTACCCCATTTTTCTATGCAGTATATGGTGTGTTTTATTGATGCTTGATTCCAAGTTTGCAAATATAGATTTCAAAACCATCCCAAGTATACTCTTTACCATTATCTGATCTCACTTTCTTGATAAATATATCCATCTCCTTCTTAGCTTGCCTTCTAAATTTTTTGAACTTTGTGGTTGCCTCTGACTTGTGTTTGATAAACATGACATTAGTCATTCGAGTGTAATCATCAATAAATTTTATGAAATATAGATCAACTCTTGTAGACTTTTTTCTCATTATCCCACATATTTCTATATGAATAAGTTCAAGGGGCCTAGTAGATAGAATATCCATTCCATTGTTTGAACTTTGGGTCAATTTTCCTTTATGACAAGTTTCAAAAATTTCATCCCTTTGTCTTTTCAATTTGGGAAGACCTCTCACAATGTCATAATTAAGGATTTTAAAAATACTCCTTTGACCAAGGTGGACAAGTCTTCTATTCTAGAGGTTTCTTTCATCCTTCAAACTCAAATAACAATAATTAATAGAATCACCAACTTGAAGTAGATTGCTAGTGGTCATCTTTCCTTAGGTGATAATTCTTCCATCCTTTGAGATCTTGATGGCGTATGAATACTTTTAAACAACACCTCATGTCCATCATCACATAGTTGGCTCACACTAATCAAATTGTGCTTTAATACATCAAAAAATAACACATCATTGGAATTCATATTTTTAGCTTCAATCATTACCTTTCCAATTTCCTTGATTTTCAGAGAACAATTATTTCCAAAGATCATGACTCCCCCTTCATAATTTTCTACATTGCTTAAAATTTTTGTATCAACAATCATGTGTGATGAATATTCACTATCAAGAATCCATTACTTGGTTTTACTACTGGCTTTCAAATCAACTTCAGCAGAACATGAGTTTTCTTCATTCATTTTCTAGATTCCCTTTCCATTCTTGACTTTGAGTGTCAGTTCAGGAAGAATACTCATGTACTTTTTGACACTATGGAATTTTTGATCACATAGTCCATAGAATTCCTCAGAGTAGTTAAATTTTTTATGAGTTGAAAGATCAAATGAATTTTTCAATATTGATTTCTTATTTTGTATTTCTCTTTTATTTACAGAATTTCTCCTCCTTGGCTAATGATTCATTTTTGGTAGGGACATGTTATACCAACAAAAATATGTTGTGTTCCCAAACAATCCACAACACCAGCAGTATCCTCTAAACCTTGATCTTCCCCACTAATAAAAGCCTTATCCTAAAGATTGTTGTTGTTTTCTTCGAGAGCCTGAGTTTTTATTTGTTATGGGTGAATAAATCTTCTTAGAGAATTTCCCTCTTCCTTTAGATTATAAGAAGATTTATCACTAGACTTTGTGCTCTATACTCATCTCATATTTGTTTTTGGACCTGCATTATTAAAAATAACAGGTGTATCTTGAGATTTGATGAGTGTTGAATTGACTTGCTTCTTTCAACCCATTATTTCACCAGTGTGTGATGATTCTACCTTGAGCTAAACAACCTTGTTGATATCTTATCTGATATTCTTCAAGATATTTTGGGCTTCAAGGAATTTTGACTGAGTCATTGATATTTCTTCTTCTTTGAGGTGAATCTTTTCCTTAAGATCTTTTACCATATTTTCCATTTCAGCTATCTTCAGTTTGTGCCTTTTAATTTCTTCAATATAAAATACTTATTTCTTTGTACATTCTTCTTTTTCCTCAGTTATCTTTTTTGTCTCTTTCAATAAAAATATCTTATCTTTTTTGAGATTTATGTTTTTCTCAAGAAAATATTCTATTTCATTCTTAAAAATCTGTTCTAGATCTGTCCATTCACTTTCATCATCTTCACTGCTGAACGTATCAAACCCTTTTTCCACATGAGCCATGAAATTAGTTTCATCTTTGATTTGGCTACCTGATGTAGAGTCTGCACCTTCTTCTTTTCTCACATAGCTTCTTCTTTCACCTAAAAAGAACTTTTTCTTTCTTCCACCAAATTTTATTGAATCTTTTGAGATTCTACCCCATTTATTTTTCTATGTTTTTTCTTCACTAGTCTCTGGTGCAACAAAAATTTTATTAAGACAATTTATAGCAAAGTGTCCAATGTCATTGCAGTTGTAACATCTTGGTGGTGATTTTACTTTACCCTTAAAATTTCATTTCCAAAATCTCTTTTATATAAGAGTAACGATTCTTTTGTATTCTTCATCTTTATTTTCATCATCAAATTCACTTGATTTTGAAACTCCATCATTTCTAATTTTGAGTTTTATCATGGACTCAAAAGCCATCTCATCTTTGATCTTCTTCTTGAAAATCAGGATCTTTTTCATTTCATATGAAATGATAATGTTATGTAATTCATCAAGAGAAAGATCATCTCTATCTTCCAAAGATAATACTTTGGGATCAAACCTGTTAGGAAAATTTCTCATTAGTTTTTTGAAAGTAGTTGAATCATCCAACTTTTCTCCAAATCCCCAAATATTACTGACAATCTCATTGACTCTTATGAAATAATCATCAATGTTTTCTTCTTCACTCATCTTGAAATCTTCAAATTTCTCCTCAAAATTTTCAATTTGCACTACAATATAAATATCATTTTGCAGCTGTTTTTTAGCGGAGGTTTACTAAACCGCCACTAATTTTTTTATAAATGATTTAGTAGCGTTTTATTAAAAACTGCTGCTAAAATATTTTTTATAGTCCCGAAACTTCTCCCCCTTGACCCCCATGAGACCCCCCCTTCTCCCCCCTGACCCCCGTGAGACCCCCCCTGCGACCCCAAATCCCTAGCTTGCCTCCCCTCAGCGTGCCTCTCTACCCCTCAGCACAGATCGCCACCCATTTTTGCCAACCCCCCAAAGCCCTAGCTCGCCTCCCCACTACATGTCCTGACCCATGCCGCCGCTTGATGCTTCTCGCAGCCCCTCAACACGCCTTTCAAGGTATATTCATTGTTTTTGTTAGAAGTTTTCATGGGTTTTTGGAAATTTATTTCAACATTTTTATTATCTATTTCAATTCAATTATATATATGTATTTTTGTGTGGCTAAATCATATTTTCTACACTAGTGGATGAATGGTCATATGTTTTATTTTTCCCTAATAAATTTATTGTAAGTTTCTTAATAATAGAAAAAAATCATCCTAAGAACCCATTTATAATAATTAACCTCACTAAAACAGACATTGTTAGAGGACTCTCAAATAATATAGTTTCTCAGTACATGGTCCTTAAAACAATTCAAAACATCTAATTAATTAGAGGAATCAAATACATCCATTGTGAACCCATAGAAAATTAAATCATCAACTGATATGATGTTGAGATAAATACCAATAAAATTATATATAAATTTCATTATGAATCAAATATAATCTCTAATAAATATGATTTGTCTCACTGGATATGTAGTAGATGAAACAAAAAAATGGCATTTAGATTCTAGTGATATCCCCTTCCAATAAACTATCTCAAAATTAAGTAACACATGTTTTTATAAAAGAAAAATTGGAATTCTCATTTTTTGTAATATCATTATTCATATTTTCTTTTCATAATAAATCCATAGAAAAAAAATTATTTTTAAAATAAATTAACCTTCTAATTTAAATCATACAGGTAGATGAAGGTAAGATCTATAGGAAATCATTATCATTTAAGAGGCATGTATTCTATAGATCACCTTCTTCCGAGCTGCAAATAATAGAATAAATTAATATAGGATGTTTAAATTACATATTAAATAATAATATCACATTTAAAGGATATAATTCAGGGTATTTATTAAACTTATCATAGTATGTTTTTTCAAAAATTGATACCAACTCATCAAATGATTTATCTTGTATTGTGAATTATTACATTCATGTAATTTAATAGATTATACAAATAAATAGACATTGTATCAAGATCATCTGTTTTTTATATACCCTAACCATAGTTTTTCATTTTATATTAGTCCAAATGAAATTTAAATTCAATGTTCTCCAAGAAAAATTTTGGAAAAATATTATGTGGTTCCCTTCCCACCACGAATATTTAGGCTATATTATTCATATGTATTTGAATGTTTGTTTGAAATGGGTTATGGCATGATGAAAAAATAATTTAGGTGATGTAAATTGGGTAAAATATTATCCTTATCATCGGTAATTATATACACTTGAGGAATATGTGGTGTTTGTGAACATGTGTTTGGGTTTTTAGCCTAGTTTTTTGAAAAATATATTCTATGGGTGGATAGTTAAGATGAAACCCAGTTTTAGGTTATACTTACCTATCTACTTAGATACTAAAAATAAACATCACAGTTCCAACTATAATTTATTTCTTACAGAGGTGCACATTATATTTCTATGCCCATTGATGTTCCATGATCCACCCCAGATCTGAAAAATTTAATCACACATAGGGTCACAACATGTTGCTACCCATAACACTTCTCCATGATTCCCCACATGTTCTAAAATTCTCATCCCCAGACCATACCCAACTCTTTGAATCCTAATTAGAGGCCACCAATAACATAAAAAGTAGCCAAAAATTATTAATATACACAATATTTAATACTACCCCTATTGTATATTTTTTGGGGATTGAATATTTTATATGAATTCCATAAGACTATGGATTTAATAGGTTCTCCCACTTTCTATAATTGAAAAAAAATTAAATGGAAATTGAAAAGGTATATTTAATAGGTTCTTCCACTTTTTATAAGACTTTGATTCATCTACCCTATCCATGAATCCTTTTACCTGATGATTCCTGGCATGTTCTACATATTGGTTCCCCATGTATTTTCTAAAGTAGTGAGTCATGTTTAAGGTAAGAGTTTTTTTCCATTTCATATTCATAACTTCTATTCAATTATTATATGATTTATCAAGCCCTTACCTTAGTGATATAAAAGTTATGACATCATCAGTTTGTCCATATTTTTTGGTGTAGCACGACATACAAAAAACTACAGGGATGGGATCCTTATTCTCCTCTTATTTTATGGATCTTTTTAATTTGCATGATTTGGTTTCTAGTGGGTGGGTTCATTATTTACCATATGTATTTATATAGGAAAACCTTATTTAACATATTTATATATTTTTTCAACTAGTATATATGAATCTCTTTCCCTATTTAGTAATAGTTATGTGTTTTATTTTTTTTAATATTGTGTAGGAACATTGTGATATACATGGATAAAAGCTGGATCACATTACTGAGGAACACACCTCAGTATGTTAAGGGTTTGGAGGAGTTTTTAGATTTTTCAATTTCCAATCGAGCTGTTGAAGGGAGAATAAGATGTAAATGTCCTAAATATAAATTTATAAGATGGTTGAAGAGAGATGAAGTTTATGAACATTTAATATTGAAGAAATTTCTTGGTCAATATTTATGTTGGATTTGGCACGGAGAATCAAACATTAAAAAAGGTTGATCACTGATGTCAATCCATAGAATGAGCTCCCAACTTCATCGATAATGGAAAATGAAATGAAAAACCTTATAAATGATGAATTCGACACTGCAAGACACCACCCTCAATATTATTTGTTTAATATATTAAATTTTTTATTTATGTTTGTTTAATTCAGTCACATAGATTAGGGCACAAAGCATCCCAAACATAAGTGTGGTTAAATGTTCACCAAAAACCTGATGGAAGTTTTGTTAATGAGCCTGGTAAAGAAGTTGGGGTATGAACTCATTTTTCATTATAAAAACTTATTATCAGTTATTACTATGTTAATATAAATTGCTTCTAATATGACTGATATTTGATTTTTAAGTAAAAATTAAAGAACTGTGGGATGCAAATCCTATGCAGTCCTACTCAGTATTCCATGATGACCCGTTTTCTAAAGTCCTTGGGAAAGAGCATCCTGGTAGAGTGTGCGGGATGGGTTTGCTCCCTGTACCATTTGAGGTCTTTGGCAGGCCATGGAGGATTCCAGATGTATCTACTCCTGGTTGTAGTCAATCCATACCCCGAGATACTTAGAGAGAGGTTGTTTCTATAAAAAACATAGTTCAAGACCAGGGGGTTCAGATATCCGCTTTTCATAAAGAATTGATTGATTTATATCAAAAGATGACCGGATCTTCCCCCAGTGGTATTGCATCGATTGGAGAAATTCAATATCATTTAGTTTAAAAACTTTTATTGGTTTTAAGTTTAAATATAAATATTCAATAGTATTTATTTTTCAATATAATGTTCTTACAGGTGGTAGCAGGAAGTAGAGATGGAGGTGGAGAGGGTGATGAGTCGTGTTCATCATTGGATAGTGATTAGTTGTATTGTTGATATGTTGGAAAAATATGGCAACAGTCAGTTTTTATATGTATCATGTGTGGCACACAGTTTCCACCAAACATTTTCATGACCTAACATTTTCTTGATTTCTCATGTTTCCTTTTATGTATTTATTTATTTCTGATGTTTCCTTTTATGTATTGATTTCTCAAGTGTGGTATGCACCATATATGTCGATTATTCATTTTCATGAATCATTTTTTATGATTCATTTTTCCTAAATTTATTAGTTTTGTTACCCAAGGATGAACGATCAACCTTTTTGTTGATTTTCTTGGGAATATCTAGTTTTTTAACTCCCTTCAACTTGTTTTTATTAGATAGCCCTTCTTTATTCAAATTTAATAGTATTATCTTCTCATGTTTTATAGTTGGCATGTGATCACTCCCACATATTCTTTCCTCTTATTCAAAATAGTTTTGATAAGAATTTACAAATATATGTTGAACACTTGAGTGTCTTGATCCTGTTAAGGTAGAGGGACTGTTCACTTGATTAATAGTAGAATTTAAAAATATTAGCTTAACACTTGACTTTATTACACTACCAGAATTTGTATCACCCCAAAAGGCGCATCTGGTGGCCAAAATATATAATACAATCTTGAAGCATTTCCTATATGGTTTGGATCATCCTTCCCGACTTCTCGTCGATCTGAGGATAAAAGGTTATACACAACTTCAACTATCAAATCATATAATTCGTTTATAATTACCAAAACTATGAGGTAAAATAGGTCGGCCCTGGGTGAAAATCCCACTTTGACTATCAACTCTGACACTCGATGGTAATATTTGGATAAGTCAATCAATGGGAAACAAAGCCTTCAATGTCTCTTACTATGGAGGGCCACCATAATATCCACTTTTCATTATTATAAATCATGGTCGGCCCTGGGTGAACATCCCACTTCAAAGAATTATAGGATCTCATAAACTCATATCTCATGTAATATGTGACCATTAGCATGGTACGAACTATAAACACTCCATGTATATCAAAATTCAATACTGAAATAGTTTCACATTATTCCAACCTATCACACATCATGATACATTCTAGAATAATATTCTAACTTGTATTTACTTGCTTAAACAATGAAAAAATTATCTCTAAGGATACCCATATAGCTTCCCCTAAACCCTCAACTACACCCACCAACTAGTCTTACAGTGAAGATAAAATCTTCTATTCATATAATGAAATATGTTCTCCCATCTCCTACATTTTCTAGCATAATGCATTTACCACTACATTTCCATTTCTAATTGAATACTATTTATCGATGTAAAACATATACAAGTACTCTATGAAATTCATCTGATAAAGATTATGTCCATGCAGTGAGAAAATATTATATGCACTCTAGGTGCCAAAGTACCCAAAAAATCTCTCCCCCAAGAGGTTTCGTCATGATCATTTCAATGCACGGACCACAACTACAAACTAAAATACAAGATTAGAGTATTTCATCTTGTGGGTTAAAAGATGATGAAACCCAAAGTGACTAATTTATCACTCTACTGCATAACATATCCAAATCCATAACCAGATGCGTCAAATTTTACTACATGTCCAACGTTAGGCTCAGGAATGCTTAGGATCAGAGTTGACAACAACCACTTCTTCAACACTCACTAGTGGAAAAACGTTTAATACGTCAGCATTTTTCATGTCAGTTTTATATAACCAACATGTAAAGCTGTAAAAATAAATTTATCATGTCAGTTATACAATAACCGACATGATAAATCGATGAGAATCAATTTTTTACATCAGTTATTTTATAATCGACATAATAAAAACTGAGATTCGATTTATCACGTCAGTTATTTTATAACTGACGTGACATATCGAATTTGGGAACTTTATCACATCAGTTATTTTATAAATGACATGATAAATCAAATCTCGGTGATTTATCATGTCAGTTATAAAAGAATTGACGTGATAAAGCACCATTTATAATGTCGGTTATAAAATAATCGACGTTATAAATACTTTTGTACGTCGGTTATTAAATTACCAATGTTATAAACATAAAAAAATAGTTTATCACATCAGTTACTAAATAAACGATGTGATAAAGCTTTTAAATGATTAATTGTGTCCTGTATTTAGTTATTCTGTTTTCTTTGATCATGAGACCTGCAACTTATCTCTCTGGCACGGAAAACCTAGAAAGGATTCTTTGAAGTCATGTCCTCAATCCTCATTTTGACAACAACATTCATCATCTTTATTATCACTAGATCTATCAGGTCAACTCACAACACTCAAGTAAGCCTCACATGGCTCGATTTAATTTTTTATTTTTTGCGATTCCCTAAACTAATTTTTTGAGATTTTATTTTTCTATCTTTGTTCTTGATATCATGGTAAGTTTCATAGTGTTCATTTATACCATGCTAAATTCTTTTCTGGTAAAATAAACCATGGAAGTGATACCATGTAAGTTTACGATTTTTGTGTGTTCTATCATGTGTCTGTGCACGTACAGGGGGTGTCAAAGGGGGTGGGGGGATATCCAAGTGGGTGGGGGGTGTCCAAGGGGGTGGGGGTTGTCCATGGGGGTGGGTGTATCCAGGGGGTGTCAAAGGGGGTGGGGGTGGTGTCCAGGGGGTGAGGGGACTGTCCAAGGGGGTTGGGGGTGTCCAAGGGGGTGGGGGGGGGGGGGGGTGGTTTCTAGGGGTAAGGGGGATGTCCAAGGGGGTAGGGGCGTCTAGGGGGTTGGGGGGGGGGGGGTGTCCAGGGGGTGAGTGGGATGTCCAATGGGGTAGGGGGTGTCCAGGGGGTGGGCACTACTGCAAATATGGCCTTTATCAGCGCTAAAAATGGCCTTTATCAGCGCTAGAAAAAGCGCTGATAAAGCCGGCGAAGATAAAGGGGGTCCCCTTTATCAGCGCTCCGAAAAGTGCTGATAAAGACCCCTTTTATGAGCGCTAAAAAAAGTGATGATAAAAGGGGTCTTTTATCAGCGCTAAAAAAAGCACTGATAAAAGTACCCCTTTATCAGTGCTTTTTTTAGCGCTGATAAAGGGGTCCTATATCAGCACTTCCTTTATCAGTGCTTTCGTTTTAGCACTGATAAATGACCCTTTTATCAACGCTTTTAAAAAAGCACTAAAAATAAAAAAAATATAAAAAAAATTTAAAAAAATATAAAAAAAATTAAAAAATACTGCCAATCAGGGGGGCTTTTATAGCGCTTGAGCCCCCCCTTTTACAGCGCTTTTCTGCCCCTGTACAACACCCCACGCACCCCACGCACCCCCTTCACCCTTTAACAGCGCTTGCTACTATATTCTCCCATGCGCGCGCGCCCCTGCCTCCCACAGGATTTGAACTCGAGACCTCCCCCCTGCGCGCCTAAGCCTTTACCACTACTCTATTTTGATTTGTCTCCTATTTCATGATATCTATATATATATATAGTTATATTTATTCGTATAGTAATATATATTTATATTAATATATATATATAGTTATATTATAATATATATATATAGTTATATTAAAATATATAGTTATATTAATATATATATATAGTTATATTAATATATATATATATCTATATATATATATAGTTATATTTATTCGTATAGTAATATATATTTATATTAATATATATATAGTTATATTAACATATATGTAGTTATATTAACATATATATAGTTATATTAACATATATATAGTTATATTAACATATATATAGTTATATGAATATATATAGTTATATTAATATATATATATAGTGATATTAATATATATATTTATAGTGATATTAATATATATATTTATAGTAATACTAATATATATATATGTATTTATATTAATATATATATAGTTATTAGATTAATATATATATAGTTAGATTAATATATATATATATATAGTTAGATTAATATATATATATATAGTTAAATTAATATATAGGTATATAAATATTCATATATTTTTATTTTAAATAAAATGGATGTTAGTTATTATTTAGATAAATCTAATATATTTTATATGTAAATATATTTTATTATTTATAATTATAATTAAATTTTTAGGTGTGAATATATAAAAAATATGAATATATTGTTATATATTTGATTATAAATAGCAGTGCATTATAAAAAATGATGAAATTTTAAAGACATAATATCAATATGAATGTAATACCTTGGAATAAATTCAGTCCCCACCAAAAAAAATCCAATAATACCCCCTTAAACGAGGCTGAAAATCCAAAAAATGTTAAAAAATCGGGGTACCCTGACTAAAAACTCAGTTTTGGAGGACTTATGGGCCTCTTTTGGCCTCTAAAATCCCTTGACCGGGGATTCCCGGTCATAGCGACGTAGATATCGTCGCAGGATTCAATTTGATATGTGGTAGAGCTCAAACGGACACCCAGATCAAAAGTTATGGCCGTTTGAAGTTTGAGTTGCGTTTTCAACATATTTTGGATCTTTTTTTAATTTTTTTACTCTTCAAATTGTAATTAAATGACCATTACTCCATAATGATTAGCAAATTATTAATTAAAAATATTTTTTTAATTTTTTAAGAATCCATTTTCACTAAATATATTATATATTAAGTATAATAAGTGTAAATGTACATTTATACTTATCTAAAATATATTTAAAAATTATATATTATATTTATACATCAATATAACTATATTAATATATTAATATATTAATATATTAATATATTTTAATTTTTTTTAAATCCAACCCTTTATCAGCGCTTTTAAAAAAAGCACTGATAAAGGCCCCCCCTTTATCAACGCTACTAAACAAGCGCTGATAAAAGGGGTCCCTTTATCAGAGCTAAAAAAAGCGCTGATAAAGGGGGGACGCTGCGAAAAACTGTTTTTGTGGTAGTGGGGGGAGTCTAGGTGGGTGAGGGGGCTATCCAGAGGGGTGGGGGCCTGTCCAGGGGGTGGGGGCTGTCCAGAGGGTTGGGGGGGGGGGGCTATCTAGGGGGTGGGGGCTGTCTAGAGGGTTGAAGGGCTGTCCAGGGGGGGGGGGGGTTGTCCAGGGGTTGGGGGTTGTCCAAAGGGGTGGTGGTGTCCAAGGGGTGTCCAAGGGGGTGGGGGTGGTGTCTAGGGGGGTGAGGGGGCTTTCCAAGGAGGTAGGGGTGTCCAGAGGGTGTGGGTGGTGTCAAGGGGGTGAGGGGGATGTCTAGGGGGTTGGGGGTGTCTAGGGGAGTGTACAAGGGGGTAGGGGGTGGGGGTGGTGTCTAGGGGGTGGAGGTGTCTAGGGGGTGGGGGTGGTGTCCATGGGGAAGTCCAGAGGGGTTAGGGAGTTGTCCAGGGGGTGGGTGGTTGTCCAAGGGGGTGGTTGTGTCTAGGGGGTGTCCAAGGGGGTGGGGGTGGTGTCCAGGGGGGGAGGGTGAGGGGTCTTTCCTAGGGGGTGGGGGTGTACAGGGGGTGGGGGGGGGGAGGGTGGTGTCTAGGGGGTGAGGGGTCTGTCCAGGGGGTGGGGGTGTCCAGGGGGGTGGGGGGTTATCCAGAGGAGTTGGGGGGCTGTCCAGGGGGTGGGGGCTATCCAAGGGGGTGGTGGTGTCCAGGGGGTGTCCAAGGGGGTGGGGGTGGGGGTGTCCAGGGGGTGAGGGGGCTTTCTAAGGGGGTGGGGGTGTCTAGGGGGTGGGGGTGGTGTCCAGAGGGGTGAGGGGGCTGTTTAGGGGGTGGGGGTGTCCAGGGGGGTGTGGGGGTGTCCAGGGGGGGGGGGTGTCCAATGGGGTAGGGGTGGGGGTGGTGTCCAGGGGTGAGGAGGATTTCCAAGGGGGTAGGGGTCTAGGGGGTGGGGGTGTCCAGGGTGGTGAGGGGGCTGTCCAGGGGGTGGGGGGTGTCCAAGGGGGTAGGGGGTGGGTGGTGGTGTCCAGGGGGGTGGGGGTGTCTGGGGGGGGTGTCCATGGGGTGAGTGGGCTGTCCAAGGGGGTGAGGGGTATCTAGGGGGTGGGGGTGTCCAGGGGGTGGGGGTGTCCAGAGGGGTAGGGGTGCTGTTTAGGGGGTGGGGGGGGGATAGTCCAGGGGGGTGGTGGTGTCTAGGGGGTGTCCAAGGGGGTGGGGGTGTCCAATGTGATAGGGGGTTGTACATCCCCCTCACCCCTGGACACCACTCCCCGACCCCCTAGACACCCCACCCCCATGGACAACCCCCACCCCCTGGACAGGCCCCCATCCCTTAGACACCCCTACCCCCTCGGACACCCTGGACAACCCCTACCCCCGTGGACAACGCCTACCCCCTTGGAAATCCCCCACCACCCCCTGGATAGCCCCTACCCCCTTGGACACCCCTTTGGTATATATATATCCTAACGGTTTCATTGAAACTGTTGGCATATTTTAACTTTAGGTAGTCTATAACAATGGTTCTTATAGAATCGTTGGTATAGGGATATTTCAATGACCATCATGCCAATGGTGTGTGAAACTGTTTGGGTATTCTATCCCAACGGTTTCAGGGGCTATCCCAATGGTTTCAAATCGTTGGGATATGTGTAATTTTTAGTAGTGAATGTATACATATTTTAATATTTATACTTCATATTTCTTTTTTATGGAAGGGTGAATTTGGTATCCAGTTGCACCAGGATGTATTCTTTGTGTACCTTAAGAAGAAATGATCCAAGATGAATTTAAAACTATTATATCTAACTATATTTTCTTTTTAAAATCATTTTCATGCATATATTTTTCAAATACGCATATATTTGTTTTATATTTCAAAATTGTTTTACATTCAAATTATGATATTTTTCATATAAATATATATTTGTCTTCTCTTAACAAGATGTATAATTTTGATATTTGTTATAGGTAATAATGAGTCGAAGTTGGATTACGACACACCGAATGATTAATGAATATGAGGAAGGTGTTGACGCCTTTTTGTAATTTTCTAAACAAAATGTTCCAAGCAGTGACATTTTTTTTCTGTCCATGCCTAAAATGTTTGAATATGAAGAAGTTGAAAAGTAGTGAGATTAAAGATCATCTGATTTGTCATAGTTTTAATCTAAGTTATAGCCCTTGGATTTGTCATGGTGAAACTGGAAAGAATGTCAGATCTACTAATGATGATGATTTGCAAGATAGTAACTCTAATAGAATTGAAGAAATGATTCGTGATATTGCAGTAGAACAAATTGCGATAGAACTGATAGTTGCATGTTTATATAGTGATGCTGAAAACCATTGTATCCTGGTTGTATGGATTTTACGGTTTTTTCGACGGTGTTAAGATTGATTAACCTGAAGGAAAAACATGGATGGAGTGATATAAGTTTTACATAGCTACTACAATTATTGAAATACATTCTTCAAAAAGACAACGATCTTACTAATTCACATTATAAGTCCAAGAAAATATTATGCCCAATGGGATTGGGATACAAGAAAATACATGACTGTCCGAATGACTATATGATATATAAGAAGGAAGATGAATTTCTGTCAGAGTGTCCTAAATGTGGGACATCATGGTATAAGTTGAAAGAAAAATCACAGGCTGGTGTAGAGATTACAAAGATCCCTTCCAAGGTAATTTGGTATCTTCCTATAATTTATCATTTGAAATGTTTATTTTCTAATTCACATGATGAAAAAAGGTCAATATGGCATGCTGTTGAGTAGATATGTGATGGAAAAATAATTCATCTAGCTGATTGTCTACAATGGAAAAAAATTGATGATCAGTATCCTACATTTGGAAATGAAATTAGAAATCTCATACTAGGGTTGTGAATAGATAAAATGAATCCATACCAAACCCTCAGTATCACACATAGTTCGTGGATTGTTTTATTGGTAATTTACAACCTCTCTCCCGAAGTTTGTATAAAGACAAATATGTCACGTTGAGTATAATGATCTCTAGTCCGAAGCAATCCATAAATGATATTGATGTTTTCTTGTCACCATTGATTGATGATTTGAAACTTTTATTAGAGGATGGTATTAGAGCATATGATTCTTATAAAATGGAATATTTTCAGATGCATGCAGTGCTTATGCTAACTATAAATGACTTCTTATAATATGGAAATTTTTCTGGATACAGTGTTAAGGGGCATAAAGCATGTCCAATTTTCTAACAATAGACTTCATATTGTCAATTACATCGTGAGAGGAAAACATTATACATGGGACATCGAAAGATTTTTCCTATGGATCACTCTTATAGAAGACTAAAAAACAAATTAAATGGATCATAAGAATTTGATATTTCTCAAAAACCTTTATCCCTTGATGTGTATTTTGAGAGGGTGGAAAACCATGATGTAACATTGGGAAAGACACAAAAATCTGGTAATGATAGACATATTTGGAAGAAAGTGTCAATATTTTTTGAGCTACCATATTAGAAATATCATGAAGTGAAACATAATATTGATGTCATGCACGTGGAGAAGAATATCTACGATAGTTTGATTGGAACATTGTTAGATATTAAAGGAAAGAAAAAATATGGGTTGAATTCAAGATTAGACTTACTATCAATGGGAATATGTTTGGAGTTAGCTCCCACTCCTAATGGAAGATGAAAATTTCTTCCCCCATTTTTTCATACATTATCCAATAGGGATAAAATTATCTTTTATTAGTGTCTTCATGATATCAAAGTGCCTCAAGGTTATTCTTCAAATGTAAATTTTTTTGTCTCTTTGAAGGATTTAATGTTGATAGGTATAAAATCTCATGATTTTCAAGTCATGATTCAACAACTTCTACTTGTTTCATTGCATGGAATATTTCCCATCCGTGTTAGAAAGACTATAATGAAGTTGTGTTATTTTTTCAATTCAATTTTTAATTAGGATATTAATGTGAATGCTTTGAACATTTTGTAAAAGGATGCAATTTATATACTTTTTCAATTAGAAATGTATTTTCCTTCATCATTTTTTGATATAATGGTGCATTTAATGATTCATCTGGTTCGAGATATAAAGCTTTATGGACCTGTATATCTTCATTGGATGTATCCTTTTGAAAGGTATATGAAAATATTGAAGGTTTATGTTAATAATCCATATCGACCTAAAGCCTCCATTATTGAAAAGTATATTTCTAATGAGGTTGCGGAGTTTTGTACAAGCTACTTGGCTACGGAGGAGCACATAGGGTTTCCTCCATCTGGCCCTGAACGAGTTAATAATGAGGGAAAGGGGATTCATGGATTAAAAGTAAAATCGTTTTCAGCTGAACATATGAAGAATTTAGAATTATAAATCTTGAATAACATAGATGATGCTCAACCATATATCACATTACATATTAATGAGTTGAAACAATGTCATCCAAAGAAGAAAGAAATGTGGATTTTGAATGAGCACAACAAAACATTTTTGTCATGGTTTAAAAAGACCTTGCTTGGTAGATCAAATGTATCAAATAAATTAAGATGGTTAGTGGGTGGTATAATTTTAAATGTGATAACATGGTTCGGGTATGAAATTAATGGCTATAAATTGCATACAAAAGATTAGGACAACAGAAGTGCAGTTTAGAATAGTGGTGTATTGGTGTTTGCAGAAGTAATTCATTTTTTGATTTCTAAAGACAAAAACCCAATTTATGCATCAATTTCATATTATAGAGTCATTGAAAAATATGGGAGGTTGATTACTTTAAAATTGAAGTTCTATTTTTAACTGAAAATGGTTTATCGGTAACAAAAGTGTCAGACACAATGAATTTGGAATGACAATTGTTAATCTGAATAGATTGGAAGACACGACAGATTATTTTATAATGGAAACACATGCAAAAAAAATTTCTATGTAGTTGATCAATCAGATATGCAGTGGTCTGTTTTTTTACAAGGGAAAAAATATGTTGGTGAGGATTAACTTGATGAAGATGCTGATTTAGGTGAGATCCCTACTTCCATGGTAAGATTAACGGAACATAATGATGAGCATGCTGAATACATGGTTTGTGCCATAAGGAACGATCATGATGAAGGAATTTGGGAAAACAATCCATTTGTACATTTTTAATATTACCAGTAACATATGTTTATTTCTTGTTTACATTTATTATTTTCATAAAATATTAGATATTGTAATTTTTTTTCTTTATTAAAACATGTATTAAAAAAAATAAGTAGAAGTTTTTGTTTATTTTAATTTTGTTTAGTTTAGTTTATCATGTTTACCATTACATAAATTATATATATATATATATATATATATATTATTTTTTTGAATGAAAATTACTTTACCATGTTTACCATGTTTACCATAGTTTACCATAGTTTACCTTTACGTAACTTATATATTTATTGATTTTGTTGAATGAAAATTACACTAACATGTTTAACATGTTTACCATCTTTACCATTGTTTAACATTCTTACTATATTAACCATGTTTACTATTACGTAACTTAGTTCAATTTTCCATTTTTTGTTTACATTAGTATTGTAATAATTGAATTTGTATATTTGTGGACTAATGTTTGTTTCTTTGATTTGAAGGATAATGACAGATCAATCAATTGATCAACCACATGATTCTAGAGATGATCATAATGGTTATACATATGGGGAGGAACATTCACATGCTCCTCTTGATGTTCCCCAATCTTCCTCATGTGATTCCATAACGACAAAGAAGAGTTCAAGAGTTGGTAAACGTGGGTGCACACGTTTACCAAAATTATCACTTGCCCGTACGTAGGACCAGAGGATACTCGTTGAGTTTGATGAGAATGATATTCCTAGAGGTCCAAATGAAAAAGATTTTAAGAGTTTTGTATCAACTAAGGGTAAGAGAAAAGTAAGCATTTTGTATGATGATTGGAGAAGTGTGGACAAAGCGATAATATCTCAGTTGTGGGAGACAATTTTGGTAAGATATTTTTCTATTTTTTTTCCTATTCTTTAAATGTTTCTAGTATAATATGTTTTACCTTTTCTTTATCAGATGACATTTGATACTCTTGATAATGGAGGAGTTAGGAATAAATGCTTATCGATGGCTTCTAGGAGATGGATGGATTTCAAATCAACCCTCACATCTGATTTCATTTTTGGTCATAGGAGTCATGACAACTCATGTCATATATATCCTTTCATAGTTGAAGAAACATGAAGATAGTTTGTTTAAAGTAGAAGAAAAGATTCATTTTTGGTAAGGGAAATGTAAACTTTTATAAGATTTCTTATATAAATGATCTTATTAATGTTTTGTTAATGATTTATTATTCTTAATTTATATCAAACAAGTACATCTCATCAGGAGATCCAATCTAAAAATGTATACCCCCATAGTTTATCTTGGGGAGGGTATACATTATTGGAAGAACAAATGATGGTGGAAAAATTAAAAAAATTGAGAGATGAGTCTTCAAGCTCTAGAGAGGTTACCCCTCCATCCCCTCCATATAGACATGAAAAATTGAAGAGATCTAAAATGGGAAAAAAGGGGAAATATATTTTGGAACAATCGAGAATCGTAGCTGAGAGGATTGTAAGATATTTATTTTATTTATTTAAGTTAACTATATTCTTTATATAATTTGAATCATTACATAAATTTTAAATTAATTAATACAGGATTCTCTTGAGAAGAAGAGCTCACATGGGGTATTTACAACTGCTGGGAGGAAAGATATTTTATCTGCAGCATTGGGAAAGCCCGAACATCCTGGTCATGTACGAGGATATCCAACAGGTGTATCAGTAAGAAAAGTTTTTCCATGTTCTTAAACTTCTTCCATTGAGGGTTTTTATAAAAAAATATAATCCTTGGAGGCTGAAGTTCATAATATTAATGCGATGATGGAGGAAAAGATTAGAGTGTCGGTACAGTCTATGTTTTCAGACATTAAATGAAAATTTCAGACTGCATCTCCCACTCCTCCACCTCCCCCTACAAATCCCATTATTTATCCTCCACCTCTGCTAGTAGCTCCCATTCCACCACCTCAGCCTACAGACCCTATTTTTTATCCTACTTTTCCGCCGCATCTTCCTACTTATTGCGAGTTGTATGTTGATGATTCTCAACATCATATAGTTGCATATGGGCTGGTATATTGTATAGGAGATACATTTCATCATCAAAAGTTATAGGTAGAGCATCATAGGGTCACTGTACATGATATTATAGATAGATTAGCTCAAGTACCATTGCCTACAGATGAGGTGATGACGATTGGACATAATATCGACCATTTTTTAATTTGGCCATCCAGACTTCTGCGACTCATTACCATAGAGGTATGTATGTTATATCTTCTATTTTATTTTTTTATTAAAGTTTTTTTAACATTTGAAAACTAATATATTTTTCTATTTATTTTTACAGGAATACTTCAAAGGTAAAGAAATATTGTATACACAACAAAAAATACAAATGGATATGACATCAGATACATATTCTAGTAGTCATGACAGATTGTCAAGATATTCAAAATTTTTGGTGGATCATTATGAGTTTCCAATGGAAGCTCATGTTTGTGGACGTGCAATAAATGTGGAGATTGTGAAAAATGATATCATGTAGCTTGTTACCGGAGATAATTTGGGCATCAACATGGTGAAATTTTTTTCCATGTAAGTCTTAACACCTTTTCCCTGTGTTATATTTATTAAAAATGTATAGTTATGTTTGTTTTGTATTTGGTATCTTTATAACATGTGTGAGAAGAATGATGAGACAGATGTATATGGATTCATGGACCCACATTTGATTTCCCTTGAAGCACATGCATTGGATGAGGAACAAAGAATGATTTATATTTCTAAAATATTTGAACAGAATATAATCACATAGTGTTGGATGATGCATTTTTGTGAGAGGTATGAAACATATCTCTGGAAAAGAGTTCATTATCTTTTAACTTAAAAAACCACTAACCTTAAATTTTGTTTTATCATTGATCATTGGATGTTAGGTGTTTTTTTCCCAAGGGAGAAAACACTTTATTGGATATGCTCTATTCATGGTGATGTGCAGGAAATTTTTAAGAATATGTTGGAAAAGTAAGTTTCAATTTCTTAATATTTGTATGTATTATAATGAATTTTAAATTTATCCCATTCGTATTATTTTCTAACAAGGGATGGGTCTACTTTCGAAAAAACACAAAGGAAAGGAGTGCCAAGATCAAATATGTAAAAGTAAAGGTAAATATCCATTTATAATTTGTACTTTTTGATGTATTACATAAAAATAATATTTTGAATTTACACTCATTTAAACAAAATTCTCATGAACAACAAGGCATCATCAAATGCAGATATTATATGTTAAGATTTATGTATGAAATAATTACAACTAGAACACTTGTGAACTTTGACCTGGTAAGATTTTCTTTTGAACTTTTCCATAATATTTCATTTGATTTATTCATTATACATGTTAACTACTATCATTTTAATTTGTATCTATTTGATGACCCTCAACCCTATAGTGCTCAAGAGGTCAAAAACTTACAAGTGGAATGGTCAAATTATTTTACAGGTTTGATTGGATTTTAGTTTTTTTGTAGTGTAAAATGTAATTTTCAATATTGTCATTATAATTGTGTATTTGGTAGTCGTTTAGGTTGGATTTAGGTTTTTTTATTTGATATTTTAAGTTTTGAATCTTATATATGTGAATGTTTAATTTTTCTCTCCTTCTGGTTTTTCTCTAGTTCTGATGGTTTTTCTTGTATGGATTATGGTCTGGGAGGGGGGTCATGGGTGTGGGGGGGGGGGGGGGGGGTTTATAAGGGTGTGGTCGGGCTGTCGAGTGGGGTGGGGGTGTCCATGGGGGTGGGAGGGTGTCCAGGAGGGTGTGAGGGCTGTCCAGGGGGGTGGGGGCTATCTAGGAGGGTGGGGGTGGGGGGGGGGGGGGGCTACCCATGGGGTGTCTAGGGGTGTGTGTGTGGGGGGGGGGGGTGTCCAGTGGGGTGTGTGTGTGTGGGGGGGGGGGTCCAAGGGTGTGGGAGGGCTATCCAGTGGGGTGGGGGGTGTCCAGGGTGTCCATGGGGGTGGGAGTTCTGTCCAGGGGGTGGGGGCTGTCTAGGAGGGTGGGGGGGGGGGGCTACCCAGGGGGTGTCTAGGGGTGTGGGGGGTGTCCAGTGGGGTGGGTGGGTGGGGTGGGGGGGGGGTCCAGGGGTGTGGGAGGGCTATCTAGTGGGGTGGGGTGGGGGTGTCCATGTGGGTGGGAAGGTGTCCAGGAGGGTGGGAGGTCTTTCCAGGGGAGTGGAGGGCTATCCAGGAGTGTGGGGGGATATCTAGGGGTGTGAGGGGTGTCTAGGGGTGTGGGGGTGTCCAGTGGGGTGGGGGGTTTCCAGGGGTGTGGGAGGGACGTCCAGTTGGGTGGGGGTGTCCAAGTTGTCTATGGGGGTGGGAGGGTGTCCAGGAGGGTGGGAGGGCTATCCAAGGGAGTGTGGGGATATCTAGGAGGGTGGGGTGGGGTGGGAAAGGGTGCTGTCCAGGGGGTCTCTAGGGGTGTGTGTGTGGGGGGGGGTCCAGTGGGGTGTGGGGGGTGGGGGGGGGGTTCAGGGGTGTGGGAGGGCTGTCCAGTGTGGTGGGGGGTCTAGGGTATCCATGGGGGTGGGAGGGTGTCCAAGAGGGTGGGAGGGATGTCCAGGGGGTGGGGGCTGTCCAGAAGGGTGGGGGGGGGGGGGGGTAGTCCAGGGGGTGTCCATGGGTGTGGGGGGTGTCCAGTGGGGTGGGGTGGGGTGGGGGTGGGGGGTTCCAGGGGTGTGGGAGGGATGTCCAGTGGGGTGGGGGTGTCTAGGGTGTCCATGGGGGTGGGAGGGTGTCCAGGAGGGTGGAAGGGTTGTCCTGGGGAGTGGGGGGCTGTCCAGAGGGTATCCAGGGGTGTGGGGGTGTCTAGTGGGGTGGTGGTGGGGGGGGGGGTTCAAGGGTGTGGGAGGGCTGTCTAGTGGGGTGGGGGGGGGGGTGTCCATGGGGGTGGGAGGGTGTCTAGGAGGGTTGGAGGGCTGCCTAGGGGGTGGGGGCTATCCAGGAGGGTGGGGGGTGTCCAAGAGTGTCCGGTGGGGTGGGGGGTTTCCAGGGGTGTGGGAGATTTGCCCAGTGGGAGGGGGGTGTGCAGAGTGTCCATGGGGATGGGAGGGAGTCCAAGAGGGTGGGAGGGCTGTCTAGAGGAGTGGGGGGCTTTCCAGGAGGGTGTGGTGTGGTGGGGGGGGGGGGGGGGTTCCCGGGGTGTGGGTGGGTTGTCCAGTGGGGTGGGGGGTGTCTATGGGTGTGGGAGGGTGTCCAGGAGGGTGGTAGGGCTTTCCAGGGGTGGGGGCTGTCCAGGAGGGTGGGGGTGTCTAGGGGGGTGTGTTGGGGGGGGGGGGGGTTCCAGGTGTGTGGGAGGGATGTCTAGTGGGGTGGTGGGAGGGGGGGGGGGGTATCCATGGGTGTGGGAGGGTGTCTAGGAGGGTGAGAGGGATTTCTAGGGGAGTGGTGGCTATCCAGGATGGTGGGGGGGGGGGGGGTGTCCAGGGGTGTGGGGGGTGTCCAGGGGGGTCCCGGGTGTCCATGGGGTGGAAGGGTGTTCAGGAGGGTCAGAGGGCTATCCAGGGGGTGGGGGCTATCCAGGAGGGTGGGCGGCTATCCAGGGGGTGTCCAGGGGTGTGTGGGGGGTGTCCAGTGGGGTGGGGGGTTTTCAGGGGTTTGGGAGGGTTGCCCAATAGGGTGGGGGGGGGTGGCTGTTTAGGGGGTGTTCAGGGGGTGGGGGGTTTCCAGGGGTGTGGGAGGGCTGTCTAGTGTGGTGGTGGTGGGGGGGGGGTGTCCATGGGGGTGGGAGGGTGTCCAAGAGGGTGGGAGGGCTATCTAGAGGTGTGGGAGCTGTCCAAGAGGGTAGGGGGGAGGGGGGTCTATTCAAGGGGTGTCCAGGGGTGTGTGTGGGGGTGTCCAGTGCGGTGGGGGTTTCTAGGGGTGTGGGAGGGTTTTCCAGTGGGGTGGGAGGTTTTTGTCTGGTTTTGGTCTATTTTAGGTCTTCTTTGGCAGGGCATAGTTGTGGTTGAACGATTTTATTTAAAAAAAATTGGTTTTTATGTCGGTTATTTTATAACTGATGTAAAAAATGCATGGGAATGGGTTTTAACATCGGTTATTTTAAAACCAACGCAACAAATGCATAGGAATGGGTTTTTACGTCGGTTATTTCATAACCTAAGTAATAAATGGAATAGAATAGTTTTTTTACGTTGATTATTTTATAATCGACGTAGTATATATGTTTTCACATCTGTTATTATTTAACCAACGTGAAAAATGCTTGGTACACTAGTTGATCACATCGGTTATTCAATAACCATCGTGATAAACACTTCAGAGGAAGAATTTATTACGTTGTTTATATAATAATAGATGTAATATATTATATACCATGTCAGTTATTTAATAACCGATGTAATAAATCACGACTCTAAAGCGTTTTCCACGTCACTTTTTGAGGAACCGATGTGAAAAATGCTTCGGATTTTTGGTTTTTACATCGGTTTTAAAACAACCGATATAAAAAACAATGTTTATAACGTATCCTATAATAACGTTGACCAAAATATGACCTAAAAAATAAAAAATAACCACTGTAAAATACATTTTCTGCACTAGTGACTATGGAAACTTCCTCACACTAGTATGTACAGTCAAACATGAATCCATTCTTGGTAACTGTGGTCATTAGAGATGCTAAGTGAGAGATCTCCAAATTGATTCTCCTTTAATTCCCATACAATCCAATAAAACATAAACTATCAATTACATTCCTCAGTTACGAAAGATACACAAATACATCAACATACTCGAGATCAACTGATATCCCTGATTATGAAACCACTATATCCAAAAGTGGCACTTCATGTACTTAGAATAAATTTTATGTACCCAATCATACTAAACCTATTATTCAATTATCTATCATGTTATTCTTATAAAAATATTAGTCTCCTGGTATTTCTTTGGACGTGGGATATATGTGCATGTGAAATTGGAATGGTTTTTTTTTCAGGGCACTGGTACTGGGGTTGCAGAATCAACTGTTTTTTTTGTAAATATGGATTTAGCGGTGGTTTTAACCACCACTAAATAAATGTATTATATTTAGTGGCAGTTTTAACCACCACTACATAGTTTTTATATTCCTTTATTATTTTTCAGTAGTTATCCCAGCAAAAATTATTTTTTAGCGGTGGTTTGAACTGCTGCTAAAAAAATCATTTTCACCGGGAAAACTGCCCCTAAAACCATAAAAAACCACCACTAAATGTGTCCACTACGAAAATTACCATAAAATTATGCTAAATCGAGGAAGCTGCCGCATATTGTATTCTGACACACAATTTAGTGGAGGTTTTTTCAAACCGCTGCAAAAACATATAGTGACGGTTTAAATTGCTGCCATATCCAAAAATAACCACTGTGAAATGGTCATTTTCCTGTAGTGTTGGATTCTTTGACGTTCATGTTGCCTTTATAGATACTTTCCAATATGTCCCAAAGTTTTTTTGGAATTTTTGAGGCCCTTTACCTTTGTGTTCACTTTTTCTAAAAGAGACATCAAAATGTAATTTTGATCATTTACATCAACTTCCATATTTCTTTTATCAATGAAATTCATAACAGTTTCATCAGCAATATGTGGGAATGAAAAAGTAGCTACATCTATAACTTCAAGGATAAGAGATAGAAGATAGGGTAACATCCTATTCTTCTAACTGTGATTATTCTTACCATCAAATGTAGGAACACCCTTGCTATTGATAGAATTTAGATTTATCCATCTTCTCAATGTAGTAGATCCTTACAGAGGGAGCCTAGCTCTAATACTAATTGAAATACCTAGAATAGTGCAAGATCAGTAAGAGGGGATAGGTGAATTAGTGATCCCCTATACCTTATTTTTCTTTTTATTAATTTCCCCCTTTTATTTTCAATTCAACCTCTATGGCTAGTTAAGGCCTCAATCCACTCTTCAAATGATGCTGTAAAACAAGAGCACAGAACATAGGGATTTACAAGGTTTGGTACAAATACGTACTCCTTTATGTGTTGGTTATCCTCCCCAACATGGATTATTTACTTTATTAGAAGATGATTACAAAAAATAATTGGTTAAACCCTCCAATTACAAGCTGGATAAATCCCTCAATTTCACTACACCTTCTTCTTCTTCTAAAAACTAGTTATACCCTCGAGCTTAAACATATTTTCATAGATGGATTGATCCAATCTAGGATGATCTGATGATATTACTACATGATCTTGTAGTATCTGACTTTCTTGTGTACCTGCTCAAGTAGCTTCAACAAACCCTAATTGAATTTGTCGGCCTTTCTCAAAGATTCAGATCACCAGTAAAAATTGGTTGTCTCAATGCAACAAATGTTCAGGCAGAGAATAATTCCTTATGACTGAAGTCCTGTCTTCAATTCTCCATGTGTGAATGGGAATGCATGAATGCATGCACTCTTCCCTTTATTCTTGCACACCCAAACCCTTTTTATTTCTTTTTATATTGTGTGTCATGCATTATCTTATGCATGTACTCACTACTACAAAAACGGGCAAGGGAATCACTACCTTTTATCAGTGCTAGAAAAGTGCTAATAAAGAATACCTGTATCACCGCTAAAATTTTAGCGCTTATAAAGGGTAACATTTATCAGTGCTAAAAAAGTGTTGATAAAGAGACCCTTTATCAGAGATAAAATTTTATCATTGATAAAGGAAGGCTTTATTAGAGCTTTTTTCATGCTTATAAAGGGTAACCTTTATCAGTGCTAAAAAAGAACTGATAAAGGCTTCCTTTATCAGCACTAAAATTTTAGTGCTGATAAAGGTATCCATTATCAGTGCTTTTTTATCACTGATAAAACCGTAGTCCCATATTTTATTAAATCTATCGCACAATGTCCTCTATTTATCACACCCTAAAGCTCTCGCAGTACTGTACCCCTGTGACAACTCCCGTCTCCCCGATCTTCGTGTTGCCGGACCTCCGCTGCCCCCTGATCTTCACATTACCGAACCTCCGCCACTATCCCTACTCTTTATCCTCCCCCTTGAACCCCTTCGGTGGATCCTCCTCCCCGTAAACCCTACTTCTACTCCTCTCTGCTCGACCCTAATCCCCACGAACCCTACTACATTTCTCAATGTTTGGTGGATCCTCCCTTGCACCTCCCCCTTTGGCGGTCGTGCCTTCCCCTCCCGATGTAGCACATAAGGATCCCTACTTCTCATCCTCTAAGGTGAATTTATTTTCTCTTCTTCTTGATTATTTTCTTGAACTTTATTCTTAGGATGGATGTTAAAACAATGCTAATTCGGTTTTTGTGTTTTTTTTGTTATGGTTTTAATGGTTAATGGTCGTACATAGGAATTTTATATTACCCTCATGTGTTAAGTCATGTTTTATTTGACTATTCTTCTCATTCTTATGAAATATTTGTTAAATCTATAGTTGAGGTTGGGGACATGAAATTTACCCTTCTTTATTATGTGTAAATTGTGGAATTATCATGTTATTTTGTTTCCATTGGATGGATAGTACTGATTAACCCAAATACTACAATGAATTACACTAAAGGAAATTAAAGTGAAGAGGGAGTTTTGCATGTGATTTATGAAGTTCCATAATATTTCTTATATATTTATGGATTTATTGGTGTTGTTTCTAAGTGATTTATTCTTGATGTTGTGAAAGAAATTTCTTACAACTTATAATATGTTATAATCACCTTTTATTATTTTCTAGTCACTTAAGGTAGGTAATGAATTGGTTGTATGGAAATCTGTAATTAAAGTTTTATATTTTATCTATAAATTCTACTTTAATATGATAGAGTGTTTAAGGGGTAGTTTTTAGTGTAAATTTATTATATGTTTTCCCTTTCATGCTACTAGGTATGAGGTATTTATCACTATAATTATAAGGGTGATGGTTGATTGATCTGGTTGGGAGCATGTGGTGTGGTAATTAATACAGTAGTGATGGATGGATTATTGTGTGGTTATGATATTAATGATATGGCTATTTAGGTAAAAAATAAGTGGTTTTATGGATTTTAGAATGTGTTTAGTTGTATTTTATGTCATGAAAATTTAGTTGTTATTGGGTGGTGTTATAATTTCTTTTTGTCATGGAATATGGTTGGAATAAATGAAAATAGTAATGGGTGATGGGTTGGAAATGATAAATGATGGTTTGTTAAATGATTAATTATAATGATTGGAATAATTATGTTTAATAAATGGTTAAAGATAGAATAAATGTTATTAATGATTAATGAATGGATTATAGTGGGTAGTGATTTAATGATTGGTTTTACATTAAAATGGTTAACAATTGAAATGCATATGGTAATAAAAATCCAAGAAATTATAATGTAAAATGAAATGAGAAGTTGGTAATGTTGATATGGATGCTTATGTGATTTTTTGGGGATTATTTGTGGCATTATAATGGAAGTGGTTATAAGAGGGTGGTAGTAACAAGGAAATGGTTGACGAGGGTGTTTGCAGTGTTAGTTTGGTGTAAACCCTTAAGAAAGATTTATGTGTGACTATATACTTATTATATTTTCTTATTATTTCTTATGAACCACCACTTGAGTCGAGTAACCTAATTGAAATCCATATGGGTACTTTGATTCTGAGTGTTTTTCTCAATATCTTGGTTATAGATGGAACACATATAGAACCACTCCCTCGTCCCTTCTCCCCCTTCACACTTAGTATGAGTTGCAATGGCTCATAGTGGGTGTATATATATGACCTATAATGATTTTAGGTTTTGGTGTATATATATTCTTATTGATATGATTATGTGTATTTGGTTTGGATACATAGTGGGGGTTGTGCATTTTAGGAGGAGAGTATGATGTTTATGTCCTTCATGTTCACGATATCATACTGTGATGAGGATGTGATGTGTGGTTGTGATGTGGATATGGTTTTTTATGTGTTTTTGACATGTGTATGTGTGGATATATGGTTATGAGATTATATAGAATGGATTGAAGCATAATAAATATTCCATTAGAGTGTGAGAATGACCAGATTAGTGGGGAAGTGGATGTGGGTTAATTTATTAATATATATTCTTTTGATATTACACTTAAGATGGAGTCTGGAATTAGACACTCATGAGGATTGAATGGGATGATAGGCCAATAATATTTGTTAAAATTTTCATATGGAATAACATGGGAGACCATCTATGATGCAAGTGATTATCCCCCATGTGATTTAAAATAAGTAACTCGAGATTACCAAAAATATTAGGCATGATGATATTGAATGTAGGGCAGAGACCTAAGAGTGGTAGATATATCATTCTTGATCATTCTTGTGTTTGGACTGAGGTGATTTGAGAAAACTATAATGAATCTAAAGTAATTATATTTAATGAATTCCATATTGTAGAGATTATGAGAATCCTTTCTTTACTTATAGAGCTGGCTGCTGGTTTTCATCCATATGTATTTTAGGTTGGTGAGGTATGAAAGGATGGACTAGTTTACCATAGAAGGGTTAACCCGATAGAGGAGAATGAGCCATAGAGGATGATGCCGTGTGAGTTTTACCATCTATGACACAAGTGATTATCCCCGCAAACCCCTTTTTGTTTGGAAACTGTGTTGATTTTGATGGGGGGTCTATCCTGGTTATGTTGATTTCCAAATATTTATTGGAAACAATTAGGCTCTATTAATCTCTATTTTTATAAGGAATTGGTTCTCTTATACTGTATTTGAAAGTCTTGTTTTGTGTATTTGAACCATAAATACTAATATTTTAGATTCAAATAGGATGGAGATGAATAAAGGTTGGATGGATTCTAATCATTTGATAATATAGTATGTGAACAGAGTGAAAGTGTTCATCAAGTTTGAAAAGGATCACGCAAAGGATCTTTCTCAAATCCTTTCTCCATGTTTATGTTGTGGTTATTCTAGACTACTTACTCCAGAGGAGTTAGAAGAATATTTTATATGTCACAGAATAGATAAGAGTTATAAATGTTGGGATAAACACGGAGAAAAAGAGAATGTAGCTAATGGCTGTGATAAAACTACGTTTTATGGATCATCAGATATGAATACAAATATGGATAATGAAGAAGACCATATAGAGGATGTGATTACAGATGTCAATGATGATGAAGATCATATTGAGGAAATGAAAAAGACAATTGAAGATGAACTCCGTGATTGTCCAAAATTGTTTGAGAAGTTAAAGAGTTGTGCAAAGATTCTATTTTATGCTAGTTGCACTAAATATATAGCATTGTCAGCTGTACTGAAGTTTTATAAATTGAAAGCAGGAAACAGATGGAGTGATGTCATTTTTACAGAACCAATTGCTCTCTTGAATGACATGATCCTGGAAGATAATGAGCTCCCAAGATAGACATATAAAGCTAAATGAATGCTACGTTCGATGGGTATGATTTTTGAAAGAATACATGCCTACCTGAAAGACTGTATATTGTTTCTCAAGGAGAAAAAATCACTTACATAATGCCCAAAGTGTGGTGCTTCTCAATACAAGAAAGATTAATCCAATCCTATGAAAGTTGTCTTGTACTTTCCAATCATTCCAAGGTTTATGAATCTATATGGAAGTGAAGAAAATGCAAGACAATTGTCATGGAATACAGATAAAAGAAATAATGATGGGAAATTATGTCATCCGGTTGACTCTCCTTAATGGAAGAAAATAGATCATGAGTATCCTGAATTTGGAAAAGAGATGAGAAACCTTCGTCTTGCATTATCTACAGATGGAGTAAATCCTTTTGGTTTTCAAAACATCACTCACAATACATGGCTTGTTATGTTGGTAAATTATAACTTTCCACCTTGGTTATGCATGAAGTGAAAATTCATCATGTTATCTATGATTTTATCAGGACCAAAACAACCAGGTAACAATATTGATGTTTATCTGGCTCCTTTGATCAAGGATTTAAAGTTATTATGGTATTCAAGTGTTATGTTTAATGATGCTTATAAAAGTGAAAACTTCATGTTGAGAACGATGTTGTATGAGACAATAAATGATTTACCTCATTATAGAAATTTGTTAGGTTATATAATTAAAGGAACTCAAGGGTGTCCTATGTGCGAAGAAGATACAGAATCAATTAGGTTGAAACATTCATCGAAATCTGTGTTTCTAGGACATCATAGATTTCTACCTCATCGACATAAGTACCAATATTAGACGATATCTTTTAATGGAAGTTCAGAACAACGTGAAACACCATCTCCACTAATAGGTGATCAACTATTTCAGAAAGTAAAAGATGTGAACACTGTTTTTGGTAAACCATTTTCGAAAAACCTTAAGAAAATCAGTTGGAAAAAGAGATCAGTTTTTTCTAATTACTATACTAGAATTGTTTGTACGTCAGAAATTTTCTTGATGTGATACATGTTGAAAAAATGTATGTGAAAATATTATCAAAACGTTTCTAAATGGCCCTGGAAAAACAAATGATGGAATTAAGGCAAGTTTTGACATGGTTGACATGGGAATACGAGAAGAGTTGGCTCTCGTCAAGGGTGAAAATTGAATGTTTCTTCCTCTAACTGCTTACACTCTTTCTAGGGAGGAGAGATATCAATTTTACAACTTCTTCAATGATGTAAAGGTTTCAGAGGGGTATTCATCAAATATCAAGAACATTTTTTCAATGAATGATTTGAAGTTAAAAGGTTTGAAATCACATGACTGCCATGTTTTGATGCAAGATCTAATTCCTATAGCTTTAAGTTTCATTTTTCCAAAGAATGTTCGTCATACATTTACCAAACATTGTTTCTTTTTCAAAGATATATGTAGAAATGTTTTAGACCCAGTTAAATTTCCATCTATGTAAAAATATATTGTCATCATATTATGTGAATTAGAAATATTCTTACCGCCAACATTCTTTGATATGATGGTTCATTTGATGATTCACTTGGTGAGAGAGATTCTACTTTGTGGTCTTATTCACTATAGATGGATGTACCCCATTGAATAGTATATGAAGATTTTGAAAGGGTATGTCAAAAAAAAGTTGTAAAGAGGGTTGTATAGTGGAGCGATATATTGTTGAGGAAGCCATTGAATTTTGTACCAAATACCTATCTGATGTGAAAAGCATTGGTCTCCCAAAATCTTGTCACACTAGACGCATTGAGGGTGAGGAAATTTCTGGAAGAGATGTTCTGACAATCAGTATTACAGATTGGGAGCAGTCTAACCTTTATGTTTTTCATAACAGTTGGGAGGTTGCTCCATATATTGAAACTCTCAAAGAAATTCTTAGGTGGTTGAATCCATAAAGGCCTAAAAATGGATATCAAATACACATAATCACCAGTTTTTAGGATGGTTTTAGGACCATATTTTTAAGGAGTTGGATGAAAATACAAATTCAATTTCAGAATGACTTAGATAGCTAGCCACCAGACCAAGTGTGTTTGTATTATCTTACAATGGTTATGTAATTAATGGTTATACATTCTATACAGATGAACATGATGAAGATAATACCATGAAAAATAGTGTAGTTACACTTGTGACTGAAGAGATTCATGTTTCTGGTAGTAAGGACAGAAATTTAATATATGCAAATATGTCATACTTTGGCATTATCAAACAAATATGGGAGTTGGATTATATGACATTTGAATTGCCGATTTTTTAATGCAAATGGGTTGATAAAAACAGTGGTGTTAAAATAGATGAATGGGGATTTTTGAAAGTTGATTTTAGTAAATAAGGGTACCAAGATGAACAGTTTATAATGGCATCACAAGTGGTACACATTTTTTATGTTCCATATCCCGCAAACTGAAAGTGGTCGATTATTCTGTTATCGTCCAAAACTACTCAAGGGTTTGATGAAAATTCAGTTGAAGGTGATCCTTTCAGTGGTACGTCAAAATTAATTCACAGCGGTCCCAATGTAGATGATGTTTTGTATGTTAGAGGAGACCACAATGAAGGGATTTGGATAATCGATAGAGGTGTCAAATACCTTTAGCCTTTTAAAAAAAGAAAGTGGGTTCAATAAAAAGTAATATTTTGTTTGTAATATAGATGTTTTTGCCTCATGTTATTATCTTATCATTACTGAATTTATGTAATCTAAATTAAATGTTAAACCACTTTGCAGATAATGACTTCTGCACGTTCTGGTGCTCCTAACCTTGAGTCTGAACAAGTCTCTCAAGCTACTGCTGCTGTTGCTGCTGCTCCTGCTACGACTGCTCACAGTGCAGAGCAACAACAAGTTTCTGAACCTGTTGCTTCTCCTAGTGTTGAGGTCCAACAACCATCAGCACATGTCATTACTACCATTTCAGATGAACATATAGATGATGTTGATATCGATGAAATGGCCAGGGAAGAAGGGCCGACGTCATAGAAAACACATGTGCGTCGTAGTTTGACGGTGTTAGCCAAAGTTCTTAAGGCAAAAATCAAAGGCATCAAAATTGATGTCGGATGGAATGCATGAGGCCAACATGTGAATCCAAACAAGGCTATTTTTAGTAGTTACATTGGAGTTGTCACTCAGAAATGCGTGTTGATGGACATAGATTCATTGAACCATGTTGTGTCGGGGCTGAAGGCTGTGATCTGGGAAGAAATTATGGTAACACTATGATATTATTTCTTTAATTTACTAGCAAATAAAATAATGAAATAGTTTATTACTCTTCTCAATCTCTTTCAGAGTACATTTATAGTAGACGATTCACACAAAAATTATATACTAAGTCTTGTAGGAAGGATTCATCACGGTTTTCGAACTATTTTAACAAAATATCACCTGAAAGATTCCAAAGGTAAAATAAACCAGCACCCACCCATTATCTACGCTCACCTGATACCCCAAGAAGCATGAGATGCATTTATTGGCTACCGTGGGGATGATAAGTTTCAGGTACATTGTGGGTGATAATACGTTTTTTGAGGATACGTGTATTCATCACTTTGATTGTCAATATTTCATTTATGAAATAGCAACTCTATATTGAAAATAAGGAATGTGCATCAGGACCAACATACCCCTATCACAAAGCAAGGATGGGTTACGCTTCACTAGAAAAGAAAATGGTACGTATTTTAAATTTACAGTTATATTGTTAGGTGCCAATAAACAACATCATAATTATCTTTCTATATTTATATGTAGATTGATGATTCTAAAACCAAAACCCTTCCATCCCACGTCATATGCTATGGAAGGAGGCACATATAAATAAGGAAGGAAAGATAGTAGATGAGAACAGAAAAAAGTGTGGGAAATATGTGTATGTATGTAACGATGATAAAAAGATTTGTTTTAAATTGATATTACATAAAAATAATTAGTTATTTTCCTATATCCAACAGTCACAGGAATCAGCTACTCTTGTAGCAGATGCAGACCTATTATCGATGAATTTAAAGCCACCAGAACAATACGGTCGTATCAGAGGTGCGGGGTTTGGGGTGGAAACCCAAGTATATTTTGAGAAAAAAAAAGAAACGGATGATAGAGATGAAAAATTGAAACCAATGAGCGAAAGACTAGAAACTCTTGAAGAACAATTGAAATGGTAGGGAGAGTTTCTAGAAACTTTTATGGGTGGGAAGCAAGGAGAAGTCACAACTCAGGAACAACCAACGTGTGAAGATCCCACCCCACCCCCACCAGCTTTGAGGCGAGTCATTCCCCTCAAAGAGCTATCTTAGCCATGGTAATCAATATTCTAATAATTGTTGCCATGAAATGTGAATCAGACAAACATTGATAATTTTCCTATACTAATATTATATAGGGTGATAATGACAGTGATTTATATCTGTCAACACCCACCTATCACCTTGTAGCGAGGGATACAATGTTTAACATCCCAGATGACAAGCTGCATAATAGACCACTTCCGAAAGATCATATGAACGTGACAATTACTGTAGCTCATGAGCCAAATGTAGAGCAACCTATTCCACTTGATGACGATGATATTCATACGGTCAAAAAGATTATTGGGACATTCATTTAATGGTCGTCACAACTTGTAAGAGTACATGAGAACATAGTGGTATTTTTTTTTCAAACTAAACCTTTAACAATTAATGAAAAAAGGGTCTGAACCAATGAATGTTATTATAGAAGGAGAAAGGGAAGGGGGCAAAAAACGTCGGCTCAAAACCATCTAAAGGATTGACCAACCGATCCCAAAGAGCTACTAAAATCACAATAACACCACCTGTTCTCTATCCACATTTACTATCATTGAAGACTCATGTGGATACGAAGCTAATAGGTGGAATTAGTCATATAGTGGTTTTCAAAAATAATATATACAGAGAGTAAAGTCAAGATTTCGTTGCTGCTAAAAATATAAATGAGATCCTTGAAAATAATTTACTAGGCATCACAGTTGTAAATATATATATGAGGTATATTTTCATGAATTAATTTTCTAAAAGCTGATATAATGTGAAAATTATGACTAAATGCATTTTATATTGTTGATAGACATATATATGAAAAATAGTTGAAGGAATTTTCCTATGATCCAAAATTCAGACTCATGAGTCCTCATACCACATCAACACATCTAAAAAAATTAGAGCCATCAAAAAAGGATGAAATAGTGAACAGCTTGCAAAAAACATTTGAAAGCAAGATTACAGAAGACAAACTCTTCCTAATACCAACCATACAGGGGTAAAACTTTACGATTAAAGTATATCAATTATATTTTCACTTATTTTATTACTTATTACTTTTTGTATTTTTAGGAGACATTGAATGCTAATTGTGGGGAACTTTGATACTTGACAGAGCAAATTTATATGCATAGTTTTGACCAAATAATGAGTATTTTTTTTACTGTTTTTCAATGATAAAACCCATATATTTCATTGTTTTATTAAAATAATGGGTAATTTGAATTTTATAATGAAAATGGTCATAATTGAAGAAAAGTGCATAATTCTGGATTTTGGACAGATTTTGACCACAAGGGTATTTTTGTCATTTAGCATAAAATATATGTCCAAATTTTGTGATTAATTTTTTTTTATAATACTTATTTTATTTCCTTCATTTTTGTATTCTGGACCAGGATCTGATTCGGTCATATAGAGGGCTTGAAAATTCATTGAAGTTGGACAATTGTTTCGGGCGGACAGCGTGGACACCAGCAAAGTAACGGAACAAAAACGCGGCCTAAACACATCCAACTGAGCTTTTTCCACCTGGGATGTGACGAGGACATCTAGAGAAGACTATAAAATAAATTTGGTGGATGTTGGAGGTCATAAAGAGGCCATTGAACGACATACTTTTGGAGGAACCTTCCTGAAAGCTTCGTCCAGAAACATAATCCTTCAATGAAAAATTCATAACTTCTACATCCGGAGTCCAAATGTGCTAAACTTTTGAGGGGAGACAGAAAACACATTTATGAACATATTTTATGAAGGAGGAAACGCGAAAAAATGTAATATAATGGGCCTTCCACGCGAAAACATCCGGAGGACAGAATTCTGCCTATAAAAGTCATTCCTTCACCTCCCATTCCAGCTAGCGGAAAGCATCCAAGAGGAGGAGAACCTCCTCTGCCTTGTTCTTCATTTTTAATTACTTCCTCCATGTTTATTTTTCATTTGAATTCGATGACCCCACCTTGCATGAAGGGGTAGAATCTTTTGTGATTGGGTGAAGGGAAGGGGACCCCATTTTGTGATGTTTGAGTTTCTGAAGTTTAATTCAAAGGGATTCTTTTATTTTAATTGAATGATTATCAATTTAATTTATTTTTTAATTTAAATTAAATACGATTGTATTTTGATTTATTCTTAAATATTAAATTGCTTTGATTTAAATATTATTCTACCCTTTCTTGATCTATTCATTTTTACACCGATTGGTTAATCTATGAAGAAAATCAACTTAGGGAGTGATTTGGTGATTGCTAGATCACGTGGAGAAATTAAGATAGATTAATTTAATTATTTAGGGAAGTAAATACCAGATTTGGTATTTCCTAAGTAATTAATATTAGTCCATTAATATTTCTATGCTTTGATAAATAATTAAATCAAAGGTGAAACGAAGAAACAATTGTTATTCATTTCACTTAATTATCTTTTCTAAAACCAAAGGATTCATATTTTTATAAAAACTATGATGACATCAAAAATGGGAAAACCCGACCTAAATCCAATCACTTCTCTCTCATATTAAATTCACAAACCTTTTTAAGAAAACCTCTTACTTTCTTTAATTTTTCAAACTTGTTATTTTTAAGTGACACCAAGATTAAAACACTACTCCTTGGAGAACGAAATTCTGGTTACCATTCATACTACACCCTTAGGGGGATTTAATTTTTTTTGCACACCTCACAACAAGAGTGTGTCAAAACTGGCGCCGTTGCCGGGGAGTAAGTGTAAATCTGCATGACTAGGACCTCTAACGAGGAACTACTTGATTTCGACCCTGAGATAGAAAGAACATTGTTTAATAGGCGTAGGAATCTCAATATCGAAATCCGTTTTGAAGAAATAAGTTTAGAAGACTCTAGTGTCCAATTAGAACCACTAATAATGGCATAAAACCCGCGACAAACTTTGAGGGACCTCTGTGCCCCACAATTTGCTAACCAGCAGAATCGGTTAAACATGCCTGAACAACCAAATGATTTTGAATTAAGAGTAAACATGATTCTCGTGCTACCTAAATTTCATGGCCTTGCAGGTGAGGATCCCAATCGACACATTCAAGAATTTATCCATGTGTGTTCAAGCTTCAAACCAAGAGGAGTACCGGAGGAGAAAATGAAGTGGAAAGCATTCCCTTTTTCACTTGAGGGAGCAGTGAAGGAGTGGTTGTATACCTTACAACCTGGAGAAATCCAAGACTGGGATGATCTTCAACAATGTTTCATGTAAAGGTTCTTCTCATCCTCCCGGAGTACAGCAATCAGGAAGGAGATATATGCCATTCGACAAGCTACCGGTGAGACTCTTTACGAGTATTGGGAACGATTCAAGAAGCTTAGCGCAAGTTGCCCCCACCAAGCTATAGATGAGCACCACTTCCTTGTCTTTTTCTACCAAGGACTCCAAGACAGCGATAGGAACCTTTTGGATGCATCCTCTGGAGGAGAATTGATTGAAAAATTACCTGGAGAATCCCGAAGCCTGATTGAGAAGATCACCCAGAATTCACAACAATTCGGGACAAGAAGCACCGGTACAAGGGGGGTGCATGAGGTAAGAACTTCTGACTCATCTCCTCTTCTTACAACACAAATTCAAGAACTAACAAGCCTTGTGAGGCAAATGGCCATCAAGCAGGTGAATGAGAATCCATCTCCACCTCAGGTATGTGGGTTATGTTCATCACCAAATCATTACACTGATCAATGTGCTGAGATACAGGATACAGAAAGTTGTGCAGCTGCATTCCAACAAAGGAAATTCCCACAAAATCAACAATGGAGAGAAGGTCAAACCCAACAAGGATACGGAGGACAAAAAAACTAGGCCAGACCACCATTTCAACAGCAATTTCATAACCATACACCATACAAGCAGTCCTTCTAGGGAAAACAATCATTTCAACCACCACCTTTCCAACGAAAGAATTTTGAACATCCACCATCAAGTTCTGAAAAGTTCCACCAAGAAAAAGAGATTGAAGAGTTGAAGAAGACTGTGAAAAATTTGGACAACAAGTTTGATAACCTTATGGATCTTTTAACCAGGAATCAAGGCAAACTACCATCCCAAACTATCCCAAATCCAAAGGAGAATATTAGTGCAATTACGACTCGAAGCGGAAAGGAGCTTCCACCACCTGAGCCAAGTAAGTTTGATGATTCCAAACAAAAACCTGAAGAAAAACTCATCCACCCCAAGAAGAAGGCAGAAACAAAAAGTCAAAGGCAACAAAAAGAGAAAGGAGGAAACAAGGTACCATTCCCTTCTGCACTAACTCAATCATCGAAGGCTGAAGAAGAACAAATTCAAAGGGAAATCCATGAAACCTTTCGAAAAGTGGAAATCAACATTCCCTTATTGGAGGCAATCCGCCAAATACCCAAATATGCAAAGTTTCTAAAGAAAATATGCACCAAGAAAAAGAATCATGATGAGGATGGAAAAATCAGTTTTGGAAAGAGTGTCTCAGCCGTTTCTACCCCACCATTACCCAAAAAATGTCAAGATCCAGGGACATTCTCTATTCCCTGTACAATGGGTTCTTTAAATTTTTCTGATGCTTTGTGTGACCTTGGTGTATCCATAAATGTAATGTCTAATTCTGTTTTCTCTTCTTTAAAAATAGGTGAGTTGAATCCCACAAGAGTGGTGATCCAACTCGCAAATGGATCCACTGTTTATCCAGCCGAAGTTGTGGAAGACATGCTGGTAAGAGTTAGAGAACTCATTTTTCCAGTAGATTTTTACATACTCACCATGGAGGAGGACAATACGCCGAGGCATTCACCCATAATTTTGGGAAGACCATTCCTGAAAATGGAAAAAACAGTCATCAATGTACATGAAGGAACTCTGACCATGGATCTAGGAGATAGCAAGGTCAAATTCAATGTCCTTGACTCAAAAAGAAGCCCACCAAGTAACCATTCCCTCTTTGCGGTTTCCCATGAAGAAGGCAGCAACTCCATTATTCAGGTTGAGAAATAAAGAGGAAACCCATTCACTGTCAATGGTCAAAGGCTGAAGAAGTTCTATGGAAGTTTACCTCAAGAACCAGTTGAGGAGGTCAATCTTCTCCAACCCATATACTGATTTCTTTTCATGAGGTAAGGTCGAGCCAACGACATTAAACAAAGGCGCTTTCGGGAGGCAACCTGAGTTTCATTGTTTTCATGGGATTTACTAGTCATCTACCTCTTACATCACCCAATTGAGCTATAATGGAATGTTTCTTACACTGGTATGAGTGGTTTTAATTTTTTTTTCAAGAACCATCATGGAAGGAAGCCACAAGGCAGACCCAAGAGCAAGAGGAAGAGGAACAAAAGATTTATGTCAAAAGGGAGTTCACTTATCATGATGATCATTTAAACTCCCTTTATTTTTTTCCCTCATCAAAATCATGTTTTGAGCTTTAAAAGTTGAAATTGCATACCCACACTTGAATTCATGTTTTACTTGACTTGTCTAGGAGACATGAGTTGCTTAGGAACCCAATGATGCCATGTTTTATATTTCAAGGTTGATATGATTAAATGATTGAAATGCAGAATTGAATTTTTAAATATGAAGCATAGATATTGAAATGATGACTCATGATTCGAAGGAACTAATTAATTCATGTAAATAAAATTTCCCAACCATTTTTCATGCATTGAATTTCTGAAATTTATGAGAATTGATTTATTATTATTAGTCATGCCAGGAGTGATTGTCCAATGTTATATTTCTTATTCCCGAGAGGATTTCTAGACCAAGTACTTCCTATTTATTCTTGAGCATATTTCTTGAGTGATCTTGGGACATGTAACTGACCAGAACTTGTATTGAAACTTGTCAAAGCTATGATTGTACAAGAACACATTTAAAATGATTGAGGCATCCTTTGAAAAGCCACTTATCCTTAAAATACCACCTTTACATGAATACTTCTTTTAGCCCATATAGACCATGAATGACCTTTATAGGGATGAACCATGTTTCAAGCCATTTTTATCCATTCCTACCCTACTCTTGGTATTTGCATGATATTTAAAGTTGAAGTGTGGGGGTAAAGGAAATCATGGTGGACGGGATGATACACATTGTAAGGAAGAATTGTGGGGGTGTTATTGTGGAAATTAGAAAAGGTTGTGAAATCATTCATGATACTCTATTGTTTTCCCCTCTTGAATAAAAAAAATGACAAAAATGAAAAAAAAAATCCAAAAAAATAGAAAAATGGGTTGTGATTTGGGAAAACCAAAAATCACCATTTTCCAGACCGATGATCTTCTGATCGTATGTGGTTAGGTGGTGTATGTGAGGATTGATCAAATCATAATTTTCAAAAAAAATGAAAAAAAAGTACAAAAGTAAAAAAAATATTCAAGAGGGTGCACAAATCATTCATTATGCATAATTTGATCACAACCTTTACTTTGAGTTTTGGGAAGTGGGTGTTGCTACTTTGAAGGGGAGAAGTTCATTACACTTTTACATTTGATATCATGCATTGTACTTAAGAGATTATCCTCCTCCTTGAGCCTTAATTTTTAAAGAATCAAATCCTACCAACCTTAAGCCTCAGATTCATTTGAACCTTAATTGCAAGTCCTCATGATTTTATGTGTCTTTTGTCTTTACAAAGTGGAGAAAGTAGTTCATTTACAAGCCTATGGATAAGAAGCATGTTTTCATGATATGAGAATAACTCTACTTGAATTATATCATGAGTGATGAGAGAAAAAAAATCAAAAGTGAGGTAAATCATGACATGGCATGTTTAATAATGATGAATCAAGGAGCTTGAATGAATGAAATGAAAAGTTCCATCAATTTTCAAAGGGGAAAAGTAAAATATGTGAATTATTTGTTTCGTTGAAAAATGGGAAATTAAATTGATATTTTATGCATATTATTGAATGTTTGATTTTAAATGGAATTTTTTTTGATTTTATTGCATTGAAATTTGAATATTGGTAACATTGGTGTCCTCTGATTTCCATGTTGAGATTTTATGCTTGAGGACAAGCATGATTTAAGTGTGGGGGTATTTGACATAGCAAATTTACGTGCATAATTTTGACCAAATAATGAGTATTTTTTACTGTTTTTCAATGATAAAAACCATATATTTCATTGTTTTATTAAAATAATGGGTAATTTGAATTTTATAATGAAAATGGTCATAATTGAAGAAAAGTGCATAACTCTGGATTTTGGACAGATTTTAACCACACGGGTATTTTTGTCATTTAGCATAAAATATATGTCCAAATTTTGTGATTAAATTTTTTTTATAATCCTTATTTTATTTCCTTCATTTTTGTCTTCTGAACCAGGAGCTGATTCGGTCATATAGAGGGCTTGAAAATTCATTGAAGTTGGACAATTGTTTCGGGCGGACAGCGTGGACACCAGCAAAGTAACGGAACCAAAACGCGGCCTACACACGTCCAACTGAGGTGTTTCAACTTGGGATGTGACGAGGACATATAGAGACGACTATAACATATATTTGGTGGATGTTGGAGATCATTAAGGAGGCTATTGAATGACATACTTTTGGAAGAACCTTCCTGGAAGCTTCGTCCAGAAACCAAATCCTTCAATGAAAAATTCATAACTTCTACATCCGGAGTCCAAATGTGCTGAAATATTTAGGGGAGACATAAAACACATTTATGAACATATGTTATGAAGGAGTAAATGCGAAAAAATGTAATTTAATGGGCTCTCCACGCGCAAACATCCGGAGGATAGAATTCTGCCTATAAAAGGAGAGGAGCTCCTACCTCTCAATTCATTCCTTCACCTCCCATTCCAGCCAGCAGAAAGCATCCAAGAGGAGGAGAACCTCCACTTCCTTGTTATTAATTTTTAATTAATTCCTCCATGTTTATTTTTCATTTGAATTCGATGACCCCACCTTGCATGAAGTGGTAGAATCTTTTGTGATTGGGTGAAGGGAAGGGGACCCCATTTTGTGATGTTTGAGTTTCTGAAGTTTAATTCAAAGGGATTCTTTTCTTTTAATTGAATTATTATCAATTTAATTTATTTTTGAATTTAAATTAAATACTATTGTATTTTGATTTATTCTTAAATATTAAATTGCTTTGATTTAAATATTATTCTACCCTTGCTTGATCTATTCATTTTTACACCGATTGGTTAATCTATGAAGAAAATCAACTAAGGGAGTGATTTGGTGATTGCTAAATCACATGGAGAAATTAAGATAGATTAATTTAATTATTTAGAGAAGTAAATACCAGATTTGGTATTTCCTAAGTTATTAATATTAGTCCATTAATATTTCTACGCTTTGATAAATAATTAAATCAAAGGTGAAACGAAGAAACAATTGTTATTCATTTCACTTAATTATCTTTTCTAAAACCAAAGGATTCACATTTTTATAAAAACTATGATGACATCACAAATGGGAAAACCTGAACTAAATCCAATCACTTCTCTCTCATATTAAATTCACAAACCTTTTTAAGAAAACCTCTTACTTTCTTTAATTTTTCAAACTTGTTATTTTTAAGTGACACCAAGATTAAAACACTGCTCCTTGGAGAACGACATTCTGGTTACCATTCATACTACACCCTTAGGGGGATTTAATTGTTTTTTACACCTCACGACAAGCGTGTGTCAATACTCGAAAGATTTATTTTCTGGATTCAAATCAAGGATATCCATCAAACCGACCACACATGATGGATTTTGTTAATCTGTAAGACAATACATCCTACGTTTTAGGTCTAAAAATCAAGTAATATAATTTATATTATCTTTTACTGAGGATTATGTTATTATAGGGATGTGTATCATTATCTTATAAAAAAGGAATGAGGATAGGGGCTAAGCATAAGTAGGCGAGCAAGTACTACGTCTAGACAAATATTAGGGTATATATAATAAAATTTCACTATCCAAACACATATAAACACAAGTTACTTATTCTACTAATGATATATTTTTTTGCAGTGTCCAAAAAAAAACAAACGATAATTATTGCTATTATTATTTTTGTAAATTTATAAAAGAGATCATTTTTCATCAACAAACTAGCATGCCTAAAGAGGTATTTTAAAAAACAACTACTATTTCATTTAATTTATTTATTAATTCTTTATTTTTATATTTTGAAGTACTACTCTGACTGACAAAAAGCCTCATACTCACAAGACGATATATATTTTTTCAAAAATGAGTGGGTTGCATACCTAATGGAAAATTCTACACAAATAGAACAAAGATCTGACTTGGGGGTGTGTACAATTGGCGGTCATTTTTAAGAGGGGTTAAGGGGATAAAAAGATGAAACATTATTGTATGTAAATTTTTGTAGTAAAATTGTAATTGTTATTAAATAAAACATCCTTTATCCAATGATTCATTTTCCCATTTTAACAGATGAAATGCACCAGCAACATGAAATAATGATGAATCACTCTCAGGGTCTCTCTTTTGTTTAAAATGGACAAAATTTTAAGTGAAAACAACAACTAACATACGCAAATATGACTAAACGCATTCATATTGTTTTGATAATTTAGTAAAATGATCCATGGGTCATTTGTGATGTGTAAGAGTCAACCTCGCCTAAATCCGAGGCACAATGTGCTCGGTATCAATCAAAGTATCTCTCTTCTGTTTAAAATGGAGAGAATTTTAAGTGAAAACAACAACTGACGTATGAAAATCTGGCCAAATGCATTTGGATTGTGTTGATCCTTTAGGAGAATTATCCATGGGTCATTTTTAATGTGTACGAGTCAACCCCACCTCAATTCGAGGCACGGTGTGGCCGATATCACTCAAAGTTTCTCTCTTTTGTTTAAAATAGACAAAATTTTAAATGGAAACAACAACTGACCTACACAAATATGACCAAAAACATTTTTATTGTGTTTATCCTTTAGGAGAATGATCCATGGGTTCATTGGTGATGTGTAAGAGTCAACCCCACATCAATCCGAGGCATGGTGTGGCTGGTATCACTCAAAGGGTCTCTCTTTTGTTTAAAATGGACAGAATTTTAAGTGAAAACAACAACTGACCAACGAAAATCTGAAAAAAAATGGATTGTATTGATCCTTTAGGATAACGGTCCATGGATGCATTGGTGATGTGTACGAGTCAACCCCACCTCAATCCGAGGCACGGTGTGGCTGAAATCACTCAAAGGATCTCTCTTTTGTTTAAAATAGACCGAATTTTAGGTGAAAACAACAACTGACGTACACAAATCTGACCAAACGCATTAATATTGTGTTGATCCTTTAGTATAACGATACATAGGTCATTTGTGATGTTTAAAATTCATCCCCACTTCAATCTGAGGCATGGTGTGGCCAGTATCACTCAAAGTGTCTATCTTTTGTTTAAAATGGATAGAATTTTAAGTGAAAACAACAATTGATGTACGAAAATCCAACCAAACCCATTAGGATTGTGTTGAATTTTTTTTTAGAACAATCCATGGGTAATTTTTGACATGTAAGATTCAACCTCACCTCAATCTGAGGTGCGGTGTGGCCGATATCACTCAAAGGGTCTCTCTTTTGTTTAAAATGGATAGAATCTTAAGTGAAACAACAACTGACCTATAGAAATCCAACAAAACACATTCGGATGGTATTTATCCTTTAGGAGAACAGTATGTGGGTGCGTTGGTGATTTGTACAAGTCAACTCATCCTCAATCCGAGGCACGGTGTGGCCGGTATCACTCAAAGGGTCTCTCTTTTGTTTAAAATGGACAGAATTTTAAGTGAAAAAAACTGGCATATGAAAATCCAACCAAACGCATTAGGATTGTATTGATACTTTAGGATAAGGATCCATGGGTCATTTTGGATATGTACGAGTCAACCCCACCTTAATACGAGTCACGTTGTGGCCGGTATCACTCAAAGGGTCTCTCTTTTGTTTAAAATGCATAGAATTTTAAGTGAAAACAACAAATAACCTACATAAATCCAGCCAAAATCATTAGGATTGTGTTGATACTTTAATATAAAGATCCATGGGTTCATTGGTGATGTGTAAAAGTCAACTTCACTTCAATATGAGGCACGATGTGGCTTATATCACTCAAAGGGTCTCTCTTTTGTATAAAATGGACAGAATTTTAAGTGAAAACAAAAACTGACGTATGTAAATATGACCAAACGAATTTTTATTGTCTTGATACTTTATGAGAAATATCCATGGACCATTTTTGACATGTACAAGTAAGAATGCCTCAATCTGAGGCATGGTGTGGCTGGTATCACTCAAAGTGTCCCTCTTTTGTTTAAAATGGACAGAATGTTAAGTGAAAACAACAACTGACATACATAAATCCTGCCAAATGCATTCATATTGTGTTTATCCTTTACGAGAACTATCCATGGGTGAATTGGTTATGTTTACAAGTCAACCCTGCCTCAATACGAGGCACGGTGTGGCCGGTATCACTCAAAGTGTCTCTCTTTTGTTTAAAATGGACCGAATTTTAAGTGAAAACAATAACTGACGTATGAAAATCCAACTAAAAGAATTAGGATTGTGTTGATACTTTAGTATAATGATACATGGGTGAATTTTTGACGTGTATGTGTCAACCCTGCCTCAATCCGAGGCACGGTGTGGCCGGTATCACTCCAAGTGTCTCTCTTTTGTTTAAAATGGACAGAATTTTAAGTGAAAACAACAACTGACGTATGAAAATCTGACCAAAAGCATTATTATTGTGTTTATACTTTAGGATAACTATCCATGGGTCATTTTGTATGTGTAAAAGTCAACACCACCTCAATCCAAGGCACAATGTGGCTGGTATCACTCAATGTGTCTCTCTTTTGTTTAAAATGGACAGAATTTTAAGTGAAAACAACAACTGACATATGAAAATCTAACCAAACACATTCGGATTGTGTTAATATTTTAGTATAATGATACATGGGTAATTTGTGATGTGTATGAGTCAAACCTTCCTCAATCCGATGTATAGTGTGTCCGGTATCACTCAAAGGGTCTCTCTTTTGTTTAAAATGGACAGAATTTTAAGTGAAAACAAAAACTGACGTACGAAAATCAAACAAAACACATTCGGATTGTGTTGATCCTTTAGGATAATGATACATTGGTGCATTGGTGATGTGTTCTAGTCAACCCCACCTCAATCCGAGGCATGGTGTGGCAGGTATCACTCAAAGAGTCTCTCTTTTGTTTAAAATGGAAAAAATTTTATGTGAAAACAACAACTGACTTACGCAAATCTGACCAAACATATTCGGATTGTGTTTATACTTTATGAGAACTATCCATGGGTAATTTTTGATTTTTATGAGTCAATAATACCTCAATACAAGGTATGGTGTGGCCGGTATCACTCAAAGGTTCTCTCTTTTGTTTAAAATGGACAGAATTTTAAGTGAAAACAACAACTGACCTACGAAAATCTGACCAAACACATTTTTATTGTGTTGATATTCTTGTAGAATTATCCATGAGTGTGTTGGTGACATGTACGAGTCAACCCTACCTCAATCCGAGGCATGGTGTGGCCAGTATCACTCAAAGGGTCTCTCTTTTGTTTAAAATGGACCAAATTTTAAGTGAAAACAACAACTGACGTACGCAAATCTGACCAAACGCATTCGGATTGTGTTGATATTTTAGGAGAACTATCCATGAGTCATTTTTGACATGTATGAGTCAAAACCGCCTCAATCCGAGGCACGGTGTGGCCGGTATCACTGAAAGTGTCTCTCTTTTGTTTAAAATGGACATAATTTTAAGTGAAAACAACAACTTACGTATGAAAATCTGACCCAACGCATTCGGATTTTGTTGATACTTTAGGAGAAAGATCCATTGATAGCCCCCCAACCCCCTGGATGGCCCCCAACCCCTAGACGCCCCCACCCTCCTAGACACCACCCCACCACCTGGACACCTCCCCCACCCCCTGGACACCCCCACCCCCATGGACAGCCAACCCACCCCCTTGGACACCACCCACCCCCCTTGGACAGCCCCACAAACCCCCTTGATTTCCCCCCACCCCCTGGACCCCACCCCACCCCCTGGACACCCCCACCCCGCTGAACACCCCCCACCCCTGGAAAGCCCCCCAACCCCCTGGACACCCCCACCCCCTGGACTCTCACATGGACAGCCCCCCCACCCCAGACCCCCCGACCCCCCGGACACCCCTACCCCTTGGACACCCACTAACCCCCTGGATGGCACCCCCACCCCTCCTAGACACCACCCCACCACCTAGACACCCCCACCCCCTGGACACCCCCACCCATGGACAACCACCCCCACCTTCCTGAACACTACCCCACCCCCCTTGGACAGCCCCACCAACCCCCTGAACCTCCCCCCACCGCTCAGACACCCCTCACCCCCTGGAAATCCCCCCCCCCCCGACACCTTAGACACCAGCCCACCCCCTCAGAAACTGCCATGGTCAACTCCCCCCACCCTGGACAGCCCCCCACCCCCTAAACACCCCACCACCCCCCTGGACGCCCCCCACCTGAACACCCCCCTCCTAGACACCACCCCACCACCTAGACACCCCCACCCCCACCCCCTGGACCCCCACCCTCATTGATAGCCCCCACCACCCCCTGGACACCACCCCACCCCCCTTGGACAGCCCCCAACCTCCTGAACCGCCCCCACCCCCTCTATACACCCCTATCCCCCAGGACACCCCCATCCCCCCAGACACCCCTACCCCCCTTGGAAAGCCACCCCAAACCCCTGAACATCCCCCCAACCCCATGAATTCTGAATTTAATTCATTATGTATTTAATTAAATTATGAATTATGTGTTAATGGTGTATGGGTATACTTGTTGTATGGGTATACTTGGTGTAATTACCTTATGAATTATGTGTTAATTTTGTATGGGTATACTTGTTGAGATGCTGAATTTTTTGTAGGTGTTGTTTGGGTGTACTACTATAGAGTTTTTTGTTGGAGAAGATAGGGCATTTATCAGTGCTTTTTTAGCGTTGATAAAGGATCAGTTTATCAGTGCTAAAAGAGAGTTGATAAAAAACACATTTATCAACACCTTTTTAGTGCTGATAAAGGGGTCCTTTATCATCTCTAAAACGGAACCGATAAAGTACCCCTTTATCAGTGCTAAAAAATCACTGATAAATGTGTTTTTTATCAGTGCTCTTTTAGTGCTGATAAACTGATCCTTTATCAGTGCTAAAAGAGCGCTGATAAATGCCCTGTCTTCTGCAACAAAAAATTCTGCAGTAGCACACCCAAAAAACACCTGCAAAAAATTTATCATCTCAACAAGTATACCCATACAAAGATAACACATAATTAATAAGGTAATTATACCAAGTATACCCATACAACAAGTATAACCATACACCATTAACACATAATTCATAAGTTAATTAAATACATAATAAATTCAATTCAAAATTCAGGGGGTTGGGGGGATGTTCAGGGGTTTGGGGTGGCTGTCCAGGGGGGGTAGGGGGTGTCCAGGGGGATGGGGGTGTCCAGGGGGATAGGGGTGTCTAGGGGTGGGGTGGTGTCTAGGGGGTGGGGGGGCTGTCTATGAGGGTGGGGGTCCAGGGGGGGGTGTCTAGGTGGTGGGGTGGTGTCTAGGAGGGGGGTGTCCAGGTGGGGGGGGGGGGGCTGTCCATGGGGGTGTGTCCAGGGTGGTGGGATGGTGTCCATGGCGTCGGGGGGGGGGGGGGGGCTTTCCAGGGTGTGGAGGGTGTCCGGGGGGGGGGGGTCCAGGGGGTTAGTGGGGCTGTTCAAGGGGGGTGGGGTGGTGTCCAAGAGGGTGGGGGTGGCCTTCCATGGGTGGGGGGGCTGCCCAGAAGGGTGGGGGTGTCCAGGTTGTGGGGTGGTGTCTTGGAGGGGTGGGGGTGCCATTCAGGGGGTTGGTGGGTGCCCAGGGGGTGGGGGGTTAGGGGGGCTGTCCTGGGTGTGTGGGGGGCTGTCCATGGGCGTGTCCATGGGGTGGGGGTGTCCAGGGGGTTGGGGGGCTTTCTAGGGGGTGGAGGGTGTCCAGGGGGTGGGGTGGCATCCAAGGGGGTGGGGGTACATGGGGTTGGTGGGGATGTCCAAGGGGGGTGGTGTGGTGTCCAAGGGGGTGGGGGTGGCCGTCCATGGGGGTGGGGGTGTCTAGGGGGGGGGTGGGGGAGGTGTCTAGGTGGTGGGGTGGTGTCTAGGGGGTGTGGGGGTGTCCAGGGGTTGGGGGAATACAAGGGGTTAAGGGGACTTCCATGGATCATTCTTCTAAGGGATCAACACAATCGTAATGAGTTTGGTCGGATTTGCGTACGTTAGTTATTGTTTTCACTTAAAATTCTGTCTATTTTAAACAAAAGAGAGACACTTTAAGTGATACCGACCACACCATGCATTAGATTGAGTATAGGTTGACTCATACACGTTCTAAATGACCCTTGGATTGTTCTCCTAAAGGATCAACACAATCCGAATGCGTTTGGTCTGATTTGCGTATGTCAGTTGTTGTTTTCACATAACATTCAGCCCATTTTAAACAAAAGAGAGACCCTTTGAGTGATACTGACCACACCATGCCTCGTATTGAGGCGGTCTTGACTCGTACACGTCATGAAAACACCCATAGATCTTTCTCATAAAGGATCAACACAATCCAAATGCGTTTGGTTGGATTTCTGTAGGTCATTTGTTGTTTTCACTTAAAATTTTATCCATTTTAAACAAAAGAGAGACCCTTTGCATGATACCAGCCACACCGTGCCTCAAATTGAGGTGGGGTTGACTCATACACATCAAAAATTACCCATGGATTATTCTCCTAAAGGATCAAACCAATCTGAATGCGTTTGGTCAGATTTTCATACGTTAGTTGTTGTTTTCAATTAAAATTATGTCCATTTTAAACAAAAGAGAGACCCTTTGAGTGATACCGGCCACACCGTGCCTCATATTGAGGCAGGGTTGAATCATACACATCAACAATGAACCCATGGATCATTTTCATAAAGGATAAACACAATTGGAAAGCATTTGGTCAGATTTTCATTTGTTAATTATTGTTTTCACTTAAGATTCTGTCCATTTTAAACAAAAGAGAGACCCTTTGAGTGATACCGGCCACACCGTGACTCAGATTGAGTCAGGGTTAACTCATACACATCACAAATGACCCATGGATCATTATCCTAAAGGATCAATACAATCTAAATTCTTTTCACTACTTGAAAAAGAGTCATTTCCAACAGTTCACAACTGTTGGGAAAGGCTGCAGAACCGTTGGGAATATCCATCCCAACGGTTCTGCAAACCGTGGGGAAGTAAGCCGTTGGGAAAAGTTTTCCCAACAGTTTACAAAGAACCATTGGGATAGGTTAGACAAATCAACTTATCCCAACAGTTAACATTAACCATTGGCATATGTTTTCCTAACAGTTTTAAGTAAACCGTTGGGAAAACCCAACAAAATCTCTAGCTTTTCCCAACGGTTCACTCAAAACTGTTGGGAAAAATCCAACTATACATCTTTTACCAATGGTTTGAAACCATTGGGAAAGATTTTATATCAACAGTTCCATCTAAACCGTTGGTATAAACCTCCTTAGAAGACTATGCCAATGGTTTCAAACCGTTGGCATAGCCTATACTGTGCAAATTGCACAGCAGCCTGCAATTTGCACAGCAGGCTGCAATTTGCCAAGGGGAGGAGCAGGGTCTCCATTCACCTGTGATTCTTGAATCCCTCTCCTTTAACTTCAATAACCAACTAACATATACATATATAGAAAAAATTCATATCCATTTAACATATAATACATCCTAAAACTATACACATTCAGAATTAAATTAGAATTCATAACGTAATTATAAAGATACATAATTTATAATTCATTTAGAATTCATTTTAAAATTCATTTATAATTCATTTTAAAATTTAGATGACAATTATATGTGAAATTTGGAATTCAATTCATAATTTTATCGGCTTTTCATATACAGGTGTTTTTACTATATATGATATCCATTTTAAACAAAATACATGCACTTGGAGTAGTACCGGTCACACCATGCCTTTTATTGAGGCATGATTGACTAGTGCACGTCACACATGACCCATTGATCATTTTCCTAAAGTATCAACATATTCCGAAAGGGTTTCGTTGGTTTTCCATATGCCAGTTATTATCACTTAAAATGTGGTTTATTTTAAAAAATGACATTTTTGAGTGATCCCCACCACACCGCGACTCAGATTGAGACGAGGTTGACTTGTAAACGTCACAAATAATCCATGGATTGTTTTCCTAAAGTTTCAACAGAATCTGAATGCGTTTGGTCAGTTTTTCGTTTGTTAGTTGTTGTTTTCACTTAAAATGTTTTTCATTTCAAATAAAAGTGATCCACTTTGAGTTGTGGCGGCCACACCGAGGCTCATATTGAGGCTCGGTTGACTCGTACACATCACAAATGACCCATAGATCCTTGTCCTAAAGTATCAACACAATCCGAATGTGTTTGGTTAGTTTTCCGTATGTCGGTTGTTCTTTTCACTTAAAATGAAGTCCATTTTAAACTATAGAGAGACACTTAGAGTGATCCCGGCCACACCGCGACTCGGATTGAGGTGGGGTTGACTCCTACACATCACAAATGACCCATGGATCGTTTTCCTAAAGTTTCAATGGAATCCTAATGTGTTTGGTTGGTTTTCAGTATGTCAGTTGTTGTTTTCACTTAAAATGTTTTCCAATTCAAAGAAAAGTGAGGCACTTTGAGTTGTCCTGGACACACCAATGCTCGGATTGAGGCGCGGTTGACTTATAAACATCAAAAATGAACCATGGATTGTTTTTCTAAAGTTTCAACAGAATCAAAATGCGTTTTGTGGGGTTTCAGTATGTCAGTTGTTGTTTTCACTTAAAATGTTTTCCATTTCAAAGAAAAGTGAGTCACTTTGAGTCGTGGAGGCCACACTGAGGATTGGATTGAGGTTTGGTTGAATCATACATGTCAAAAATGACCCGTGGATCCTTTTCCTTAAGTATCAACTGAATCCAAATGTGTTTGGTCAGTTTTCCGTATGTCAGTTGTTCTTTTCACTTAAAATGAAGTCCATTTTAAACTATAGAGAGACACTTCGAGTGGTTCTGGCCACACCGCTTCTCGGATTGAGGTGGGGTTGACTCGTACACGTCACATATGACTCATGGATTGTTTTCCTAACGTTTCAATAGAATACGAATGCATTTGGTTAGTTTTCCGTATGTCAGTTGTTGTTTTCACTAAAAATGATGTCCTTTTGAAACAAAAGAGAGACACTTCGAGTGGTTCTGGCTTCACCGCACCTTGGATTGAGGTGGGGTTGACTCGTACACGTCAAATATGACCCATGGATCGTTTTCCTAAAGTTTCAACCGATTCCGAATGCGTTTGGTCATTTTTCTGTATGCCAATTGTTCTTTTCAGTTAAAATGATGTATATTTTAAACAAAAGAGATACACTATGAGTGGTGTCAGCCACACCGCGCCTCGGATTGAGGAGGGGTTGACTTATACACATCAAATATGACTCATGGATCTTTGTGCTAAAGTATCAACACAATCAGAATCTGTTTGGTCGGTTTTCCGTATGTACTTAAAATGTTTTCCATTTTTAATAAAAGAGAGACACTTAGAGTGATCTCGACCACACCACAACTCGGATTGAGGCGGGGTTGACTCATACACATCACAAATGACCCATGGATCGTTTTAATAAAGTTTCAATGGAAAAAATGCATTTTTTTGGGTTTCAGTATGTCTGTTGTTTTTTTCACTTAAAATGTTTTCCATTTCAAAGAAAAGTGAGTCACTTTGAGACGTGGCGGCCACACCGAGGCTCGGATTGAGGTGCAGTTGACTCATACACATCAAAAATGACCCATGGATCCTTTTCCTAAAGTATCAACAGAATCCGAATGTGTTTGGTTGGTTTTCTGTATTTTAGTTGTTGTTTTCACTTAAAATGAAGTCCCTTTTAAACTATAGAGAGACACTTCGAGTGGTTCCGGCCACACCACGCCTCAGATTAAGATGGGGTTGACTCATACACATCACATATGACTCATGAATTGTTTTCCTAATGTTTCAATAGAATCTGAATGCATTTGGTCGGTTTTCCATATGTCAGTTGTTGTTTTCACTAAAAATGATGTCCTTTTGAAACAAAAGAGAGACACTTCGTGTGGTTCCGGCCACACCGCACCTCGGATTGAGGTGGGGTTGACTTTTACACATCAAAAATGACCCATGGATCGTTTTCCTAAAGTTTAAATAGAATCTGAATGAGTTTTGTTGGGTTTTAGTATGTCAGTTTTTGTTTTCACTTAAAATGTTTTCCATTTCAATGAAAAGTGAGTCACTTTGAGACGTGGCAGCCACACCGAGGATCAGATTGAGGCGTGGTTGACTCGTACACATCAAAAATGACCCATGGATCCTTTTACTAAAGTATCATCAGAATCTGAATGCGTTTGGTCAGTTTTCCGTATGTTATTTGTTCTTTTCACTTAAAATGAAGTCCATTTTAAACTATAGAGAGACACTTCGAGTGGTTCTGGCCACACTGCACCTCGTATTGAGGTAGGGTTGACTCGTACACGTCACATATGACTCATGGATTGTTTTCCTCAATGGAATCTGAATGCATATGGTTGGTTTTCCGTATGTCAGCTGTTTTTTTCACTAAAAATGATGTCCTTTTGAAACAAAAGAGAGACACTTCGAGTGGTTCCGGCCACACTGCACCTCGGATTGAGGTGGGGTTAACTCTTACATGTCACATATGACCCATGGATCATTTTCATAAATTTTCAATAGAATCCAAAGTTGTTTGGTAGGTTTCTCTTATGTCAGTTGTTGATTTCACTTACAATTTAGTCCATTTTGAACAAAAGAGAGACAATTTGAGTGGTCCCGGCCACACCATGGATTGGATTGAGGTGGGGTTGACTCGTACACATCACATATGACCCATGGATTGTTGTCCTAAAGTTTTAATAGAATACGTAGGCGTTTGGTCGGTTTTCGGTATGACAGTTGTTGTTTTCACTTAAAATTAAGTCCATTTTAAACAAAACATAGGCACTTTGAGTGGTATCGGCCACACCAGGACTCGTATTGAGGTGGGGTTGACTCGTACACATCACATATGAGTCATGGATCATTGTACTAAAGTTTCAACACAATCAGAATCCGTTTGATCGGTTTGGCGTATGTACGTAAAATATTGTCCATTTGGAACAAAAGAGAGGTAGTTTGGGTGGTCCCGGCCACACCGCACCTCAGATTGAGATGGGGTTGACTCGTACACGTCACATATGACCCTTGTATCATTTTTCAAAAGTGTAAATAGAATCTGAAGGCGTTTGGTCAGTTTCCCGTATGACAGTTGTTGATTTCACATACAATTTAGTCCATTTTGAACAAAAGAGAGACAGTTTGAGTGGTCCCAGACACACTGCAGCTCGGATTGAGGTGGGGTTGACTCTTACACGTCACATATGACCCATGGATCGTTTTCCTAAAGTTTCAACAGAATCCTAAGGCATTTGGTCAGTTTGGCGTATGTCAGTTGTTGTTTTCACTTAAAATTATGTCCATTTTAAACAAAAGAGAGGCACTTTGAGTGGTGTCGGCCACAACAGGCCTCGAATTGAGGCGGGGTTGACTCGTACATGTCACATATGATCCATGGATCATTTCCCTAAAGTTTAAACACAATCAGAATCCATTTGATCGGTTTGGCATATGTACGTAAAATATTGTCCATTTTGAACAAAAGGGAGGAAGTTTGGGTGGTCCCGGCCACACAACATCTCGGATTAAGGCAGAGTTGACTCATACACATCACATATGACCCATGGATCGTTTTTATAACGTTTCAATAGAATTCGAAGTCATTTGGTAGGTTTCTCGTATTTCAATTGTTGATTTCACTTACAATTTAGTCCATTTTAATCAAAAGAGAGACAATTTGAGTTGTCCAGGCCACACCGCTGCTTGGATTGAGGCAGGGTTGACTCTTACAAGTCACATATGACCCATGGATTGTTGTGCTAAAGTATCGACACAATCCGAATGCGTTTGGTCGGTTTTCCATATTCCAGTTGATGTTTTTCAATTAAAATGACATACTTTTGAAACAAAAGGTAGACACTTTGAGTGGTGCCGGCCACACCGCGCCTCGGATTGACATTACAAGAAAACCGCCGTGAAACGCGTTTTCGGGCCGTCATTTCGCGGCGGTTTTAAGAACCGCCGCGAAAAAACCGCCGCTAAACGGCAAATTTTTTTTTTTTTTAATTTTTTTTTATTTTTATTTTAATTTTATTCGAGGATTAGCGGCATTTTTTTAAAAAAACCGCCTCGAAATAGTGGCGGTTTCGGTAAAACCGCTGCTAAATGAAATGAAAAAAATAAAAAAAACGTGAGAAACCCCAAAATCACTAAAACGACCATAACTTTTGATTCGGGCGTCCGTTGAAGCGCCACAACCAGTCAAATCAAAGCTCATGAAGAGATCTAGAGGCACATATAATCAAAACCGTGAGACGGTCTAAGGTGTGGAAGATATTAGAGTTATAAAAAAGTTGAAAAAAATTCCCCAACTTCAAACGGCCATAACTTTCGCTCCGGGTGTCCGTTTGGGCTCTACCACATATTAAATCGAAGCCAGTGAAGAGAGCTACGCATTTAGTCAACAGAAGAAAAATTCTGTTGAGTTTTCGACCCCAAAAACCCCTCCGAAGGCCTTCAAAACCCCATTTCCGTCACCGGTGTCCCGTCGAACTTGTCTTCAAACAGACCTAACTTTCGATCTGCGTGTCAGTTTGGCCTCCTCCACCTGCCAGATCATAGCTCGTTCCATGAGCTTCAGTTTGACTGGTCGCGGCGCCCACATGCACTCCTAGATCATATGTTATGGCCTTTTTAGTGGGTATCGGGTTTGTTATGTTTTTCAGTGTCTCGTTTCTAGCACCCGTTCTCCGTCAGATTTTTTTAAATGGTCATAACTTCCGATCCGTCTGTCATTCAGACTCTTTCGCCTTCAGGTTGAAGAGCATTTCAGGATCTTTGATTTGACAGGTCGCGGATCTAAAACGGACTCTCGGATCATAAGTTATCTCCGTTAATGTGAGTCCATGTTTTTGTTTCTTTATGACCGTTTTGACGGGTTTTAACGGTAGCTCCATTTATTACTGTTTATTTGGGTTTCCATGACTTTTTTATCTTTATCAATGGTTTTTTATGGGTTATTATGATGATTATGTTGAATTATTAAGGAGTTTTCCAGAGTTGTCATGAGTTTTCATGCGTTCTCATTTTTTCTAATGCCTCATTCTTCATATGCTTCTCCATCCTTTTTCATGCGTTTTCATGATTTTTCATCCCTTATCACGTCTTTTCATACTTTTTCATGTGTTTCCTTTATTATTTATTATTTATTATTTATAATATACATTAATTTATTTATTATCTATTATTTGTAACTGGTTATTTATTATTTATTATTTATATTTATTTATTAGTTATTATTTATTAGTTATTATTTATTATTTATATTTATTTATTATTTATTTTTGTTTATTATTTATATTTATTATTTATTATTTATTATTTATTATTTACTATTTATTATTTAGTATTTATATTTATTTATTATTTATTATTTGTTATTTATATTTATTTATTATTTATTATTTATTATTTATATTTATTTATTATTTATATTTATTTATTATTTATTATTTATATTTATTTATTATTTATATTTATTTATTATTTATATTTATTTATTATTTATATTTATTTATTATTTATTATTTATATTTATTTATTATTTATTATTTATTTATTATTTATTATTTATATTTATTTATTATTTATTATTTATTATTTATATTTATTTATTATTTTTATTATTATTTATTATTTTTATTTATTTATTATTTATTATTTATATTTATTTATTATTTATTATTTATATTTATTTATTATTTATTATTTATTATTTGTATTTATTTATTATTTATTATTTTCTATTTATTATTTATTATTTATATTTATTTATTATTTATTATTTCTTATTTATATTTATTTATTAGTTATTATTTATTAGTTATTATTTATTATTTATTATTTATTATTTATTATTTATATTTATTTATTATTTATTATTTATATTGATTTATTATTTATATTTATATTTATTTATTATTTATTATTTATTATTTATTATTGATTATTTATATTTATTTATTATTTATATTTATATTTATTTATTATTTATTATTTATTATTTATATTTATTTATTATTTATTTTTATGTATTATTTATGTATTATTTATTATTTATATTTATTTATTATTTATTATTTATATTTATTTATTATTTATTATTTTCTATTTATTATTTATTATTTATATTTATTATTTATTATTTATTATTTATTATTTATATTTAGTTATTATTTATTATTTTCTATTTATTATTTATTATTTATATTTATTTATTATTTATTATTTATTATTTATTATTTATTATTTATTATTTATTATTTATTATTTATTATTTATTATTTATATTTATTTATTATTTATTTTTATTTATTATTTATATTTATTTATTATTTATATTTATTTATTATTTATATTTATTTATTATTTATATTTATTTATTATTTATTATTTATATTAATTTATTATTTATTATTTATTATTTTTTATTATTTATTTATTATTTATTGTTTTCTATTTATTATTTATTATTTATATTTATTTATTATTTATTATTTGTTATTTATATTTATTTATTATTTATTATTTATATTTATTATTCCTTATTTATTATTTATTATTTGTTATTTATTATTTATTATTATTGAGTTTATATTTATTATTTATGTATTATTTGTTTTTTCAATTAATATATATAAGTATATTAAATTCTATTTATTAAACACATGGCGAGCTTGCTGGAGAGGTAGTCTTTGGAAAATATGCAAGAGGTTAGGGGTTCAAATCTCACCAAACGCAGAATTTATTTATATTGCATGTGCATGTGCATGTGCATGTGCATGTGAATGTGCATGCATGGATAAATAAATAAATAAATAAAATAAATACGAAATAAATAAATAAATAAAATAAATACGAAATATAAAAAAATACGAAATAAAAAAAATAATAAATAAAATAAATAATAAATAAAATAAATACGAAATAAAAAAAATAATAAATACGGAATTAAATAAATAAATAAATAAAATAAATAAATACGGAATTAAATAAATAAATACGAAAAATAAATAAATAAATAGGAAAAATAAATAAATAAATACGAAAAATAAATAAATAAAATAAATAAAATAAATAAATAAAATAAATAAATAAATAAAATAAATAAATAAATAAATAAATAAATAAATAAATAAAATAAAAAAATAAAATAAATACGAAATAAATATATAAATATATAAATATATAAAATAAAAATTAAAAAAATTAAAAAAAATTAAAAAATTAAAAAAAAATAACAAAAATAAAAAAAATAAAAAAAATAAAAAAATAAAAAAAAACCACCGCGAAATGTTCTGCGACTGTTTTGAAAACCGACGCTAAATAGTTTCCCGATGCACGATTTAGCGGCGGTTTAAACCGCCGCTAAACGAAAAAAATAACCGTCGCTAAATGCTTTTTTGCCATAGTGTGAGGCGGAGTTGACTCGTACACGTCACATATGACCCGTGGATCGTTCTCCTAAAGTTTCAATGGAAACTGAATGCGTTTGGTCGGTTTTCCGTATGTACTTAAATTGTTGTCCATTTTAAGCAAAAGAGAGCCACTGAGAGTGATTCTGACCACATCGTGCCTCAGATTAAGGTGGGGTTGACTCGTACACATCACATATGACCCATGTATCGTTGTGCTAAAGTACCGACAAAATCCGAATGCGTATCGGTCAGTTTTCCGTATGCCAGTTGATGTTTTTCACTTCAAATGATGTCCTTTTGAAACATGATTGAGTCGGTTTTCCGTATGTACTTAAAATGTTGTCCATTTTATGAGAATCCTATGTGTGGGGGGTTGTTCAGGGTCCAAGGAAGAGGGTGGGGGGGGGGCTGTTTGGGGGGCTGTCTGGGGTCCAGGGAGGAGGGTGGGGGGGCTGTGCGGGGGGCTGTCCGGGGGGTGTTCGGGGGGTTGTCCGGGGTCCAAGGAGGAGGGTGGGGGGGGGGCTATCTGGGGGGTTGTACGGAGGGCTGTTCGGGGGGCTGTCTAGGGTCCAGGGAGGAGGGTGGGGGGGGCTGTCTGGGGGGCTGTTTGGGGGGCTGTCCGGGGGCTGTCCGGGGCTGTTCGGGGGGTTGTCCGGGGTCCAAGGAAGAGGGTGGGGGGGGCTATCCGGGGGGTTGTCTGGGGGGCTGTCCGGGGGGTTGTCCGGGGTCCAGGAAGGAGGGTGGGGGGGGGGGCTGTCCGGGGGGCTCTCTGGGGGCTGTCCGGTGGGGCTGTCCGGGGTCCAGGGAGGAGGGTGGGGGGTTGTCCAGGGTCCAGGAAGGGGGGGGGGGTTCCCAAACAGACAACCACTAAAAGACAACAACATCCATAAAAACAGATAATATATAAAAATAACTCAACTCCAATACTATGCTACGAGTCTAGATAAAACCAACAACTAGAATAGATTAAATATCAAATCTCAGTAATATTAGTCAAAAATGTAATGGATCAACTTGTCCCACATCACCATCACCATCATCACCATCATCATCATCACCCCTCGTCCTCGTCCCCATCATCGTCCTCACCCTCGCCCTCCTCCTCGTCCTCGCCCTCGCCACCCGCCTCGCCCTCCTCCTCTCCCTCCTCTTCCGCATCAGACTCCTCACCATCATCATCGTCAAGATGGACATCGTCATGACCACCACTAGAACTGCCACCTGGTGCACCGTATATAGAATGTATCGACGACATATACTCATCAAAAGCTGGGTTGTCCTCTGCTGGAAGTGTAGGATGTAGAACTTCAATAAATTTCATAAACGCACTGTTTTCCCTAGAAGACTGTTTTGCCGTCTCTGTGGCCCTTTTCTTAGCCTGTTCTGCCTATGCCCTAACTTGCTGTAGCTCGGTGGCACTACAGCTCGTACCTGAGGAGGGCCAATACCTCGCCGCGGCTATCCTAGGTTGGCATCATACTATGCCAGAATGCTCCTCTCCCAACACCTGATGTAAGTGATCTGTTGGCCCAAAATTGTCTGGTTCTTGGGCATCGAGGGCCTCCAAAGTATCCTGTTACAAATATAAATATATCATTAAGTTACAAAATAGATATTAAAAAATAAATTCAACAGATTAAAACTTACAATCTACTACTGAGTCACTTCGTTGACGACACTTCCATCCTTTTTCCGTCTACTCGAGCAAAACAGTTTTGCTCGAGGCACACATCCTTCAATATTTTGTATTTGCCTCTACAATGACATTGAAAACTAAATTTATATGAAAACTTTTGCATCAATGTTCTTTTTATTTTTTCTGATTCCTAAATAAAATTCAAAAATGCAACAAATAGTATTAATGAAAAACGTGAAAGTTATTATTTAAATACCTCCAATGTTATTAATACCTTAAACTGGGTACTCGTCCAATGAGTAATCATCTGACGATACTGCTCTATAGGACAATCATCCACCACTGGTACCGCCTCTAACTCAGTGCCAACTCTAGCAACCCAGCCAATATACAACTCGTGCTTGTAGGCTCTCCAAAGCTCGCCTAAATCCTTTAGACGTTTCGATCGTGCACGCTCACCATCGGGAAAATTAAATCGAAGCTGAAATCAAAATATTAATTCATATAAATACAAAAATAATTCATGGCATTAAATAGAACAGATTTTTTACCCATATATCTGCCCAAGCTCTATCCTTAACCTCATGTGGCAAATGTCTCCATGATAGCGGGGTGACGGGAATGATGTCGGAGTATTTGGCAAACGTCGCCAAAAAACACCGACATTGCTACCTTGTTTTATCAACCATTTGGTTGTCTTCATTATAATCCACCATAACCTGTGTGCGGCGGTTCCACACTGAACACATACGTGTACGCCCCCGCCCACACCTCCTGTCAGTAGATGTATCTGTCATGAATGAAAAACAAATATTTTATCAAAACATGTTATAATGAAAATAAATATTTCTATAAAAATTTGTTAGGGTTATATAAATATACCTATGCCGGTCTGATCGCTGAGTGCCGCTGGATCCACAAAAACTTATGGAACACCCTGTGGTGGAACAGGAGTCGAAGACGATGGAATATAGAAGCTCGGAGAGACAGAAGTAGAAGGAAAAGAAGATGGGACAACTGTCTGACCGGATGCTGACTGAGGAGTGAGAATCATCATGGGATGTGAAAATGATGGGCCCGAAGATGCAGAAGGTAGCGAAAACATGAGAGGCCTAAATATCCCGTGTGTCTCTAACGACACACCAGGATCAGAATGTGGTAAGGATGACATGTCAGTGGGAGGGGCAGGGTCTAGTCGGGTATGCGCAGCTGCTCGTCCACCTCTGGTATGAACCCTCCTCGTACCACCGACCTGAGTACTAGGACCAGTACTCGGCTCCTCGTCGAATAACTGTCAACGTATAGGTGGATCCTACAAAAATGTTTACAAAAAAATTAATCACATGACATTATATATTCTTTAAATATATCAATTTGAAATAAAGTACTCACTACAGGCACTAATGATGGAATTACCAACTCCGTCAATCGACGATTGTTATCCGTCATTTTTTTCCTTCATCTCTCTTCAGTTGGCTTCATTTCCTGCATTTTGAAAACAAATATGTAATTAATTAGAAAAAGAAAACTAATGTGTAACCCAAAAAACTAAATATATGAGGGAATAGGGGGATTCATTGGTAATTTATCTATCAATTGTTTTAGAAGAGCTTGAATGGATTTAATAAATCATACAAGTTGTAATGTTCACCAAGTTAGAAATATTGTTTGACTATGTTTGAATACAATTCAATTACAAATTAGAAAATGAAATTCAAATAAAACTGCAACCAATAAACATTGAAAATTCACATAATGGTCAATTAAGCTATCAATTGTTTTAGAAGAGATTGAATGGATTTAATAAATCATACAAGTTTTAATGTTCACCAAGTTAGACATATTGTTTGACTATGTTTGAATACAGTTCAATTCCAAATTAGAAAATGCAATTCAAATAAAACTACAACCAATAAACATTGAAAATTCACATAATGGTCAAGTCAGCTATCAATTGTTTTAGAAGATCTTGAATGGATTTAATAAATCATACAAGTTGTAATTTTCACCAAGTTAGAAATATTGTTTGACTATGTTTGAATATAGTTCAATTCCAAATTAGAAAATGCAATTCAAATAAAACCGCAACCAATAAACATTGAAAATTCACATAATGGTCAAGTCAGCTAAAACATATTTGTGATCAATACTAAATCAATTTGAATATTACCAACCTTAACAACCCAACTTGAGGTAAACCAAAAGAATTGAGAACATGGATGGATGATTCTATATATTTTCAACCACAACTTCAGGTTCACAATCAACTCTGACAATTGATCTATTTGAGTCATCAAAAGAAATAAATGGATTGGTTCCAATGGCACTAGGGACAATTTCAATTCCATCATCACCATCATCAAAAATATGTCTTGAAATTACTTCAACTATGACACCAAATTCAGGTCGAAGTTGGTCTTTGACATAAAAAACTTGTTTAACCATTGATGCCAACACATATGGTTCTTCAGTAGCAAGAGTGCGAGTCATATTAATTACTTGAAATCCACAATCATTAATAAATGTGCCATGTCTCATCATCGAATCAAACCAATGGAATTTCATCATTGTGACTCGTCCATGAGAGTAATAATCCAATATTATTATTTTCTCAACAACTCCATAATAACCCATGTTTTCAAATCGTGGTCTACTATCTGATGCACTGGCATAACAATCTGTTGTGGCAGTAACCATAACACCGTCATGTTGTGTTCTCATGTTCTTTGCTCATTCAGTGACAATAAATTTGTACCCATTGATAAAAATTGATTTAAAATCAGGAACCACGGTATTAAGACCAAAAGCCAAAGCTCTTATTTTCTCAGAGACAGAGTCAACAGACAAACTCAATACCTGCAATATAAATGACTATTAAACTCAATTAAATATTGATATAATTATTTTAAACATTAATTATTTTATACCTTCAATTTTAACCAAGCAGAAAACTCTTTGCTATGCAAAGTCTCTCTCCTTCTCAAAGATAAAGAACGATGCTTCCTATTTATCATTGTTTTATGTTCCCTGTAGATAAAAAATATTAATAGTTTAACAGATATATATGTAAGATATACATAATCAATTTAGTTACCTGATATAGTCATCGAACAAATCATAGTTGAACAAAACTGTGCGATGTGCCATCTCCCGCTCTTCATGGATTAATGTCTTTAATGTATATGATCCAGGAATTCCTCCTGTTTGAGGAAGTGATGGAAAACTGGGTTCAATTTTATCATACTGTTCTTCTTCATTTCTCATTGGTCTGTTCAATCTTGTAGTAAGATCAGACAAATACATCGAGCAGAAATCCATACATTCTTGAGCCAAGTAACCGTTCACGATAGAACCTTCGGGATGATTTCTGTTTCGAACATAAGACTTTAATGTGAACGTATTTCTTTCAGTTGGATACATCCAATGAAAAGAAACAGGTCCTCTGAGAAGTATTTCAGTGGGAATATGGACAGTCAGATGCATCATGCATGTGAAAAATTATGGAGGAAATATTTTCTCCAACTCACACAAAATTAATGGGGCATCTGTCAACATTTTTTTCAAGAAATAATTGGAAAACTTCTTAGCACAAAGATTTCTAAAAAAATGGCACAACCGAATAACAACCACCCTTACATTATTGGAAAAAAGATGATGGATTTCTATTGGAAGCAACTCATGCAGTAGAACGTGATTATCATGAGTCTTCAAAGATTTTAGCTTCAACTCTCTTCTGTTGACCCGTTCAGATATGTTGCTTGAATAGCCATCAGGAAATCTAATAGTCTCTAATACTTCTAGAAATTGTTTTTTTTTCTATAGGTGTCATCACATAAGAAGCACATGGAAGTTGCCATTTATTTTCACTGATATGCATAGGATGCAATTTTGGTCTGATGCCCCAATCCACCAAGTCACGCTGAGATTGTAAATCATCTTTTGTATTCCCATTGACATTTAGAAGAACCGAAAGAAAAATTTCACATATATTCTTTTCAATATGCATTACGTCTAAGAAATTATGTAACAAATTGGTTGACCAATAAGGAAAATCAAAAAAGATACTCTTCTTCCTCCGATTGTAATAGGTTTCTGTGGAAACATTATTTCTCTTTCCAGATTTCATTTGACCTTTCCCAAATGAAAAACTGAAATCTTTCAATTCATTAATCACATTAGTTCCAGACATACGCTGAGGTGGATCATCGGTCTCTATGGTATTATCAAATCTTTGACGATTCATTCTATATGGATGATCCTTTGGCAAGAATCGTCGATGTCCCATAAAACTGAAACTACAGCGATGTTTTAGTCTTCTAGATTGTGTATTCTTCATACAAACTAGACATGACATTTTTCCCTTCGTGATCCATCCATAAATCATTGCATAAGCCGGAAAATCATTGATCGTCCACATAAGCACAAAACGCATCTGAAATATGTCTTTCGAACATGCATCGTATGTGCGCACACCCACATCCCAAAGAAGTTTCAACTCTTTTATTAAAGGTTTCATGTATACATCAATATCAATGCCGGGATCATAAGGACCAGATATGTGTATACTCATGAAAGTGAAAGGTTTTTTCATACACAACCATGGGGTAAGATTATAAATGTGTATAAAAACTGGCCATGTGTTGTGCGAAGTAAGCATCTACCCAAACAGATTAAAACCGTCACATGAAAGACCCAGCCTCACATTACGCACGTCAGCTGCAAAATCAAGATGTCGAGCATCAAATCTCTGCCATGAAAATCCATCTGTAGGATGAACCAACTCATCATTAGTCTTCTTTCTCTTGGTATCATGCCATCTTATTTTTATTGATATGTCATCAGACATAAAAAGATTCTGAAGTCTGGGGATCAATATAAAGTGCCACATTACTTTTTGTGGAATGCGGGATGGTGTTCTATCAGATTTTGACTTTCAGAGGGATGGTGTTCTATCAGATTTTGACTTCCAGCGGGATGTGCCACATTTTATACAATCATTTCGTTCAGCGGTTTCCTCCCAGAATAAACTGAAATCTTTCGGGAAAGCATGAATTTTGTTTCTTGAAAATCCAAGTTCCTCAACTAACTTCCATGCCATATAGTGGTTTGAGGGAATATCTGCATCATCTGGAAGTAAATCCTTCAAGAGGGTAAGAATGTAATCGATTGTTGTATTAGAAATTCCATACATAGTTTTCCCATGAAACAATCGGATTAAAAATTCCAGCCTTTTCATTTTATTGCATTGTCGATATACTGGAGTCGTGGCAGCATAATTCAATTTTTTCACCCTCTCAATATCATCATTTTCACTAGATGCATCAGATGTCCTCATATCGAAGTCTTCTTGATTCAAAATCCTTTCTTTTTAATGATGACGAATAAACAGAAACCGATCATCTAACAAATTCTCCATTCCAGCCCTTTCATTTCGATCATCACCAATTTGAGATTTCATTTTCTCCCCATTATGATACCACACAAAGTAGTTTTCTTGAAAACCATTTTTGGTTATGTGTTAGATGACTTCTTCACGGCTCAACCAAGGTCTACCAACACAATTGGAACATGGTTAGTGTATGCGACCACTATCTGAAGCATTGGGAAATGAAAAATCTATAAATCTCTCCAAATTGTTTTGAAAATCGCTTGAGATCCGATCGGTTTCATACATCCAACTTCTGTCCATTCTTTTAAAAGAATGTATATAAGTCATTTTGTCAAAAACAATTCAATAGGATTGAACTTTAATAGAAAATATATTTCGAAATCCATTTTAAATAATAAAATCCCTTTGATCATTTTTAACAAATATTTGGAGTATTCTCAAGGCACCCCCATTTGGAAAAGTCACATTAAATACCCAATTTCCACGCCAAACCATTGAAAAAAATTAACATCAGACAATCATCGACCACAAATAACTTAACTGGAAATTAAAAAATAGAAACAAAATGTGATATAGAATTTAATGTTAAGTTAGGGGAAATGAGATTAAATAGAGACAACAACATCATAAATGGTTCCAACATCATAACTTTTGATTAAAACCACCCATAATAGGAATGAGAATTCCTCATACACCTAATACCTAATAAAACAATCCAAATCTCCAATTAAAACATTGAATTTAGGGTTTCCACCCCACTTGGACAGCCCTACCCCCACCCCACTTGGACAACCTAGCACCCCCCACCCCACGTGGATAGTCCTACCCCCACCCCACTTGGAAAACCCAGCCCCCCCCCCCCACCATACCTAGACACCCCTACCCCCACAACCCACTTGGATAACCCAGCCCCCCCCCCCCCCCCGCACCCCACCTAGACAGCCCTACCGTCACCCAACTTGGACAACCCATCCCCCCACCCTACTTAGACATCCCCTCCCCCACCCCACCTACACACCCTCCCCACCCCACTTGGACAACCCTGCCTGGACACCCTCCTCCACACAACCTCCACACCCTCCCCCACCCCAAATAACCCTACCCCCACCCCATTTAGACAACCCAACCCCTCCCCCACCCTACCTAGAAAACCCCCTCCCCCACCCTACCTAGACAGCCCCTCTCCCACCCCAAACAGCCCTACCCCAACCCCATTTGGACAACCCAACCCCCTCCCCCACACTACCTAGATAGCCCCCTCCCCCACCCTACCTAGACAGCCCCTCCCCCACCCCAAACATCCCTACCCCCACCCTATTTGGACAACCCAACCCCCTCCCCCACCCTACCTAGACATCCCCCTCCCCCACCCTACCAAGACAGCCCCTCCCCCACCCCAAACAGCCCTACCCCCACCCCATTTGGACAACCCAACCCCCTCCCCCACCCCAAACAGCCCTACCCCGACCCCATTTGGACAACCCAACCCCTCCCCACCCTACATAGACAGCCCCTCCCCCACCCCACTTGGAGATCCCTCGACATCCTCCCCACTTGGACAACTCCACCCCACCCCACTTGGACAACTCTACCCCCACCCCACTTGGACAACCCATCCCCCCCACCCCACTTGGAAAACCCAGCCCCCCCACCCCACCAGGACAACCCTAATTGTATTTATGGCTAACCAACGAAATCAGGTCAATAGAACTTAAATTAAAAATAAATCAAGGATAAAATAACTCAGGATCATATTGACCTCTTCAATATCAACCAAAATTATTCAATACAGATAAATAACAACAAAACCACAACCTAAAATGATATATTGATTGTGTTCATAAGGGAATCATAATACACAATACATTGTAGAAAAATGGAACGAAAAAATCTAAAATAAATGAAGGCACACCTCCCGATTTAGAATGGAAGAACAAAAATTTCTTGAATCAAAGATAGATGTCCCGTTGGAAATTAGAGTTATCACCCTCTAGAGAAGGTTGTGAAGTAGGGTTCCAACCATAACCAAAAATTATATATGCCTTATTTTCATAAGGGGATCATAATACACACTAGATTTCACCAAAATAGAATGACAAAATCTAAAATAAATTAACACACACGAACTAATTTAAACGGGAAGAACAAATCTAAAATCAATGAACTCACACATACCGATTTAAACAGGAAGAAAAAATCATTGAAAACCAGACCTGTTGTGTTGGGAAGTAGAGTTTGTGTCGATATTTAGAGGCAAACCTTCCAGACGATTGATGTTTAGGGAAAACATTTTGAGAGGGTGCGTCCAGGTCTTGGTTAGGGAAAATTTTTTGAGATGTATGGAGTTGCAGATCGATGATATTTGTGGATTTTCTTTCCCAACGATTTTTTAAAACCGTTGGGAAAGTTATGTTATCCCAAAGGTTTCAAAAAACCGTTGGAAAAAACCTCTTAATGCCATATATACCAATGGTTATGATATAACCATTGGTATAGGGGTCTTCATCTTTCCCAACGGTTTTACTAAACCGTTGGGAAAACTCTTTTTTACCCATTTTTTCCAACGGTTTCATCAAACCGTTGGGAAACCACAATTTTTACAGATATTTACGAACGGTTTTTGGAAACCGTTGGTATTGATTACCTATACCAACAGTTCTTTGAAAAGTTGGAATACAAGCATTGGGAAAAACATGATTTCTAGTAGTGTTTGTTCGGATTTGCGTACGTCAGTTGTTGTTTTCACTTAAAATTCAGTCCATTTTAAATAAAAGAGAGACACTTTGAGTGATATCGGCCACACCGTGCCTCAGATTGAGTTGGTTTTGACTCGTGATCATCAAAAATGACCCATGGATCATTATACTAAAGGATCAACACAATCTGAATGCGTTTGGTTGGATTTACGTACGTTAGATGTTTTTTTCACTTAAAATTCTGTTCATTTTAAACAAAAGAGAGACACTTTGAGTGATACCAGCCACACCGTGCCTCAGATTGAGGCGGGGTTGGATTGTACACGTCAAAAACACACCCATGTATCATTCTCCTAAAGTATCATCACAATCTTAATGCGTTTAGTCAGATTTTTGTATGTCAGTTGTTGTTTTCACTTAAAATTCTGTCCATTTTAAACAAAAGAGAGACAAATTGAGTGATACTAGCCACACCATGAATTGGATCTAATACACATCACCAAAGAACCCATGGATAATTATATTAAAGGATCAACAAAATTTGAATGCGTTTGGTTGGATTTGCAGACTTTAGTTGTTGTTTTCACTTAAAATTCTGTCCATTTTAAACAAAAGAGAGACACTTTGAGTGATACCGGCCACACCATGCCTCATATTGAGGCGGGGTTGACTCATACACATAAAAAATTACCCATGTATTGTTCTCCTAAAGTATCAACACAATGTGAATGCGTTTGGTCAGATTTGCGTACGTCAATTGTTGTTTTCACTTAAAATTTTGTCCATTTTAAACATAAGAGAGAGCCTTTGAGTGATAACGGGAACAACGTGCCTCAGATTGAGGTGGGGTTTACTCGTACACATCACCAAGGCACCCATGGATCGTTATAATAAAGGATCAATACAATCCGAATGTGTTTGGTCATATTTCCATAGTTCAGTTGTTGTTTTCACTTAAAATTCTGTCCATTTTTATGATAAGAGAGACCCTTTGAGTGATACCGGCCACACTGTGCCTCTTATTGAGGCGGGGTTGACTCGTACACTTCACAAATGATCCATGTATATTTCTCCTAAAGGATCAACACAATAAGAATTCATTTGGTTAGATTTGCGTATGTCAGTTGTTTTCACTTAAAATTATGTCCATTTTAAACAAAAGAGAGACCCTTTGAGTGATACCGGACACACTGTGCCTTGTATTGAAGAGGAGTTAACTTGTAAATGTCACCAATGAACCCATTTATTGTTCTCATAAAGGATAAACATAATCAGAATGTGTTTGGTCAGATTTATGTAGGTCAGTTGTTGTTTCACTTAAAATTATGTCCATTTTAAACAAAAGAGAGACCCTTTGAGTGATACTAGCCACACCATGCCTCAAATTGAGGTGGGGTTGAATCTTACTCATCAAAAATGACCCATGTATCATTATCCTAAATGATCAACATAATAAAAATGCATTTGGTCAGATTTGCGTACATCAGTTGTCGTTTTCACTTAAAATTCTGTCCATTTTAAACAAAAGAGAGACACTTTAAGTGATACTGGCCACACCATGCCTCTGATTGAGGTGGGGTTGACTCATAAATGTCAAAAATGAACCATGGATCGTTATACTAAAGGATAAACACAATATGAATCTATTTGGTTGGATTTTCATATGTTAGTTGTTGTTTTCACTTAAAATTTGGTCCATTTTAAACAAAAGAGAGACCATTTGAGTGATATCGGACACTCCTTGCCTCGAATTGAGGCGGGGTTGACTCATAAACATCACCAAAGCACACCTAGACCTTTCTACTAAAGGATAAATACAATCTGAATGTGTTTGGTCGCATTTACATAGGTCATTTGTTGTTTTCACTTATAATTATTTCCATTTTAAACAAAAGAGAGACCCTTTGAGTGATACTGGCCACACCATGCCTCAGATTGAGGTGGGGTTTCTCATACATGTCACCAAAGCACCCATGGATTTTTCTCATAAAATATCAACACAATCTTAATGCATTTTGTCAGAAATCCGTAGGTCAGTTGTTGTTTTCACTTAAAGTTTTGTCCATTTTAAACAAAAGAGAGACACTTTGAGTGATACTGGCCACACCGTGCCTAAGAATGAGGCGTAGTTGACTCGTACATGTCACAAATGACCCATGGGTCATTATAATAAATTATAAATACAATCAATTTTTTTGGTCAGATTTTCATACGTCAGTTGTTGTTTTCACTTAAAATTCTGTCCATTTTAAACATAAGAGAGATATTTTGAGTGATACTGGCCACACCATGCCTCAGATTGAGGTGGGGTTGACTCGTACTCATAAAAAATGACCCATGTATCGTTCTCCTAAAGGATCAACACAATATGAATTCATTTGGCCAGATTTTCATACGTCAGTTGTTGTTTTCACTTAAAATTCTGTCTATTTTAAACAAAAGAGAGACCCTTTTAGTGGTTCATCATTCTTGCATGTTGCTGGTGCATTTCATATGTTAAAATGGGAAAATGAATCATTGGATAAAGGATGTTTTATTTAATAAGAATTACAATTTTCCTACTAACATTTACATACAACAACGTTTCATCTTTTGATCCCCTTAACCCCTCTCAAAAATGACCGCCAATTGTACACGTCCCCAAGTTAGATGTTCATGCTATTTGTGTACAATATGCCATCAGGTATGTGGACCACTCATTTCTGAACAAATATATATAATCTTGTGAGTATGAGGCTCTTCGGCAGTCAGAGTAGTACTACAAAATATAAAAATAAAGAATTAATAAATAAATTAAATGAAATAGTAGTTGTTTTTGAAAATACATCTTTAGGGATGCTAGTTTGTTGGTGAAAAATGATATCTTTCATAAATTTACAAACATAATTACCACAATTGTTATAATTTGTTTGTTTTGGACACTAAAAAAAATTTATCATTAGGAGAATAAATAACTTGTTTTGATATGTGTTTGGATAGTGAAATTTTATTATATATACCCTGATATTTGTCCAGTCGTAGTACTTGCTTGCCTCCTTATGGTTATCCCCTGTCCTCATTCCTTTTTTTAGACGATAATGATACACCACCCTATAATAATATAATCCTCAATAAAAGATAATATAAATTATATTACTTGATTTTTAAACCTAAAATGTAGGATGTAGTGTCTTACAGATTCACAAACTCTATCATGTGTGGTCAATTTGATGGATATCCTTACTTTGAATCCATAAAATAAATATTTGAAGTATCAAAGTTCACCGCAATTAGCATCAAATGTTTCCTAAACACATAAAAAGTAATAAGTAATAAATGAAGTGAAAATATAATTTATATTCTTTAATTGTAGAGTTTTACCCCTGCATGTTTGGTATTAGGAAGAGTCTGTCATATGTAATCTTGCTTTCAAATGTTTTCAGCAAGCTGTTCACTATTTCATCCTTTTTTGATGGCTCTAATTTCTTTAGATGTGTTGATGTGGTATGAGGACTAACGAGTCTGAATTTTGGCTCATGGAAAAATTCCTTCAACTGTTTTTTATATATATGTCTGTCAACAATATAAAATGCATTTAGTCATAATTTTCACATTAGATCATCTTTTAGAAAATCAATTCATGAAAACATACCTCATATATATATATTTACAACAGTGATGCCACCAACCATTTTCAAGGATCTCATTTACATTTTCTGTAGTAATGAAATCTTGACTTTCCTCTCCATATATATTCTTTTCAAAAATCAATATATTACTACTACCACCTCTTAGCTTCGTATCCACACGAGTCTTCAATGCTAGTAAATGTGGATAGAGAATAGTTGGTGTTATTGTGCTTTCAGTAGCTCTTTGGGATCGGTTGGTAGATCCTTTATATGGTTTTGAGCTGACATTTGTCACCCCTTCCCTTTATCCGTCTATAATAACATTCATTGGTTCAGACCCTTTTTTCATTAATTGTTTAAGGTTTAGTTTGAAAAAAAAAGGAAATAAATACCTCTTTGTCCGCATGTACTATTAAAAGTTGTGACGGCCATGCAATGAATGTCCCAATATCCTTTTCGACTGTATGAATATCATCGTCATCAAGTGGAATAGGTAACTATGCATTTGTCTCATGATCTATAGTAATCGTCACTTTCAGATGATCTTTCGGAAGTGGTCTATTATGCAGCCTATCATTTGGGATATTGAACACTGTAGCCCTCGCTACAAGGTGATAGGTGGGTGTTGATAGATATAAATCAGAGTCATTATCACCCTATATAAGATCAGTACATGAAAAGTATCAGCGTTTTTCTGATTCACATTTCATGGGAACAATTATTAGAATATTGATTACCACGGCTAAGACAACTCTTTGAGGGGGATGGCTCGTCTCAAAGCTAGTGGGGGGGGGGGGTGGGGGGGGTGGGGCGGGATCTTCACATGCTGGTTGTTCCTGAGTTGTCTTATCCTTGCTTCCCACCCATAAAATTTTCTAGGAACTCTCCCTGCCATTGAAATAATTCTTCAAGAGTTTCCAGTATTTCACTCTTTTGTTTCAATTTTTTATCTCTATCATCCGTTTCTTTTTTTTTCTCAAAATATACTCAGGGTGTCACCCCAAACCCTACACCTATAACATGACCGTATTGTTCTGGCTGATTCAAATCCGTCGATAATATGTCTGCATCCGCTACAGGAGTAGCTGATTCTGGTGATTGTCGGATATAAGTAACTAACCAATTATTTTTGTGTAATATCAATTTAAAACAAATATTTTTATCATCATGTCATACTTACACATATTTACTCCACTTTTTTTGTGTTCTTATCTACTATCTTCCCTTCCTTATTTACACGTGCCTCCTTCCATAGCACATGACATGGGATGGAAGTGTCTTTGGTTTTAGACTCATCAATATACATATAAATATAGAAAGATAATTATGATTTTTTTATTGGAACCTAACAATATTACTATAAATTTAAAATACGTACCATTTTCTTTTCTAGTGAAGTGTACCCCATCCTTGCTTTGCGATAGGGGTATGTTGGTTTTGATGCACTTTCCTTATTTTCAGTACAGAGTTTCTGTTTCATAAATGAAATATTGACAATAAAAGTGATGAATACATGTATCCTCAAACAACGTATTATCACCCACAATGTACCTGAAACTTCTCATCCCCACGACGACCAATAAATGCATCCCATGCTTCTTGGGATATCAGGTGAGCATAGACAATGGGTGGGTGCAGGTTTATTTTTCCTTTGGAATCTTTCAGGTGACATTTTGTTAAAATAGTTTGAAAACCTCGATGAATCCTTCCTGCAAGACATAGTACATAATTCTTGTGTGAATTGTCTACTATAAATGTACTCTACAAGAGATTGAGAAGAGTAAGACACTGTTTCATTATTTTATTTTCTAGTAAATTAAAGAAATAATATCATAATGTTACCGTAATTTCTTCCCAGATCACATCCTTCATCCCGGACACAACATGGTGCATTGAATCTATGTCAATCGGCACGCGTTACCGAGTGAAAACTCCAATGTAACTACTAAACATAGACTTGTTGGGATTCACATGTTGGCCTCATGCATTCCATCCAACATCAAATTTGATGCCTTTGCTTTTCACCTTAAGAACTTTGGCTAACACCATCAAACTACGACACACTTGTGTTTTCTGCGACGTCAGTCCTTTATCCCCGACTATTTCATCGATATCAACATCATCTATATGTTCATCTGAAATGGTAGCAGCGGCATGTGATGATGGTTGTTTGACCTCAACACTAGGAGCAGAAATAGGTTCAGAAACTTGTTGTTGCTCTACACTGTGAGTAGCCGCAGTAGGAGCAGTAACAACAGCTTGAGAGACTTGTTCAGCCTCATGGTTAGGAGCACCGGAACATGCAAAAGTTATTATCTGAAAAAGTGGTTGAACAGTTAATTTAGATTACATAAATTTAGTAATGATAAGATAATAACATGAGATAACAATATCTATATTACAAACAAAATATAACCTGTTTATTGAAATCTCTTTCTTTTTTTCAAAGGCTGAAGGGATTTGAAACCTCTATCGATTATCCAAATCCCTTCATTTTGGTCTCATCTAACATAAAAAACATCATCTACATTGGAACCATTGCAAAATTATTGCGATGTAACATTTAAAGGATCATCCTAAACTAAATTTTCATCAGACCCTTAAGTAGTTTTGAACGATAATAGAATAATCAACCACTTTCAGTTTGTGGGATCTAGAACATAAAAAACTTGTACCGCTTGTGATGCCATTATAAACTATTTGTCTTTGTACACTTCTTTACTAAAATCAACTTTCACAAATCCCCATTCATCTAATTTAACACCACTATTGTTATCAACCCATTTGCATTGAAAAATCGACAATTTGAATGTCGTATAATCCAACACCCATATTTGTTTGATAATGCCAAAGTATGACATATTTGCATAAATTGGATTTCAGTACTTACTACCAGAAACATGCATCGCTTTAGTCACAAGTGTAACTCCACTATTTTTCATGGTACTATCTTCATCATGTTCATCTATATATATTTTATAACCATTAATTACTTAACCATAGTAAGATAATACATACACACTTGGTTCGGTGGCTAGCTATCAAAGTCATTCTGAAATTGAATTCAGATTTTCATCCAACTCCTTAAAAATATAGTCCCGAAACCATCCTATAAACTGATGATTATGTGTATTTGATATCCATTTTTCAGGCCTTGATGGATTCAACTGCCTAATAATTTCTTTGCGAGTTTCAATATATGGAGAAACCTCCCATATGTTATACAAAACATAAAGGTGGGCCTATTCCTGATCTGTAATACTGATTATCACAACATCTCTTACAAAACTTCCCTCACCCTCAATGCGTCCAATGTGATGAGATTTTGGGATACCAATGGTTTCCAAATCAGATAGGTATTCAGTAAAAAATTCAATGGCTTCCTCAACAATATATCGATCCACTATACAACCCTCTGGCCGACTTTAATTTTTGACATACCCTTTCAAAAGCTTCATATACCGTTCAATGGGGTACATCCATCTTTAGTGCATAGGACCACAAAGTCAAATCTCTCTCACTAAGTGAATCATCAAATGAACCATCATATCAAAGAATGTTGGCGGGAAGAACATTTATAATTCACATAATATGATAAAAATTTCTTTTTCCATAGTTGGCAATTTTTCCAGGTCTAAAACATTGCTGCATATAGCTTTGAAAAAGAAACAAAGTTTGGTTAACGTATAATGAACATTCTTGGAAAAAATGCAATGTAAATCTATAGGAATTAGATATTGCATCAAAACATGAAATTAATGTGATTTCAAACCTTTTAACTTCAAATAATTCATTGACACAATGTTCTTGATATTTGATGAATACCCCTCTGGAACCTTTACATCATTGAAGATGTTCCAAAACCGATATCTCTCCTCCCTAGAAAGAGTGTAAGTAGCTGGAGGAAGAAAAATTCGATTTTCACCCTTCACGGGAGCCAACCCTTCTCGTATTCCCATGTAAAACATGTCCAACCTTGGCTTAATTCCATCCTATGTGTTTCCAGGGGAATTTATCAAAGTTCCGATAAAACTTTCACATATATTTTTTTCCACATGCATCACATTAAGAAAATGTCTGACATGCAAACAATTACAGTATAGTAATTCAAAAAAAACTGATCTCTTTTTCCAACCAATTTTCATAAGGTTTTTTGAAAATGGTTTACCAAAAATAGTGTTCACATCTTTTACTTTCTCAAACAGCTGATCACCTATTAGTGGAGACGGTGCTACGTGTTGTTCTGAACTTCCATTGAATGATGTCGTCCAAGATTGGTACTTATTCCGATGAGGTAGAAATATACGATGTCATAGAAACATAGATTTCGATGAATGTTTAAACCTAATTGATTCTGTATCTCCTTCACACATGGGACACCCTTGAGTTCCTTTAATACTATAGCCTAAAAAATTTCCACAAGTAGGGAAATCATTTATTGTCCCATACAACATCGCTCTCAATGTGAAGTATTCACTTTTATAATAATCACTCAACATAACACCATAATCCCACAATAACTTCAAATCCTCGATCAAAGGAGCTAGATAAACATCAATATCGTTACCTGGTTGTTTTGGGACTGATATAAACATAGATAACATGATAAATTTCTGCTTCATGAATAACTAGGGTGGCATGTTATAATTTACCAACATAAAAGGCCATGTACTGTGAGTGCTGGTTTGAAAACCAAAAGGATTCACTCCATCTGTAGATAACGCAAGACGATGGATTTTAGGCTCTTTTCCAAATTCAGGATACTCATGATCAATTTTCTTCTATTGAGGAGAGTTGGCAAAGTGACATAATTTCCCATCTTTATTTCTTTTATCTGCATGCCACGACAATTGTCTTGCAGTTTACTCACTTCCATATATACGCCTAAACCTTGGAATGATTGGAAAGTACCATAAAACTTTCATAGGATTGGATTAATCTTTCTTGTATTGAGAATCACCACACTTTGGGCATTCTGTAAGTGATTTTTTCTCCTTACGAAACACTATACTATCTTTCGGGCAGGCATGTATTCTTTCTGAAATCATACCCATCTTGCGTAGCATTCGTTTAACTTCATATGTACAGCTTGGGAGCTCATTATCTTCTGGGAGCATGTCATTCAAGAGAGCAAGTAGTTCCGTAAAACTGACATCACTCCATTCATTTCCTGCTTTCAATTCATACAAATTCAGTACAGCTGACAATGCTTTATATTTAGTGGAACCAGCATACAATGGCGTCTTTTCACAACTATTTAACTTCTCAAACAATTTTGGGAAATCACGGAGTTCATCTTCAATTGACTTTGTCATTTCCTCAATATGATCTTCATCATCATTAACATCTGTAATCACATCCTCCATTCGGTCTTCTTCATTATCCATATTTGTATTCATATCTGATGATCCATAAAATGCAGTTTTATCCCAACCAGTAGCTACATTCGCCTTTTCTCTGTGTTTATTCCAAAATTTATAACCTGGATCTATTCCATGACATATAAAATGTTCTTCCAACTCCTCTAGAGTAATTATTATAGAATAAAAACAACATAAACACGGACAAAGTATTTGAGAAGGATCCTTTGTGTGATTCTTTGCAAACTTGATGAACTCTTACACTCCATTCTCATACTCTATTGTCAAATGATTAGCATCCATCCAATATTTATTCATCTCCATCCTATTTGAATCTCAAATATTAGTATTTATGGTTAAAATATAGAAAAAAGACTTCCAAATATAGTAGAAGTGAACCAATTCCTTATAAAAATAGAGATTAATAGAGCCTAACCATTTCCAATAAAGATTTGGAAATCAACAGAACCAGGATAGACCCCCATCAAAATCAACACAATTTCCAAACACAAAGGGGTTCGCGGGGATAATCAATTGTTTCATAGATGGAAAAACTCACATGGAATCATCCTCTATGGCTCATCCTCCTCTATCGGGTCAACCCTTCTATGGTGAACTAGTCCATCATTTTATACCTCACCAACCTAAAATACATATGGATGAAAACCAGCAGCCAGCTCTATAAGTAAAGCAAGGATTCTCATAATCTCTACAATATGGAATTCATTAAATATAATTACTTTATATTCATTATAGTTTCCTTAAATCACCCCAGTAAAAACACAAGAATAATCAAGAATGATACATCTACCACTCCTAGGTCTCTTCCCTACATTCAATACCATCATGCCTAATATTTTTGGTAAGCTCAAGTTACTTACTTTAAATCACAGGGGGGATAATCACTTGTGTCATAGATGATATCCCATGTTATTCCATATGAAAATTTTAACAAATATTATTGACCTATCATCCCATTCAATCCTTATGAGTGTCTAATTCTAAACTCCATCTTAAGTGTAATATCAAAAGAATATATATTAATAAATTACCCCACATCCACTTACCCACTAATCTGGACATTATCACAATCTAATGGAATATTTCTTATTCTTCAACCCCTTCTATATAATCTCATAACCATATATCCACACATACACATGTCACAAACACATAAAAAACCATATCCACATCACAACCACACATCACATCCTCATCAAAGTATGATATCGTGAACATGAAGGACATAAACATCATACTCTCCTCCTGCAATGCACAACCCCCACTATGTATCCACACCAAATACACATAATTATGTCAACAATAATATATATACAACAAAACATAAAATAATTATAAGTCATATATATACACCCACTGTGAGCCATTACAACTCATAATAAGTGTGAAGGGGGAGAAGGGAAGAGGGAGTGGTTCTATATGTGTCCCCTCTATAACCTAGATATTGAGAAAAACACTCAAAACCAAAGTACCCATATGGATTTCAATCAGGTTAATCGACTCAAGTGGTGGTTCATAAGAAATAATAAGAAAATATTATAATTATATAGTCACACATAAATCTTTCCTAAGGGTTTACACCAAACTAACACTGCAAACACCCTCGTCAACCCTTGCCTTGTTACTACCACCCTCTTATAACCACTTCCATTATAATGCCACAAATAATCCCCAAAAAATCACATAAGAATCCATATCAATATTACAAACTTATCATTTCATTTAACATTATAATTTCTTGGATTTTTATTACCATATGCATTTCAATTGTTAACCATTTTAATGTAAAACCAATCATTAAATCACTACCCACTATAATCCATTAAATAGTAATTAATAACATTTATTCTATATTAAACTATTTATTAAAAATAATTATTCCAATCTTTGTCATTAATCATTTAAAAAACCATCATTTATCATTTCCAACCCATCATCCATTACTATTTTCATTTATTCCAATCATATTCCATGCCAAAAGGAAACTATAACACCACCCAATAAAAACTAAATTTTCATGACATAAAATACAACTAAACAGATTCTAAAATCCATAAACCACTTATTTTCTACCTAAATATCCATATCATTGCTATCATAACCATACAATAATCCATCCATCACTACTGTATTAATTAGTACACCACATGCTCCCAACCACATCAATCAACCATCACACTTATAATCATAGTGATAAATACCCCATAAAAAGTAGCATGGAAGGGAAAACATATAATAAATTCACACTAAAAACTACCCCTTAAACACTCTATCATATTAAAGTAGAATTTATAGATAAAATATAACACTTTAATTACAGATTTCCATACAACAAATTCATTACCTACCTTAAGTGACTATAAAATAATAAAAGGTGATTATAACATATTATTAGTAGTAAGAAATTTCTTTCAAAACATCAAGAATAAATCACTTAGCAACAACACCAATAAATCCATAAATATATAATAAATATTATGGAAATTCATAAATCACATGTAAAACTCCCTCTTCACTTTAATTTATTTTAGTGTAATTCATTATAGTATTTAGGTTAATCAGTACAATCCATCCAATGGAAAAAAATAACATGATAATTCCAAAATTTACACATAATAAATAAGGATAAATTTCATGTCCCCAACCTCAACTAAAGATTTAACAAATATTTCATAAGAATAAGAATAATAGTCAAATAAAACATGACTTAACACATGAGGGTAATCTAAAAGTCCTATGTATGACCATTAACCATTAAAAACATAACAAAAAAACACAAAAATTGAATCAAAATTGTTCTCACATCCTTCCTAAGAAGAAAGTTAAAGAAGAGAATCAAGAAGAAGAGAAAAGAAATTCACCTTAGAGGAGGAGAAGTAGGGAACCTTTTATGCTATGTCGGGAGGGGAAGGCACGACCGCCAGAGGGGGAGGTGCACGAGAGGAGATGCCAACCATTGAGAAATGGAGTAGGGTTTTTGGGGAGTTGGGTCGAGCAGAGAGGAGGAGAAGTAGGGTTTACAGGGAGGAGTATCCACCGAAGGGGTTCAAGGGGGAGGATAAGGAGTAGGGATAGTGGTGGAGGTCCAGCAACGTGAAGATCAGGGGGCGGAAGAGGTCCGAAAATGTGAAGATCAGATGGGGGAGGGGAGTTATCATAGGGGTACAGTACCGTGAGAGCTTTAGGGCATAATAAACTGAGGACACTGTGCGACTAATTTTATAAAATATGTGACTGCGATTTTATCAGTGCTAAAAAAGAACTGATAAAGGCTACCTTTATCAGCACTAAAATTATTGGGCTGATAAAGTAAGACTTTATTAGCGCTTTTTAGCATTGATAAAGGTTTCCCTTTATGAGCGCTAAAATTTGAGCACTGATACATGGATTCTTTATCAGTTTTTTTTTTCTTTTCACTGATAAAAGGTGACACTTACCTTGCCCATTTTTGTAGTATTGACACCACAGTTGGATCTGTATATATTAAACCACAAAATGGGTTTGTAAACTAGTGGTAAATTCTTCTTTAGGAGATACCTCATTTATCGACATAACCCCTTTTCACCATACCACTCATTGGATCGAGAGATTTATAAATTATGGCTTACAACATTAACTCCTTCATACCTAAATGTGATGGTGTATTCTTAAACAAATTACCATGAAAAGAGAGAACCATTAACCATTCGGTCAAAGATAAATACCTTAAATTATATCCCCTCCCCCCAATGTTCTTTTTTTAAGTCTTTAAATTACATATCATAATGTCCTTATTATACGACTTTAAATTTTATAGCATAATGTCCTTATTGTACAACATTAAATTTCATGGCATAACATCCTAGTCATAAGATGTTAAATTGTGCAACAACATCCTCATCATAATATTCTAAACTACACAGTTAGTGTCTTGGTCAAACAACATTAAATAACACGATGATTCAACCCTTATAAGAAAGAGGCCCTCCCCCTGACATCGGCCTTTTAACAAAATGTACAATCCTTTTCAAAAGACAAATTCATATAGAAGTGGTTTCCCATTCATGGAAAATTCCAGTATAGATTCTCTATTCATTCTCAGACTTCTTCCCTTGAAAAAACCACCCATCATGGTCTTGATAAATCTGAATATCCATAAAAATTATTTTGTAGATCAGTAATAGAAGGTCGGGGTTCTTGATAACTCATTTTCTTGACTATTCTATAATACACCCCAGTTGGATTTACATAAGTAATCAACAAATTTTCAGGGCCTGTCATCCAAATGATTCCACTATTTGACTATGAAGTAACATTCCCCAGTTGGATTTTTATAAAATATCCCACAAAATGTATTTTTCAACAAGTGGTAACTTCATCCACAATAGATACCTTATATATTCTTAAATATCAAGTTTTAGATTTGGGAACCACAAAATTGTGGTTCAAAATTCTCCATCAGATATCTAATGAATGTCACAACATTCTTTCCTAATAAGACCTATACAGGTTATCATATAAAAAATTATGCTCAAAGTTGTTCACCCTAAAACACCAGTCTTATTAGTCTAGATTACACAACTTTAAACTTCCCACAAAAAGATACAGAATACTCACCAAAATGAAAATCCAAATCCTCCTTCCAACCTTGTGTCTCATTTATATGAGAAGCATGGAAAGTTAATTCATATAATTGTGTCCTGGATTCCAAGATATGCAGCTTCAATTTTGGATTAAAACCACTGTGATGCATGAAAAATCTAGTGGAAACTATTCCTTTCTCAATATAATAACCCTTGGAGGAAATATTGACGGTAGGGTGGTTAGTGTTCTTCAAAAACTAGGAATTTTTAAAGTAAATATGATCCCTGAGGATAAAGGTGTCCCTCATAATTTTGTGATTATATAGGGGAAGGTAATCACTTTTTGGGTACTCGCCTTGATATATTAGAAAATACTTCACCAGATATGACAGAGTAGGCTCAACCATGTTGTAGTAATATAGACCAATAACATTGATCATCTTATAAAAAATTGAAATAACTTGTTCAATAGAAGTCACATGGGAATCCATAAGAAAATATACAAAATGACATCAAGTTACTCATTATGTTAAAATATTCAATTAGAGAAGTTAAAATTTTAACTCATAAGAATCCAAAATTTTGGCAAAATAAAGGACTCGTGTGGGCCCTTGGACTAGGTTCTATGTGTAGTACCCTCATCCAAGATTCTCACACAAGCCCTACAACCAGATTCCTCACCTAGTCTCCTCATAGAGGTAAATCCGAACAACATGATTGCTCAAGTGGTTTCACTGTAGGAAATCATTTGGGAGACCTTCGTGAAAGGAGAAGTGCAAGAAGGCTAGACGAACGTCCTATGCGATGATAGAAAAAATAGATCCAATGTGGAATGAAAGAATCGAAAATGGAACCAATTGTATTTATAGACACCACTAAATTTCTCACTGTAATTTTTCCATGCACCTTCAAAAAATACCTACACCGCCAACTTAAGTGGGAAACCTATACAACATTCCTTTTCCTCCTACATAGTAATTTCCCCATTATACCTCAAGGCTATACCCTTTTATTCCAATAAGATCTAATCATGAGGGTTATTTTTTTGAAAATAAGTTTTTTAAAGTGGGGTGAAAAGATTATGAAGTGTACCTAATAATTTTAAAGAGGTGAAAATACCAAAGAAGAATCAAATGGACTTGCCCAAACTGGCCTGTGTACAAACCCCAGCGCGTCAGAAGGCGTGCACAACCCCTCTGTGTGGTATTTAAAGGTAGGACACCCCTTCATGGGACACTAACACTATGGACCTATGTTGTGGGACTACACAAATGAAACATTTTGAATAGGGTTCCCTTTTTTCTTATAAATATAACCCTTAGGCTTCTCATTTTCAAAACTGGAAATTTAGAAGAAGACCTAAAGCTCTGGTCATGCAACCCCTTTACCCAGGTCCTCCAAAACCCCTCAGGTACCCCTCTGTAACCAGAGAGAAGAGAGAATTGAGGGGGATAATTGAGATCAAATTCCCTTCAAGTTCTGAAACACAAGATACCTATGTGATGACCCTCCTCTCCTAGTGGACAAATACCTGCATGAGGACCCTTTCCTAACCAGGGACCTGCACGAGCCTTATATAGGGACACCTAAGGAGATATGTGGTACATAGGCTAAAGAATTTACAAAATTTTGTTTCCTAGGTAGTCCATTTCCTAAGAAAAACACATCTCATTGAGGTTTACCCCCCTATGTGAAGCACCTCCAATTCCTCATAGGTCTTGCACGAAACACCTTCACTCTCTAAGATTGGACCTGCATGAGCCCCCCTTTGAGTCCTCTTCCAAACCACCAATGATAGGGATCCTCTTCCATTGTATCCCTTTTCTGAGAAGGATTAAGTTGAAACCTTATCCAAAGCCTTCAGACATTCAAAACCATGGAAATAGTCACTTTAGAGTATCTCCCATTTGGGTATTCATTCCTATAGTAATAGGTTTCCCACACTTGTCCCATATAATAGGTGGGGTCCTTGGAGTGAATGTGAGTATGAATTCCCACAGTCACGAGGAACCCGACCCTGGGGGAGGTGTTAGGGAACTCCTAGTATTGGGTATTAGGGTTAAGACCATGTCCTTTCCTAGTTTTATCTAAGACCTGGTGCCTCTAGTTCTAGGTGGAGAGGGTGATGACCACTATTACGTTTCCCTTTGATAGGGAATGAGATCCTCCTCCCAAAAACAATTTTAGGGAATCCCTAATAGAGTAATCCCCTATCCTTTTTTATAGGAACTTTCTTGATTCATTTATTCCTTTTCTATACCCATGTGTTATAGCCAGATAGACCATTAGATGCGACTATCTCGGTTTCAAAAATAAAAGAGGATATAGGAAACTCAAATCCCTCTCTCCCTCTCCAATTGGGACTAGGGTACAACAATTGGAGTGAATGGGTACTATATCCTACTCTCTTTCCCTCTCACTTCGGGTTTTGATCTTGTCCATTAGTAGAATGAGCAGATTGTTTGATTCCCTGGATCTATCACTTCCTCTCAGTTCTCACATAGAGAATGACTCATGCAAGCTTAGAGGATTGTGGTAATCACAAAATCCATACGATCCCCAACCTTAAGGAAACCTTAGTGTATAATCCCTGATATATTTAACTATGGGAATTTAAATTCCTACTATAACTAGGATACGTAGAATGCCCACCTAAGGCCTGATCTCTTTGGGCCTCCTAAATGGTATAAGCCCCAACATCTTACTAGGGTGTCCTCTTCAAGAATAATCCCAAACCATATCACCATGCTAATACTTAGGCATCCTCCGTAGATGTAAGACTTGAATAAGACTTCAAATCAACATGTGTCAAGGTATCCCTCATTGACCCTTTCATAGAGCATCTTTTTCAGGAATAATCCCCAACCAAAACAAACAAGGGAATCATTTTTAGGAATAATCCCCAACTTAATCCTCTCAAATGGACATACTCTTCTGATATAAACCTTTAGAGGGCCTCCATAGGAATGGGTCCTAAAAAATGAACTATTCATGATTTGATTCCTATCCATATAAGATATGTAGGAAGCCACTCTAAGGTCCAAAACCAACATCAAAAACTAACCCTAATTATCTTTATGTCAAGTCCCTAGTAGGGTCTTATTCAACCTAGGATCCATATCCCTTCCAGGTTCCTTGGGACACCTCAATATAAGTCTCATGCCAAACTTTGATTAGGAACCTTCCACTCATACATTCTTGTCACATGAAGCTAAACTGCATAGTTTGGTCCTTATCACATGACCTTAAAAGGTATGATGTTCCCCATTAAGTGGCACTAAACTACATGGGTTTTGATTCCTTTCACAAGGATATCTAGTAATACCATTTCATGGGTTTGATCCCAAAATCAAAATGACTCATGTCTCCCTAGATGACTATACACTCCATAGCGCCCCACTGCGTGGCTGAAAACCAACATCATCACAATAAGGACCAAAGAATCTTTAATAAGTACATAAGAGGATACCATCAATGGATAAACTAAGATACATATGGATATTTCCATTTATTAAGAACCTCTGATACCTAACAATGACTCTAAAACCCATACATTCTAATAATCGATTGTTAATTCTAGGGTGACCCACATCATACTTATGAATTAATTAATGATTCAAAAACATATCTTAAATCCATAAGAGGGCCTCAAAGTAGAAAAAAATTCCTCAAAAAAGGGTGCGATGAGCCCAACCTCCCATCCTCTTGACCAATGTGAGTTTTTAATCATCGTTGGCCTAAACTTATCAATGATCACATGCCTTTGGAAAGTAGGTCCCCATGGATATAAACCGTTGGGTGTTTCTGGTTCCATAAATAAAACCTATTGAAGAATTCATGAAATGGATGTGGATATGAGTTTGACATAAAGGTTGTTACACTAACACCACAAAACAGCATTTCGGCTCCATATGGAATTTGGGGATGAAACAGTGATGAAACTGACTAGTATACCCTCTCAATACTAGTACTCGAATTAAGTTTCCTCATTCCCTAAGGGCATTACCGATCCCCACGGGATGGGGTATATCACTCAGGAATCAACAAAAAATAGCAGGATTGATTTATAACAACCTAAATTAGATGACATGACATATATACATACATAAAAATAAAAAGTGGAAGAAAAAATGAATATATATGTAAAAAAAGATAGGGAACAATAAGAAATATACAATAGAAAAAGTTAAAAAACAATATCTAAGAGACAAGTATAAATGAAAAGGATGAAAAAACTAAAAAAGATACTCAAACATTCTCCATGAGATAGCATGTGAAAACTCCCACCATCTCACCATAAACCACCCAAACTCAACTGATAGAAAACCTCACCGCCTCACTGTGGCACCTTTCATTTCCTTTCATCAAAATACATAACAAGTTCTACAAATCATTGAAGGTATGTGAAGGGTGTGAGATAACATGATCAATAGGATCCCACCTAGGTGTTCCGTATCATGTATTTATAAAATAATCCAAGAATTCTTAACTTTAAAGAAAACAAGGAATGATAAATAGTTTAATAATTTTATATCAAAATCATGAAAAATATCCCCCTTTTCCAAATTTACCAAAAAAGTAGGTAAATCTATTTAAATCATTTCATATACCACAAAATAGACTTATAAAAAAACCAGGTATCACATATCATATCAAATCCATGGTAGTACAACCCAAATAGTACAATCCAAAGCATAGGTGACATCATTACAAGGATCAAACTTGGTTGGGATAGAAAGCGTACCAAAAACAACCAAAAAAAATCATGTGCATCAAGTCTATAGATATATAAATTGAATATAGAGAGTATTGGAACACCCTAGAAAGAAAACCCCCAATAGGTCTAACATACCCCTAGAACAACAATCCTAGGGAGTAGAGGAACACCCCATGAATGAACCCCCTGACAGTGGATGAGGCATATTACTACACCTTCCACCCAAGTACCAAAGGCTTACCATGTGATCTATTTTCCAAACCATTTCATCAAAACGATTCTTTTAAAACCATTTCAAAAATCCATTTCACAATTATTTGAAAAAACCATTTCATTTACTAAAACTAGGGGAAACCCATCTTTTATCAAGAACTCATTTCCACACACAAAAAACAATTAGTCAATCATTCCATTTCATTTTATAAAAAAATTTATAAAAAAAACAATGTAGTTCATCCAACATTGGATAAAGACATAACCACCTACCTAAAAACTCGGGTCACACATGCCCGCAATTAAATCCACCAATAAGGAAGAACATAATGATACCAATGACGGCCCTAGAACCAATCTACACATCTCAAAATTGATTCAATAAGAAGAACATGAAGAAACCTAAGGCATAATGAAAGCGTAAAAAAGAAACAATTTAAATTTTTTGGGTTTTGATTCATGTTAGAAACATATAATCCACTTAACCACTTACCCATATTTCTAAAAGGATCACATGTAATTCAATTTAAGCATGAAAAATAAAATCAAATGAATTCTCAAATGGTACCTCATTTGTTTGAAGTTACCGGTTTTATTCACACACTGTCGATGTTTCATGGATATAAAATGCAAACCTAGACGTCCTCTAGATTCTCCACAAATTCTACACAATTCTTGGATCATTTATCTACATTTCCTAGTTTCTAACAAGGTAAATCAAAGAGCTTTATGACATCCCTTTGAACGCCAGAAAAATACAGACATGATCGAGAAAGCGGGATCGATCCAACCTTGTTCTTACATTAGAATCTCTTTATAAGAACTTGAGAGGAGAATAGAGGAGAACTTATCTCACTAAATTCGTGAAAATGGTGGATCTTAGAATTCAAGAGGCTAAAATGAGATTTTATACTCAGGTTATACTTTCCAAAATTTCACTTTGGACCTTAGAAAGTGATAACCTTAATTTTAGACCTTTACACATATGTTTGACTTAATAAACATGTCATAAATGTCACAAATATTTTACCAATTTCTTGTAACATTATAAAATTTTACATGATAAAATACAAACCATTAAATGGTCCCATAAACTCTATAAATAATCTAACAAACCTTGAACATCCAATGTTCGTTCGAAAAATTTTGTTTTCTCGTATTCACATTTATGACCATAAAAATTGTGAATAAATTGAGAAATAAATTCAATCTTAATTATTCTAAATTGAATAATATAATATAATTTATTTTAATTTATGATCATTCATACTCGGATGTTCACTGAGCCCAACATGTGGGGCCCACTTCGCCCTAAATGACCATTCATTAGAATAGTTGGAACTTTTGGATACACATAATGTGTGAACCTCTAGGTCCTTATCTCAATAGCATTGAGTATAATCCATAAACTAAGAGCAGAGTTTAGAAACCCATCATGAAATCTAAGAAGATAAGAAATCTTATAGCTATGACTTCCTCCTATAAACATTACTATGTAATATAATCTCTATGTCTCATGATAACTCGGAAAAACTACTACAAAACACGCCTTTAACAGTGCTAGAATTGGCCTTTATCAGTGCTAGAAAAGCACTGACTACCTCAGTGTGATTAAAAGTCCATGTATTTTATTAGCGCTAGAAAAGAACTGATAAATGGTAGCTTTATCATTGTAAATAAAAGCGCAGAAAAACCATACTTTTATCAGAACTTTTAAAAGTGCAGATAAAAGACACCATTTATCAACGCTTTTATATAGCACTAATAAAGAGAACCCTTATCAGTGATTTTATAAGAACTACTAAATATTCCTTTATTGGTACATTTAAAAACACTGATAAAGATGCCCTTTGTGAGCACTTCTACAAGCACTGATAAAGCTACCCTTTATCAGTTCTTTTAGAAGTTCTGATAGAGATTACCTTTATTGATTCTTCTAGAAAAACTGATAAATGATTCCTTTATCGACACTTATACAAGCATTAACAAATATTAAATTTAAATTTAATAAATATTTTAATACAAATATAAGAAAAAAACACTACTATAGAGTATTTTAGTTGTCTTTTTACTTAAATTAATGTAAATTTTGAATAAAAAGAGCACTTAGAGTCATACCAGTCACACCATGAGTCAACTTGATGTGTGGATGATTCCTAAATATCAAAAATAACTTATGCATCATTTTCCTAAAGTACCAAAACAATATGAATGTTTTTTTGGTTTTGAGTATGTTAGTTGTTTTTTTATTAAAATTAATGTCAATTTTGAATAAAATGATGTACTTAGAGTCATACTGGTCACATCGTGTATCTAATTTAGGTTAGGATGATTCCTACACATCAAAAATATCCTATGGATCATCTTCCTAAAGTATCAAAACAATACAAATTCTTTTTCCTTGTTTTGAGTATGTCAGTTGTTTTTTCACTAAAATTAATTTCAATTTTGAATAAAAAGATTCATTTAGAGGCATACCGATCACACCATGAGTTGTATTGAGGTGAGAATAATTTATAAATGTCCTAAATGACTCATGGATAATTTTCAAAAAGTATAAAACATTCCTAATGTGTGTCTTTCATTTTGAGTATGTCACTTGTGTTTTTTTACTAAAATTCCATTTTAAACTGGAAAAACATACTTTAAGACATACAGGTTTTATCATGTTTGTATGTGACATGAGAACGATTCATACACATAAAAAATGAATTATAAATTGTTTTCCCAAATTATCAAGATAATAAAATCATGTTTTCTCAATTTTTAGTGAGTGAAACTTTTTTGTATTAAAATGTCAATTTTAAACTCATAACGGGCACTTAGAGTCATATCGGTCACACCATGTGTTGGAATAAGGTGCAGATGATTCCTACACATAAATATTAGTTATGGATCTTTTTAATAAAGTAAAAAATACAATTTGAATGTGTTTTATCATTTTTGAGTATGTTAGTTGTTTTTTCACTAAAATTAATGTCAATTTTGAATAAAAAGATGCACTTGGAGTCATACAAGTCACACCGTGCATCGGAATGAGGTGAGGTTGATTTTTATACATCCCAAATGACTCAAGTATCCTTTTACTAAAGTATCAAAACAATAATAATGTGTTTCCTAATTTTTGAGTAAGCCACTTTTGTTTTTTTACTAAAATGACATTTTAAACTAGAAACAACCACTTTGATCCATATAGGGTGGCATCGTGTGTGGGTTTAACATGAGACTAATTCATACATGTAAAAAATGAATTATGAATCATTTTCAAAAATTATGAAGATAATACAAGAGAATTTGATTGATTTTCATTGAGTGATTCCTTTTTTATTAAAATGTCAATTTTAAACTAATAACGAACACTTAGAGTCATACCAGTCACACCATACATCAGATTGAGGTGTGCATAATTCCTACACATCAAAAATGATTTATGGATCATTTTCCTAAAGTACCAAAATAATATGAATATTTTTTCTTGGTTTTGAGTATTCAATTGTTTTTTGCCCCTAAAATTAGTGTTAATTTTGAATAAAAAGACGCACTTCGAGTCATACCGGTCACATTGTGCATCAGATTGAGGTGAGGCTGATTCCTACACATCCCAAATGACTTATGGATCATTTTACTAATGTATCAAAACAATAAGAATTTTTCCTTCATTTTCAGTATGTCACTCATGTTTTTTTACTAAAATGTCTTTTTAAACTGGAAACAAACAATTTGAGCCATATAGGTGGAATCATGTGTGGGTTTGACATGAGACTGATTCATACAAATCAGAATTGAATTATGAATCATTGTACCAAATTATCAAGACAATATGACAGTGTTTTATTGGTTTTCAATGAGTGACACTTTTTTGTATTAAAATGTCAATTTTAAACCAATAACAGACACTTGGAGTCATACCGGTCACACCATGAATTATATTGATTTGTGAATGATTATTGCACATCAAACATGACTTATGGATCATTTTCATAAATTACCAAAACAATATGAATGTGTTTTATTAGTTTTAAGCGTGTTTGTTGTTTTTTTCACTAAAATTAATGTGAATTTTGATTAAAAAGATGCACTTGGAGTCGTACTGGTCACGCCATGCATTATATTGAGGTGTGACTAATTTCTACAAGTCCCAAATGATTTATGGATCATTATACTAAAGTATCAAAACAATAATAATGTGTTTCTTCATTTTTGATCACGCCACTTGTGTTTTTTACTAAATTCAATTTTAAACTAGAAACACACACTTTGAGCCATACATGTGGAATTTGTGTGGGTTTGACATGAGAATTATTTATACATGTCACAAATGAATTATGAATCATTATCCAAAATTATAAATACAATATAATAATGTTTTCTAGTTTTTTAGTGAGTGGCACTTTTTGTATTAAGATGTCAATTTTAAACTAATAATGGACACTTTGACACCATCCCCCCTCGATGACCACGATATATCAACACTGGTTTTCCTCCAATAGTTTTTTAATACACCTACTAGGTTTAGTGATTGATTACACACATATTTATTCAAAAATTTAAGTTTGATTATATACTTATTTGATTATTGGGAGTTTTACTGATGTTTCTTTAATAACACTAGTGGAGAAATTGAAGCTTCCAACACATAATGATCTTACAGGTGGATTACTACCCTATATAAAATCACTTAAAAAAGTGGTAAAAAAATTATTTCAATAAGTCACATAAAACACATGAAAAATGGATCTTATCTTAAGTGAAAGGTGTTGTGTTCACTTTTGAAAATTTTTCTCAAACACAATCATGGTATGATCCTCATTCTACTTCATTTCCCAAAAAATTTATTATTTGAAATCTAGAATTTCTTATCCCCATCTGCCTTAGTCTCCACCCCGGTCTTTGCCTCTGCCTCCTCCTCCATATTGGTATCCAACTCCAACTCTACCTCCACCTTCACCTCTTCCTCTACATTCTCCTTATCCTCTGCCTCCACCTCCGCCTATTTTATTTACCAACAATTTTATTGTCTCCATGTCAGAACTTATAAACAAAATTATTTCTTCCATTATTCTTCTCCTTGATAAAGAGATCAAAAATAATATATATGAATTATAACACCAATTACTTACACCAAAAATATATTTTTAAGGTCATAACTCATACTATATCACAAACATAGTTTGTAATCACTTAAATTTGTTGTCGGTATACATTATGATAAAAAGTACACTACCCACTCATCTATAAAAATATTGATTTCTTATTTTGAGTAACTAGATTTTAAGAAATATTGATAGTACTAAGAAAATATATAAAAACAAATGATTATGAAATATATTTAATGAAATTGTAATTACCTTTAGAAATTACCTATTGGGGGATGTTGGTATTTTCATGATTTATGATTTCTATCGTAAATTTAAAAACATAATATCCAAAATCAATGTTATTATCTTGTTTCATACACTGCAAAAACATTTACCTAAATAAGTATTTTTTAAAATGTTTTGATAGTTAAATATTTCAATATATACCTTATTTTTTTCATTTTTAGTAATCTCTAGGATTTATCCCTTTGTGCATCAAATTCATTCCATGATCAAGAATGTATTGAGTGACTACTCTATTATAAAAAAATTCTTGTTAAAACACAGACTAAACTTATAGTTTGAAGTTTATCTATAAAATTTTGATTTTAGTGTATTAAATATTCACAATACACATCATGTGTGGTATTATTTGTATATATATGAATTAGATCTAAAAAATAAATACTCATGGTGTCTATATTGGCTGCTATCAACATCTAGTGCATCTTAAAAAAACACTTAAGTAATGAAAAAATTAAAAATATATTTTATGTGATTAGATTATATAGTTTTACCTTTTCATTGTAGAAATCAAAAAGAGTATAACACATGATGTTTTTTTATTAAATTATTTGAGTAACTCATTTTTTTTATTCTTAATTAATTACTCATTAAAAGTAACCTCTGGCATATACATGATACAAGTATTGATAAATCCAAATCGTGCTTCACACGATATTCCCTTTATATAGTTGTGATATAAATAATTGTAAAAATATGAATAGTTATTAACTTTAATAAACATATTATATCACTATTTGGACCAACGTATTATGAAAATTTAACTTATGTATGTATTAAAAACTGAGAGGCCCATCCATTCATTCTTGAGAATCTCAGTTAGAGTCTTGGGGCCAATAATTTTTGTGAAGGAATATCCATATATGTTTTCTTCCTATTCAATGTAGGACATATTTTTACCTTCAAATTTGGTATCTTCATAAATTTTTATTGATAATAAGTGTTTCTCTGCAACTGGAGTGGAGAAGGTACTCTCAGAATGCCATTTTTTTCTTGGCCGATTCACTAGATTTTATTGATTCAAGATTGTGTTTCTCTACTAATTTATCGATATGAAATATAATACCTCAGTTAAAACCTTTTATCATCAATTGTTACATGTTTTTAATATGAAAAAATTTATTAAATACATACCTAATGTATCTTTATAATATTAGACCACCATGCTGTGAAAGCTCTAATAACAGTTTTGACCGTTGTAATATCCAGCTCATCTAGTGGAACAAGCAACTCAGCAGTCAGCTCATAAGATAACTCAATCCCCACTCTCATGTGATATTTTTGGAGGTCTTGATTATATATCTGGTCTCTCGGGATATTATACAATGTACCCATCACAACATGGAAGGACGTGTGTGTTGAAAGATAAAAATCACATAAAACTATACCCTGCATAATTTTAGTAATATAAAGTTATCAGAAGTTATTTGGTTCACATTTAGGACAAAGAGTAATGAAAAAATTTATTACCTAGAGTAAGGTATGATTTTTGGGGGAATGACTATACTCAAAGATAGTGGGATCATTTGGTTCATGTGTGGATCTTTTCTCCACTATCGGTTCATTTTGATCCTTTCTTACACATTGGTCTGCCAAACCATACCACAAAATAATATCTTATAGTGAGTCTATTTGTATTTGAAGTCATCTTACCATATTTTATGTATCTTAATGTGGTTTTATCTTCTCAAAATATGTTCTATGAGGGACTCCAAAACCTAATTTTCTAACGCGTCCATATTTTTCAGGTCACTTCAAAGCTATGAAAAGTATCTTTTTTCTGGTACTATCATTTCCAATTATATTGTCTAAAACATATAAAAACATGAACATAATTAGATATTTTTATGTGATATTATTATAAAACTTAATAAATTACAATTATTTCATACTTACACAAGATTCCCATACTAATTTTGTGTTTTCATCAACTAATTTACCCTCCTTATTTACATGTGCCTACTTCTATAGCACATGAAGTGGGATGGAAGTGGCTTCAGATTTTGATTCATCAATCTGCATATAACCAAAGGAACATATGTTGTTTCATATCACATAATTGAACTTTTATTTTTGATTTAAAATACAAAAAAATTTCTTATCTAATGAAGAATACACTATCTTTCTATTATGATAGGGGTACGTTGGTTTTGATGCACATTATTTATTTTCATCACTCTTTTTCTGTTTCATAAATTAACAATTTTGAATGAAGTTGGATAAAATAAAAAATGTCAAATAATATATTATTGACTGCAATGAACCTGGAATTATTTCTCATTGTAAAGATTTATGAAAACAGTCTATGATTCCTACTTTATAATGTGTACATAACTAAGTGGTGGTTAGGGATTTATTTTCCCCTCAGTGTCCTTAAGATGTAACTTCGTCAGAAGAGTATGGAAGCCTCTATGTGATTTTACAGCAACCCTTGAGACAAATTTATTATGGAAATATTCTAAAATAAATTAATTCTATAAGGAATATTGAAAATTAAATTTATGTTTCAATATATAATTTTTCAGTGAAATAGATAAAGTATATTGTAACATTAACATTATATGTTTCCAAAGGATTTCCTTTATTATAGTTTGGATGCATCACCATGAGTCAATATCAATTGGCACATTTATCCTCATTGTGACCACAAGAGAACTAATGAACATTAAATTTTTGGGTTAATAGGTTGGCCACGTTGATTCCACCCAACCTAAAATTTTATGGCTTGACTTCATGACTTGATATTTTTATTCAAAATTATGATTTTGCATTATTGTTGTTTTTTTCATCAACATGTTGTTGATCCCCTAATAATTATACAGTTTCATCATCAACATTCTTTTCTTCCTCGGGATTGGTAACATCATCATGTTTAGAATACATTTTCTGCATGAGTAGTCAAACATTTAATTTTTCTTGAATAATGACAATACAATACACTTCATGCATAAAATTCAACAATTTCAATCTTATATCATGAAAATTGTTACTTTCTTGAACAAAGATATAATACTTCAGTACTATAGTACAACTAACCTTCACTACCTTTATTTAATCTGTCTTCAGATGTTGATGGCATTCCATCCCTTACTGATGGATTGGACCCCCTCTTTCAAACTATCCTTCCTCCCATAATTGTGGTTCCAAAGTTCATTGATGGAATACCTACTTAATAGTTATTATTGTATTTTGTTGTTTTATATTTATCTCCCATATTTTGGGGAGATCCACCTACGTTTCTTGAACTAATCTAACCAAAACTCATCCCATACTGTGTACTGGTGATAATTTTTGATTACTACTAATCAGAGTAGTTAAAACAATATAGAAGAGATGGGGAATGAATCTCAAGAAACAAAATGTAATGATAACTATTTGGAAGATGAAATTAGATTTGACACTCAGGTATAAAAATAACTTAAATTAAATCTTAATTATGGATTCTAACATATTAAATTACAAAAATGAAGGAATGTACATTCAAATCCACATGACTTCCACTCATAGTAATTTTCTTCCACTCATTAACATTTATTATTTTCCACTTCCCCTAAAATGTTTCCTTTTTTGGAAGGGGTTAGAGGAGATACAAACTTGTGGTGGTATTGGTGTGAGGTGGATGTGAGAGCTTAAAAACTGGCCATTTCTTCAATATTCCAAGAGAAAGTATCCTGAAGATGAAGCCCAAACTAAGGAAAAATAGCTCTGCTCATTTTGGGAGGAATACCTTTGAGAGTCAGATTAACACCCATTTAAATTTATCCAAGGGATAAGGGGAATATAATCAAAAAGCGTGTTTGGCATGTTTTTTCACAAAAAAATGTGCAACACAGGTATATTCAAGAGTTCACTCATTAAAGTAGTATTCTAATCCATGTATTATTAACTCATGAGTTCTAATAGGATCCAATGTGACCACACTCAAAATAAAAGTAATTTTTGTTGAAGTGTTATCAAAAGTAACTGAGTGAGTTGTATAAAAAAATTCATATCAAGAAACCAAACAAATTCATCCATTATATTTTTATTAAATTTTCGGTGTCATTTTGTGTGTTCTTAGGAAGTATTAAATGATGAGGATGAAAGGATGAAAGATTTGAAGAATGAGTTGGGATATGTGGTATTCAAATACATGGTAGCGACATTGATAGATATTAATGAATACAATCTGAGTGGGAGGTATACCATCAAGGAGCTTTGGAACTACAATGATGGGAGGAAGGCTAGTTTGAAAGAGGGAGTCCAATACATCATCAATAGATGGAAGGAAATCAAGAATATGATGAAAAATTAAATAAAGGCAGTGAAGTTAAGTTGTACTATAGTATTGAAGTATTATATCTCTGTTCAAGACTACAACTATTTTCATACAAAATGCATGCAATTATGGACTTTTATGCATGGAGTGTATTGTATTGTATATTAATATTACCAAAATTAATCCTTATTTACACATAATTATTTTTGAAACTCATGGTACTTTTTTATGAAAAGTTATTTATGTTGCTTATGACTATTATGTTTTGTTTGATTCTTTCACAACAGTGGATGGAAATGCAGTTCACAGTGGTCTCATATGAAAAATAAAATCAAAATACGACATAATAATGATATAAAAATATTTAAAATGACTATATATACACATTATAATATCTCAATTTATAAATTTACCACACATTACATCTATCTTATCAAGGTGTATCAATACTCATCTACTACGAGGAAACTTTCACTTTCGATTTAGGAAAATATACACACTTGTGCCTATCACTATTGTATAAAATTGACACTGGTTAATCTTTTTCAATATGTTAACTTATAGAGAATATTGATGTTAACAACATTATGAATAAGTTCTAATAAAAATTCTAGATTAAATATAACATACTCATAAATAAAAAATAGGAAACATCTATTTCCTAAGTCCATCAACAATAATATAATATACTAGGACTGTACCTATCATTATCGAAGAGCCCTGTCTAGAATCATCCATAGGCTAATAAGCCATAAATAATATACCAGTCATATCTAATGAACCTTCCTAGAAAGAATATCTCAAAAGGACCATTGGAGGTTCCCCAACTAACCACATGGATAGAAATGTTTCACATCAAAGAGGAAATAAGGATTAAAGTGTCCTAGGAACCTACACTAATGGAATCACTCAAAAAGTCTCCTAAATTGAAGAGGAATTGGAATACCTGCACTCTAATGGTCTTGAAGAAATTAATATGAACCCACCTATATTTGAAATAAATTCTACCTACTTAATGATTCCTCACCTTCGAATTTTGGATATTTTTTAATCCACCATAAGATACCACAAGTAAAATATATCCATTTAAAGGTTTAATTTTTTAACTTATGATCGGTATTGATCTAGATTTTTTTTACTCTTATAAATGAAATGAATCTTTTCAATAAAATCCTAAATTTTTTATTACGATATATCAACATTAAATCTTAGTGGAACCATATATACTATATGTTCCCATCATTGAAAATTATACCACATAGCTTGAAGTAGATATAAAATTACCTCTAGGATATGAGGATTAATATAAGTTCTAGAATATAGAGGATATTCATTGGCTCCTTCCTATAGAGATCTAGGGATCAGAGTGGTGACATATTCTATATTAATGCACGTATTCACATAATTTTCCCATTCCAAAAAACTATAATCTTTCAGAAATAGGAATAAAATAATCTATATTAAATGTAAACCCCCTCCCCCTCTCTCTCATTCATTTCCTTTTTAATAAGTATTTTCATAATTTAAATATAATTTAGAATATGATAAAAACATTATTTTAAATACAACTAACTAACAATATAGATAAAGGGGGTTACTAAATAAACTCAATAAATTAATATGTTATATAAACCTAATCATCAATAATAAGTAAATAAGAATATGCTGGAATCCAATTGTTTGAATGCTCATAAATCACAAAAATCATGTAAATCACACAAATCATGTAAATCATACAAATCATGAAAATCATGATTAAATTTTATAAATCATGATTAATATTGTTCTACTATGTTTAATTATTATTATGTCTAACCTTAATCAATTTGTTTAGTATTAATTTGTAAGACATATGGAAGATACTTGACTAATTATGAGACATAGTTTCTTTGCCCAAATGGTCTCACTGTTTAGTCTGGAAATCAATAAAGTCCATGAAACCGTTTCCAAGACACCGTAACCATGCTACTGGTTCTAGATTTCAAAAAGGACCAAACATTGTAAACATGCTACCCGTTAAAAATTTCACAAAGGACTAGACATCGTTACCATGATACCGTTCCAAATTTTGCAAAGGACCAAACACCGCAACTGTGCTACTAGTTCCAGAATTTGCAAAGGGCTAGACACTATTTTCGTAACACCAATTATTTGACCCCATAACAAGACACCATTCAAAAGTTTGAGAAAGGAAAAGATACCATTTTTATGGCACTATAACAAGACATAGTTCTAAGTCACTTCTTTTAACACACCATGACTGTAGCTCTATTTTTGTCTCACCATCAACTGTGACACTGTTCCTTATTTAATTTTATATCTTTTTCAATTAAATTTAAAAGTTGATTTTGAAAGTTATATTTGAGTTATTTAATGAAACTGAAATAATTAATGATCTTTTATAGACATAACATTTGATTGTATGAGGTACGAGGTGAAGGTATTGTGCTTCTTCTCGGTCATAACACAAGCACTCAAGATAAATATACAAGGTAGTGCATGAGATGAAAAAAAAGGTTATGAAAGTGTGGTAGTGGTGACTGAAAGAGATGTTGAAAGTAAACATACATGATTGAAAGAACACCGAGAATATCAATGATAATACATACTGCTTATTGTGAACCATCCTTTGAACATCCTTACAGCAACAACACAAAGAAGAGAAGAAGAGAAACTCACTGAACTGGAAGTCCAAACATGAAACTCCACGACACTCTGTTTTCTTAAGAGGACCTGAACATAAAATCGACTACATCCTAGAAGTCCATAGGTGCATATAACAACACTCAGAGCATTTATAATCCCTTATTATTATATTATTCTCTGTTGTGTACTATTTTATTAATCTTTAGAGTAACATGTGTTTCTTTACTAAAAACAAACACTATCTCATGTGCCGAACTGGAGGATACAGGATATCCTCTTACTACTACTCTTGAATCCTTGTTTCACCCACGTATAATTGTGTAAGGGGTAATATGTGACATGGTTGTTATATTTACCATGTAGAAATGTGGTATAGGTCTTGTGACCTGGATAATCTTGTGTACTGTTGTGTAAACTCCGATCCAGGGTGTGGATCAAAGATTTATATATTTTTCTTGGTGGTAGGTGATCACCAAATGGATTGAATTAGGTCTCTTTTTGAGACTGAACCACTTGTTTTAATATGCTGTGTTTTTAAATTTAGTTTACTTTGTTTTTAACTCATATTTCATAAAACTAAGTTTCACTTTGATAGTTAGTCTTAGATAGTATTTATAAATTTTTTGATTTATTAAATTAGTTTAAATGGTTATATCAATATCTCATATTTCTATAACTGAAAAATAATCAATATTTTAAGAAATTAATTGAACAGTTGGACTATTATAAATTTACTACTTTGATTAATTGGCCTGTTTTCTTTTTAAATTGGGGTATCTTCAAATAATGTTTTAACAAAAAAATTTACAGGAAGTCAATTCACCCCCTATTGAGTGTCCTACTACGACCAAAATTTAGTATCAAATGTTGTTTTTAAACTATTATTTTCAAAGTTTTCAAAGATTTTAAAAAAATTTCAACTAAGATTTAGTTTTGTTTTAAATATCCCTAAATTTCTATTAGTTCTAAATTTCCATCTCTTTAAAATATGGCCTTTATTATTTGTTATGGATAATAGATAGGAACGTGATGCTACCAACATACCTCCCTACTTTAATGGAACAAATTATACTCGGTGGAAATTTAAAATGAAAATTCAATTAGAAAGTATGGCTTTGATATTTGGACTGTAATAGAGGATAAATGTGAAATACCATAAACTCCAAGAGCTACATGGAGTGAAGCTACAAAATCTTCTTACAATAATAATTGTAAAGCTATGAATGTCTTGTTTTTTGCTTTAGGAGATTAATAATTTAATAGAATATCTACTTGTTAATCTACCTATGAAATTTGGGACACTTTATATGTCTCACATGAAGAAACCTCTAATGTTAAAGAAATGAGACTTAGTACATATACTATTAAGTATAATAACATTAAGATGAAGTCTGGTGAACCCATTTTGACATGTATCTCAGATTTAATGAAATATTTAATACAATGATATCTATTTGAAAGACAATGGGTGCCAAAGAACAGATCATGGGGATACTCAGATATTTACCAGAAATATGGAGAGGAACCTCAGTATAAATTTGAGAATCTTATGTTATTAGTAAGTTTCTAGTCAAGAAGATGATAGGTAAATTAATGATGTATGAGGAAGAGTTAAAGGTAAACAAAGAGAAAGAGGATGAAGCAAATATGAAGTTAGTAGATTTCAAAACCACTACTTACAAAAATAAAAGAAGGAAAGGATACAAATTTATTCTAATAGTAAAAGTAACGATGACTCGCTATCAGACAATGATGAGGAAATAGATCAATTTTATATAAGGTTTAAGAAGTTTTATAGGAGAAATAAATTATTTAAAAATCCCAGCTATAAAAGAAAATATGACAATAAAGGTAATTGGAAGAAGGACTAGAAAAGGAATGATAACTCAAATAAAATATTCCGTTATGAATGCAAGAGAAAAGTAAATGTAAAAGATTTTTTTCCCAAGCTAAATTATAAAAATAAGTATGAGGAAAAAGATAGAAAGGACAAAAAGGCAATGAAAGAAACATGGAGTGATTTTGAAGACTTCTTAAGTGACTCAGAATCTTTAAATGATCAAAAGTTTAAAAAATCCAATATGTGTTTTATGAAAAACACATCAGAGGTAACCCTTGAGTCTCCTGTACAAAATTATTATGATTATGGAGATGAAAGTGATTCTAAAAATATGAGTAGTGAAGAAATGTTTAAATACTTACAAATTATTTAAGATACATGCAATGAATTAAAAGATAAATATAAATATTTAAATAAACATCATGCTCTTACTTCTACTATTAAATATAATCTTACTATAAAAAAGGAAAACAATGCTCAATTACTTAATGAGAACAATGAACTTAAATTATCTAATGAGAAATTATAAAGGACTTAGACAAATTTACCAATGGAAATAATACTCTAACACATATTCTTGTTAAAAAAGTAGCTCCTAGATACACTACTGGTATAGGATACCAACCTAAACAGAGGAACATAGCTAAAACTCATTTTATAAAAAAATCTAGAAAATATGTTTTTATATCCAGAATAGAAGAATCTACTAGTTCTAGCTTTAGTAATTCATTCACTGTTTCTAAATTTTCAATACCAAACAATTTTTCCTTTTCCAATACTTTACAAATTGTGTATAGGAAATCCATGAAGCAAGTATGGGTTCCCAAAGCTCTAATGACTAATGTTACTGGACCCAAAAAAATCTAGATACCATAACCGTCTCTTTCTTAATTAGTTTGTAGGAAAGTTTTTTGAAGAGCTACTATATAAGTCTATGGTACTTGTATAGTGGATGTTTAAGATGCATGATAGGAGATTACTCATGCTTTAAGAATCTGATAAATATTGATGGAGGACATGTCACTTTTGGGGAAAATGCTAAAGGAAAAATAATTGGCCTCAGATATATTTATAACTATAACTTATTTTTGATTTCTAATGTACTTTTTTTGATGAATTAAGATAAAATATACTTATTATTTCACAACTATGTGGTGATGGTTCCAATTTTAAAATTGAAAATGATGCTTGAATTTTTTTTCATTCTAAAAATAAGTTTGTATTTTCTGCTTTTAGAAATGATAATGTTTATGTTGTTAACTTAGATTCTTTAGTTTCTAAAAATGTTTCTTGTTTGAGTTTCTTTCACAAAGAGTCTTGGGTTTGGCATATAAGACCAGGAAATTGTAATATACACTCTCTTATAAATCTTAATAGAAAATTCATAGTCAAGGATCTACCCAAACATGAGTTTCCAAATGATAAATTATGTAATCCTTGTCAAAAGGGTAAACCACACAAAATCTATTTCAACCCAAAGAAAGAAGTTTAAAATTCTCACCCTCTTGAGTTGGTTCACATGGACTTCTTTGGACCATCTAGAGTTTCAAGTCTTAATGGGAATCACTGTGTCTATGTTCTTGTAGATGACTATTCTAGATATAATTGGACCTTTTTCTTAGCTCACAAAAGTGAAACTTTTTCTCATTTCACTAAGTATGCTAGAATAGTAGAAAACCTAAGTGGTCTTAGAACTAAATACTTAATAAGTGACCATGGTCATGAGTTTTAAAACCAAGAGTTTGAATTCTTTTTCTCACAAAATGTCTATAGTCATAACTTCTCTTTCCATAGGACACCTCAACAAAATGGTGTTGTATAAAGAATAAATAAAAAATTATAAGAAATATCATGAACCTTACTTAATTAATATGACCAACCTATCTACTTTTGAGCTAAATCTTTCAATATAGATTTATATATTATTAATACAGTCTTAATCAGACCAATTCTTAAGAAAACTCCATATGAGTTATGGAAAAATAGAAAAATCAAAGTTAACTACTTCAAAGTATTTGGTTGTAAAGTTTATATTCTCAATACTAAGGACAATCTTGACAAATTTTCATCCAAAAGTGATAAAGAAATTTTCCTAGGTTAATAAATCTCTAAAAAATTCTATAGAGTCTTTAATAAAAGAACCAAATGTGTGGAATAATATGTACATGTGAAATTTGATGAAACTGTTCCACATAAACCTGAGACCTCCTTATAAAACCTTGTGGATGATTTTTCAAATATGGACTTAAATAAAAAATCCATTGACCTTGCTATCAAGAAATCTATAAAATCTTCCAGTTCTGAAAATTCTCTAGATTCCAGTCATGATGAACCCAAACCTGTTGAAGAACCTGAAATCACTAGCTCTTATTTTTCTAGATATGTTAAAACCCTTAAGAACCATCCTTTAGATGCTAGAGTTTGAGACTTAGATAAAGGAACTTAGACTAGATCTTCTCTAAGAAATTAGGCTGAACATCAATATTTCTTGTCACATCTTAAGCCTAAGAACATTAATGATGCAATCAGTGATGAATTTTGGGTAATAGATATACAAGAAGAGTTAAATCAGTTTGACAGAAATAAATTCCGGAAACTATTGGATAAACTTAAATACACCTTGAATATAGGTACTAAATGGGTGTTTAAGAATAAAGTAGATGAAGCTAGCAATATAGTAAGAAACAAAGCTAGATTAGTTGTAAAAGGTTATAGTCAAGAAGAAGGGATATACTATAAGGAAACTTTTACACTATTTTCTAGACTTGATTCCATTATAATCTTGCTTGCATATGTAACACATCTAAATTTAAGCTATATCAAATGGATGTTAAGAGTGCATTCCTAAATGGGTATATAGTTGAGGATGTTTTTGTTGAACAAAACCATGGTTTTACAAACCCACATTTTCCAATTCATGTTTTTAAATTAAGAAAATCTTTATATGGTTTAAAACAAGATCTAAGAGCATGCTATGATAGAATATGTAGTTTAATTATTTTAAAGATTTTACAAACGGTGTATACGATCCAAATATATTTATAAAAATAATTTCTAAAGATGTTTCAGTTGTTCAAATCTATATTGATGATGTTATTTTTGGATCTTCTAAAAATTATTTATGTGTTGATTTTTCAAAGATGATGAAAAATGAATTTTAAATGAGTTTTATGGATGAACTGAAATTATTTCTTGGATTTAAAATCTTTAAAAATAAGGAAGGTATTATTTTGAATCAAAGTAAATATACTAAAGATATTCTAAAACATTTTGGTTTGGATAGTACTAAATGTAGTGACACTCCAATGAGAACCACCTATAAGTTGGATCTTGATTAAAATGGTAAATATATTGATCAAACCACTTACAGAGGAATGATTGGGAGTTTAATCTACTTAAATTCTAGTAGTCCTGATATTATGTTTAGTGTGTGTATGTGTGCTCATTTTCAAGAAAATCTTAAAGTGTCACATCTTCTTTCTGTTAAAAGAATTTTCAAATATCTCAAACATACTACTAAATTAAGATTATTCTATCATAGAGGAAAATAATTTGATCTAGTTAGCTATTCAGATACGGATTTTGGTGGTTGTTAGTTAGATAGAAAAATCACCTCTGGAACATGTCACTTTTTGGGAAATTCAATAGTATAATGATATAGTAAAAAATCAAAATTATGTTGCGTTATCTACTATTGAAGAAGAATACATAGATGCTAGTAGTTTTTGTGCTCAAATTATGTGGATGAAACACACTTTTCTAGATTATGGATATCAATTTAGACATGTCCCTATAAATTGTGATAACATAAGTGCTATTAACATATCTAAGAATCATGATTCTCATTCAAGAAAAAAAACATTGATGTAAGACATCACTTTTTGAGATATCATTATCAAAAGGGTGATATTACATTATAATTCATTGGCACTGAACATCAACTTACTGACATTTTCACTAATCCTTTAAATTCTGAAAGGATGAGTTATATCATACATGAATTTGAAATAATCATCCTTTAGTGACAAGTTACTGTCACAAAGTTACTGTCTCTCTATTGTTGTCTCATGTTTACTGTCTCACAGTTGACATCTCTCATGTTTGTTGTCTCACTAGTTATGGTCGCACTATTTAGAGTCACACCGTTATGTTGACACCAAGACTGCTTATTTTGGTCTCACCATTATGACTCATATTTTTTTAATCTGTTTCTCGTATCTCTATATTGATTATTTTATTTATTTTATACTGCGTTTTTGTGTTTTATGATGTTTGAACTCCCTAAATGATAAAAACATGTTTTTTTCACTTCTCTCTTCACTCATACTGTCTACTCTCGAATCCAATATCCTTTCTCTCAAAATCCTCTTCTTACTTAAGCACATAATGAATGCCCAGGATGAAGCATCCATCTATATCTTCTCCAAGAAAGCACCAGTCTTCAAAGAAGCAGAAAAAGGCTCCAACTACAGTGCCTGAGAAACTGTTAAACCCAGGTCTTGAGGATCGAACAGTTATTATAGAGAAAGAAAAATGTTTGAAGTGGCTCCTATCATGTAATTCACTTGTTCTGAAAGTCTTGAAAGAACATGGATGGTTATAGTGGTTTACATAAGATAAAATACCTATTTATCCAAAACTATTTTTTAAATTTTTTCAGAATGTTCAGTTCTCTTTTAATTATCAAGATGATTTTATGGTTTGAAACTAGGTGAATGGACAGATATGTACCTTTTCTTTGAGGTTACGAGATTCTTGCTTATGAATACCCTATGAAGGAATTTTTGAGAACCATTAAAGAGTCCATCCTCCACCAAGTGATTTGTTTATCCTAGAAGAGACTTTGGCTAAGTTGAATAGAATTAAAAAGAAAATAAGGCCTATTGATACTGAATTGGAAGAAGATACTAGGTTTTTGTTTAAGTTTATTCCACATTTAATATGTCCAAGTAAATGAGACTTTTCCACTCCCAAGTATTAAGATGTTTTTTTGATACATATTCTAAATAATGGTCACAAAATTAATCTGTGTAAGTACATTATTCTTCATATTTATGACATAATCAAGACAACATCAAAGTGAACTTCTCTTTTCTATTCAAGTTTTATCTGTGCAAAGATACTATCCAAAGGTGTAGTTGTTAAGAATGATGAATTGGTTGAGGATTAAGATTTTTGTATATATAAGGATACATTAGAAGAATGAAGATCAGTTGGAATACGTGGAAGAGATCTTGGGTTGAAGACCGTGGGAGGTTGTATGAGGATTTCAATTCTGTTGAGAACCCTTCAAGACCTAAAAATGTAACTGACCCTAGTTTAGAGTCAGATAATCTTTTAGAATACTCATATGAAGGAATTGATGTTGACAAACCAGAAGTAGGAAAAGATGCTGATGAAGGTGAAGCAATTATGGAAGAATCAAATGAACCTTGAGATGTTCCCTCTAGAGAATCTCCTCTATATAAAGGTACTAAAGATGCTAGAAAATTAATTAAAGATGCTGATAAAAGTAAAGTTGTTGTTTAATAAGAAGATGTTGTTGTGGAAGAGCATGTTGCTACTGAGAAAAAGAAATAAGAACATGTGGAAACAGAAGTAATTTTTTCTTCTAAAGAAATAATGGGGAAATCCTTTCAATTAACTAGAAGTATGGATGAATATTATGGAGCAGAGGGTGTAGAAGCAGGTTAATAAATTGAGTCCCATAGTCCTATAAGAGATGCATTTGTTGAGGGGAAGAAAAAACCCAACTTGGAAAGGATTGATGTTACAAATCCTATTGACTCAAGTCCTTTGGATACCTAGTATAGGTTTCCAAGGTATTTGGATGTTGATGAGTCTCAAGGAATCTCAGTTCGAGGATTAGATCTTTCAAATGTGTTTTAGTTGAAACCAGTATCTGAAGTAATGTCTTCTAAGGAGACATAACTTGTCTCTGTTACTCCTCCTAAACCTTTTGAAGAAACTCATAATTATATAAGACAAGAAGATCTGAAAGTTTTTTGGAGAAACTTTGATGTCTTTTTTTGAGAAGCTCATGAACTCTCAACCTACTCTTATAACCAATCTTATCGAAAGGGGTGTTACATTGCTTCTGGAGAAATTTATTTGGAAAATCCAACCTAAGATGATTCATGAAATTTAAGAAATCTGGATTGATAAAAAGAAACTGAGTGATGAGGTGAAAAATTTAAAATTTATGGTTGAGGAAATGAAGAAAGACTTGCAAGCTAATGAAGCCTCTATTGCTCATCTCAGCAAGGATGATGCTGATAAGATTCCAAAGGAGTTTGTATCTCTGATTCAACCCAACTTGATTACTGTGTATGAAAAGGTGGTTGAGAACAACACCAAAATATCAAATGAGATGTGTGGGCTTATCTTAGGAGTAAATAATATGACAACTGAGTACAAAGGATGTTTACAGACTATTCTAAATCACCTTAAAGCTCTCACATCAACTGTTTCTGCTCCATCTACTTCTACTAAGTCATTTTAGCCCTTGGATAGTGAAATGGTAAAATATGTAATTATAGAATAGTTTTAGTCTTTTTTGGAAGGTTTTGGTCAGGAAAATCTTGATAAAGGGGTTAATAATAGTGACCATGTGATTGACTTGTTAGAGTTTACCCAAAAATTTCTACTGATTCTTAATAAGAAATCTATAAGAAAGTAGATTAATGCTTTAAGATGATTTATTGCAAGCATGAGTTGAATAATAATTTCAAGTATATTGTGGATAATTTAAAACTACCTCATATAACTCAAGCTTTCAAAAATCAAGTCTAGAAGATACAGGAATTCACACCTAATCTCGAGAAATTCATGGATAATAAAGATGATTTTGAAAATTCCATGTAGTGTGCTGTAGAAATCATCACATATTTTTTTAATCTATTGAAGCCTTATCTTCATGTTCAGAGCAAAACCATCATGGATCCTACATTGGCTCCTTTGAGGACTGGTCCTGCTCCTTCCACCCATCCTTCTACCTCCTCTTTATTTTCCCTTTCTACAATGTCTATTATTCATGCTCTATGCCAGATCAGACCTATTACTATTGAATAACATTTTCCTCAGTCTTCCACTAAACCATACCTTGAACCTTATATCTTTGAAAGAGTGACCTTTCCTTCCCTTACCACTACTTATACCATCTCCAGATATGCCCCTCCTTCTTCTACTTCCGATGCCTCTGACAGAGGCACCAGCAGGCCTGATGAATCTGAAGAGAAGTGAAGGATAATTTTTGATAGGGCCATGATGTATTCTCTTTTTGTGGTTGTACATAAACTCTGTAATTTTATTCAATGAAAATTTCTTTCTCTCTTTTGTTCACTTTTTTTTCATTTAGTGTTTGTTTTCTTATTCTCATTTTTATAATCCCAAAAGGGGGATAAATAATACATTTCTTTAAAGAATTTATGGGAAAAGAACCTTTATAATAGAATATCTACTTTTTTATTTGTTACATATATGTTATAAAATGCATGGCTTGTAAATTCCATGATTTTTATCATCAAAAGGGGGATATTGTTGGAATCCTCTTGTTTTAATACTCACAAATCACATAAATCATGTAAATCACTCAAATCATGTAAATCATAAAAATCATGGAAATAATTTTAAATATTATAAATAATTATTAATCTTGTTCTAATATGTTTTATTATGATTATTTTTATCCTTAATATATTCTGTGAGTATTAGTTCTTAAGATAGATGGAAGATATTTGAGTAAGTATGAGACACTATTTCTCTACCCAAACGGTCTCACCATTTAGTCTGGAAATCAGCAAAGTCCGTTACACCATTTCCCAGCCTCCATAACCATGCCACCAATTCTAGATTTCGTAAAGGACCAGACACCATAACTGTGCTACTAGTTCTAGATTTTTTAAAGGAAAATACACTGTAACCGTGCTACCAATTCTAGATTTTGCAAAGGACCAGACATCGTAACAATGATACCGGTTCCGGAATTCACAAAGGACTAGACATCGTTTCCATAACACCAACTCTGTGACACCGTAACAAGATACCATTTAGAAGTTTTAAAAAGGACAAGATACCATTTCTGTGACACTGTAAAAAGTCATGGTTAAAATTCACCACTTCTAACTCATTGTGATTGTGGCACCGCTTCTATCTCACCATCAACTGTGACACCGTTCCTTATTTAATTTTATATCTTTTTCAATTAAATTTAAAATTTTATTCTAACGGTCATATTTGAGTTATTTAATGATACTAACATAATTAATGATCTTTTGTAGACATGACACCTAATAGTACAAGGTATATGATGAAGGGATCGTGCTCCTTGTCTGCCATAACACAAGAACTCAAGACAGATATACAGGGTGGCACACGAATTGAAGAAAAGGGGTCAAGAAAGTGTGGAAGGGGTGACTGAAATATACATTATAAGTAACCATTCATGAATGTAAGAATGCATATAAGATCAAAAATAATCCATAATAATTGTTGTGAACCATCATACAAACATCCTTGCAGCAACAAGACAAAGAATAGAAGTAGAGAAACTTACTGAACTGAAAACCAGAACATGGAGCTCCACGACACTCTGCTTTCTGAAGAGGACCTAAAAATCAAATCAATTACATCCTAGAAGTCAATATATTTATAGAAAAACACTTAGAGAATTTATAATAACTTTTTATTATATTCTTCTTTGTTGTGTTCTATTTTATTAATCTTTAGAGTAGTGTGTGTGTGTGTACTAAAACACACATTGTCTCCTATGTTGAAATGGAGGATATAAGATATCCTCTCACTACTACTCTTGAAACCTTATTTCACCCATTTATAACTATAGAAGAGGTCTTGGGTGACCTGGTTTTTTTATTTCCCATGTAAAACTATGATAGAGTTCTTGTGACCTGGACAGTCTTGTGTACTTTTGCGTAAACCATGATCCAGGGTGTGGATCAAAGCTTTATATATTTTTCTTGGTGGCAGGTGATCACCAAGTGGAATGGATTAGGTCTTGGATTGATAATGAACCACTTGTTTTAATCCTCTATGTTTTCAAATTTAGTTTACTATGTTTTTAAATCATATTTCCAAAAACTAAGTTTCACATTGATAGTTAGTCTTGGATAGTATTTATAACTGTTTTGATTTAGTAAATTAGTTTCCAAGGTTATATCAATATCTAATATTTCTATAATTGAGAAATAATCAATCTTCTAAGAAAATAATCGAACAATCAGACTATAATAAATTTACTACTTTGATTAACTTGCCTATTTTTTTTAAAATTGGGGGATCTTCAAATAAAATTTTTAATAGATTTTTTATAGGAAATCAATTCACCCCCTCTTGAATGTCCTAATATAACCAAAAAAATGCACTATTTATTTATTATTCATGTTTCTATTAATATAAATTTATAATTGATTCTAGAAATAAAATAAACAAAGACACAAAAGAACATTACATTTCATATATTCTTTTTGATTCTTACTTATCAACTCTTAAATAAGTGGCATGAGACTTGAGAAGATAGTTCAAGGTAAAATTAACAAAAAAAACTAGACTTCATATGGAAAGTCAAGTATAAAAAATAATTATAATACCCATACATATTTATGGATTACTTCTTATGTTTGGAAAGTTTTTTCTTGGATATAATTAGTATCAATATCCCAAGTTTTACTATGATTATATTTTTTAACATTTTTTCCAAGTATACTCAAATAGTTCCCAATTCAGATCAGCACATCACCTCAGACACACTTCTCATTCACTAAAGTCATGTGTCAATGATATGGTATATAGATAATATGTTTTATAAATGGGTTAACCTCTTAAATGTTTAACTAAACTCAATTTTATCATGCTATAATTCCAGCATTACCTTTGTAGTAGTGTGTGGTAAAAAATGTCACTACTAGAAATTTAGGCTATAGCCATGGTTTGGAACTGTGTCTATAAGACCAAAAATCATGGATATGGGTTATAGATTTGGTTTAATGAATTTTGGATGGTATTAGAATGGCTATAGGGAAAGGCCTATAACCACAGTTTCCAACTGTGTCTAAATCCTTATAGCCACGATTCCAACCATGGCTATAGACCTATATCCATGATTCAAACTGTGGATATATCCTTATATCCACACTTTGAAAGCGTGGTTGAAGCTTAAGCCACTCTAGGTTTATAGCCACAGTTTGAAACTGTGGCTATAGGTCTATAGCCTAGATTTAAAACCATGGTTATAGGCCTTCTTATTTCATAAAAAAACACCCCACTCCCCTTACAGTATCCCACCATCTGAAAATACGCCCCCACCACTCCCCTTGCATCCCCTATCCCCCTACAAATCCCCCCTCTAATTCCCCCTGGATATCCCCCCCTCACTGAATAAACCCCACCCCCACCCCCAGATAGATCCCCCTCCTAGAGAGACCCCCTCATTCCTAGACAGACCTCACCTATTGGACAGAACCCCCCTTCTAGACATACCCCCCTCCCTAGATAGACCCCCTTGCACACCCCCACCCCCTACAGACCCCCCTTGCACCCCCTGCACACCCCTCCCACTTGAAGACCCCCTGCACCCCCCTTTCACCCATCCCCTCCTTCCTAGACATACCCCCTCCTTCCTGGACAGACCCCCCTTGCACCCCATACAGACCCCCTCCTTCCTAGAAATACCCCTAGATAGACCCCCATCCCTAGAAAGACCCCCCTGTACACCCCCCTCCTTCCTAAACACACACCCTACCTCTTGGACACCCCCCTTCCTGGAAACCCCCCTAGACACCCTTCCCTCCTCGACACCCCCTTCCTCCTGGACACACCCCCTCCCTCCTAGACACCCGCCCCATCCTGGACACCCCCTTCTCGGACACCCCCTCCCTCCTATACAACCAACCCTCCCTTCTGGACACACACCCCTCCCTCCTAGAAACCCCCCCACCATCCCTCCTGGACACACCCTCCCCCACCCTCCCTCCTAGACACCCCTCCCCTCCCTCCCAGAGAGACCCCCCTCCTCTCCCTCTTAGACACCCCCTCCCCCCAGACACCCCTCCTTCTGGACACCCCCCGGACACCCTCATGGACATCAGTGGTTGGAAATACAGTATTCACATTACCAAAGATTTACCGATCAAACAAACCATTGGTAGATGGAGAAATTTAAGGAAAACATGTACGCGAAATGATATTGTATATTAAAAACTTATGCACTAGGAAGGTAAAAAACATAATACTTTGATAATTTTGTACTAATAATAGAAAAAAATAACCATAGTCAAGACCACTAGGCCAACATCTTTAGCAGTATAGTCAATAATTTTTTTCTGGAAGAGAATCATATCCCTGCATCAAATAAAAACATTCATAGATGCTGACCATATATAATAACAATGAAAAAAACCAATATCATATAGAAAAATATCATCAATTTTATACCTCTAGGTTGAAATCATTAGGATCATCAATATATTCACTATCAACCCAATCTGTAGGCTGCTAATGATAGTAATGAAATGCATTAAATTCAAAAAAATAATAGAAAATCAATATTAAAACATAAAAGATATCAAATGAATCCCAGTATGTAAAACAACATCTCTCTCCAAAATGAGAGTGAAATCATCCATCCGATACCTTGACATTATAAAGGAACAAATGACATTAAGTGTGCATCCTTTGGTGTTCATATGGTGTAGATTTGTTCACCTATGGATGTTGTAGTGCAAAAAATGGTGTAGTTCATATAGTGTTTCAACGTCAGATTCCATAGGTGTCATGTTTGATTCAATGTCCATTAGGTCCTTCCAGTTGTTTAGGCGAAGACCTACATTTATCAAGATTTAGAAGTGCAGATTTTTAAGATAAAAGGAATTTCCATTCAATTCAATCACATCAGTATGACCCACTATATGAGAAAAAAAAATACCTTCCACCAAGCATAGTAGGACCTATCTTTTCCAAATCACGCTCCACTTCTTTGCAGACCTATTTTTCATACAACAACATAAATTTTATGTCATCATCAATGCAACCATGATATATAATTTACCAAAACATCAATGGAAATATTTTCATATACATGAGTAAAACCTTCTTAGGGAAAGAAAAAAGATGACACATGAGAAGAAGAGATTATGGAAAGATATTAAGGGACTTATCTTGAAGAACCATCCTCGATGATAGAAGATATACATAGAGAATAAAAGAGATAATGGGAAAACAAATAAGGATACTCATGGATGGTTTGAAAAAATGTAATGGGGAAAATCTAGGCCAAATTTGGACTAAATTGATTAGGTTCACACTTATAATTTCAAAACAATTTCTATAAAACTAGGCAACTCTCCATGTTTAGTATCATGGTTTAGAAAACCATATACAATACTTATAGACAACTCTAGATCCAAAACCCTATGAATCCTTGATTTATTTTAGATAGATATGGTTAATCTAAATGTTTACCTCTAATTGTGAATAAACCAAGTTCCTACAGAAAACCATAAGGTACACCCTCCACTCATTTCATAAAAAACACCCCCACAACCCCCCTTACATAACCCCCTCCCCCACTCCCCTTTCAGTAGCCCACCCTCTGCAAAGCCCCCTCCCCACTCCCCTGCAGCCCCCTCCCCCTACAAAGCCCCCCCTCCACTCCCCCTAGACATCCCCCCTCCCTAGACAGACCCCACGGACAAACCCCCCTAGACACCCCACCTCCTAGACACCCCTACCTCCTGGAACCCCCCTCCTAGACACCCCCTCCCTCTTGGACCCCCTCCCCCTAGACACCCCCTCCCCTGAACCCCCCTTCCTAGACACCCCCATCCCCTCTCGACAACCTCTCCCCCAGACCCCCCTCCTAGATACCCCCTCCCCCTGGACAACCTTTTAATAACTCTTTATCCACTATCTATTTATTAAACATTATGAGATCAAAATTTGAACCATTACATTGAATATTAGATGAAATTATTTATGTAAAAGTATAAATGAGATATCTCCATATAAAATCCCACATATTGAAAGATTATAATCTTATTAGAAGGAATAAGCCAAGATAAAAATCGATAGAGGGGTGATGAGAAAGCTGTATAAGGTTTATATACCATTTTTTAAGATCCTTTAACACCAAAAGAAGAATAAGAGAGATTGTTGTGAAGGGTATATTTATTTCTCACTAATTTTTGTGGAATATTTCTCTTCTATGTTGATGATAGATTCCGCTAATTTTGGAAATTTTTGAAGAACATACCAGAGGATGATAATGGAGTCTTGAACATTTTTTTGTTATTTTAAATACCTATACACACACTTGAAGATGAAGAATATAGTTTCTTATGTATGTTATAAATAACCAGAGTATCCACTATTCATGTAACTCTTGAAGGGTTATCTTTATTGAAGATTATTTCACACTCTTAAATGAATAAGGAATGGATTATCACTTTTTTCCCATGTTTTTTCGTTTACACCTTGAGTAATTCCTGGGATTTTAGGTATGAAAAAGAGATATTGTATTCACTCACAGTTTATGCTTCTTAATTTGAAAATATTGAGCACAATGATAACCATCATGTTATGAAAGAGTGTGGATCACTCTAAAACTTATGAGATCATATTTCTCATTATTATAGTTTAATAATTTGGTTTCATGTCTCTGATGTCATTATTTGTTGTATTGTGTAGTTCATTGAGCACACATTGTGTCAGGGGAGATATATATTTTGTATCAGTGTTTAGGGATAATTCTTTACATCCACGAATTTAGAGTGATAAGAAACAAATATTGTGATAAGTGGGACATCATCCACTCCCCCCAAGGACTAGACACTCCTAAAAAAGTGGAAAACCTTGTAAAAACCTAGTGTGTGTGGCCGTACTTTGATTACTTTAATTTTGGGTGAGATAATTACAACATAAAAGATTTATGGGATATTCTAAAATAAAAACATGGCCTGGTTAGAACTGTTTTAATTTTCATTTTTTAGTTTTTATATTTTAATTCAAGTCCATTTTTTATTATGCTTGCTACATGAATTCATGGTCCTATTCATGTGGCATTTTAATTACCCATTTTATTTACCATTGTCGTATTTTGGAATTTTTTCCTTATTAGAGGAATAAACATGGGCCATTTTTCTCTGATGATCTAATAGACATAGATTGATTTAGTTATGTTAATTTTCTTTTGTATTGATCTATGATTCTTCTATGCATCCAATTGGTTACCCCTACATGTCATTTCTAGCTGTTATATATAGTTTTAGGAATGGACGACTACATCTTATCCATCCATGCAGCATGCATCCAGTGTTATATAACCTTGCTACCTAATGTTTCCCAAACACACCAAAATTTCACCTACTATGATCATTTGGTTTCCTCCAGTTTTCATCTCATTCATTATTTATCTAGTGGGTTTCTAGGATCTAGGGAGAGAGATTTTCTTAAATAGTATAAGTTGAAACCCTCTAGTTTTTAGATATATTTCAATAGAAAGAAATAGAATTTTGGTCCCAACTTCTGATAACCATTCATTAGAATCTGAAGTTTTGATTCCCTGAAATTGGATCTCCTATTTGCTAGAGATTTAGTGGAAACTTATTCATCTTTGAATGTGAACTTGGATGTCTCTCACACAAATATGGTGTTTACAGATTCTTCCTTTCAAACCATAACCATTATTTTTTAATAAAGTTTATCACTATAATAAATTTTACATTTACATTATGATATTGTATCCTTTGTATGTGTGTGAGAGTGAGTCCATCTAATAGTGTATGGTGCTAAATCCTTATAAATTAGTTCATCACCACCATCTAGTTTAGCTTTTTTTTCATTATTTGATTTATTCTTTGGTATTTTTGTTCTTAAAAATGTGGTTGTATTTTATTATTATGCTTCTTTAATAATAATCTTTCCTGGGGTGGCGTTCTTTACATACATGTAGGATTAATACAATTCAAAGCCTGTTACATCGTGGTGTTATTTTTTTTTTTTTCTTTTTTCAACCTAATCATTCATCTTATTAATTTTATTAATAGTTTTGTTATAAAGAAAATTTTCTAATCAGTTTGAACTCATATAAAATCTATAAATGGATCTTGGCCATTATTTGGGATAACCACTTCAATACTACCCCCAACAAAATTAGTATCAAATCTATTTAAAATGTTTACAATGTGCTCTATGATATTAAAATAAAAATCTTTAGTGGGGAAAATAATTTTAGCTTATAGAGAATCTTGATAAATTTTTTGATGGATCTAAATGAGCTTATAGATGATCTCATTAGTTCTAAGAAAAAGGATAACACTCTATCCCCTAATGGATAGACCACTTATACTTAAATTGATGTCTCTGTTGATGTTTTTATAATATCTTATAGACTTATTTTATTGTCTTTAGGTGATAAAATTTTTAGGGAAGTAGACTTTGAGTCTTATTCTATTGGTATTTGGTTCATATTAGAAGCCTGATATATGACTAATCCATCAGTTGGAAGGTTGTTTAATAAAATGAGACTTCACAACTTCAAGATGCACCCTTTAACTATATTCAGGACTCATATTAGAGATTTTAATTAAATTATATGAGATATTTCTAAAATATAAATTAAAATAGGGGATGAGGATCAAGAAATAATTATTTTAACATCATTGGATGAGTCTTATACTTCTATCAAGGACTTGATGATTTATGGCAGGGACTCTCTAAATCTATAAGAGGTTATGTCTAATTTTTTTTCCAAAGAATTTAAAAATAAAGGAACTATTTTGAGTGAGGCTAAGGGTTTGAAAATTAAAGGAAAAAATTGAATATAGGAAGAATCAGTGGGAGAGGATTCAATATAAAATTCAAAGTTCTTACTACAAGAATTAATTGTATAAGAAAAATATGTTTAAATGTTTTCATTGTAAACAACCTTGAGGGAAAGGTGGATTCTCAATAGAGGACGATGATGGTAATATATTTGTAAGTGTCTTATTGTTCATATGTAAGGGTGTTGTTAGATATATAGTATAAGTAAGAGTTTATTTGAGAGGGAGGGCATTGGACTATTTCTATTTTAGAAGGTAAGGATTTCCTTAGGCTTGAGGCTAGGAGTATTCCTTTGAGCGGTGACAATTAATATCTAGAACATTCATTTTGAAGTAGATATCTAAATATAGAATATAAACTCCTTCCATGATCTTTTAATATCTATCAAATAGTGGCCAATGAGTTTCCTTAGAAAGGCTAAGTGACATTGAACTAAATGTGTGAATCTAAAAGGAAAGGGTGGTTCAATAGTAGCATTTCAGCATGACTCATCCATACATTGAACGTCCACGCTGAAGGCAAAGAAAGAAGAAGCAACATAATATAAAGATAGGAAAAAATAAAACACATATATTAAAATCTCCACTACTCTGATATCCCTCCCTTATAAAGAAAACTCTGTAGCCGCCTACAATACCCTTATGGACCCCTTCACAGAATATAACTACCCCCCAACTTTAGAAAGTGGTAAAATTCCTAAGTGACCGATGTGATAAAGAAAATAAAATTAAAACTGAACTACAACATACCTATTTCCTGTGAAGAATTATATCTCTAGATTATTAAGTTTTTCTATAGAAACTCAATGCTCTTGTGGAAACCCACTTTGATTACTGCAAGTCAGGAAAACGATTAACAATAATTCCTAATTTTCACACTAAAAAATAAGAATGAGAGTAGAATTAGACATTTTTCAATGTTTTTTTTATTTAGGATGATGTTCTAAGAAGTCTGGACTCTTTCATTTTGAAAACACGAAGACCATCTATTGTAAGTGTAATCAATGTGGTCAAAGGAGTGATAAATGATTTTCTAATTCATTTATGTATGTTTAAAATCCAAATCATGAATGTATCCCATAATACTGGAAGAAGGAAATAAGTATACTTAGAGAAGATATAAAATTTATAAATATGAAAGAACTAGACATAAGAATAATCATAAGCATATGCTAAATTGTTATAAAATCATAAAAATACGCATATGTGAGAAAATTTATACACAAAACATAGTTGGAAGGGGACATTAAAAAAATATAAATAAAAAATATATGCTATATAATAATTCATGTGGATATTGAATAAATCCTAATCATAAATAACTACTATATAATAATGAAATTCGAGTATAGAAATCATTGGTATATTATAAATAAATATGCATTAAAGTGGAATCCTCTATAAGCCCTAGAAACCTAATACCCCATGGTTAAACCTCCTCAAACATGAAATACAACCCTAGAAGCCCCAATGTTTCATGAGAGAGGAACAAACCAATGGATAAGAAACCAATCCATATCTATTACAATCAATATGTTCATTTTAGGGTCACCCATTTGGTTCCATATATCCCAAGGCATTCAATTATAGGGGAGCCCATGACCATCATCAGCTAAGGCATCAATTCAGTGTATAAGATCTGTTATGGCCTCAATACAGTATCCATTTCATTGTAATTATTTTAAATAAAACTATTCACTTAATTTAAAAAGGATCAAATTCCCATGGTGGACATACCCCACATACTATTCCATATAAATATAATTTATAATAACAAAGGGGTACGAATGAGGTTCATGCTACCTATTCAGATTTATTACTTTTTAATTTTCAGCCTGATAGACTTCGCCCAAGTCCATTCAATTCCTAAGGCATTTTCCCAACCATATAATCCCATAAAACATTACAAAAAATATAAATTATTTAATTATAATCAATTTATATTGAATTAAATCATTAAAATTAATATTTATAATAAAATTCATATAGTGATAATTCTCAAAAATCTCACTAGGTAACCACGTCATGCCAAAATAATGATCAATGAGGTTCATTGTACTCTCAATATACATCAGATCCTAAGGCACTCAAAGGTATCACCATTCACCAATAATTAATCCATCAATTTTCTCTAATTTATTTTTTAAAAAAATATATATTAAAATTTATACAATTATATACCATCATCAAAATGACTCATGATAGACTACATGTAATGTCTAAGGATGTCCCTTCACCATGTTATATAAAATACTAAACATATTTGATTATTTTTACCATAATACAATGGAAAACATCACCAAACCCTAGTTGAAATTTAATTAGAATCTGTGGATATAAATTAAATGATATAATTGAAAAAACAACTAGAAGAATATACATCATTTCATTTCTGAAACACATTTAAAGATATCTAAAAATAAATGGGTTTAAAAGAGGGATATATAAGATATTATTCATATAAGAAATGGCCTCTCCTATGCACCCATATACCCTAAATCCTGAGTAACCCAATCAAAAAAATGGGACTTCCCTAACTAAAACAAAAAACACTGCACACCATTAATGATGTGACTAGAATGTTAATTCCATGAGAGACTTATGAAAAGGGGATCCCCCTTGTCAAAATTCCCCACCCTCATCCATCCAAATTAATATCTTAAAAAGTCTTCATGGAGACAATTTATGGTGTGAGTGTCCCTTTACATTTTGAATTTCCTACTACTGAAAAAGTTCAACATCCTACCCATCTAACCACTACCCCAACATCCACACAAGCCCTCATGGAATCTATAGACTCAAACCACATCCAGAAATAATTTTTCAAATATGAAAACACTCAAAATCAAATTATGATGCTCAATTATCAAAAATGAACTCCCTCTAACTTGAAAATTCAAATTCAACCGCAAATACACAACAAAAAATGCATGGGGTATTCCAACATCTCCCCCATAACAATACACATACCTAAGAATCCCCAAAATTCCTCAACCATTTAACTAATCCTATCAAGGTTATTAATTCATGAAAAATTCAATGTGGTTTATCCTATAACATTAAGAAATATTTAACTGCACAACTCCAAACATTAGTCACATTATTCATCAAAAATCAATCCATCACTCGCTACTATAACTAAAACACTAAGAAATCACTCACTCATTTTTGTCTAACCCGAAACACCATGTTACCTTTAATGAATTTTTATCCAATATTATAGAACACCCCATCATATGGATCAACTCATATGGGTTATTTCTAATCTATGGTGATCCCCATCATTTAAATATCCTACTAAAACACAATCTCAATGGTTGAATGATCCGAGATGTGTGTTTTTCATCTCACCAAACACAATTACACATGAAAACATAGGTTAGATGTTTCCATTGTAGACCAATCCTAAAAATGTTGGTGTTCACCCAATAACATTCTAATGAAGTGTATATGTGTTATATGATCATATAAATAAAATAAATAAATATTAGAATCATAAATAAATTACCACATTTGATCCTTGGTATGAAACGTGTAACCCAGAAATAAATAGCACACTAAAATACCCTGAAGAACCCTCTACACCCTCCCCCCTACCCCTTTTCCCTACAACCCCTCCCCCTTGCCCCTGTACCGTCCCCCCGTGCACCTCACCTGAACCCTCCCCCTCCCCCTACCCCTAGAGACCCCTTGCACCCTCCCCACTTGCACCCCACCTACACCCTCCTCCTATCCCTTCCCCTAATGACCCCCTACACCCTCCCTCCTACCCCTACCCCTACAGACCTTTCCCCTACAAAACCCCCTGCCCCTGCCCCCTCCCCCTGCAGACCCCCCTACACCCCCACCTTGGACCCCACCTGCACCCTCCCCCCTCCCCCCTCAATTCCAGCAGCAGCACCATGTCCAGCACATGGGTCTATTCTAAATCCCCCTGAATTTGGTTTCTGACAATAATTTATCATACATATCACCCAGGAAGATGATACCTATTAACTATATTCCTACCGCATGAGACCCTAAGACCATAAAAATCTATGCCATTTATTTATAAAATATTTATAATTATGGAGGAGGATGATCACTAGGAGGGGTGGCCGCATCAGAGGTACTCCAAAGAAGGAGGTGGGGAGTCCACCTAGTAACAATGTCAGTGGGGGGAGGTGAGGTGTCCCGTGGTCACTAGTATCATCGAGAGAGGAGGGTCGGAGATGAGAGCTCGCGGCGGGGGTGCCTTTGGTGGCAGCGGGGGGCAGCATCACAAGGGGCACTATCGGGGGAGTGCCGCCAAGAGAGGAGGTCGCAAGGGTGGAGGAGGGTTTCTGCTGAGAGGTCGCCGCCAAGAGGAGAGGTCTCTACTGAGAGAGTAGGTCGTGACCAAGAAGAGAGGGTCTTTTAGTGGAGAGGTCATGAGGGTAGGGTTGGGGTTGTGAGTTGGGGTCAGGGAGATGATAGAGTCGCATGACCACCATGGGTTTAAACAAACATATAACCATGATTTTAATTAAAACTATGGCTCTAAGCTAAGGTATATAAATGGATCAAAAAACTGTGGCTATAGATCCATGGATATAGGTCATTTTTATATTAGTGTCTATTTTATTTATCCATACAGGCCCATACACATATGTTGACTGACCTTACCATATGAAAACATCCTTCTCATTCTTCAAAACCATTATCTATGGAGGAAAAAGATGAAATAGAACCACTCATTGTATTTTAGTGGTGAGGATATGAGATGTAGGGTTTGTCATGGTTAAGAACAGTGCAAAAAATTCAAAACACGGAACCCAAAAAATCAAACAATGATAAAGGAAAAGTAGAAAATAACAAACATTGGATTCTAGCCTTGATTAATCCGAGAGAATGTTGAGGAGTCACGTCACTAGCAGAGGAGTTCTGTGAGATCTTGAGAACCATGAGTGACTAAGTCAGAGTTAGGGTTCTTTTAAATAGATCAGAGACACTTTTAACAACACTTTCAGATAAGCGCTGATAAAGATCTCTTTTATTAGTACTAAATTGATAAGCACTGATAAAAGGGATATTTATTAGCATTTTTTTAACACTAATAAAAGACATATTTATCAACTCTAACATTTTATCACTGATAAATATTTATTTTAACAGCACTGTTTTAGAGTTGATAAAGATCGATCTTTATCAGCGCTAAAAAAATGCAGATAAATATTCTTTTATCATTGCTAAAACTTTAACACTAATAAAGGATTTATAATTATAATTATTTAAATAAATTTATTATAATTTTATAATTATTTAAATATATATAATTAATTATTTTTAATTATATAAATACTTATTTAAAAAATAATTATTATTTATTTATAATAATTATATATATATAAATTTATAAATATATTAAATATACATTTATAATTATATTTATTTATAAATATTTATTTAAAAATATATTTTTAACATTATTAGTGTATATATAATCTTAAATACATGCATTTTAAAAATGAGTGAAATTGAATAATTCAAAATGAGTACACTTTAAAAATATTAAAAAATTGATAAATTTCATTAATCAAATATAAATTATTAAAAAAAATATAGATATATATAAATATTTAAGTGTATGAATAAATATTGAAAATATTAAAACCTAGTAAATATATATATATAAAGAAATAATAGAAAATGATCAAATTTAAAAATAAAATAAAAAATAAAAAATATTAAAAATGAATACCCTAACTATAATAGTATTAAGAACAAATAAATAAAATTTACAAATTAAAAACATAATATATTAAATGTATCATGTTATAATGAAATTCTAAAATATATTAAAATTTGAATAAATTACATAAATATTCAGTGTATGTGTTTCTATATATTGTGTAAACATATTTGTGTGTGCATTTGTATATAAAAATGTATTAATTACATATTTGTGTGTGTGTGTGTGTGCACGTGCGTGCGTGAAATAAATGTAACACATGACGTTAGATATATGTTAAGTTGAAAAATCAAACAACATTAAAAATAAATAAGATATTAATATGTTTTTAATTATCATTTTTGTCATTATATATATATATATTTATATAAAATATATATTATTTATTAATATTTATAATTAATATATATGTATATTATACTTGTTAATTTTTATTAATAATTGTTTCATTAATAAAATTTTAAATAATTTATTAATTTATTATTATTATTTTGTTTAGTTATCACAGTTTATTCATTTTATATATCACTATTTAATATATACTATTTATGAATATTTCTAATCTATATATATATATATTAAATTTATCCATTTTTATCATTAATTATTTAGTTAATAAAATGTTTAATATGATTCTTAATTTACACATTTTAAAATTTAATTTATTTAATTATTTCATTTTATTCATTTTACATATCTATATATTTAATATATAATATTTACTAATTTTTAAAAAATTTATATATGTATATTCAATTTATCCATTTTTAACAATAATTATTTAATTAATGAAATTGTTAATTATTTTATTTTTATTTTTTTAATTAATTAATTTTATTCTAGACCTTTATCAGCACTAAAAAAAAGTTGATAAAGTGTATCCTTTATCAGCACTAAAATAAAGCACTGATAATGGGTAACCTTTATGACCACTAAAATAAGTGCTAATAAAGGTGAAATTTATTGGTGTATTTTTCTAGTGATGATAAAGGTCAACACTATTAAAGGCATGTTTTGTAGTAGTGTAAAGTAGCGTACACACTCGTGTCATCATCCTTTTATTGCTTTGAATGTTTCATGAACTTACTGGGAAGACGTACCTTCTTGTACCGTGGAAATGGATTTATGAAGGTACTACCATCCTGGTCAACTTGGGCCCATGAGATATCTCTTACTCAAATTAGAAGTGAAAAAATCTATATTGATCATCAACCAATTTCATACCACCAATGAAACACCCAACACAAACTACCTTACCACAATTTCATTAACATGGTTTTCAAATTGCATCAAAGTACACGATCAAATGGAAGACACTGATAATGATTTCAAGTCCAGAGACCAATACACATGTTCATAGATATGAACAACCAATGATGCACAAAACATGTGGTGTTCCATTGGTAGGTCTATCCTCATGATCTCACTACTATAGACCACCATGTGAAAACGTCATGAGAAGAATTATCAATGCTTATGATCCCACAACACCTCATATCCATACATTATATGTGTCCCATCAGTATGATGTATCTAGACCATAGGACATATATATTTAATATTATTATCACATATCTTGAGGATCTCATTAAGGATGAGGAACTACTACAACCTTTTTATGGGACACATAATCTAAGGAAATTACCTTATAAATAGTGGATGTAGAAATATAAACACTATTATGGTAAGAATAAACCCATGTATATATCAAACTATATACATGTAATGGTACTCAAAATTACTATTCATGTTGGGTCTAGGGAACCCACTATTACAACACTCTCACTTTCACTAGAAAAAACTTGATAAGTATCCTTGTTAACTCTCACATAATAAGATCATGTTTCTTCTAATATATGGATTTAGTTAGGGGCATGCCATATTTCCACTACCTAGCTATTATTCTATGTGCGACCTCATCTCCTTGAGTAAAACTCATAAAGATACGTAATCCCCAAGTATATCCCTTTTATCCACTATGAAAACTTGACATATGGTCTAGTACTAGTAATAGAGTTATCATAATGATAAAACTTTACTTACTAGGTATGATTCCATGAACTAGAACAAATCATTTCATATTTTACACTACTTCTTTGCTTCCTTAGAAGCTAAAATAAACTCAGTATTTGTAAATATGGATACCACAATCTTGAATGAACTTTCCTTGTTCATTACCTTAGGTTATCTATGATATTAGATCACACTAATCCAAGGAAAAATAGTTTTCATCTCTTGAAAAATAGTATCATTTCTTCTCCACTTACTAGATACATATCTCTTCTACTTCCTCAAGTACAATTAGAGAGTTTTGACTGTATCCCTTGCAATTCTCCTGGTTACAACTGATATTTTTCAACAATAAAGTATATCTTGGCAATATAAATTCTTCTACATATCATGAAATATGTGATTGATCCATCTCTAAAGTATATGGAATTCAAATGACTGTGTTGATCTCCTATTATGACCTAGACATGTCCACCTGGAGAGATAAATTCTATATTACACTGGTAAAAATTCTCTCTCTAATTGTTCCAACTTGTATATTTGAATAATATGTCATTATATGTACAATTAACTAGGTATAAGAAACCGTTATATCTAACTCAGTAAATCTCATTCCCTAGAACTTTGGTTTCTACTTTATTTCAATCTCTAGAGAGTAATTTTTTCATTCTGTTCTTAACTAACTATAATACCAATAGTTTTTTTCCTTATTTTAACAAACACATTTTTTTTGAAAATGGAACTTCCACTAACCCCCAGTAGACACATGACAAAGATTCATTCCAAATGAATCTTATATGACCTAGTTTCTTACCTTAATCCTATACTGAATTTCATTAACTTTCACTCTTATTATAATTCTATAGCATCACCATCCCTTTTTGGTTGCATCTTATAGACGTCTTCCATGATTGGTGGTCTTGACATCCAATGATCAATAAAATGATCATTGAAATTACCTATGACATGTAAAATTATAATGGATTTAGGCATAATGACTTGGTAGAACCAATTAATCCTTATCAGTAACACACTTATACCATCCATATATAGTCTCATTTGAATACCCACCACAATATTCAAATAAATAATCCTCTTGTACTATGATACATGAAATCTATTATTTAATTTGAATTGATCTTGTAAATATTTGATAATTTTTATATATTAATTACTTGTAGGAATCATTATTCTCAAATAATAATATATCACTGACCACAGTGAATATAAAACCATCACCATGGTTTTATCTATCCTATGCAGTATGTTTCTTTGGAATATTCATTTTACACACCTCTTGTGGAACTTATTTTTATGTCAACCATTTTTGCATCTCTAGAATTGAATAAACCAAAGTAATTCTTGCTCCTACTATTTCAAATAGAGATCTACACCCTTTTATATAAATATAGCCTATAACTTGGCTATATCTTTTCTATAATAGGGATTTTTGTGACATCATTAGAAAATTTTAGGATGATTATTATAGATGCACATTTTTTTTTCTTGATGAAAGTTTGTTTATATCTTAACAAACTCTTTGTATTTAAACACATGTTCTTATGACATAATTTATTTACATCATACTATAACTCTTATAATATCCATTTTTCATGATATTTGACATATGGTCATGGGATAATGTCATTATTTTCAAATCATTTATTTAAAAATGGTATTATCTACAATACTTGAGTTTTAACATTGATTATCCTTTATCTTAAATGGTGACTCTAATGTGTATAAAGAAATGTGTGTTTAGGAATTTCTCCATGTATCATTTTATTGATAAAGGTTAACATGTAATAATATTAATTAGTTCTCATTATTATCATTGTTACTTTTATCTGTATAAGTTAATGTGCATTTAGGAAAAACTCAATGTTACATTATATTGATCGATGAATTCTTGGTTAAGATGTTCTTCAGCAGACCAGCCCAAAGCCTCTCATATTTTCTGACTAGGAATATCTCATACTTTATTTCAAAATTCTTTAAATAATTAAAGGAATCTTATGAAGTATACTTACCACTATCGTACCCTTGGAATAGTTCACACTCTCTAGCTAAGCTATTTTCAAAAGTTTTCTGGACTACCTTTATTTTTAAAGGTTGCTTTGTCCAAAACTATGTACATAAGTATGTAGATAGAACCTAAGTTTGTTAACTCTAAAGATTATAAAACCATAATACATATATCCTTCAAAACTATTTAATTTTTCTTGAAAAAGTATTTTCTTGACACAACTACGTATATCAGTCTTACATTTTATATTCATCAAGTATTACCAATGATTCACGTATCACAAAACTATGACTTGAGTATTTGACACAACACAAAAAAAATTCATTCCAAAAATGGAACAATGTCTCCTTGTGTCCAATGGACACATGAGATTAATTTTTTAGTGATACTCTAAATTTTTAACTGGAATCAATAAACTTGAAAATATAGAAGTTGTGTACTTCTCACCACCGACTTAGGAACAATATTTTCTCACCTGCTCAGAGAACACACCTTAATTATAGTAACATTTCTTTACTTGTTTACTATTTATAAATACACATATATTAAAAGAATATTTCATTTAATACCCAAGAATTAAAACTAAAACATTACTTATATTTGACGAATATACCTAAATAAGAAATTACTAATTTCTTATTCAATTAAGTTCATTGCATTTAAACTTCTATAGATATATTTCATGATATTCAAAGCAAATAGACTAATGTTTAAAACCAATTTCTTTGAAGTATTTTGAAAAGGTGCCTTTTTCATCGCTCTTTTCATGGATTTTTTTACCTTGTCTTTAAAAAAATTTTCCATAAGAATTAAAATTAATCTTTCATTAATGTTCCTATTACTTTGAAAACCTTACTCAAAAGGTAATGAAGCAGTTGATCCATACTGTAATTTTTTTAATCTTAAATGAAATTAGAGTAAATGGGTTAAAATGATATGAGAAAGGGATCCATTTAAATATCTCGATCCATCTTTCAATTTACACATATCCACTGTAAACATAACCTATTCATATCTTCTCTTTTCTTTCTACTCACAAGCTTCTCAGAGATGAGACAACATGTAAAATCATCCTTGTCCTGATGTTATATCTGTAACTCACATCCGATGTTGATGATATAATTATTACATAACCATCATATGAATCATAGATGAGTCTCCTATAAGAATTGTTACACCCTCACTTATTGTGGTAGCTTAACAGGTATTAGGTACACCAACACCTTGAATTTCCAATACCATATTACTTTACTCTAGAACCTATAATACTCTTAAAAATTCATGCTAGATAGGAAATTTACTTTTTCCATTATTTATCAAAATTTACTTGTGGTTTTACTTTCCAATTTTATACAAAAATAAAATCTATAATATTTTGATTTTATCTTGATTAATATTATACATTTTTAACTTATTAATAATAAATGTCTCTCACTATTTTATCGAATTATAATAACTCTCTATACTAAAATTGGAATACTCTATATCTTCAGTATTTTATTGGAAAGGATCCTGGAAACCCCTTCTCATAATCTACAAGTTTTGGATATTCCACTACTCAGAAAGTCCAAGGTAGGCACTAATTTGGCCAACCAAATTAACTACTGGATCCTTGATCTATTGAGTGGAGTCTCATCTACTACAATAATTATTTTCATTGCTCAAATATTTTCATCTAAAGTTTTATCAATATAAATTTGGCTACCCCTTTTCTACCAAATTTAGTTAAGTCGACCCACCACTCTCATAAGAACTCCCTGATAGTAGGAGACACCCTCAACTTTGACTCACTGAGCACCCCATACACCTTCTTTTGTTCAAATTTTAGCAATGGAAGGCATTTAATGGATTGATATTTTCTTTGATGGATTTGGTAATTTAATATCAGTAAATTTAATCCTTTTCTATTTAACATGCTTGTTCTACCTGATAGTTCACAAAACATAACCATGATTTTAAATAGAAAACATCAACCACGCATGTTCATTTTATCTTTGAATACTGGTTTACTATTATACTATGTGATCATGTGTAATAAATATACATTCAAAAAATAATAAACCATAAACATGATACAATAAATAAATAATGACATCATCACGAGCCATTAAATATTGGTTAATCCATCAAGAAAATAATGGATTAACTGAGACTGTAGGGGAATACCTTAAGTTAATACCTGACTTGAATTGCTGCACCCAAAACTCCTGTGCATTCCACTTGCTTGGTCTATAATGTCTCTCAACTCGAACAATGCTGCCATGAACTCCTCTGATCTTTACAATGTATACTCACATAGAGGTGAGGGGAAATCAGAGTGAAAAATTACATTTTATCACTTAAATGTGTACATAGATTCCCTTATACAAATTAAAAATGGAGGCACAATTCATAGATCAATAAAATAAATAATTATAAAATTTTATAAAAGATAAATTAAATAATTAAAATAAATAAATAATAAACCAAATATTCATGGGTCATTCTCTACTCATGATCAGTCAACAGGCAATTATATCGCATAAGAAAAATTAAATTTTCTAAAATTCAACTTGAGGATATTTTTTTTAATGTGTTAACTTGCATTAAAATAATTTTATTTAATTATCAATACAACCCATAATTCCCATAATAATTTTATTAAATCCCAAGAAATTAAATATAATTACTAATTTTTTTATAAATTTCCTGGTCTATTTGAACCTAAAACAGATACTCAAAAATTAATTTATGAATAATGATGGGTTAAATGGGTTAGGTCGGTCAGACCCAAACAAAATTGTTCAATCCTAAGATGAGGGATCCCTTTAAAGGAAATATATATATAATAATTATAATATGAAATGATAACAAGATTCCAACAGAAGATTTTTCCCTTTTATATATATTTTAAACAAGCTTCCAAGGGGAATCATTATCCTTATAATTAAACAAGATTCCTTGAGGAGATTTCAACTATCATTAATGGGAATATTTATCCTTTTAATTAAACATGATTCATTAAGAATCTTTAAATAAGATTCCAAGAGATGATTTATCCATTTAATCAAATAAGATTCCATGGAAAGATTTATCCTTTTAATTAAATAATATTACATGAGAAGCTTTAAACTGGCTTCCTTGGAAAGACTTATTCTTTTAATTAAACAAGATTCCTTGAGAAGCTTTCAAGTGGATTTATTGGTAAGCTTTATCTATTTAATTAAACAGGCTTCTATGATAAGCCTTAAAATATCTTCCAAGGGAATAATTATCCATTTAATAAAACAAGATTCCAAGGAAAGAATATGTTTCCAAAAGAGTACCCTAACCAGATTTCAATATATTAGGATACCACGCAATGTACTTACAACACGCTCTAGCAAAAATCCATCACATCGGTATCCATTAAATTGAATCATAAAATAAAACTTAATTTTCATAGCACCTTTTATGAAAAACCCATCAATCTTCGATCAGCCATATCTTGGTGAAATGAACTCATATCGACATTCTGTCAATTACGGTGGGACCATATCAAAATAGTATTTCTGAATAATAGAAATTTTAATTTAAGTTTCAAGTCTTACAACTTAAATAATTACACATTTTCTCTGATACCAATTGAAGGAACCCAGGGCACAGCGGAAGCTTGAAAAAGACAAAATTTAATTTTTTTGGGTCTGGATTCATGTTAAAAACATATAATCCAATTAACCCATTACACATATTTTTAAAATGACTATATATAATTAAATTTAATAATGAAAATTAAAATCAAATGAAATCTCAAATGGTACCACAGTTGTTTGATGTCGCTAATTTGATTTTCTCATTGTCGATGTGTCATGGATGTAAGACGCCAAACTATATTCCCTCTAATCATTCTCACTTGCTCCAAAATTTCTATATCATTGATATATATTTCTCTGGGGCTAGTGTGGGAAACTGAATAGCTTTACGACATCCCTTCGATCATCTTAACAATTTAGACTCGGTCGAGAAAGCATGATCAATTTGACCTTATTCTTCCTTAGGAATCTCTCTATAATAACTTGAGAGTAGAGGAGAGGATAAATTATCTCAGTAAATCCATGAAAATTTTGGATCTTATAATTCAAGAGGCTAAAATGATCTTTTATAGTTAGGTTATACTTTCCAAAATTTCACTTGGGTCCCTGGAAATTAATAACCTTCATTTTAGACCTTTGTGCATATGTGTGACTTAATGAACTTGTTTTAAATATCAAAAATATTTTATCACTCACTTGTAGCACAATAAAATCTTACATGATAAAATATGAACCATTTAATCAACCCATAATATCTCCAAATAATTTAACGAACCTTGAATATCCGATGTTCATTAAAAAAATTATATTTTTTTGTATTCACATTTATGATTAAACAACTTTTGAATACTTTGAGAAATAAATTCAATCCTCATTATTATAAACTTGAATAATATAATTGAATTAGTTATAATTTGTGATCATTCATACTTGAACATTCAATGACCCCCACACATTGGCCCCACTTCATCCTAAATTCCTATTCATTAGAATAGGTGTAACTGTAGAGACACATAGTGTGTGACCCTCTAGATTATAATCTCAATAGTAGTGTGTCTAACCCATATAACAAGAGAAAATTATGAAAAAACATCATCTCCCCTATGGATATAAGGAATTTCATAGGTACAACTTCCTCCTATAATCACTTACTGTGTAATATAATATCTTTGTCTCACAATATCTCATAAAGTAAGATTCACACTTGTGTCATCATCCTTTTTTTGTATAATATTTTTCATGACCTTACTGGATGGACTTACCTTCTTGTTCCATAGAAATGAATTTATAAAGGTACTACTATTCGGGTCAACCACATCCCATAAGATATCTCTTCTTTAACTTAGAAGTGATAAAATATATCTTGACCATTCAACCAATGCCATACCACCTATGACACATAAAAAAAAACTACCTCAACTTTATTTTATTATCATGATTTTCACCTTGCCTCAAAGTATGTGATCAAATGGAACACACTGGTAATGATCTCAATTCTAGAGACCAATACATATGTTCATAGATAGTAACAACCAATGACACCCAAACCATGTGGTGTTCCTTTTGGAGGGTCTATCTTCATAATCTAACTACTAGAGATCACCAAGTGTGAACTTGATGAGAATAATTCTCAGTGATTATGATCCCCCATCACCTAATAGTCATAAATTATATGTGTCCCATCAGTATGATGTATCTAGACCATATGAAATATATATATAATATTACTATCATAGTATCTCGAGGATCTCATTATAGTTAGGAACCACTATAACCTTTTGATACGAAACATAATTTAAGGACATTACCATGTAAATAGTGGATAAATAAATATCAACACTATTATGGTAAGAACAGAATCATGTATCTATAAGACTGTATACATGTAATGGTAGTCAAAAGTACAAATAAAGTTGGGTTTAGGGAATCCACTATTACAACAGAATAGTCAGCAGAGAAGATAAAACAACCCATAGCTTATGGAACTCACATACAACACTATAATTAAAACTAAGGTTAGACACTAGAGGAATATTTAATGGTGAACCTAGAAGGAAAAAATAAGAATCCTCATCTTAGATCAATGGATCCAATTAAATAATGAAACAACGCTACCATAATTAAAGGAAATGAAGAAGAATAAAGGATTACTCGCCCAAAGATATACCACATACAACCTAGAAGATCAAATTCCAAATGAATAAACCATGAAAGAGAAGGGGATCCAAAAATATCTAGGGAAGAGGAATGTGTTGAGAGTAAATAGGATTCATGTTTAATGAATAAGGAATCAATCATACAATACCCTAAAAACTACACCTTGTAATATTTACATGGAGTGTAACACCATTACATGTTCTGTAATCCACAGGGTTCATATATAATGAAAAAAACATAAATTTTTTATAATAACTGATTTTTTCCATTACACATCGTTTAAATCCCTTTGACTAGGTTTAAACTTTAATACTATGTATTCAGATAACAACATGGTCCTGAAAACCAAATACACTATGTGTAAACTAGTTACAAGGCATGTAATCACTAAGAATACGATTAAAACAAGAGTTTTTTACATGAACATAAAAACTACCTTGGGTGTTCTCTGAACTCAAGGATAATACCACTAATCCATTACAATTTTATACCCAGACTTCATTAAATCAAACAAACACACATCCCTAAACCTTAGGTCATTTCCCTCAGAAAAAGTTCTCCATCCTTGAGTGTCCCAAGATGTACCCAAATAAATAGTAAAGTGAAAAAGAGAAGATAAATTCCTAAAATATGGTAACATGATGTTACAAACTCCCCAACATAAGACTTTCCATCCCTAGGAAGTGATTTTGAATAATGAAGTCAAGAAATGTGGTGAGGTCACTGCTCCCTCATCAATGATTCATGCTCCCAAGTCTCATGAGAATCTAATCCATGTTTCTATAACAAAGTAACTAATGAAATAGAACTCCCATGAAATAATTTCTCTTTAGTGTCAATGATCTCCATTGGATGCTCTAAAAAACAAATGAATGGCTCCAACTCTATCTCTTCCCAACTTAGAATGTGAGAGGGGTCAGGATGGTATTTCATGAGTTGTGATATATGGAAAACATCATGTATTCCTATCAAATAATCTAGAAATTTCAACCAATAAGTAATATTCACAAGGCTCTTAGTAAACTCAAATGGTTTAATATATCTTAAATCCAAATTTCCCTACTTTCCCAGCTGACGATGACCCACTACTACAAAAATGGGCAAGCAAAGCGCTACCTTTATCAGCGCTAATCAAAAAGCGCTGATAAAGGATAATCTTTATCAGCGCTATTTAAAAGCGCTAATAAAGGGATGATTTATCAGCGCTTTTCTAGCGCTGATAAAGGAAAGGTTTTAACAGCGCTAGAAAAGCGCTGATAAAGGGGGGCTTTATCAGCGCTTTTCTAGCGCTGTTAAAACCTGTCTCTGATTTTATTAAAAGGAGGCCGACAGTCTCCTCTTTTTTATCGTGCCCTAAGCTCTCGCGGGACTGTACCCTTGCGACTGCTTCCTCCCCCCGATCTTCCCTTTTCCGGACCTCCTCCGTACTCCTTCTCCTTCTTCTCGACCCTCTTCCGTGGATCTTCCTCCCTTCTGAACCCTACTCCTCCTATTCAACGGTTGGCGGCTCCTCCCGTGCACCCCTACTCCGGCGGTCGCGTCTTCCAGGAAGTGCAGAAGGCTCCCTCACCTCTTTGGACTTCCGATTTCTTCACCCAAGGTATGTGGATGCCCTAAATATTGTTTTTCAGTGTAGGTTTTTATGTGGTTGTCATTTATTTGTCGCCTCTGCTTCCCCTCCTCCCTCTTTTCAGACTGAATCAATGTTATTCACTCTACTCCTGGTGATGATTTTTTTTGCATATGTTTTCGCTTATTCGTTCTTCAAATCTTCTACTGCTGTGTGTTTTTTTGATTTGATTTTCCTTATGTTAGTAATGTTTATTTCTACTGCATCATGAATTTACTCCACTTTAACTTCAATTGGTTCTGTTACTGGTGTTGATAGTGAGTCACATTAGGGGGGGCTGGTTTGCAGGGGGTGTGAGGGGGGGTGGGTGTGTGCAGGGGTACGGGATGGGTAGGTTTGGTGTGTGCAGGCAGGGGGGAGAGGGGGTTGGCGTGTGTAGGGGGGAGGCTGGGTTTGGTGTGTGCAGGCAGGGGGGGAGAGATAGGCTGGGTTGGTTTAGTGTGTGCAGGCAGGGGGAGAGGGGACAAGATGGTTTGCAAGAGGGAGTGGGTAGGGGGCATGAGGGGGGAGGGAGGCCGGTTGGTGGTGCTGTTGGAGGGGGATGGGTCTGGCGTGCTAGTGGGGGGGGGGGGCTGGCTGGTTTTAAGGGGGCAGACTGGTTTGCAGGGGGGAGTGTGTGTGCAGGGGGGAGGTTGGCTGGCAGGCGCAGGGGTGCAAGGAGGCTGGTGGTGCAGGGGTGCAGGGGGGGGTCTGGTGTGCAGGCACGGGGGAGAGGGGGGTAGGCTGGTTGGTTTGCAGGGGGAGGGGGAGGCTGGTGTGTGTGTGTAGGGGGGAGGGTGCGGGGGTGCAAGGATGCTGCAGGCTGGTGTAGGGGTTCAAGGGTGCCATACAGGGGTGGAGGGGTGTTGTGCGGGGGTGCAGGAGGGGGGAGGGGAGGGGGCAGGGAGTGAAGGGGGAGGGGGGCAGGGAGTGCAGGGGGAGAGGGTTGTTTTGTTGTACGGGGTACAGGAGGGGGGAGGCTGGTGTGCCTGGGGGAGGGGGGCAGAGGGTGCGGGGGGCTGAAATTTTTGTGCAGGGGGGCTGAAATTTTTGTGCGGGGGGGGGGGGGGGGTCTGGGTTTTTTGTGCAGGGGTGTAGGAGGGGGGAGACTGTGCAGGGGGGAGGGGGCAGGGGGAGAGGGGTGTTGTGTTGTACAGGGTACAGGAGGGAGGGGGGCTGGTGTGCCTGGGGGAGGGGGCTGAGGGTGTAGGGGGAGGGGGCTGAAATTTTTGTGCAGGGGGGCTGGTTTTTTTGTGCAGCAGGCTGGTGCAGTGCAGGGGGTCCATCGGGTTGGGTCTAGGGGGGTTGGGTTTGAGTGGATGGTTCGGGTCCGTTGGGTTGGGATGGGTTGGATTGGTTTGGGTCGGGTTGTGTCGGGTTTACACATATAACTCGACCCAAATTGACCCGACCCTCGATGGGTTGGGTTGGGTTGGGTCCTTCGGGCATGCGACGGGTAACCCGACCCCACTGGGTCGGGTTGGGTCAGGTTGGTTGCTCTGGAAGCTTGTGACCCGACCCGACCCAACCCGAACTTTTTTGTTCGGGTCGGGCCTTGAAACACCTCCAACCCGACCCGACCCGACCCATGGACACCCCTAGTTTATATGATGCGCTATTGTGCCGTGTGGTGAACCTTCTGCATGTTGACTATAAAATGTAAAATTAATTTAGTAGATTATCATGTCTTAAATTGGTTAGTCATTGTGCACCAAACTTATTCTTTGGAGGTTGTATACCTTACTCGAATCACCCCCTTAGGGTGTGTTTCTTATAGGCCCATGACCCCTATTGATCTTTGGCTTGAAATTGAACCACCTTTGACATGTGTTGATATATCCCATGCCCATGGGTTTATTAAAGGGAATTAATGATATTTATGTGTAATGGACATACCCATGGACTACTTGATCACTTATAAATGAATTAAATAAAATTTGAATGGTAAGTCCATGTTCCTTAACCATTTTTAAACAATGTAGTGCTATTAATTATATACCTTGAACCCCATCATACTAATTATCAGTTATAAGACTTAAATTTATCAAATTAATTGATAAAATGAAAGGGTGATATTCCTTAGACTTGATCATAATATGATATGGATGTGATTACATCATTATTACCTTCTTTAATGAATATGATGTTTCATATTGATTATTTGGAATTAATAGACATGAACTTCCATCTTGCTTATTCGAAATTAATGGAATTAACATTCTATATTGTTTGTTTGGAATTAATGGACATGGCGTTCTGTATTGCTTATTCAGAATTAATGGACATGAAATTACTTATTATTTATTTGGAATTAATGGACATGATGTTCCATATTTCTTATTCAAAATTAATGAACAATATGCTCCTTATGGTTTGCATGGAATTAATGGACACGACATTCGTTATTGTTCATTTTTAATTAATGGACATGATGTTCCATGTTGTTTATTCAGAATTAATGGCGATGAATAAAGATTGGATGGATGCTAATCGTTTGACAATAGAGTATGAGAACAGAGTGAAAGAGTTCATCAAGTTTGCACAGTATCATGCAAAGGATCCTTCTCAACTCCTTTGTCTGTGTTTACGTTGTTGTTATTCTAGACTAATTACTCCAGAGGAGTTGGAAGAACATTTGATATGTCACGGAATAGATAGGAGTTATAAATTTTGGAATAAACACGGGGAAAAAGCGAATGTAGCTATTGGCTGGAATAAAACTGCATTTTATGGATCATCAGATATGATTACAAATATGGATAATGAATAAGACCGTATAGAGGATGTGATTACAGATATCAATGATGATGGAGATCGTATTGAGGAAATGACAAGTACAGTTGAACATGAACTCTGTGATTGCCCAAAATTGTTTGAGAAGTTAAAGAGTTGTGAAAAGATGCCATTGTATGCTGGTTGCACTAAATATACTGCATTGTCAGCTGTACTGAAGTTGTATAAATTGAAAGCAGGCAACAGATGGAGTGATGTCAGTTTCACGGAACTACTTGCTCTTTTGAATGACATGCTTCCAGAAGATAATGAGATCCCAAGACGGACATATGAAGCTAAACAAATTCTACACTCGATGGGTATGATTTCTGAAAGAATACATGCCTGCCCGAAAGACTGTATATTGTTTCGAAAGGAGAAAAAATCACTTACAGAATGCCCAAAGTGTGGTGCTTCTCTATACAAGAAAGATGAACGCAGTCCTACGAAAGTTTTATGGTACTTTCCAATCATTCCAAGGTTTAGGCGTCTATATGGAAGTGAAGAAACTGCAAGACAATTGTCGTGGCATGAAAATAAAAGAAATAAAGATGGAAAATTACGTCACCCGACTGACTCTCCTCAATGGAAGAGAATTGATCATGAGTATCCTGAATTTGGAAATGAGTCGAGAAACCTGCGTCTTGCGTTATCTACCGAGGGAGTGAATCCTTTTGGTTTTCAAACCAGCACTCATAGTACTTGGCCTGTTATGTTGGTAAATTATAACTTTCCACCCTGGTTATGCATGAAACGGAAATTCATTATGTTATCTTTTCTTATATCAGGACCAAAACAACCAGGTAACAATATTGATGTATATTTGGCTCCCTTGATCGATGATTTGAAGTTACTGTGGGATTCAGGTGTTATGTTGTATGATGCTTATGAAAAATAATACTTCACGTTGAGAGCGTTGTTGTATGGGACGATAAATGATTTCCCTGCTTATGGAAATTTGTCAAGCTATAGCATTAAAGGAAGTCAAGGGTGTCCTGTGTACGAAGAAGATACAGAATCAATTAGGTTGAAACATTCATCCAAATTTGTGTTTCTAGGACATCGTAGATTTCTACCCCATCGACATAAGTACCGATCTTGGACGACATCATTCAATGGAAGTTCAGAACAACGCAAAACACTGTCTCCACTAACAGGTGATCAGCTGTTTGAGAAAGTAAAAGACGTGAACACTGTTTTTGGTAAAACATTTTCGAAAAACATTACGAAAATCGGTTGGAAAAAGAGATCAATTTTTTTTGAATTACCATACTGGAAATGTCTGTACGTCAGACATTTTCTTGATGTGATGCATGTGGAAAAAAATGTATGTGACAGTGTTATAGGAACGTTGCTAAATGCTCCTGGAAAAACAAAGGATGGAATTAAGGCAAGGTTGGACATGGTTGACATGGGAATAAGAGAAGAGTTGGCTCCCGTGAAGGGTGAAAATCGAACGTTTCTTCCTCCAGCTGCGTACACTCTTTCTAGGGATGAGAGATATCAGTTTTGAAACTTCTTCAATGATGTAAAGGTTCTAGAGGGATATTCATCAGATATCAAAAACATTGTGTCAATGAATGATTTGAAGTTAAAAGGTTTGAAATCACATGACTGCCATGTTTTGATGCAAGATTTAATTCCTATAGCTTTACATTGAATTTTGCCCAAGAATGTTCTTCATACGTTAAGCAAACTTTGTTTCTTCTTCAAAGCTATATGCAGCAAAGTTTTAGACCCGGCGAAATTGTGCAAAGCGATTTCCACATTGTTTGTAGCAACCACATTTGCTCCAACACTCTAATGATCTTCATTGCTTCATGTCTTTTATACTCTTCCAGAAACTCTTCTCTAAGAAGGTCAACTATCGTGTATGCATACTCACCTTCAAATGTGACGTGTACGAGTCAACCCCGCCTCAATCTGAGGCCTGTTGTGGCTGACAGAACTCCAAGTGCCTCTGTTTTGTTCAAAATGGACTTATTTTTAAGTGAGAAATCAACAACTGACATACGGGAAACCAACCAAACGCCTTCGGATTGTGTTTACACTTTAGGACAACGATTCATGGGTTATATGTGATGTGTACGACTCAACCCCGCCTCAATCCGAGATGCGGTGTGACCGGTATCACTCCAAGTGTATGTATTTTGTTTAAAATGGACAATATTTTACGTACATATGCCAAACCGATCTAACGGCTTCTGATTGTGTTGATAATTTTTCACAACGATCCATGACTCATGTGTGATGTATATGAGTCAACCTTGCATCAATCTGAGGCCCGGTGTGGCCGACACCACTCATAGTGTCACTGTTTTGTTAAAAATGGACTTAATTTTAAGTGAAATCAACAACCGACATACGGAAAACCGACCAAACGCATTGGGATTCTATTGAAACTTAAGGAAAACGATCCATGGGTAAAATGTGACATGTACGAGTCAACCCCGTCTCAATCAGAGGCACGGTGTGACCGATATCACTCCAAGTGTATGTATTTAGTTTAAAATGGACAATATTTTACGTACATACGCCAAACCGATCTAACGGCTTCTGATTGCGTTGATAATTTTTCACAATGATCAATGACTCATGTGTGACATGTACGATTCAACACCGCATCAATCCGAGGCCTGGTGTGGCCGACACCACTCACAGTGCCTCTCTTTTGTTCAAAATGGACTTATTTTTAAGTGAAATCAACAACTGACATGCGGCAAACTGACCAAACGCATTTGGATTCTATTGAAACTTAAGGAAAATGATCCATGGGTCAAATTTGACGTGTAAGAGTCAACCCCGACTCAATCCGAGGCCCGGTGTGGCCGACACCACTCAAAGTGCCTCTATTTTGTTCAAAATGGATTTATTTTTAAGTGAAATCAACAACTGACATACGGGAAACTGACCAAATGCCTTAGGATTGTGTTAACACTTTAGTAAAATGATCCATGGGTCATATGTGACGTGTACGAGTCAACCCTACTTCAATCCGAGACGCGGTGTGGCCGGTATCACTCCAAGTGTATGTATTTTGTTTAAAATGGACAATATTTTACATACATACACCAAACCGACCAAACACATTCGGTTTCTATTGAAACTTAAGGACAACGATCCATGAGTCAAATGTGACGTGTACGAGTCAACCCTGCCTCAATCCGAGTCCCGGTGTGGCCAACACCACTCAAAGTGCCTCTGTTTTTGTTAAAAATGGACTTAATTTTAAGTGAAATCAACAACTAACATACGACAAACCAACCAAACGGATTCGGATTCTGTTGAAACTTTAGAACAATGATACATGGGTCAAATGTGACATGTAAAAGTCAACCCCGCCTCAATCCGAGGCCCGGTGTGGCCGACACCACTGAAAGTGCCTCAGTTTTTGTTAAAAATGGACTTAATTTTAAGTGAGAAATCAACAACTGACATACGGGAAACTGAACAAACGCATTCGGATTCTATTGAAACTTAAGGACAATGATCCATGGGTCAAATTTGATGTGTATGAGTCAACCCCGACCCAATCCGAGGCCCGGTGTGGTCGACACCACTCAAAGTGCCTCTGTTTTGTTCAAAATGGACTTATTTTTAAGTGAAATCAACAACTGAGATATCCACCTCACATGTAGTGTAGACCCTCCCCCAAGACTTGGCATGAATTTTTGAGATAAACAAACATGGGGTGGATTACATGGCTTTCCTACATGAAATATATCCCACTACACATCTTTAATGAGCCAGCTACGCAGTTTATCCCTTGTACAGATACACAGGAAGAATCACACGGGATCGACGTCATGTACTAACATAGGGAAAGGGTGCATAAGAGGACACAAGATCAAAGGGTAACAGGTATATGTTTTTTAACATGCCATGTAATTTCCTATTGATATGACATGTATATTCACACAGGCAGCTGAACATTGGAGTTACCCAGGGTAAAGGGACAAGGCATGTGACCCTTTAAATGACATATAATTTTATGTACCATGATTGATCTCTTTGAACACTATATCAAGGACATATTTCATTAGGGTCGGCTCCCATGATCCTTCCTAGGATGGTTTTGGTATCTTTTCCTACTTACGGTAGTACGATCGCTTCAGCAGGACGTCCTAGACATAGTTGGAGTCTCTCTGAAAGTCCTGGAGTGAGATCATATATCTATTTTTGAGGTCCAGGTAGAGTCATGTATCAATGCAACCAATCCTACCAGACATCGATCCAATATATAGAATGTTAATCTTGATGTCTCATTACAGTCCCCCAGTTTATGATATGTTACCTTTTTTGTATTAATATACATAATTACTAAGGGTGATGGTTGGGAGAGTTGGGATATCCTTTTTATGTATTGCATAATGATTCAAGGAGCACGAGATCTGCACGATTTGCCAAAACCAAGTGGCAATCCAAGGAGAAACAATGCATAGTGGAATGTTCTAGTATTTATCTTCTGAGTTGTGTAGGAATATTTTGTGATACTATGTAATGAGGTAGTTTTTGTTTCTGGGTAGACGGTATCTAACTCATGGTAAGAACACTGTTTGGTTGGGTTGTGATCGGTTGATGACATGCTTGTGGTTGATATACTGGTTTTTGTGAAGGTCTGTGGTTGATATACTAGTTTTTGTGCAGGTCTTCTCGGCTGGCTGTACTGGTGCAGGTTTTTTATTAGCAGCAGGCAGGGATTTAATAGCGCTTTTTTAGCGCTGTTAAAGGAAACATATAACAGCGCTTTTTAGCGCCGTTAAAGGCGACATTTAACAGCTCCTTTTTAGCGCTGTTAAAGGTGACATTTAACAGCACTAAAAAAGCGCTATTAAAGGACCCCCCCCCCCTTTATCAGCGCTGAGCTTTACAGCGCTTTTCTAGCGCTGTTAAAGCCCGATTTTAGTGCTGTTATTGCCCGTTTTTGTAGTAGTGACCCAACCAAGGAGAAACTTTCAACAAAACTCATTCACCTGTGAAAAAATACAAAGGAAGATTCCATTAATCTATATAATATT